>JAZKJV010005397.1:1105000-1762722 GCA_037367405.1 Ottelia alismoides | reverse complement strand
TCTATATGTATTTACGGGGTGGGTTTTTCTTAAAAACAAAAAAAAGAAAAAAAAATTCCACTAACACTGACTACACCCAAAATCTTTGAAAAAAATGGCTTCTTATTCTTTTTTTGCATAAAAAAAAGAGAAAACAAACAAACAAACAACAAAAATCCTTTGCATAAAAAACAAAAAATCAAAAACAAAAAAAATGTGTCTGCATTTCACACACTCGCATTTCATCAAGCATCGCATTTGCATATGTGAAAAGTCTTTGGGTTCTGAACCGAGTTGTGAGCCGAAAACGAGAGTGTTCTGGACTTGACCTTAATCCACCTAATCTTCAGAGGAACTTCACCGAGAAATAGGATTTTAGAGTCTTCAGGTCTTTGACTTAATTCTTTGAGTTCCACATGACAATGTACAGCGTTTGACTCTTAGTGTCTAACCTGGTCTCTTCATTCTGGGTACAACTCTGGAATAGGGAATTAATTTGTACTCTTGCACTATGCACTTAGCTCAACTCAAACGGGATGTTGGAAGACTGTGTGAGTTTCTTTTCTGGTAGCGTGGAAATCTAAAGACCGGAGTACGGGTTGAAATAAAGCTTTGGAAAAGGGATGGACGGCTGGGCACAACTTTTTCTAAGACCCCAAAAAATGTACGGAAACAAAAGATTCTATATCCGTAGGGGCACAACAAGATCCAAGCAGAACCACCAAAAATTCCAAATACAAAGAAGCAACTACCAAATAAAATCTGACCAAAAAGGTCCAAGCTTACAGAAACCTGCAGATCTTGGTGGAGACTCGGCTACACTGGCCATCTTCACAAGGAGAGGTGATTACATTGGCCACCCTCCAGTTCTTTTCTCATTCTTCTATCTTCTCCCCCCAATTCGATTGTGAACACAGCGCGACAGACCTTAGAAGGAAATACCTGACTCCCCGAGGACGAGTTATTGGAGAGGAGGCTTGTGCAGTAGTCCGGCATTCTGGGTGGGAAGAGCTAAAATATTTCACACACAAGAGTCGGTTATTCAATGTTCAAAGAGTATACTTTGGGAAGATGATTGATCTAAGATGACTTCTGAGCCGAAACTGTAGCAATGATGTGTAGAACTTGAGGGCTGTTGATTTTAAAATTCTAAGTCTCACAGAAGTTCCGACACACAAATAATCCAAAGGTTGAGTTTAGGCTTACTTTCACCTTCAGCTCATGGTCTTGGTATGGAACCCAATCTCATTTCACCTCATGGCATTTCTTTTTTGATGCTCAGGGACGAGCATGGTTTAAGTATAGGGGGATGATGAATCTCGTATTCATCACTCTAAATCTCATTTATTAAGCTCAAATCCCTTAAAATCAACAACATTCTTGCATCTATTTTGCATAATTAGCATTCATGCATGTTTCCATAAGAATTGCATTTTGGCACAAAAATCTGCATAAAATAAGAAGCCAAAAATCCAAGCCAAAATGACCTGTAAATAAGCCTAACTTCCCGGATTTTTAACACATTCCTGCTAACTCTGAATGACTCAAAATTACTTCCACTGTGTGCATATCACTAACAAGAATAAAGGAAAAATACAAAAAAATAACTAACCCAAATAAGTGGACCAAAAACCCAAACCCTAATTTCAGGATTTTCGGACTAAAAGCCACATATCTCCCACATTCAGTGTTCGATTGAATCCTACTCACTTTTGAACTAATGTGCATTCAATTACCTTCAAAACAAGACCAAGTTCAAGTGAATCGGAGCTCATATGTGAAAGTTGGGTTTTGGGCCTCTTTTGTACATTGTATATTTTCGCGGTTTTTGACCTTGTATTTTATAATCAATAAAAATCCAAAAAAAATTAGAATTAAGTGTCTTTTATTTATCTTTGATTTTTCCATATTTTTCCAGATTTTTATCGTGTTTAAAAATGACAAAAAAATTATAAAACCAAAAATCAAGGTATTCTATGTACATAGGATACCCCAAAAATATTCACTGACCGATTTTGGTTTTGATGTCTTCATGAAAGTTGTAGATCTCGTCGAGACGAGCAATTTTAGTGAAGGAAGTTTTTCGATCCGAGGTCATTTACTATTTATTTTCGATTTTACAAGATAATTATTCTCTGAATTTTCTGGTGCTGACACGTGGCAGCCCCAGAGGCCGCCACGTGTCAGCCATTTTTGGCATTATTATATCGTTTTTAATTAAAAAAAATAAAATAAAATAAATAATTAAAAAAATAAAAAAATAAAAAAAAATAAAAGAATAATTAATAGACGCACGTGCGTCGCGCGTGCCTTCAAGGCACGCGCTCCGCACGCGCGACCCCTCTCTCCCTTCTGGCTGCAACGTGGCGCAACGGGCACCGTCCGATCAAACGCGATCGGACGGTGCCTGTGCGTCGTCCTCCTCGCCATCGAACCGTTCCCGCCTCGCCACCGTCTTGGCCGGAGGCCACCTCTTCGTCTCCGCCAGACACCAGCCGCCGGCACCTCTGCTTGGACCGCCCCTCCGCCACTACCGCCCTGCCGCAGGACGGGCTCGAGGCCCGAGACCCCCACACGTGAGGCGCACGTGCGTGGGGGGTCGACGTCAGCCACACGTCAGCCCCCGGGTCACGTGCCCCGCACGTGACCGCGGGGTTAATTGCAACAGACGTCCCCAGTGCCGCCTTATTTGCAGTCCAGCCCCCGCCCCCAGAGGGCACGTGCCACGCACGTGCCCCTCTGGAAAATTTGCAGAAACCCCCCTCTGGTTATCGGTAATTACTCTTAGGTCCCCTTGCAGTTTTATATTTATTTATAATATTTGCATCTGTTCCCCTGTGTTCCCCTGTGATTTTGGACCCTCTTTTTACATTATTTTATTATCCAAAAACAACATGATGTTAGTTAATTAATTCTCTACACTTTGACACATTGTGGGAGTTTTTGTGACGGACGGTTAATTAATAAATAATTGTTTTGTGAAAATTGGCGTATTTTACCCATTTCTTGCTCTGAAATTCACAGTTAATTAACCATTGCTCTAAAAATTCTTGAAAAATCACATCTTGTAGAGTTAATTATTATTAACATTGTGCCCAAAAAGAATTGAATTTGCATGCATATTTTGTCCCGTAAAAATCATTTTGCATCTTTTAGTATTTAATTTTTAGTAGGTATTAAACCCCACATTTTCGAGGTTTAGGATTTTCTGAGATCCGTCACCTAGTGATAGATCTCAGATAATTTTGATTCTTGAAAATAAGTAGGTTTGATATTTATTAAAATTAAATATTAAAAATCATTTTGTTTGCATTTGAAGATCCATAAAAAATTCATATTGCATCCAAAAATTCCAAAAAAATTACAGTGCATCCATTTCATTATAGTTTACATTGTGGCCAAGTTTCGTATTTTTCAGACATTGTTTGATTGCCATTTACATTTTAGTCCCTAAAATAAGGCCAAATTTGCATTTTGCATCCTTTATTGCATTGAAAATTCCAAAAAAAGACCGCCTCGAAAACCGAACACGAACTTTGATAGATTTAATTCTAGGTTGTTCCTTTGCCTCCTTGTGATCGACCTTGGGACTTGCCCAAGTAAAATAAACATAAAACCACGAGATTAAAAATTGAATAAATCATTTGTGGTATTTTCTTGATCGTTTCCGAGTGCCGCCTACAACGCACAACACGATAAAAACAACTTCTTAAAAGCCGCATTTCCGGATTCATCAATACCCCAAAAATATCACTTTGTGCATTTGATCGATTTTGTTTTTCTGTCTTCATTAAATTGTAGATCTCATCGAGACGAGCATTTTTTGTGAAGGAACTTTTTCGATCCGAGGTAGTTTACTATTTATTTTTGATTTTACAATGTCTTTATTCTGGGAATTTTGTGGTGCCGACACGTGGCCGCCCTGGGGCCACCACATGTCAGCATTTTTTGGCCTCTTTTATTATCATTTTTATTAAAAAAAATTAAAAGTAAAATACCCGTACGTGCGAGACACGTGCCCCCAGGCATGTGCCAAGCACGTGCGCTCGCCTCTCCCTTTCAGCCACCACGTAGCGCATTCGAGGCCGTTCGATCTCGACCGATCGAACGGCCTGTGGTCGTCGTCTTCTCCAGGCGCCCCCTTCCCAAACCGGCCGTCGCCCCCTCCGTAACCTCCGCCGTTGACCTCACAACCGCCACCCCCGATCTCGCAACGGCTAACCTCCTCTGCATCTCGCGTTGTCGGCCGCTCGACCCCTCTCTCCTATTAAAGAACCTCGACCCCCCCCCCCCCCCGGACTCCTCATCCGTCGATCCCTCGTCGAAGAGTTCCTCCATTGGTCGTGACAACCAGATGATCTCCATCGCCGGCGTGATCCGAGGTTCCATAACCTCGTCGCAGCCCTGCCCTCCGTAGCTGCTCCGCTCCGGCGTGCACCGCCGTCGAGCCTCCACCAGGTACCCTCTGCTTCACCTCGTTTCACCTCCTTCCCGTCCGCAAGCACCATCTCCGATTTCCCCCTCTCTCTTGATCATAATATTCACCTCGGAGACTTCACCTCCGCCATCGAGCCTCCACCAGCTTCGCTCAGTCATCTTCATCGCTGCCACCTACGACCGCAACTTCGTCTTCTCCGACGACGCTACGGCTACCAACGAGCCTCCGCGAGACTCCACCACCGCGCTACGCCATCGCCACCTCACCGCACATCGCCTGGAGCTCCTCCTCCGTAGCCAAGGCTATAGGAGCCTCCAGCGCCAGAAGCCCTCCGCCACGTAGCCTCTACTCCGATGTCCCCTGGCCGTTTGTCGGACGACGCCAGCCGATCGAGAAGAAGCTCATATCCTGACCGTCGACATCTGCAGTGATCCCAAGCGTCGGATCTGATCGACATCAACGACCCAGATTCAATCCAAGCCTATTCCCGAATCGATCGCCAAGCCACTAGCCTTGGGCCACGTCGAGGCATAGACGCGCGACACGTGGAGCTCCGAGCCTATCCTCCTCCCGAGCCTGTCAAGCGCACGTGATCACCACGTGCCCTGGAGAAAATTGCAGAAGAAGCCCTTGGTGAATCTCTGATTTGTGCGCCAGCCCCTGCCGACCCGAGGGCACGTGCCTGGCACGTGCCCTTCTGGAGAATTTGCAAGAAGTTCCCCTCTAATTATCAGTAATTCAACTTAGGTCCCCCATGTACTTTATTTATTTATAGTTATTTTATTGCATTCACACCCATGTGTTCCTCAGTAATTTTGGACCTCTACATGACATTATTTTATCATTCAAAAAATAAGATGTTCCTCACTTAATTCTCTATATTTTGACATATTTTGGATATTTTTGTGATTGATGGCTAATTAATTATTAATTGTTTTGTAGAAAATTGTATATTTTGCCCTTTTCGTGCTATTAAAATTGCCATTGATTAACCGTTGCTCTAAAAATTCCCGAAAAATGACATGTTGTAGAATTAATTGTGCTTGACATTGTGCCAAAAAAATTGCATTCCTTGCATAATTTACCCTGTAAAAATCATTTTACATATTTTAGTGTTTGGTTTTTATAGGTATTAGATCTCACATTTTCAAGGTTTAGGGTTTTTCTGAGGTCCATCCCCTAGTGATAGATCTTAGAAAATTTTATTCCTTGAAAATAAGCAGATTTAATATTTATTATAATTAAATATTGAAATTCACTCTGTTTGCATTTAAAAATTCATAAAAAATTCATATTACATCCAAAAATTCAAAAAATTTGCAGTGATTCATTCTATTATAATTTACATCGTGGCCAAGTTTTGTATTTTTCGGACATCGTTTGAACATAATTGACATTTTAATTCCTAAAATAGGCCAAACTTGCATATTGCATTCTTTATTGCATTAAAAATTCCAAAAAAGGACCGCCTTGAAAACTGTGCATGAATTTTGATAAATATAATTCTAGGTTGTTCCTTTGCCTCCTTGTGTTCGACCTTGGGACTTGCTCAAGTAAAATAAACATAAAACCACTCGATTAAAAATTGATTAAAATATTCGTGGTTATTTTCTTGACCGATTCTGATTGCCGCCTACAACGAACGACACATTAATCTTTTTGCACGACGATAAATACAACATCTTCTTAATGCTGCGATTACGGAAATGTCAGATGGTGCCATTGCCGGGGAGGTAAACACCTTAGTTTGTGTTTTGAAAATTTTTGTTCAGTTTTCCGCATTCGGATAGTCCGCCCCCCGAATTTTTCATTATAAATTCCATTTTTATTTCCTGCATTTATTTTTCAGCATTTATTTTTCTAATTTTTTTGATTATTTTTGAGTCACTCTCTTACATTTCTCTCTTATTTTTCTTGCGAGGTACCCGGCATACGTGGAGCAGTTTTTCAAGAAATCGAAGCATCTTCACCGACATCCGAAAAAATCATAATTATTTTTAGATCGAGTCGAGTCTTGAGAGAGCGTAGAGTCTAGGATTTTAATTTCTACAATTTTAATTCTGTAATTAGTTGCTCATTTACAGCAGTGTCCGTTTAGATTCTCGCGTGTGTAAAAAGACCTTGAACTCTATCTGTGGTGTGTCGTGGCATGTTTCACTCTCCGATGAGAGTGGGGCCCGACTTGAGTGACGATTACGATAGACATGCACATATGGCTCTCAAAGAGCATTTTAATTTCTTGATTGTGCTCGTAGGAATTAATCCATACTTCACATTAACTGAGACGCACATAGATCGTATAATTTAGCCAAAATTTAAATCAATTCTTTCCCGCTAATAGAACTTTCTGCTTAGGTGCGGTTTTTTATCGGCTTGCATTCATTTAGAATAAATTTTCAATTTTTCTCTAGCATCCTACATGGAGATTGCGAGGATTCACTGTAAGTCTTCTAATTGCGCATACATCATAGTTTTCCGCGTGCATCGACTTTTCCCGAATATCTCCCTTTTATTTTATCACATAATTCTAAAGGAAATTGGGACTGGACGGTAGACGTGTATTTGTGCTCATTTAAATTCTTCAGTGATTACCTAATTAAAATTGGGACTGCTAAATATTGCCGATCTTAAGAACCCATAAAATCAAGAATTTTTGCGAGAGAGCAACCCCGACCTTGGATTATTTTATTTTTTTCTGAGTGAGCGAGAGATGGCACTTAAGGCTAGAGCCCAAATCCGGATTTTCATCTTGACTACTGATTCTGCCAAAAACGATTAGCTACTACTCAGTGAGGATCTACGGGTAGCTGGTAAACAGTCCGGATTTCCTTATCAGAGTGGGTGGTTTAGAGGACACTACATAAGGCTCCGTCCTCAAGTAACATGGGTAGCCGTTCTACGGTCCGTACTTACACCCATACTGGCTGAAAGTAGGTGCAACTAGTCGTAAGAATTCAGGCCAGTCATTACGAAAATTTCGGCACCTAACAGCTTGCTAAATTTTTGCCAAGATTGATTTATCACCAACTAAAATTGAAAAGATAAAAGCCGAACTCTTACGGCTTCATTGTGTGATTTGGCGAACCCGGGGTTTGATTTGTGTTTGCATTGGTGTGCGTGAACCGATTCGAAGATCAATAGCCACACATTTGATAAAATTTCTATTGATTATCCCGTGAAATCATCTCTCTCCTTTCTTGATTTGAACCTCACCATGGAATTCTTATACAAAAAACTCTTGCAGACCCAACCCATAATTCCTTTCAGCTCTTTCAAAAATGGCTGAACGTGTATCCGAGAATCCATCAGAACTATATTATGAAAATGAATTCGTATTGGTTAGACCCAAAACACCTCCTCCTCAACCACCAATACATCTGACACCCTCTTCTAATCCGATCTGTTTCATGAATGACAACCCTTTGTATTCGGACTAGACAGACCAACAAATGACTGAGGTCTCCACTTCTTCATATATCAATCCTCTCTACGCCAATCATACAATTCATCCTTCATATTCGGTAAATGTCAATCCATCATTCATGGGATATAACCACATAATCGAATTAAACACTTCTTCACCTCTTCCATCGACCTTACCCTGGAACACCAATAAACAATCATCATCTTGGATTGACCATGACAACCCCCTCTTCAGACATGATACTCATACAGAGGATTGGACCGACCACATAGGAACACATCAACCCTGTATGCTGACTCCACAATATCAAGGTCCGACCACTCATAAACAAAGGATTGAACTCTACTCGGACCAACTCTGTATACCTAGACCATATGAGCAGCCGCCTTCATGATTATTGAGGAGATATTTTTAGAAAATGGCGATCATATATCGGATATCTCAAGAGACTCCTCTCCTAGTACATATAGGAAAATGGAAGAGGAAATTCAATTTCAAAAACACACCCCAACTGCTCCCATGATTGATTATGAAAAGATTTTGGAGGATATTTTGAGGATGAACAAGAAATTTGATTTAATGGAGGATAGATTTCAAGAATTTGCCGATCGATTAATCTCAATCTCTGGTAGCTCGGATATAAAAATAAATGAGGAAATGATTGGAAATTTTGAGGATATTCAGGAATCTAGGGACGATTCTGACAGTGTCACTTCTGCATATTATTCCCCTAAAAATGACTATACCTCTGACTCCCACTCTAAACATCAGAACCCCTGCTCATCTGAGGAGCACATCACATCACCACACCACACAGAAAATACCAAAAAATAGGAATATTCGAAAACCACAAAAAAATCAAAAATCTAGAAAATTTCATAAAAATTGAGACTGAAGAAGATCTGAGGAATTTGGATCATGTTGTACAGGAAGCATTGGAGAAGAAATTAATTTTTGAACTTCCCTTTTTAAAGGCAATTGAACATCCCCGACCTCAAAGGATTTGTAATGGAAAAAATAATGATCAAAAAGTTGGCAGGATAAGGACAAAGACTGAAAGACGTATCTTGTCAATGGCCTCCTCCTTGGTGTTGAGGAGAAAAACCAAGAGCCGCATAGTGAAGCGGTTGTCCAGATTTGGATGCATAATCAAAGACACAATTTTCACCCATGCTCGGATTGATGACGATTCACCGATCAATATCCTCCCGACCTCTGTATTTTATGAACTCAAACTTGGACCAATCAGGAAAATACGAGAGATTGTTCAATTGGCAGACCAATTGATAAAGAGGCTGAGAGGAATCATTTCTGTCATCATGAAATTCCAAGGTGCTCCGCTCAAAATAGAATTCACGATCATTGATATTGAGCATCAAGGAGAATTCATCCAGACTCCAATTATTCTCGGAAAACCATTCTTAGCATTGTCAAAGGCAATTACCGATTGTGAGACTCGGGAAATAAATTTTAAAGCATTGGAAGCACTTAGATCTGACCCTGTCTTTGAGGAACCACGATCTTCTGAGGAAACCCACGAAGTACCCGACAACCGTAACCATGAAGCGATAAAAGAGCCCTACCCCGATGCAACACCTGAGATAGCGGTTGTTGATGAGACTATTGGTTTAGAGACTCTCCCCCTGCTCCATTCCCAGCCGGTTTCACCATGGAGAATCATGTATATGAATCATATGATCCGGAGACTTATGCATAGGAACACCCTGGGTCAACCTACTCTGACTACATGGATTACATCAACTCGACACAGGAATGCTCCAACATCGAATCAATTGAGATGAACATGCAGAGACTCTCCCCAGTATTTCAATTCCCACGGATCTCAAAATAGACAAATCCTTCTTCTATGATCCTGAGACATATGCATGGTCGCAGCCTGGAGCAACATTCTCTGCATATCTTGACCAAATCATCCCAAATCAAGAGTGCTCAAACATTCAGGAGACTAAGAACAAACACACAAGCCGAGCACCGACCAAGGAGAATTCCAATGGCTATTCATCTGGATACTCAAGTGAACCGACACCTTCACGAAGAAATAAAAAGAGAGTCACCTTTGACCTTTTGGAAGAGGAATCAGCTGATGATCCCTCATCAGGTCCGGAAAAGGTAGTCTACATGAGTGAAATCTGTTTGGCAGCTCTAAAGCCATATCTTCGCAAGGATCCAAAATTCAATTCTCGTTGGACAACTCCTGTTGCTAACTACTACTCATCCAAAGCTGATGCTCCTGCCCTCTTCAAATAAATTGGAATTATTTCGTATGAGGTGACTGAGATCGGTGCTTCTGAGTATTCATCCGAGGACAGACCGATTGTCCCCAAGAAGGAACGAATTCTGAGGAAACAAATGAAGAAACAAAAGGACATGAATATATGGAGTATGTCCACTTTCGAATACTACTCCTCTAAGGATAAATCCGATGATGGATATCTTTCATCTGACTCAAGCACTTCATCCACTATCCATCATGATTTTTCTGAGGATGACACTGATAATAGTTGGGAATCATATGCTTCATCTCCGACTCGTTATTCTGATCTCCCATCACAGGCTCACAAGAAGATCAGCTGAAAATCGCCTTAATCATCGCCTACCCACCCTCCCTCCCGACCACATCGGTCTCCTTGTACAGCTTCTTCCTCTACTTAGGCCAAGGCCTAAGTATGGGGGGGACCGATGCCATTTGTGCATACCATCCTTCTCCTATCTCTCGGTCGCCTCACTTCCACACTTCTTCTATACTTAGGCTGACCAGAGCCTAAGTATAGGGGGAACCGATGCCCATCTGTATATACTCTCCTCATTCACATATCCCGACCGCTTCATTTTTTTCGCTCTTCTTCTATACTTAGACTGGTCACAGTCTAAGTATAGGGGGTGGTTCTGTAAATCTTGTTCTTTTTCTTTTCCTTTTTCACTCTCTTACGCTTAGCCCGAGCTATGTCTTCTTTACACTTCTTGTGCTCTGAGGACACAACACTCGCTAAGTATAGGGGGGTCTGTACATATACTTTGTATATATTTTACCCATATCTCATACTTTCGCGTAAGTCTATATGTATTTACGGAGTGGGTAATTAATTTGAAAACAAAACAAAAGAAAAGAAAAGAAAAAGAAAAAGAGTTTTGCTACTAACACTGATTATGCCCAAAATTTTTGAAAAAAATGGCTTCTTATCCATTTTTGCATAAAAAATCCCTTGCATAAAAATTCAAAAAAAAATAAAAAAATCAAAAAAAGAAAAAATGTGTCTGCATTTCACACACATGCACTTCATCCAGCATTTCATTCATTTGCATATGTGAAAAGTCATTGGGTTCTGAACTGAGTTATGATCCGAAACAGAGAGTGGTCTGGACTTGTCCGTAATCCACCTAATTTTCAGAGGAACTTCACCGAGAAATAGGATTTTAAGAGCTTCAGGTCTTTGACTTAATTCTTTAAGTTCTACATGACAATGTGCAGCATTTGACTCTTAGTGTCTAATCTGGTCTCTTCATTCTGAGTACAACTATGGAATAGGGAATTAATTTGACTCTCGCACTATGCACTTAGCTCAACTCATACGGGATGTTGGAAGACTATGTGCGTTTCTTTTCTGGTGGCATGGAAATCTAAAGACCGGAGTACGGGTTGAAATAAAGCTTCGGAAAAGAGATGGATGGCTGGGCACAATTTTTTCTAAGACCCCACAAAATGTATGAAAACAAAAAGATTCTATATCCGTAGGGGCACAACAAGATCCAAGCAAAACCACCAAAAATTCCAAATACAAAGAAGCAACTACCAAATAAAATCTGACCAAAAAGGTCCAAGCTTCAAGAAACCTGCAGATCTTGGTGGAGATTCGGCTACACTGGCCAGCTCCACAAGGAGAGGTGACTACACTGGTCACCCTCCAGTTTTTTTCCCCTTCTTCTATCTCCCCCCACCCCAATTCGATTGTGAACACATCGCGACAGACCTTAGAAGCAAATACCTGACTCCCCGAGGATGAGTTACTGAAGAGGAGAGGAGCACGGTAGTTCATCATTCTGGATGGGAAGAGCTAAAACCTTTCACACACATGAGTCGGTTGTTTAATGTTCATAGGGTATACTTTGGGAAGAGGATTGATCTCAGATGACTTCTGAGTCGAAACTGTGACAATGATGTGTAGAACTTGAGGGCTGTTGATTTTAAAATTCTAAATCTCACAGAAGTTCCACCACACTAATAATCCAAATGTCGAGTCTAGTTTCATTTTCACCTTCAGCTCATGGTCTTGGTATGGAACCCAATCTCATTTCACCTCATGGCATTTCTTTGTGATGCTCAGGGACGAGCATGGTTTAAGTATATGGGGATGATGAATCTCGAATTCATCACTCTAAATCTCATTTATTAAGCTCAATTCCCTCAAGATCATCAGCATTTCTGCATCTATTCTGCATAATTAGCATTCATGCATGTTTTCATAAGAATTGCATTTTATCCATTATGTTTGCACAAAATAAGAAGCCAAAAATCCAAGCCAAAAATGACCTGTAAATAGCCTAACTTCCTGGATTTGTAACTCCTTCATGCTAACTCCGAATGATCCAAAACCACCTCTACTGTGTACATATTACTCACAAGAATAAATGAAAAATATAAAAATAATTAACCCAAGTAAGTGGACCAAAAACCCAAACCCTAGTTTCAGGATTTCCGGACTAAAGCCCCATATCTTCCCCATCCAGTGTCCATTTTGATCCTACTCACTTTTTAACTAATGTACATTTAATTACCTTCAAAACAAGACCAAGTTCAAGTGAATCGGAGCTCATATGTGAAAGTTAGGTTTTGGGCCTCTTTTGTACATGTGTATTTTAGCGGTTTTTGACCTGATATTTTATGTACATATTTTCTTAATTAATAAAAATCCAAAAAAATAGATTAAGGTGTCTTTATTTATCTTTGGTTTTACCATATTTTTTCCGTATTTATATCTGATTTAAAAATGACAAAAAAATACAAAACCCAAAAATCAAGGTATTCTATGTACATGGGATACCCCAAAAATATCACTTTGTGCATTTGATCGATTTTGGTTTTGATGTCTTCATGAAAGTTGTAGATCTCATCGAGACGAGCATTTTTTGTGAAGTAACTTTTTCGATTCGAGGTTGTTTACTATTTATTTTTAATTTTACAAAGTCTTTATTCTTAGAATTTTATGGTGCTGACACGTGGCAGCTCTTGGGGTCACCACGTGTCAACGTTTTTGCCCTCTTTTATTATCGTTTTATTAAAAAATTAGAAGTAAAATACTCTCACGTGCGAGGCACGTGCCCCCAGGCACACGCCAAGCACGTGCGCTCGCCTCTCCCTTTCAGCCACCACGTGGCGCGTTCGATCTCGGCCGATCGAATGGCCTGTGGTCGTCGTCTTCTCCAGGCGCCCCTTCCCAAACCGGCCACCGCCCCCCTCCGTAACCTCCGCCGTTGAACTCGCAACTGCCACCCCGATCTCGCAACGGCTAACCTCCTCCGCATCTCGTGCTGCCGGCCGCTCGACCCCTCTCTCCTATTTAAGAACCTCGACCCCCCCCCTCGACTCCTCATCCGTAGATCCCTCGTCGAAGAGTTCCTCCATTGGTCGTGACAACCAGGTGATCTCCATCACCGGCGTGATCCGAGGTTCCATAACCTCATCGCAGCCCCACCCTCTGCTGCTGCTCCGCTCCGGCATGCACCGACGTTGAGCCTCCACCAGGTACCCTCTGCTTCACCTTGTTTCACCTCCTTCCCGTCCGCAAGCACCATCTCCGATCTCCCTCTCTCTCTCGATCATCATCTTCACCTCCGAGACTTCACCTCCGCCGTCGAGCCTCCACCAGCTTCGCTCCGTCATCTTCATCGCCACCACCTACGACCGCAACTTCGTCTTCTCTGACGACGTTACGGCTACCGACGAGCCTCTGCGAGACTCCACCACCGCACTACGCCATCGCCACCTTGCCGCACATTGCCTGGAGCTCCTCCTCTGCAGCCAAGGCTACAGGAGCCTCCACCGCCAGAATCCCTCCGTTGTGCAGCCTCTACTCTAATGTCCCCTGGCCGTTTGTCGGCCGACGCCAGCCATTCGATCGAGAAGAAGCTCATATCCTGACCGTCGACATCTAAAGTGATCCCAAGCATCGGATCTGATCGACATCAGCGGCCCAGATTCAATCCAAGCCTATTCCCGAGCCGATCACCAAGCCACTAGCCTCGGGCCACGTCGAGGCATAGACGTGCGACACATGGAGCTCCAAGCCTATCCTCCTCCTGAGCCTGTCAAGCGCACGTGATTACCACGTGCCCTGGAGAAAATTGCAGAAGAAGCCCTTGGCGAATCTCTGATTTGCGCGCCAGCCCCCGCCGACTCGAGGGCACGTGCCAGGCACGTGCCCTTCTGGAGAATTTTTAAGAAGTACCCCTCTGATTATCTGTAATTCAACTTAGGTCCCCCTGTACTTTCTTTCTTTATTTATATTTATTTTATTGCATTCACACCCCTGTGTTCCCCAATAATTTTGGACCTCTACATGACTTATTTTATCATTCAAAAAATAACATGATGTTCCTCACTTAATTCTCTACATTTTGACATATTGTGGATATTTTTGTGATTGATGGCTAATTAATTATTAATTATTTTTTGGGAAATTGTATATATTGACCTTTTCATGCTATTAAAATTGTCATTGATTAACCGTTGCTCTAAAAATTCCCAAAAAATCACATGTATTGTGCTTGACATTGTGCCCAAAAAGAATTGCATTTACATGCACAATTTGCCCTGTAAAAATCATTTTGCATATTTCAGTTTTTGATTTTTAATAAGTATTAGATCTCACAATTTCCAGGCTTAAGGATTTTTCTGAGGTCCATCCCCTAGTGATAGATTTTAAATAATTTTATCCCTTGAAAACAAGTAGATTTAATATTTATTATAATTAAATATTAAAATTCACTCTATTTGCATTTAAAAATTCATTAAAAAAATTCATATTGCATCCAAAAATTCCAAAAAATTACAGTGCATTCATTTCATCATAATTTACATCGTGGCCAAGTTTTGTATTTTTGGACATCGTTTGAATATAATTGACATTTTAGTCCCTAAAATAGGCCAAACTTGCATATTGCATTCTTTATTGCATTAAAAATTCAAAAAAAATGACCGCCTTGAAAACCGTGCATGAATTTTGATAGACATATTTCTAGGTTATTCCTTTGCCTCTTGTGTTCAACCTTGAGACTTGCCCAAGTAAAATAAACATAAAACCACTTGATTAAAAATTGATTAAAATATTCATGGTTATTTTCTTGACCGATTCCGATTGCTGCCTACAACGAACGACACATTAATCTTTTTGCATGATGATAAATACAACATCTTCTTAACGCTGCGATTTCAGAAACGTCATGGACCGGTCGATAAAACGACCGAGAGGAATCATTTCTGTCATCATGACATTCCAAGGTGCTCTGCTCAAAGTCGAATTCACGATCATTGATATTGAGCATCAAGGAGAATTCACCCAATCTCCAATTTTTCTCAGAAAGCCATTCTTAGCATTGGCTAAGGCAATTATTGATTGTGAGACTCGGGAAATCAATTTCACAGCATTGGAAGCACTTCGATCTGACCCAGTCTTTGAGGAACCACGATTTTCTGAGGCGACCCACGAAGTCCCCGACAGTCGTAACCATGAAGCGGTAGAAGAGACCTACCCGCGGCTACACCTGAGATAGTGGTTGTTGATGAGACTATTGGTTTAGAGAATCTCCCCCTGCGCCATTCCCAGCCGCTCTTACCATGGAGAATCAAGTATATGAATCATATGGTCCGGAGACTTATGCATGGTCACACCCTGGGTCAACCTATTCTGACTACCTTGATCACATCAACTTGACACAGGAATGCTCCAATGTCAAATTAATTGAGAACAAGCATGCGGAGACTCTTCGCAGTATTTCAATTCCCGCGGATCTCAAAATAGACAAATCCTTCTTCTATGATCCTGAGACATATGCATGGTCGTACCCTGGAGCAACCTTCTCTGAATACCTTGACCAAATCATCCCAAATCGAGAGTGCACCAACATTCAAAAGACTGAGAACAAACACGCAGGTCGAACACCGATCAAGGAGAAGAATTCCAATGGGTATTCATCTGGATACTCAAGTGAACCGACATCTTCACGAAACAAGAAAAAGAAAGTCACCTTTGACCTTTCGGAAGAGGAATCAGCTAATGATCCCTCATCAGGTCCGGAAAAGGTAGTCTACTTGAGTGAAGTCTGTTCGGTAGCTCTAAAGCCATATCTTCGCAAGGATCCACAATTCAATTCTCGTTGGACAACTCCCGTTCCTAACTACTATACATCCAAAGATGATGCTCCTGCCCTCTTCAAGTACACTGGAATTATTTCTTATGAGCTGACTGAGACTGGTGCTTCTGAGTATTCATCCGAGGACAAACCGCTTGACCCCAAGAAGGAACGAATTGTGAGGAAACAACTGAAGAAATAAAAAGACATGAATATATGGAGTGTGTCCACTTTCAAATACTATTCCTCTGAGGATAATTTCGATGATGGATATCTTTCATCTGACTCAAACACTTCATCCACTACCCGTCGTGACTTTTCTAAGGATTACACTGATAATAGTTGGGAATCATATGCTTCATCTCCATCTCATTATTCCGATCTCCCATCGCAGGCTCACAAAAAGATCAGACGAAAACCACCTTAATCATCGGCTACCCACCCTCCCTCCCGACCACATCGGTCTCCTTGTACAGCTTCTTCCTCTACTTAGGCCAAGGCCTAAGTATAGGGGGGGACCGATGCCATCTGTATATACCATCCTTCTCCCTTTGTTCCGATCGCCTCACTTCCACCCTTCTTCTATAATTAGGCTAATAAGAGCTTAAGTATAGGGGGAACTGACGCCCACCTGTATATACTCCCTTCATCCACATATCCCGACCACCTCATTTTTTCGCTCTTCTTCTATACTTAGACTGTTCACAGCCTAAGTATAGGGGGGGCGTTCCGATCCATCTTTTTCTTTTTCTTTTTCTTTTTCACTATCTTACGCTTAGCCCGAGCTATGTCTTCTTTACGCTTCTTGTGCTCTGAGGACACAACACTCGCTAAGTATGGGGAGGTCTGTATATACTTCGTATATATTTTACCCATATCTCGTACTTGCACGTAAGTCTATATGTATTTACAGGGTGGGTAATTAATAAAAAAACAACAAAAAAAACAAAGACAAAAACAAAAAAAAGAAAAAGAAAAAGAAAAAGACTTTTGCTACTAACCCTGATTGTGTCCAACAAAAAAATGGCTTCTTATTTGCATAAAAAAACCAAAAATCCCGTGCATAAAAAAATCCAAAAAAAATCTGCATTTCACACAACTGCACTTCATCCAGCACTTCATGCATTTGCATCCGTGAAAAGTCTTTGGGTTCTGAATCGAGTTATGAGCAGAAACCGAGAGTGATCTGGGCTTGACCTTAATCCACCTAATTTTCAGAGGAATTTCACCGAGAAATAGGATTTTAGAAGCTTCAGGTCTGACTTAATTCTTTAAGTTCCACATGACAATGTGCAGAGTTTGACTCTTAGTGTCTAACATGGTCTCTTCATTCTAGGTACAACTCTGGAATAGGGAATTAATTTGTACTCTCGCACTATGAACTTAGCTCAACTCAGACGTGATGTTGGAAGAATGTGTGAGTTTCTTTTCTGGTAGCGTGGAAATCTAAAGACCGGAGTACGGGTTGAAATAAAGTTTCGGAAAAGGGATGGACGACTGGGCACAATTTTTTCTAAGACCCCAAAAAATATACGGAAACAAAAAGATTCTATCCGTAGGGGCACAACAAGATCCAAGCAGAACCACCAAAACTTTCAAATACAAAGAAGCATTCTACTAAATAAATATCCGACCAAAAAGGTCCAAGCTTCAAGAAAACCTGCAGATCTTGGTGGAGACTCGGCTACACTGGCCATCTTCACAAGGAGAAGTGACTACACTGGCCACCTTCCCGTTCTTTTCCCCTTCTTCTGTATTCTTCCCCCAATTCGATTGTGAACACAACGCGACATACCTTAGAAGGAAATACCTGACTCCCCGAGGACGAGTTACTGGAGAGGAGAGGAGCATGGTAGTCCGGCATTCTGGATGGGAAGAGCTAAAACCTTTCACACACATGAGTCGATTGTTCAATGTTCATAGGGTATACTTTGGGAAGAGGATTGATCTAAGATGACTTCTGAGTCGAAACTGTGACAATGATGAGTAGAACTTCAAGTCTGTTGATTTTAAAATTCTAAGTCTCACAGAAGTTCTACCACACTAATAATCCAAAGGTCCAGTCTAGTTTCACTTTCACCTTCAGCTCATGGTCTTGGTATGGAATCCAATCTCATTTCACTTCATGGGCATTTCTTTTTGATGCTCAAGGACGAGCATGGTTTAAGTATAGGGGGATGATGAATCTTGGATTCATCACTCTAAATCTCATTAATTAAGCTCAAATCTCTCAAAATCAATCGCATTTCTGCATCTATTCCACATAATTAGCATTCATACATGTTTTCATAAGAATTGCATTTTAGCATTAATTTCTGCACAAAATAAGAAGCCAAAAATCTCAGCCAAAATTGACCGTAAATAGCCTAACTTCCCCAATTTTTAACTCATTCATGCTAACTCCGAATGACACAAAACCACTCCACTGTGTACATATCACTAATAAGAATAAACGAAAAATACAAAAAATCACTAACCCAAATAAGTGGACCAAAAACCCAAACCCTAGTTTCAAGATTTCCGAACTAAAAATCACATATCTTCCCCATACAGTGTTCGTTTTAATCATACTCACTTTTGAACTAATGTACATTCAATTACCTTCAAAACAAGATCAAGTTCAAGTGAATCAGAGCTCATATGTGAAAGTTGGGTTTTGGGCCTCTTTTGTACATTTTGTATTTTAGCTGATTTTGACCTGATATTTTATGTACATAATTAACCTATTTTAATTTATTTCTTCTCATTTGTCTTATTTGATAAAAGTTTTATTAAAATGTGCAAAAATCCAAATCCAAATTGAGCTTAAAATCAAAGAAACAAATTAAGTCCGAGTCTTCACTAACCGACTGTACAAAATTGGTCTTTTCTTATATTATTTTATTTCTTCTTTTTCTTAATTAATAAAAATCCAAAAAAATAGATTAATGTGTAAATATTTATTTTTGAGTTTATCATATTTTTTTGGATTTTTATCTGGTTTAAAAATGACATAAAAATTATAAAACCCAAAAATTAAGGTATTCTATGTACACGGGATACCCCAAAAATATCACTTTTTGCAATTGATCTAGTTTTGTTTTGATGTCTTCATAAACGTTGTAGATCTCATCGAGACATGCAACTTTATGAAGAAACTTTTTCGATCCGAGGCCGTTTACTATTTCTTTTGGATTTCGTAAAGGATTTAATTTCTGAATTTTTGTGATGCTGACACGTGGCAGCTCCTGGAGCTGCCACGTGTCAGCCATTTTTGGGCTTATTTTAATTCATTTTTATAAAAATAAATAAAAAATAAAAATAAAACGCCGCACATGCGGGGCACGTGCCTCCTGCGCACGTGCTCAACACATGCCGCCTCCTTTGCGCCCTCAGCCACCACGTGGCTTACTCACGGTCGTCCGATCTCGGCCGATCGGACGACCGTTGTGCATCATCTTCCTCCTTCGATTTCGCTGCCACTTTCCCAAATGCAATCGCCGCCGCCCCAAATCACCGTGATTTCGCCGGCCTCCTTCAATCTCCGATTCAATCAATCTCCAGCCGCCATCAAAATCCCAGTGAATCTCGTCGTATCTCGCGTCATCTCGTCAACTCCATTCTCGGATCTCACCCCAGGACCTTCCATCGCTGGCTGCCCGAACCTATTCTATTTAAGCAACTCGCCGCTAACTTCAACACCATCCGCCGGCTGCAACTCATATCCCCCCTCTTGACGGTGATAGAGCCTCGAAGATCCCCCTCCGACGAGATCCGAGTC
Organism: Ottelia alismoides; assembly: GCA_037367405.1. Classification (NCBI taxonomy): domain Eukaryota; kingdom Viridiplantae; phylum Streptophyta; class Magnoliopsida; order Alismatales; family Hydrocharitaceae; genus Ottelia; species Ottelia alismoides. The sequence goes on along the minus strand of JAZKJV010005397.1, from coordinate 1,742,754 downwards.
TCTCTGACTCGTTGCAGCCTAGGGCGAGCGCCCCTCCAACCGTCGCTGCTCTTGCTCCGGCCTCTCCTGGTCGTCGAGCCACTGACGACTTCGACCCAGACGTTCATCGACCATCATCTCCACCAACAACGTCCATCAACTTCAACCTCCAACGACGCAACGACCATCAACGTCGCCGCATCGATCTTCGTCTCCGACACCTCAACTCCAACCATCTTCATCGATATCAGCTTGGCCCCCCCTCCGCCTTGGCCAAGCCCTCCACACCACCATCTCCGCCCGGCAACCGCCGACATCCTCGCACCTCAAGCGACACCGGAGCATTGCCTCGCCGCGGATCAACAGAACCATCAGCGGGCACAGCCAGGAGCCTGCCGCTCCTCCACTACTTTGCCTCCTCCGCTGACCAGGACCGAGCACAGGCTCGAGACCCTTCACACGTGTGAGGCACGTGCGCGGGGGGACGTCAGCACTACGTCAGCCCAGGGGTCACGTGCTGCGCACGTGCCCCATGGGCAATTTATAAAGGCAGCTCTGATCTTCCAAAGCTGATGCTCCTGCCCTCTTCAAGTACACTGGAATTATTTTTATTGAGTTGACTGAGAACGGTGCTTCTGAGTATTCATCCAAGTACAAACCGCTTGACCTCAAGAAGGAACGAATTCTGAGGAAACAACTGAAGAAACAAAAAGACATGAATATCTGGAGTGTGTCCACTTTCAAATACTATTCCTTTGAGGATAATTCCGATGATGGATATCTTTCATCTAACTCAAACACTTCATCCACTATCCATCATGATTTTTCTGAGGATGACACTGATAATAGTTGGGAATCATATGCTTCATCTCCATCTCATTATTCTGATCTCCCATCGTAGGCTCACAAAAAGATCAGCCGAAAACCACCTTAATCATCGTCTACCCACCCTCCCTCCCGACCACGTCGGTCTCCTTGTACAGCTTCTTCCTCTGCTTAGGCCAAGGCCTAAGTATAGGAGGGGACCGATGTCATCTATATATACCATCCTTCTCCCTTTGTTCCGATCGTCTCACTTCCACCCTTCTTCTATACTTAGGCTGACAAGAGCTTAAGTATAGGGGGAACTAATGCCCACATGTATATACTCTCTTCATCCACATATCCCGACCACCTCATTTTGTTCGCTCTTCTTCTATACTTAGACTGTTCACGGCCTAGGTATAGGGGGCGTTCTGATCCATCTTTTTATTTTTCTTTTTCACTCTCTTACGCTTAGCCCGAGCTATGTCTTCTTTACGCTTCTTGTGCTCTGAGGACACAACACTCGCTAAGTATAGGGGAGTCTGTATATACTTCGTATATATTTTACCCATATCTCGTACTTGCGCATAAGTCTATATGTATTTACATGGTGTGTAATTAATTCAAAAAAAACAACAACAATAAAAAAACAAAAATAAAAACAAAAAAGAAAAAGAAAAAGAAAAAGAAAAAGAGTTTTGCTACTAATCCTAACTGTGTCCAACCAAAAAAATGGCTTCTTATTTGCATAAAAAACCCAAAAATCCCTTGCATAAAAAATTCCACAAAAAAAGTCTACATTTCACACACATGCACTTCATCCAGCACTATATGCATTTGCATCCGTGAAAAGTCTTTGGGTTCTGAACCGAGTTGTGAGCAGAAACAGAGAGTGGTCTGGGATTGACCTTAATCCACCTAATTTTCAGAGGAACTTCACCGAGAAATAGGATTTTAGAAGCTTCAGGTCTTTGACTTAATTCTTTAAGTTCCACATGACAATGTGCAGCGTTTGACTCTTAGTGTCTAACCTGGTCTCTTCATTCTGGCTACAACTCTGGAATAGGGAATTAATTTGTACTCTCGCACTATGCACTTAGCTCAACTCAGACGGGATGTTGGAATATTGTGTGAGTTTCTTTTTTGGTAGCGTGGAAATCTAAAGATCGGAGTGCGGGTTGAAATAAAGCTTCGGAAAAGGGATGGACGACTAGGCACAATTTTTTCTAAGACCCCAAAAAATGTACGGAAACAAAAATATTCTATATTCGTAGGGGCACAACAAGATCCAAGCAGAATCACCAAAAATTCCAAATACAAAGAAGCATTCTACTAGATAAATATCCGACCAAAAAGGTCCAAGCTTCAAGAAAACCTGCAGATCTTGGTGGAGACTCGGCTACACTGGCCATCTTCACGAGGAGAAGTGACTACACTGGCCACCCTCCAGTTCTTTTCCCTACTTCTATCTTCTTCCCCCATTCGATTGTGAACACAGCGCGACATACCTTAGAAGAAAATACCTGACTCCACGAGGACGAGTTACTGGAGAGGAGAGGAGCATGGTAGTCTGGCATTCTGGATGGGAAGAGTTAAAACCTTTCACACACATGAGTCGATTGTTCAAAGTTCATAGGGTATACTTTGGGAAGAGGATTGATCTAAGATGACTTCTGAGTCGAAACTGTGACAATGATGTGTAGAACTTGAAGGCTGATGATTTTAAATTCTAAGTCTCACAGAAGTTCCGCCACACTAATAATCCAAAGGTCGAGTCTAGTTTCACTTTCACCTTCAGCTCATGGTCTTGGTATGGAACCCAATCTCATTTTACTTCATGGCATTTCTTTTTGATGCTCAAGGACGAGCATAGTTTAAGTATAGGGGGATGATGAATCTCGGATTCATCTCTCTAAATCTCATTAATTAAGCTCAAATCCCTCAAAATTAACAGCATTTCTGCATCTATTCTGCATAATTAGCATTCATGCATGTTTTCATAAGAATTGCATTTTAGCACTAATTTCTGCACAAAATAAGAAGCCAAAAATCTCAGCCAAAATTGACCTGTAAATAGCCTAACTTCCCTGATTTTTAACTCATTCATGCTAACTCTGAATGACACAAAACCATCTCCACTGTGTATATATCACTAACAAGAATAAATAAAAAATACAAAAAAATCACTAACCCAAATAAGTAGACCAAAAACCCAAACCTAGTTTCATGATTTCCGGACTAAAAACCCCCATATCTTCCCCATCCAGTGTCTGTTTTAATCCTACTCACTTTTGAACTAATGTACATTCAATTACCTTCAAAACAAGACCAAGTTCAAGTGAATCGGGGCTCATATGTGAAAGTTAAGTTTTTGGCCTCTTTTGTACATTTTGTATTTTAGCTGATTTTGACCTGATATTTTATGTATATAATTAACCTATTTTAATTTATTTCTTTTCATTTTCTTCTTTGATAAAAGCTTTATTAAAATGTGCAAAAATCCAAATCCAAATTGAGCTTAAAATCAAAGAAACAAATTAAGTCCGAGTCTTCACTAACCGACTGTATAAAATTGTTCTTTTTCTTATTTTATTTTATTTCTTCTTTTTCTTAATTTATAAAAATCCAAAAAAATAGATTAATGTGTAAATATTTATTTTTGAGTTTATCATATTTTTCCGAATTTTTATCTGATTTAAAAATGACATAAAAATTATAAAACCCCAAAATCAAGGTATTCTATGTACACGAGATACCCAAAAATATCACTTTTTGCAATTGATCGATTTTAGTTTTGATGTCTTCATTGAAGTTGTAGATCTCATCGAGATGAGCAATTCTCTTCTAGAAACTTTTTCGATTCAAGGCTGTTTACTATTTCTTTTAGATTTTTTAAAGGATTTAATATCAGAATTTTTGTGATGCTAACACGTGGCAGCTCCAGGAGCTGCCACGTGTCAGCCATTTTTGGGATTATTTTAATTCATTTTTATAAAAAAATAAAAAATTAAAAATAAAATAAAAATAAAACACCGCACGTGCGGGCACGTGCCTCCTGCGCACGTGTCCAGCACGTGTCGCCTCCTTTGCGCCCTCAGCCGCCACGTGGCTTACTCACGGCCGTCCAATCTCGGCCGATCGGATGGCCGCTGTGCGTCATCTTCCTCCTTCAATTTCACTGCCACTTTCCCAAATCGCAATCGCCACCGCCCCAAATCACAGTGATTTCGTCGACCTCCTTCAATCTCCGATTCAATCAATCTCCGATTCAATCAATCTCCGGCCGCCATCAAAACCCCAGTGAATCTCGTCGTATCTCGCGTCATCTCGTCAACTCCATTCCTGGATCTCATCCCAGGAGCTTCCATCGCCGGTCGTCCGAACCTAATCTATTTAAGCAACTCGCTGCCAACTTCAACACCATCCACCGACTGCACCTCATATCCCCCTCTTGGTGGTGACAGCGCCTCGAAGATCCCCCTCTGGCGAGATCCAAGTTCTCCGACTTGTTGCGGTCTACGGCGAGCGCCCCTCCAACCGTCGCTGCTCTTGCTCCGCCCTCTCCTGGCCGTCGAACCAACGACGACTTCGATCCCTACGTTCATCGACCATCAACTCCACCGACAACGTCCATCAACTTCAACCTCCAACAACGCAAACGACCATCAACATCGCAGCATCGATCTTCATCTCTGACACCTCAACTCCAACCATCTTCATCGAAAGCAGCTTGCCCCCCTCTACCTTGGCCAAGCCCTCGACACCACCATCTCCGCCCAGCGGCCGCCGACATCCTCGCACCCAAGCGCCACCAGAGCAGCGCCTCACCGCGGATCAACAGAACTATCAGCGGGCACAGCCAGGAGCCCGCCGCTCCTCCACTACTTCACCTCCTCCGCCGACCAGGACCGGGTACAGGCTTGAGACCCCCCGCACGTACGAGGCACGTGCGCGGGGGGACGTCAGCACTACATCAGCCACACGTCAGCCTAGGGGTCACGTGTTGCGCACGTGCCCTGTGGGTAATTTACAGAAGCAGCCTCAGTCTTTCGCCTATTAGCACATCAGTCCCCGCCAACTAGAGGTTACGTGCCTCGTATGTGACCATCTGGTAAAATTGCAGAGAACCCCCCAGTTATCGGTAATTGCATAAACATCCCTCTATTGCATTATTTATATTAATTATTTATTTTACAAAAGTACCCATGTATTCTCTATTTTGAATCTCTACATGACTTTATTTTATTATCCAAAAATTAGCATGATGTTTGTCATTTAATTCTCTACGGTTGTGGACAATTTTGCGATCGATGGTTAATTAATAATTATTTGTTCTGTGGAAAATTGTGTATTTTGCCCATTTCTTGCTCTGAAAAATATATTTGATTAACCGTTGCTCTAAAAATTCCCAAAAAAATCAAATATTGTAGAATTAATTGTGCTTGACATTGTACCAAAAAAATTGAATTTGCATGCATAGTTTGTCCTGTAAAAATCACTTTGCATATTTCAGTCTTTGATTTTTAATAGGTATTGAAACTAGTATTTTCGAGGTTTAGAATTTTTCTGAGATCAATCATCTAGTGATAGATCTTAGATAATTTTGTTCCTTGAAAATAATTAGGTTTAGTATTTATTATAATTAAATATTGAAATTTATTTTGTTTGCATTTAAAAAATTTCTTGCATCCAAAAATTCCAAAAAAATCACAGTGCATTCACTTCATCATAATTTGCATTTTCATATTTTTTGGACATCGTTTGATCAACTTTTACTTTTTAGTCCTTAAAATAGGCCGAAATTGCATTTTGCATCCTTTATTGTATTAAAAATTACAAAAAAAAGACTGCCTTGAAAACCGTGCACGAATTTTGATAGACATAATTCTAGGTTGTCCATCCGCCTCCTTGTGTTCGACCTTGGAACTTATCCAAGTAAAATAAACATAAAACCACACAATTAAAAATTGATTAAATTATTTTGTGGTTATTTTCTTGACCAATTCTGATTGCTGCCTACAACAAAACGACAAATCATTATTTTTACATACAAAAAATAAACAAATTATTTTTAACAAGCGTAAATTTCGGATTCGTCATAGAGCAGCAATAGAGCAACTCTCAGCTCAATCTCCGACCAATAGGGCATCAAATGAAGAGAAAACACATCAAATAGGGTCCACACAAATCCTCCCATCAAGGACGACATCATTGGGTGTTTTTAATGAAACAAAAATCATAGCAGCATTGCGGGATTGCATCTCTCATATCAAAGCTCAAACATTATAGAGCAACAACCAAGATGGACATCGAAAATCAACAACAATGCATTACAGAACAGCAGTAGGGCAACTCTCAACTCAATATCCAACCAATAGGGCATCAAATGAAGAGCAAACACAATAAATAGGGTCCATACAAATCCTCCCATCAAGGGAGACATCATGGGGTGTTTTTAATGAAACAAACATCATAACATGATTGAAGGATTGCATCTCTCACATCAAACTCAAACATCATAGAGCATCAACAAAGATGGGCATTTAAGACCAACAAAAATGCATACAGAGCAGCAACAGAGCAACTCTCAGCTCAATCTCGCACATACATCAAATGAAGAGCAAACACAACACATAGGGGTCATACAAATCCTCTCACAGCAAATTAGGATATACCATCAAACAAGCCACAACAAATGTATATTCGAGAACAATAACAAGGTATCATTGAGCAGCAACAATCAAACAACGAAGAAGAACATCTAAAAACACCAACAAGACAACATAGAACAACAACAAAGCAGCTCTCAGCTCAAGCTTCAACCAATGGGACATCAAATGAATAGTGATCATAATAAAAGAACACTCTAATAAGCTCATCAACATCTCCCAGCAAATGCCAATCTCAGACCAGATTAACAGTGCACCATCAATCAAGCAACCAACATGGACATCCAAGACCAACAACAATGCATCACAGAGTAGCAGCAGAGCAACTCTCAGCTCAATCTCTACCCAATAGAGCATCATATGAAGAGCAAAACACAACAAATAGGGTCCATATAGATCCTCCCATCAAGGGAGACATCATGAGGTGTTTCAAATGAAAGAAACATCATAGAAAGACTACAACCTAAATCACAAAAAGGGCTATGTGATCACTAATAATCCAAACAAGGCAAGAAAATAAAAGCAACAGGAGATCAGAGTATAATGGAATCCAATTTCATCACCATTAATGTTGCACCATTAGACAACCAAGCAATATGAACATCCAAGAAGAACATCAAGGCATCATATGTATACACTTAATTGAATTGTAGAACCAAAATGGAGCATTGGTTGGGCAGTTACCTCGCAATCCAGCAAAGGGAAGAACAAATGTGCATGCACAAGCAAAAGACAAAATGCACAGCAAGGTCCCGCGGTGAGTCATTGGAGATCGATCTCTGGCCCAATTTATAAGGTCATGATGTGTTATCGGAAACCCTAGACTCAATGGAGGAGGACATGTTCAAAGATGAAAATTCAAGGGGCAGTGGAGGACACCATACTTTTATGAAAAAGGGTTAAAAGGAACCCCTACAAGGTCTAACCATCCCATAGATGGCACAATAAAATCAACCTACCTTAGATTTGCCATTCACAGGACAAGGTTAGGGCAAACATAGGCCAAGAATCATGCTTCATGAGTGAAGCTGCAGACTGGGGTAGGGTGACGGAGGAGTAGAGCAAGCAGTAGAGGAGGAGAAGGGAGGAGCCTATTTGGGGAGAGATCGCGCGGGAGGGCGGGGCCCGTTGGCGCAAGGCCAGGAATAAGGGACAACAAGAATATGGCAGAGGTCTCCTTCGGTGGGGAATTACCGTACGATGGTAGGGAGGAGAAAGAGCGGGAATAGGACCTTTATTCCAGGGCTTATTCCCGAACCAAACATGGCCTAAGGGTCATGGTATAAAAATATCGTTTTTATGTAAATTACAAAAGGCCCCAATTATGCATTGAATCCCAATCAGGGATCCTAATTTTTCAATTGTAATAAAGAGGAGTCTGAAATTTCAACTTTAGAATTTAACGTTCATAGAATTTGAGATAAAATAAGACCATGTCGTTCTTTGGTACACCAAAAAATAGGACTTGCACCTCTCATGAAAATGTGCCAAGATATTACAATTATACCCCACTTGAGGGGGACAAGGACGATTATCCGCCGGACATTTGAATTGTTATGCAAGTTTATAGTAACAAGGATTTGTACATTTCATCTAGTTGTCATCTTCCTATCATTTTCTACTTGATTTTTATGTTAAACTTTCATATCTTACAGTCAATATGAAGTTAGGCCAATCAAACATGCACCTCAATTTCCCAATGTCACAGGTGATCGAGGAAAATGGCTACATAGATATGTCTCCATATAAATATGAGTTTTTTACACGTGTCTATTTGAGATTCAGTAATTACGGTTATACCCCTACTTTTTTTGCAATAACACTTGTGCCCATGTTTCTTACGGAGTTCATAGTACTGCCCTTTTATTATAACTCTTATGCCCCTATATTACATCAATGAAGGGGCAAGCCTTTGAATTTTGTAAGAATACCAGTGTACAATTATTATTACGAAAAAGGTAGGGGTGTAACTATAATTGTCAAATTTTGGAGGGTTACATGTAAAATACCCTATATATTTGACATCATTTAAATACCATTATTTCCCTTGCATTTTTACGAGTTTTTTCGCTCGATGCAGATTAACAATGAATACACAGATAATTCATGGGTCTGGTTCATCAAAATCACTTTGTGTAGTTGATCGATTAATATATATATTAATTAGGTTAAATTACAAAAAAGTGCACCAGTTATACATTTATTTTCAAATAGGGGTCTCAATTTTCAAGTGTAACAAAGAGGGTCCTGAACTTTCAATATCAAAGTTTAATGTTGATATATAAGTATCATGGAAGCGTATGGGAGCCTATATTTGAGATAAAAAAGACCAGTCCTCTCTTTATTACATTTGAAAAATGGGACCCCTTATTGATAATCAACGCATAGTTGAGACCTTTTTCTTAATTTACCCTATTAATTAATGACGTCGATGCAACAACAAAGCCTTTTCTCACACTAAGTTTTGTTGGCTACATGGATTCTTTACCTCCATTCAGATTTATCTTGGATCATTCTCATGTTTAGATCCAAAAAATTAAGATCCCTTCGTATAGTCTCATTCCAACATTTCTTGGGCCTTCCTCGCCCTCTTTCATCCACTCAACATCTCAAAACTCGCATCTCCTTACCGGTACATCAGCTGGCCTCCTTGTAAATGGCCAAACCACCTTAAACGATTTTCTCATAGCTTATTCTCGATCGGAGCTATATCTACTTTCCTACTGATGGCATCAATCTGAATCCGATCTTTATGTGTATGTCCACACATCCACCTTAACATTTTCATAAATGCTACTTCCATTCTCGGCACATGTCTATGGTTTGCATGACAACTTTCATATACATAGAGCATAGCAGGTCTCATAACTGCTTTGTAAAACTCCCTTTGATTTTCAAAGGAATTTTCTTATCACAGAGAACAGTAGAGGCTCCTCTCCACTTTAGCCAACCTGCATTTATTCTATTTGTAATATCTCCATCAATTTCTCCATCATGTTGCAAAATATATCCCAAGTATCTAAAGGAATCTCTCTTCTGAATGTTATCGTCACCAATTGTAACCTCAATTCCTTCACTATTGCTTCCATCAAAAGTACACTCAATATATTCAGTCTTATCCCTACTTGTACGAAATCCTTTAGTCTCCAATGCATGTCTCCAGACCTCAAGCTTCTCATTTACTCCAACTATAATCTCATAAATCAACACAATACCATCATTGAATAACATACACCAATATATCTCATCCTGGATGTGACTTGTCAACTCATCCATAATCAAAGTAAAAAGGAATAAACTCAAAGTTGAACCTTGATATAGACCAATGTTGATGTCAAAATAGTCAGTCCTCCTAAATTGTATCCTTACACAAGATGAAGCCCTATCATAAATATCTTTTATGAGGTTAATGTACATGACACATACTTGTCTCTTCTCCAAAACTCTCCACAATATCTCCCTTGCGATGGAATCATAAGCCTTATTTAAATCAATAAAAGTCATATGAAGGTTCTTCCTTTTATCTCTATAAATCTCAATTGTTCTCCTCAGTAAGTGGATGGCTTCAATAGTTTAGCGGCATGAATCCGAATTGGTTTTCTTTTACTTTGGACAATTGCCTCAACCTTCTTTGTATAACACATTCTCAAATTTTCATAGTATGACTCATCAGCTTGATACCTCTGTAATTTGAATAATTTTGAATGTCTCCTTTATTCTTGTAAAGAGGTGCCATAATGCTTTTTCTCCAATCTTCATGCATTTTTTGGCTTTATAAAATAACAATGAATAAATTTGTAAGCTAAGTCAAACCACGCTCACCTAAAACTCTCCAAACTTCTATAGGAATGTCATCATGTCCTACACCTTTCCCAAGTCTCATAACCTTCAACGCCTCATCTACTTCCTTCATTTATATTCGTTTATAACTTTCACGATTCAAGTAACTTTCACTACTAACTAGATTTCTCAAAGTGATCTCTCTATTTCCTTCTCCAATGAAAAGCTTATGGAAGTACTGCTTTCATATAGTCTCTATATCTCTATGAGTAACAAGCACGAGACCTTCCTCATCCTTAATGCATGTCACTTGAGAAAGATCTTTGGTCTTTCTTTCTCTTGCTTTAACCAACCTGAATATATCCTTCTGGCCCTCCTTAGAGTCGAGATTTTTGTACAAAACTTTATAAGCTTTTGACGTAGCTTCGCTTACTGCCTTCTTTGCTTCCTTCTTCGTAATTTTATAGTTTTTGTCAGTTTCATCTGTTGTATGCTTAGACATAGATTTAAAGCATGCTCTTTTTATCTTGAGCTTGTCTTGCATCCCTTCACTCCATCACCAAGCTTCCTTTTGTCCTGGAGCTCCTCCCTTTAACTTGTCTAGCATCTCTTTGGCTACCCTTTGGATACAATATGCTATCGCCTCCCACATCGCGTTTGCACTTCCGTTACAATCCCAAGATACGTCTTCTAAAACCTTCTCCCTGAAGCTTGATTGCTTCAATTGAAGATTCCACCATCTAGTTCTAATGATCTTGGAAACCCTCATTTTCTTTACCAAGTCTTTTATTTGTACACCATGACTAACAAACGATGTTGGGTGGTCAGACTCTCTCTTGGGATTACTTTTCCGCCTTTGCAACACAATCGATCCCTTCTCCTCAATGCAAAGTAATCTATCTATGTTCTAGTCGAGATACTATTATAAGTAATTAAATGCTCATCCCTCTTCTTGAAGAAAGTGTTTGCAATGAAAAGATCATAAGTTGTTACAAAATTCAGTATGACTTTTCCATCTTCATTCCTACCCTCAAATCCATGTCCTCCATGAACACTAGAGTACCATGAAGCATCCTTTCCGACATGTCTATTAAGATCTCCACCTAGGCAAATCATCTCTCTTTGTAGGATTTCTCACATAATCTTATCTAAATCCTCCTACAAAGATTGTTTAATCATTTCATCTAACCAAGTTTGCGGTGCATAAACTTGAAATGATATTCAGAATTTCTTCTTCGAGCATCATTTTTAGCAAAATAATCCGATCCTCGAATCTTTGCACCTCAACTACACAATCCTTCAAATCATTATGAACAATCACTCCAACACCACTTCTTCCCTTATCTTTACCTGAATACTAAGGTTTAAAGCATGTCTTCTCGATCTCCCTTTCTTTCTCTCCAACCCATTTTGTCTCTTATATGCAAAATATCTGAATCTTCCTTCTTTCCATCGTATCGACTATCTCCATCGATTTGCCAATCAAAGTGCCAATATTCCAACTACCTATCCGTAATTTCCTTTGCAACCTCTTTTGGACTAACTTCTTTATCCGCATGTGTCCATCATGCGAGAACCCTTGCAAATTTTGGACTGCATTCGGGCGGCGATGTAGCGGAACTAGCTTATTTACTCGCATGCGTTCCTCATGCGAGAACCTTGCAAATTTTGAACTACATCCGAGCAGCGATGCAACGACCCTTGCCAACTTCCATTACATTATGGTGATGCAACACATCGCTAGTAAGGAACACCCCAACAAAATTATCGTGTTTGCTTAAATTCATGTTTAAAAGATTCGAACTATTTCGATATAAATTCTTAAATAATGTTCTTTTTAAGAACACCACTTAGGAATTTGTCTCTCTTGCCATGGTTGTCGGCTACCTAACATGCAACCATCATCAATTTATCCGGATTTGAGACCGACCATGGCCGAGTTTAATGACGTCGATACGATAACAAAATTGAGTTTATTATAAGGAATAAGTGAAATATTAATTAACATATCTTCCGATGTTAAATATATAATAATGATTATTATTCATTACAAAAGTAGCTTTTACTCTTATAATCAGCAACGGATGTCAAAATCATAGTTAAAGGGTCATATAATGACGATTTATTCGTTAATCTGTTCGTTAAAATGTGTGTTGATCATTGTAAATCAGATATGAAGAAGAGAATAATCAATGAATAATAGTTGTCATGTGATTATTTACATTGCTATAACAATGAATACTGCATTATTCGTTATTACAGATTTAACTGTGGAAGATCGGACAACTTATATCAAATTATCCGTTAAGTTAAATTACTTTGTTGTAGTGCGATAATACTGAACGAAATAGCATTTAGGTTGTTAATTACTAAAATATATGGTTTTTTTTTCAATTTCCCTTAAATTTACAGGACATCCTCGCCCTTTGATGTAGGGCTATCAGAAAATTTCCAGGTTCGACATTTATTCAGATTCGGCTCGCTAAAAGTTCAATTCAGATTCGATTCGAAAATGAACGAACCGAACCTGAACACAAGTTTGGGGTCGATTAAATAAACGAATCGAACCTCAAAAACATAGGTTCGCTCAAGTTCGGTTCATTAAAAGTTCGATTATATACACACATACATACATAAGATTATATATACATACATATTCTATCTATACAAGGAAAAAATACATTCTATCATAACATAAGGGTTATTATCTTATTTTCCCAAACCCAACCAGTCATCCACTCCCTAAGTCCCTATTCATGAAATCTCTACAAAATCCTCCATTGCGGGCTACGACGCTGCCCTATTCTTAAATGAACCTTTAACAAGCTGAACCGAACCTTTACAAACTTTACCCGAGCCGAACCTGATTATAGTTTTCATTTTATCAAGCCGAACCCGAGCCTGAAAGTATGCTAAACGAACCGAACTAGAGTTGATCCTACTTTGATGTCACTAAAGTGTGCGATTATTTAGACTGCCATACTAATCTAACAGGGGGCATCCATGCAAATGAGGAATAGTTAATTAAGTTGTTACACTTATGCCCCTTAGAAATTCTGCAATTACAGTTATGCCCCTAACAGAAATAGCTAATTGGATTTTTATCCTTATTCAAGGGTCGCTTAAGTATTGATGCAAGAGAGATAGAAGCATAACTGTAATTGTAGAATTTCGATAGTTGCACGTGTAAAAAATCTCGGTTAATTTGTATAAGATAACATTGAATAATCGAGTTACTGAATAAGTTAGACATTTGTGCGGAGGAGGAATAATTAATAAGGTTTTTACACTTATGCCCATCTGATGATCTACAATTATAGTTATGCTCCTATCATGAATAGCTAATTGGGTTTTTTCACCCTTATACAGGGGCTGCCTAGGTATCATTGCAAAAAAGATAGAGGCATGATTGTAATTGCAGAATCTCGGAAGGGTACACATGTAAAAAAACCCTATTAATTTGCATAAGATAACATGGAGTAATTGATCCACTCTTTGCGCCAACGCGTTTTTAATTTGGACAGTTGCGGCCAATTTCCAAGAAATTTGGTGGGTCACCATTTGAACAAAGAGGGTCTATTCCAAGGTTTTTCTAACCGAACCGGACACCAAACCGGAAACCTTGCTGAAATGGTCAGATCGGGTCAAATCATGTAATTAAATCGGTTCAACCAGATGATGATGTCATTATTATTTAAAACCGGATTAAACCGGACAGGTGAAAAAAAATGGTTGAACCGGCTAATCAAATCGAAATGAAATAATATATATATAATACACTTAATATACTTGAAATATATATATAATACATAGATAATATATATATATATATATTTCACACTATACATAAAGTATTTTTCTTATACACCATCAAATATCATACATATCATGTATATATTATTTGGACTAGATACTCTATAATACGATAATAGTTTAATTATATTTAAAATCCAATATGTGTAAACAGTTATGTTAGTGTAGTTGGTTAGAAGTGTGAAATAAGTTACCAAAGGTCATGCATTCAACTCTCACTACTAACAAAATTTTTAAATAATTTAAAAATTAAATGTGGTTCAATTTCGGTTAAACCTGGTTAAACCAGGTCAAAAAGATAGGTTGAACCAAACGGATTAATTAAAATTTGAATAATCGAATCAAACTGGCATAAACCGGTTAACCGGACCGCTCCAGGTCTGGTTCACCGGTCGAACCGACAGATCCGGTCCGGTTTCTAAAACACGGGTCTATTCATCACTTCATGTCACCTTTCAATATTCTTGACCATAGATAAGATTTGGTGTATGCCTAGTGAGAAATATAAGTGTATTCAAGGTGTTGAATGATTATTCCAATGTTTTTTTAGTGCATTAATGGCTTGATGAATTGGTCTAAAAGATATATAGACTTCTATGAAGCCACAAAAGCAAGTTGTGATATAAATGGTAGAAGAATTAAGATAATGTAATTGCAATTGAAACCTAATGAGCGCGCACACGTCTATGAGATACACCATATTGATGTAATGTAAAAATATAGATAATGTGGTGATTAAGTGAATACCACAATACTAAGGAGAAAAGAGCTTAAGCGGGCTAATGTGATTGATAAAGTCGGGCAGTATTCTGATATACCTCTTTGATGTATGAGTGAGCTTGACTTTGAATGGGCCGATCCTCCCCTCCTAGGGTCCACTTTTCTGATGCTTGCCGACGAGCTCCTCAGCGAGGAGGAACCTTCCGGCATCACCTAAGCTATATATTTGGTGGGTGGCTTTTTTTACAATAAGACCTGGATAATTACCCCTACCCTCGAGGTCTCCCAAGTTTACATCCATCTCTAATTGGAGTTTCCTTTTGATCTCTCCCTTGTAGCATTCCCCTGAATTCACGCAAGTGTGTCCACACCCCCTTGCCACTCCGATTTCAAAAACCCTAAAAACCGCAATCTCACCACCTCATGAACTTTGAACTTTCTACTCTAGAGCTTCCCCTACAAATTTATTGTTATAAATGGTGGGTCATGTAATCATGCATGCATATTTTAATGATGACAAATGCTTCATTGTTTTAGCTTGTGTTGTAGACGTGAAGCAAGCTAAAGATTCAATGAGGAAAGATGCAAAAAGATGCAATAAAGAAGTATAAGATTCGTGTAGGTTGACGGAGCATGCTAGCTACGAGTTCAACCTACAAAGTTTGTGATGAAGAACATTAAGGATGTAGTTTATGAAGACTAACCCATCCCAACCTGTTTGGTTGCAGGGTTGGGCAGGGTTGGCCCAACCCTGGTTACTATTCACAAGGATACTTCCTCCTCACAGATTACTATTCACCCATCCCAACCTAGCCCAACCCAACTCTGCCCAACCCTGCAACCAAACAGGCCAAGAGAAGATAATGATGAAGAGTTTTGAATGTTGTATATGAGATAGTTGCATTATAAACCACATGCATGTGCATATCATGCTACACCAGCTCAACTTCAATTCTTAAGAACTAATCGGCCAACTAACTGGATTTCCAGTTGATTGATTTTTCTCTTCAGTTGACTAAAGAATTTGATGGCTAGACCAAAGTCTTGGTTAATGTTCGACTCAATAGTCATTAGACCAACAACTATTTTAAGTAACTGCCCAATCGATTGATCTTTCTGATCAACCAACTACTTCTTATTTAATCCGACTCAATGATTTGATTATTTTACTAAAAGCCTACTCTAGAACCCTTTATTTCTCGTTGTCAACTAAATATTTCATTCGGCTGATTGATGTTGTTTTCACTCGAATACTTGTTTTTACCAACCGACCAATTTGTTGACAGTTGTTAAACTTCAAAAGGAAATAGATAACTCTTTTCATACTCGAGGTTGGAGTTGTAGTTCTACAGAAAAGACTCCATGTGTTGGTTCTCTAATACACTTACTACTCATCCATTCCCATCTTTATTATGAAAAAGAAAGAATCTCATGTTATTCAACTCCGAACCTTGTGAGAAAATAAAGAAGGTGTTTTGTGCAATTGTGCTGCAAATCTTGCTCTTGCAAATTCAATATCTATAAGATCATTCTTTATTATACATCAAGATTATCTCGAGGGGATTCTGTATGAAAAATTTCCATGGAATGATTCCTTATCTTAAGAAATGGTGTTAATCTATCTGAAGGGATGGCATCTCAAAGTATTAAAGATATGGAGGCTACGATCGGATATCATTACACATCAACTGTGTGTACAAGATTATACATCTGACACTTAGTGAGATTGATAAGACGTTACCAACTTTGCCATGGAAAGAAAATGGATTGTAGTGAAAATCGTCTTCATGTACCTAAGAAAGACCCAAGACTATTTCTTAGTCTACACGGATAGGATCTCCAAGTTTGAGGCTTTTTTACTTGGATTTTGAATATGATATGGATAATGATAAATCCACTCCTAGATACATTCCTTTTCGGTTAAATGATAGTAGCCTGAGCAAAGTGTAGCGAGAAGTAGGTGATGAATCTGTGATTCATCACTCTAATTAGTTGAAAATAGAGCTCCGTCCCGAGTAATTAGATGTATTCATGTGTTTATAACTCATAATTAACCTTCATATATATGTAAATAATTTGCATAAATTAGTATTTCATTCTGCATTCATATTCATTTGTAAATAATCACCTAACTTCAGTCAGTTTTACTTAATCCACACTAATTCGAATTGTCGTGAAACTAATTCTAGTGTGTACATATCACTATTATTAATCAATGAAAAATCTTAAAAAATACTAACTTATATATATGAAAAATAAACCCAAACCCTAATTTCAGGATAAAAAGTCATAAAAACTAATATCTCTTGCATACAATGTCCGATTTCACTCTATTCACTTTTGAATTAATGTACATTCAATTATCTAGAAGTCAAAATCAAGTTCAAAATCGGAGTTAATTTGTAAAATTTGGATTTTAGGAACGATCTGTATATGGTACATATTTACTGATTTTTGACTTGTTATTTCATTTGCATATTTAAATCCTTTTGATTTATTTTTATTCATTTATTTCATCTCATTTTCTAATTAATTACAGATAAATAAAAATATAAAAATAATATAAAAACTTTAAAAAGAGATCCTGACTTAAGCATATTGACATATTCATCTGTAAATAATTCGCATTACTAATTTATTCTAACATTTTCTTAACTCATAAAAAATAAAACAATATAGTTGTGTCCATATTCTACATCATGTTTGATTTTTGCATGTATTTATTATTCACAGAAAATCAAATAAAAATACAAAATAAAAAATGATACTATACATAGAATATCACCAAAAAACATTGTACACATGATTTGCATTTGAGTCCTTTATTGAACATTGTAGAATGCATTTAAACAAACATTTTTCATTTTGGATATTTTTATATTTGAGATCATTTGCTATTTTTAATTTATTTTTCTTTTATTTTGTACATTGGTCAACAAGTCAGCATGCGACGGGTCAGTCTCCCATTAGTCCATCTCAACTCACGATCAAACTTGTCCCTTACTTCATGCAAACCCTTTTGTCCCCAACACCCCTAATTTGGGTCGTTGGATCAATCAAGATCCAATGGTTAGGGTCAGGCATTGGTTTTGGTCGGCCCGACCCGACCCAAAACCCGACCCGCATAACCCGACCCATACCCAAACCTGAAATTTAGCGGGCGGTCCATGAGCCCCAAAAGGAGCCCGTATTGATTATCAGACTGGGTTAAGGGCCTCAAGCCCTGACCCGCAAGCCCGATAGCCCAACTTATACGATATAATTATATCAAGTATATCCATGTTTGTTCCAAATATCGTGTTCTAACTTTCACATCCTTATTTCGAATGTAGAATAAATGCTTAGTTACATTAATAATCATATCCATTAGCGTGGATTGAGGACATTATTACATTAATATCCAGATTATTACATTAATATGTAAGAATGGAATATGTGTCCTCAAGTGTTAGAGCATGTACAATTGTAAGTAACCAATCTATATTGGATCATAGTGCCCGCATCTATAAGAGAATATGTACTGGTGAATTGAATTGTGATTTAAGTTGTCATATTTTTTTACCACATTTCTATTTCCACCATACAACTATTGCCAGAATCCTGAATTAGTTAGCGTACTTAAAGTTTTAAACATGCACACATGCATAAGAAACAACCAGACAAATGCAAGAAGAACGGAACACATGATATTGAGGTACATATATGTTAAATTGGATTGAATCGACCCAAATCCAATCCATTTTTTTGGATCGGGTTTGGGCTTGGACTTGGAATTTGAAAATAAAATGGGCCTGGGCCCGACCCATTAGTCCATATATTTAAATGGGCTTGGGTCGGGCCAACTCAAATCCGATCCAACCGACCTTATGCCCAAAACCAAACCCAACCCAAACAAATAAATGACCGTGACCGTTGATAGGGTTGGGCATCGGATCGGGTCGGATCGAATTTAAGTTGGAGTCTAACTATGAATGAATCATCGATAGCAGTGATAGTAATCACATGCATGCAGCTCAAAATCTTTCCACGATTGTAAACTTATCTATGTTATCAAGATTGTAAAAGAGCTAAACTATAAACTTTAATTTTAATTATCAACCAATCATTCCCATGTCGAAAACATGGACTACAAATATATAGTTCTTGTATAATAATTGAAAACAGTTATTCATAATGTAGAATGTGGACTAGATAAAGTTCAACATGTTTTTGAGATAATGGAATTGAGCTCACCATGTTATTTCTTCAGCCTTAAGCTATATTTTTTTTGTTAACTTTTAAAGTTTGAAGATATATAATACTGAAATCTAAAGATTTTTTTCATTATTTTATACTATTTAATGATGTACGAGCATGTAATATGAACGATGCATATTGCACTTATATCTACATGCTAGATAGTTTTATGGCTTTTTTGCACTTGTGCCCTTTTGAGATTTTGCAGTGACATTTATGCTTCTAACTTTTTTGTATCTGGACTTATGACCTCGAATTCTCAAAACTTCATAGTAGTGCCCTTCTGATATCGCACGTGTTCCCCGATATTATACTAGAAGGAGTAATACCATGAATTTTGTAAGCAATATAGGAGCACAAGTGTAATTACATGAACGTTAAGGGGTCAAAATGTAACTGTAGAAACTCATAATAATACATGTCCAAAATCGTATTTTTTGGATAAATAAGAACCCTCTTATGAATTTGAGGGAGATGCAACTTAGACTATCACTCAGTGTGGTTCTGATTAATGCTTAGGGAGGGTTGGCTCAAGCTTTTGCTCGTTCGAGCTCAACTGAGCTGGCTCGGGATTGGGCTCAGGCTTGGTGAGTGTGAGCCTCTTATCGAGCCAGCTCGGGCTCGATAAAGCTCTAGCAAAGTTAAGGCAAGTATGCATGTAGATCAGGTACTCCCTTTGCTTATATAGACTCCCTGCTCCTTATGAGTCCAGCATTACATGATGTGGGACTAAAGTAAAGCCCCCTTATTGAGCCCTTATCGAGTTATCAAGCCGAGCCCTTATCGAGCCTCTTATCAAGTTATCGAACCCAAACTCTTATCGAGCCCCTTATCGAGTTATCTAGCTGAGCCGGGCTCGGCTCGAGCCAACTCCTTAAGATATTGATCCCAAAATTCTGGCCCAGGCTCAACTCAATAGCTTAATGAGCCAAGCTCACGATCCCTTATCGAGTCGAGCGCAAGCCTGGCTCATCGAGTCATGACTCAATAGCCATCCCTATGCTTAGGTCAACTGACCATCTACCAATTATGGATCCCTCAAAAAAACATGTTTTGAGTCATGGCGATGAGACTTCTTTGATCGATGATGGGTCGTTAATATTGTTGACAAATTGTGGGGTTTCACTTTCAATTAAACACATCGTTGGCAGTGTGTCTACCATCCAAACGACCCTAGTTCAAAACCTGTAATCACCATTTACCTGAGAAGATCTAGAAGAATATTAGCAGGATACTCATGATGTGTCTTTCATGTCAAGTTAGATGTCAAGATCGATTGATTTACATCCTACAGATGAATCTTAGAATATGGCTACCATTTTTGTGGGCATGATTTGTAGTATGTATAGATAGGGACAGAACCGGAATATTTTTTACAAGTTCGAAAACAAAAAGCACGCTAGACTGAGTGCCCTAGTATCCCCATTAGGAAGATTTCTCACAAGTTCTAAAGGAAGAATTGATCTCAGTAAAGAAAGCAAAGTACCCCATTGTCTAGTTGAAAGTTGTCCTTTCTCACAGCAGAATGATGACTTCCTCGGTTAGATGGCGCTTTGGGCAGAGAAAGACCTTGAACTAGAGCGAGAAGTTGTGGAAGTCAATAGTCTGACCTTAATTTGCTTTTTTGAGTGAGTGCTAGAGTACGAGCATAAGGTTTAAAAAAATACATCTATCAATTATGATGTGATCATATTCATTAGGAAAAATGGAGCATGTTGTGAGTTGTATGTCAATTATGTGTTTATCACCTTCTTAGCCATTTATCTGATTTGGGATGGGTGAGTGCAAGCAACTCTGCCATTGGAACATGTGCATATTAAAGATTCAAGACAAATGAGTTGTTGGGAGGCGATGAACATATAAGTTATATGCAGATGAGTTTGGATACTCCCCTCCTCTATTCATTATACTACAATAGTTGTGAAGGATAAATTATATCATCTTTAATTTTCATGTAAATAATAGTTTATTTTGAACTTATTTTTTAATCAACTCTATGATTCAATTTTAAATAAATTGATATCATATATGTTTCGCATTGATGAGATTTTTTGTGAATGATACTTATATCATTTTTAAAAAAAACTGGACATATTCTAATATTTTCATTTTTTTTCAATTCATTCTTTGAATTTTGATTAATTACAATATAAAGTAAACTTATTCCCAATTTGTATCAAATCGAAAATATAAAAATATATAATTTTATACTTTTTATTACCAATAACTAGAAATATTAATATCTCAATGAAGAAAAATATACCGATAAATAATATCTAGACATTTGATCACTTACTTGATAATAAATAGGATCAATGATTAATATATGAGACTTGACAATAAACGAAATTTTTTAGAAAATTTATTTTTTTGAGATCGAGAATTAAATCTCGCATCTGTATAAGTGATACTGAGATTGGATAAAAAATCGATCTCTTATGTAGGTTGATCTTAAAAAATGGATACCCATGTAGTTTAGGTAGAGATCCATTATAAGTTGATTGGTTTAAGAAATTATCCGAACTGATTAATCCAATATAAAATCTACTATTGTTAGGTAGAAATTTTACGTTAAAAGATATATTATCTAGTGGTAGAGATTATTGATTTTCCCTCTAATGAAACAAAGGGGATGCATGTATAACTTTTATGCTAAAAAATTAATCCAAGAGGATATCTATACTTAGGAAATATTATAATTATTTTTTCTTCAAAAATCCATAGAAAATAATTAAATATATATTATGTAATCTAAAATTTTTAGGGGAGCATGTGCCCCTGCTTGCCCCCCTCTAAATCTGTCCTTGTATATAGATGTGGTCCAAGTGATGCCTTCTCCATTGTAAGTCAAGGCCTTATCTCTTTGGCAATAATTAAAATGGCGAATTGATTAAAGCTGGAAAAAGTCTTGACTATTATGGATAATGACTCCACTAGATTAGGTAAGTATGGAGGCAATAAAGAATCGAAACGGCTCTATCTCTCTCTCTCTAAAGGAATAATATTTTTTAAATGTTGTACTCTTCTTAGATTCTACAATATCATTTATGTCCTTTCCTTTTTTGCTATATTAGGTATGCCCCTACTTCCTTGAGTAATTAACAGTTGCACTCCTCTGGTTAGCACCCGTCCATTCCTTTCTCAAGCAGACATTATCTCAAAGGTACATGTGCACTTGAAAAGGAAAAAAGAAAGCTATAAACGTATTTTTTACAAAATCGTAAGGGCACAATTGTAAGAAACTTTTACTAAAAAAGACTTTTATTGTATAAATTGTTTTGTTTATCTTACTAACTGCAAAACTAACAGTAGGACACAAGTGATTTCAGAACAAGAAGGTAGGGACACAATTGTTATTGCAAAAAAAGAAAGAGCATAATTAATATTGCAGAATTTAAGAGGGGCATAACTATTATTGCAAAAAAAGAACATAACTAATATTACGTAATCTAAGAGGGGGCACAACTGTGAAAAAGCCCATAACAATAAGCAAATGAGACATATTTCATTTTTAACCTTAGAACTTGGTGCATAGTCTCATATACAAAAAGTTGACAAAGTATATCTTTTGATGGCATGTATCAAAAGTTGAAAGAATTCAATTTATATAAAAAGTTGTTAAACAAGACAACCTAAGATATTTTGCATTATGCATACCTTCAATCATTTTTTTTCTCATTAGTCGACTAACCATACTCTCAATTGACAAATTGACTATTCTAATTGACTAAATCCACTTGTTAGTAACATGGTTTTTCAGCTGACGGATATTTTTCATCAATCAAATAATTCTTTGCACCAATGATTAAAAATTGGAACGTTGGACTCTGAAGTTTTGGGAAAATATTTCAAATTGACTAACCATTTTATTCAATTGACTAAGTTATTTTTCCATCGATCGATTCTATTTTCAGATGACTAATATGAACTGCTTAACAATATCACTTTCTAGCCATTGTTGTTTAACACTTAATTATTCTTAATCATCTCTAATGGCTACTTAGACTGTGGGAGCCTATAAATAAGACCCATACTATCCTAATACATATATTAGTGAATAGTTCACTATACATTCTCTAATACTCATTTCGATAATCGTGAGAGCATTTTGAAGCTACATTTCGCCTCACGATGCACTGCTAAAGCTCTGTCAATTCAGTATTTATCTTACTAGCACTCTCCTATCTTTGTCAATCGTTTCACTCACCTCGTTCTAAGTCGCATTTTTTATTTTTGAAATCACTTTTCTTTGTCATTGATGTTTTTGATAATATGGTCTAAGTGGTTAATCTGATTGATTTAAAACATAAGTACATTAAAATTTAAAAATTATTATTATTAAATAATAATAATAATTCTCTCAAAAGAAATCTGAACAAATGAATGTATTCAAATATATTTATAATAATGGAAAAATGTGACTTCCTGTTTTGGCTGTCCCCACCCCATTTTTCGATATTTTTTTGTCTTTTTAGATACCGCCATATATTTTCATCGATGTATCCCTCTAATAGGTCATTCCAATTTTGTCAGAAAGGGAGACTCTATGCCTCCATCTAGAACATGTAATTTTAACGATCTTAAAATTGTTGTAATCGACATGTTCTAAATGGAGAGCATAGGAGTCCATGTTTCTGATGAAATTAGAATGATGCTAGAGAGATATAGTGATGAAAATACATGACGATATTTTTTGAAAAAATAAAAAATCACCGAAAAGTGGGACGGAGTAGCCCCACTGAACCCTTATAATAAAGGTATATCAAAAAATTATTGAGATCTACCATATGAGGATATGATCTAACACGAATCACATTTTTCTTGACATTTCATCTCTGCATATCATACTTTTATAATCTATCCTTATGGATCGATCTAAATTATATTGAGACAAAAAATACCTTTCGAAAATTCTAATTCTAATAATCATGTAATTCTAACAATGATGTAGATATCTAAAATGATAGAGATCAAACACACATGATTTATCTATAGTAAATTGTGTTTTCTACTTTTGTATCTCGATCATGCTTTTGATAATCCACTATAATGGATGCATTTAATTATATTTAGGCTCTAGCTAGGTCAAATTTAGAATGATCATATGAAAGTAATAGCTACATTAAGCACCCAATCTTATAGATGTATTACACTAGGGATACCTCAAAAATTATGAAGATAAAACATATGCAACGTTAGATCTGTAAAATCATAATTTCTTTATCATTTATGTATTATTAAATCACAATTTTAGTAATAAGACCTTATAGATTTAGTTATATTTAGACTATAAACACTTGAATATTTAAAAATCATCATTAAAACAACTTACTCTATTAAAAATGGTAAATGACCAAAAAGGACCTTAAGGGTACCAAACGTTCAGCTTTATGTTTTAACGTCAATATAAAAGGATCTTAGAAACTTGTTGAGACTTGTATTTAAGACAAAAAAATAAGATCGTATCAATATTTATTATATTTAAAAAATGACACAGAATTGAAAATCAAGAAATAGTTGGAATTTTTTAATTAAATTCTATCTTAAGGCCTTGTTCGTTTGAAGAATAAGCACTGAAATATAAGGTCAATTCTCTATCCGACATGGTTTCTAAAAGTACGGCTATTTTTGTCTATATCCAATTATTTCACCTTATTCCATGATTAATCCTATCTTTATTCTACATTACCTACATTTATTCTACCCTATTCTCCTTATTCATGTCTTTCCACTGAACAGAAAATAGGCCATTATTCTCCTTATTCCTTATTTTTATACTTATTCCTGAACCGAATACGCCTGGAGGATGTTGTCGAATACACTGACCAATAAGAGTGTATCAGAAATGACATAGATAAATGTAATATTGTAGATAGGATTATTTACACTTATGACACTCTTAGATTATACAATATCAATTATTTTTTGGGTAAATTACAAAAAAAGTTCTCAACTATACCTCAATTCTTAATTAAGGGACTCATTTTTCAATCTTAACAAAGAGGAGTTTGATCTTAATTTTTGTCTCATATATAGGCTTCCATAAGCTTCAACGACCCTTATATATCGACATTAAACCCTTAAGTTGAAAGTTCAGGTCCTTATTTATTACAATTTAAAAATGAGATCCTTAATTGAAAATCGATGTATAGTTGGAGTTTTTTTTTAAACCCACTTAATGGTCTAGTGGTAGTACAATGTGTCTACCACACAAAAGACCATGCTCAAATCTCACTCTTGCAGGAGTTACGTTAGGTAGTCAACGGCCGGTGTAGAAAATAGTTGAATCTTTTAATATAGATTTGAGCAAAAATCTATGTAGCCGACCCTACTTATACCATAAGAAGGCTTAGTACCTCATTAGTTGGAGGTTTTTTTAACCCTATTTTTTTTATAACAATTGTGACCATGTCTTCTTACAACGTTGTCACTAGTGCTCCATCCTGTAGGGTTCGTTTGGTTGCAGGGTTGGGCCGGGTTGGATACTATTCACAGGGCTGAGCGAATAGTAAACTGTGAGGAGGGGGTACCCCTGTAAATAGTACCCAACCCAACCATGTCCAATCCTGCAACCAAACGAACCCGTGTGTTAGGAGGATGCGCTGACGGTGCGCGGCGGAGCAGCCCAGCAGCGAAGAGCAGAGGAAGTGGCCGGCAGGCGACAGTCCTTGAGAGAGTTGTCAAGAAGAAGCAAAGGTGCATAGAGCACGCGACAGTCCTTGCAAGGTTCATCTGAGGATGAATAGAAGAGAAAGAAGAGGGAAGGTAAATAGGGATCAAGGAGGGTAACTCTACCTGTAGGTTCCTTCTTCTAGAGAAGTAGCTGGAGCTCAAGCTCCGGCTAGATCTTCCAACTCAGAGCCCCGACGAGGATGGTGGTAACTGAGCAGAGCTACGAAGAACGCCTACAGCAGAGGATGGGGAACCCACTGTATCACGCCGTGGTGGAGCTTGGGCCATCGTCGCTAACGGAAGGCCGATGCTCCGCTGGGAGCAGGTTTGGGCGAATGAGGGAGATTGACGGCGGCGCCAGCGGTTGGGAAGGGATGTCGGGGAGCAGATCTGTGCGGAAGAGGACGATCGGGGCGGGTCTCGGAGAATCGCATGCGCTGTGCTTTCTTTAGTCCCACATCGGATCCCGATGAACTTCAGTTCCCTCCTGGGCTTTATAAATATAGGGGCTCGGGGGCCTCAGAAATTTAAAAGGGTCGGTTGGCTAAATATGCCACGCCCGCCCTTGATGGTGGGTGCTGTATGGCTATCAAGACATGGCCGACATAATTTGTGGAATCTCACAGGGTTGGCCCCTCTCGGCCGACCCTCCAAATCAGTTAAATTTCTTTTTTTCGTCATTATGCAATCTTCTATCGCAGCTATGCTCTTGATTTGTTCGCTAAATAGTTTGTATTCAATGGCGAACGTTATTGCAGTTAATAGTACTGTGAGTTTGTAGCTCTCTTCATTTTGACAAGGGTTTCTATCAGTTGTGCTCTTTTGAGATATTGTAATTTTCTATCAGTTGTGCTCTTTTGAGATATTGTAATTTCAGTTATGGCTTTTGGTTTTCTCTTTTTTGAAATATTAGTTGTGCCATTACTTTCTTGCCCAATTTGCAGTTCTACCTTTTCGTAATATCAGTTACGCTTTTACTTTTCTTGCCCAGTTCTACCTTCTCGTAATATCGGTTACGCTTTTACTTTACCCCTTACCTTCTTGTTAAATTCGCAATTCTACTCTTTCGTAATATCAGTTACGTACCTATTTTACCTTTCGTAATATCAGTTACATACCTATTTTACCTTAGCAGAAGGGTAAAATTATGAATTTTGCAAGAAGGTAGGGGTATAATTGAAATTTCAAAAAAGAGAGGGGTATAACTGAAATTGCAATATCTCAGAGGGGTACAACTGATAAAAATCCTTTTGACAAATAACCTGATTTTACAATAAAATAATTTACGCAAATTGAAACAGTGTATAATTATTATATTTTGATTATACTGTTCAACAAACTTGGCAGGCACAGTCTTTCTTGTTGTTCGTTCTCTCACCTTAAATAAAGGTGTTGGCTTGTGCTGGCGGGCATGTTTATGAACAAAGCCGAATCGATTGTTACATCTGAAGGAAGACTTGGAAGCCCTTATTGTTTCCAGTCTTGGTGCTCTTGTTGAGGCATTTTTCTTTCGAGATGCACATAGGAACACATCTTGCTTATGCCTCTTCTATGGTATCAGTGTCCTTTACAATCTTCTTTTCCTTCGGGGGTTGTCTAGTTGGCCCTTAAGGGGTTGTCCGGTGGCCTCGGAGAAGCTCCTTCAAGCTCGAGGATCTGATACACTTCCCTCTGTTTCTCGTCCATTTCCTAACGGAGCAAGGTGAAGGGTAGGCGTTTCAAATCGAGCTTTCAGGTCATTCCTTTTCCGAAGGTGCTTCATTGATCTAATGGATGTTGTCCTCTTCACACTCAAATATCTGAAGGTACATCTCGAGGACATCTGCAGCTCTTACTTAGGTGGATAGATGAGAACATAACATCACAGATCATTAAGATCTCTTGATAACTCAATCAATCAGACCCCTGAATTGGACTCAAGTTCTCCCACTATAGGGATGCCTGCAATGAAGATGTGAGGTGGACACGGTGGGAGCAGATGTTGCTCCAATTCCAGTGGGGAAATTAAAGCAATAACCTCCAACAGAAGTTGTTGGTGAATGATTTGGCTAATGGAGAGAGGTGGATAAACTACGATAAGTAAGGATGCAAAGAGATATGAATATATCTGTATTCGATCCATCATTATATCTGTTTTGTATAGATTTTGAGATATGTACTTATATTTATCTTAAAATAGATACAAATATATTAGATATCACTTTGACATATGCAAATATGTGTATCTGTATTCGTATATTCGTTTTCATATATATATATATAGTCGTATATTTATTTTTAAATATATAACATAATTCATCCCTTCTTTCACCGTATTTGATATAATTATTATGATATAAGTACATTTTGTATGCATATATCATGTGTATTTCTGCTGATATATGCATATTTAAGTTATTTTTTATGGGGTATTTCCAATACTATTTATATATGATAATTCATTTTCAAGGATATGATAATATATTTTAAATTTCCTCAATATTTGTATCCACTTCCGTATTTTATTTAAAAAAAGAATATAGATATGGTAACACATATAATCATATCAATATCCAGTCATTTTAATCCCCAGTAACAAGGCAATCAGCTGATGACTTTTATTCATGCAATAGAACCAATGGAGGAAGATGGAGGAGAAGGGGGTTCTCGTTAGTTCGCGCTAGGCAAGAGCAATGAATTCATTTTATTGGTATGTGACGATCTTAGAAAATTCAAGGGCGGTAAAACCTTTTTGAAATAAATAAATATTATTAAATAATTCTAAACTTGTGGGTTTTATATACTTGTGAAAAAGGTCCCATTGTCGATGCAATGGTGTTTGAAGTATGTAATACGTGTGTATAGTCAAGAGTATACCAGTCTATGGGCCTGTTTGGTTGCAGGGTTGGGCAGGGTTGGCTTGGCCCAACCCGGGTTGGCCCTGCAACCAAACATGGTTCTCCTCCTCACAGTTTACTATTCACAGGGGTACCCCTGCCCAACCCAACCCTGCCCAACCCTGCAACCAAACAGACCCATGAGAAGTTGTACAAGTGTAACATTACTTGAAAATGTGTGTGGGCATCTTTTTATTTAAAAGCTTTCTAGAAATGAATAAACTAATATTATTACAAATTAACTCAATCAAATAGAAAAATATGCTTTAGGAGCCACTTCATCTTGAACATCATCATCAACATCTTATACAAATGAGCGCTCCAATTCTGACCACTTGATATAGTCTTATGCAAGATAATTGTGTCAGTCTTGCATAAAACATCATCTCAACCAATAGCTTGGAATTTTGTATAATAATCAGATAAGACTTCCTATTCTCAGTCAAATACTACGATAAATTTGACCAAAGGAAACGAATAATTTTTATTCGTTGTTATATCATTGCAATTAAATACATAACAATGAATATTATCAGTTATTTCATTCTTTAAATTTGCAACAAATAGCTTATTTGTTGCTATATCTTTAACAACGAATCATATAACAACAATTATCTGTTGACTTTTTTCATCTAGTCGTTATTTAGCAACGATTAATACAAATTTTAACGAATAAATGAATAGATGAATCGTTGCTACATGACCATTCAGCAACGAAAACGATATTTGTCTCTATTTCAAGAAGAAAAGTCAATTTTATAAAAAAATACTGTTGATGTATATTTAACATAGGAAGGCATGTTAACATATATTCAAATTATTCATTGCCTTAGGTCAATTTTCCTACGATGAAAATACGAAAGGAGGATGGTTTAGCATTTCTAACTTATTTAACAATTTAAGCATTCATGACATTGTACAATGTCAATTTATTAATTCACAATTCTCACTCCGACGAGGGCATCATGACATTAATATGCACTCTTGAGCAAGGGTTTAAATATTGATTTTGTATATCGTATCGACACCATGTCAATACGATGTTTTGATAAAATTTTGATGACATTTCGATGAAATTTTGCTCATATCGACCAATATTTGTGAAGAAATAATCGCAAAATATCATCATATCGTCATTTTGCTCGAAACTTCGATTTATTGTCGAAATCAAAATTCAACGAAATTTCGCGAAATCTGAAACCATACTCTGAGCAATAAACGTTCTCTACCAATCTAAAACATATTTAAGGTGAACTGCGTTTATCAAACGTCTGCGTCAAACACTTCAAATATTTTAGCATTAAATCACAGATTTCTAGTTTTTAAGATCTAAAGACGTTGAGGTGTTTAAACAAACTTTCCTACTTTATTAAGATTATATTGGAAATTTTCAAGACATAAAACTTCAAAAATACTATTTTCAAGATGTGAAGGGTTAACATAATAATATCTGGACATAAAAATAGTTTTATATAATTTTCTAAGGGTGCTGTGGATATTTTTTATTTAGTTACATAAGTTGAATAGATAGGTGTCACTTCTCTGTAAATCAAACATGTATCCACATCTTAAGCATCTTGATCGTACCATGTAAATAGAGATTAATATTGCTTAGATTTTGGTGGGAGAATTGAAACTCGATTCAAATATGATTGAACTCAAATCTAATCACATGTTATTCATATATATTTGTCGGTTAAATAAAAAATGGATCTTCAATCTACGGGTCAAATGCATTTTTTTCGAAACATATAGAAAATGCGATCCATCAATGCTTCGATTACAAGACATCCTCGGTGCAAGTCAGTATGAGGTTCACTCTATCCTACGACTAACGATCATCAAGAGGATCGAAGATTTATACGAGACGTTGAGAGTCGGATCTGTGACATCCGTCCCCCTAAGGTCTAGATATTCGGTAATCCAATCCACGTAAAGCAATCTCACATTTGAAGCACTGAAATAAAGCTAGAAGCATAGCATAAAAAGATACTAAAAAATGCCATAAACATTTTCCATCAATTTCCATTAACATTCATTTAACCATATCCATAAAAAGCCACACATATGTATCATTGTAATGTCCAAACACATATGATATACATCTCTCAAAAAGGTACAAGCAAAGACAGTAGCAAAAACTACAAAAGTATACACGCCCAGAAGTAACAGCAACATCAAAAGAATTGAACAGGTCAAACCACTCACCGTTACAACTGTTTCTGAGGACCTTCCAGATTCACAAAAGTAGGTATGCCACGAGCAAAGTTGTCCAGTATGATGCTAAACAACTAACCAAGAAAGAACCATTAGAAGCTGAAAAGTGTACAAAAGCTGATAAATGTGTAAATCCACACCACACTGAAACTAATTAAAAAATCTAGATCCTTGACCCATATCCTTATTCTTATCCTTGTGATAGTAGCATTGATACAAATCATGGAATCTCATACTTTACTGTGCTAAATCAATCCCCACATTTTACGGTGTGTCAAGTCAAACCCCACACTATAATGTGTGCCAACCTTCACCACTGGTATGTAACCGACCCCTGAAAAGTCATCTTAAAATTGTCATGCCTTCAAATGTACCACGATTCCTGAAACTCCCAGCTTAAGATTAACACTCAGATACTAATCAATATGGTCTCTATCAACTAGTACATAAGTACCAACCTTAAGTTAAAGAAGTGAAGCATAAACAACCAGCTAAAACTATTTGGCACAAACATCTATAAATCAATACTAACACTGGGCAAAAAGGACACATCGTGCGCCAAGTAGTATGTCCCTCGACTAGCAACTTGTCGGGATCATGGATAACTAAGCTTCTAACCCATACCCCATGAGTGCATGCCCCTCCCATGGCAACGCTACTGCAAGCTACCGCAATGTTATTGAAAGTCGGACATTGTAGCTTGAAATCATACCTACATCAGGAAACTCAACTATTGGTCCTAAGAGCAGAAACTCATATACGAAGGCATACGTAAGATGCTTAAGCTCATCTTTATTGGACTTCATCGAATCCATTAGCATAGTTAATTCTCAATTTAAGGTTAAACATGACCTATTTTCACTTGATTATCTGTTTATTTCCATAACCTAGACATTTAACATGCATATTAATGTTCTATATGGTCTACATCATTTTCAAAATCAAATTTCATAATTTTTAAATCCAAATGAGTATACGATCTCAGAATGATCGATCATCCAACTTTAATGACTGATCAATATTGATCGATCATAAAGTTAACATGATCTCGCTTGTAACCCATGTTACCCAACGGTATAAAACATTGTGAATCTGGAAACATATGGAGGGTGAAAACTGTACCTTGGGTCGTCTCACGCGATGCTCCATTGCTTAGAACGTATGTTCCACAATGTTTAACATATTTCTATTCCCACCATGTGACTCCATGCTCCGAGATCTTTGAAATGGCAGCCTTCAGATCTTTGATCAATCATAAAAAATCTCTCCGATGGTGGAGATCTGGTGAGGGCAAGTGGTCTGCTTAGCCAGATCACATGGATGCACCTTATTATATAGGCCCGAGCCTAATTGGATATGTATTCGGATCCGTATTCAAAAATCATACATCATTCATATTTTCCACGTAACTTACTCATACGGATTCCAATTTTGATGTTCTTAGGCTTGTTGGAAACCGACGAGTACTACAAAATAAATTTCAATTATTTTATTTGAATAATGGATCATGTATGAAAATTAAAATTAGTGATTTATATTTAGAGGTCTTACATTATAAAAAAACTCAAAGGAAGTCTCAAACCCGAGACTTAAGTATATCCTCTAAGTAGAATCTGATCCTCGCATGTCCCAACCTCGTCAGACTGAACCCATAAAAATATCAAAAAAGGTGAAACCCATAAAAATCTCAAAAGGATTAAACTAGGGTATTGAATGTTACCTGTGAGAAGATGATGGTACTTCTCCCTCATATCCGCCTCAGGCTCCCATGTCACCTCCTCGACGTCCAAACTACATCACAGGACCTTGATTAAAGGTATCTCATTCACCTGAGCCTCTTCACTACGTGGCCCAGTATTAGAACTAGCTCCTTAAAGAAAGATATGTTGGGCTCCATTGTCAAGTCCTTGTAGCTGATGATATGCTTAGAATCTTGGACATACTTCTGCAAATTCAAGATGTGAAACACATTGTGTATTCCCTCCAGATGTGAGGGAAGGGCCACTCTGCACGTCATCTTCTCAACTCTAGCCAAAATTTCAAATGGTCCCACAAACTGTGGGGCCAACTTGCCTCTAGCATTGAACTTATGCACTTCCTTCATAGGAGATACTCGCAAGAATGCAAAATTTCTAACCTGCAATGATGAGGGATTCTTAAGAATATAGAGTTGGTTATAAATCATGCTTAAGGTCTGTATATAAAATATGATACCTGGAACTCAAGGTTTCGATGCATGTGGTCGGCGTAGCTCTTTTGACGACCATGAGTTGTCAACAACCTCCTCCTAGCAGTATCTAATGTTCTAGTTGTCTACTCATGGATCTGCGGGATGAACAAGGTGTTGCCACCCACCTGCTTCCAAGAAAAGGGAGTGATGCATATTCTCCCATACAAGGCCTCAAAAGATGTCATACCCAAACTGATGCGATATCTATTTTTGTATGTGAACTTAACAAGGGAATGGTGATCCTTCCAGGATTCCTTCCAATCGACATCGCAATCATGCATCAAATCCATAAATGTTTGAATAGTCCACTCAACATGTCTGTCTATCTGTGGATGGTAAGATAAACTAAGATATAACTCTGTCCTCAAGGCTCTCATGAATCCCCCAGTAATGTGAAGTAAACGGTGAATCTCTAACAGATACCATTTCCTTGGGTATCCCATGCAGACGGATGATATGATGTATGTATAATCTGATTAGTTCAACTGAAGTACATGTCATGTTGATCGGGATAAAATGATTTGACTTGGTCAACCGGTCAATGATCACTCAAATCACGCCATTGCCGCTTGTCCGCCTGAGGTACACGGCAATGATGTGATAAAATTCATGGAGATACTCTCCCATTTCCACATCGGAATGAGAAGAGGCTGTATTAAACTCGATGGTCTCTAGTACTCTGCCTTTTATGGAGATAAAATCCAAGGTAGAGAGTATGTCTTGCGGATACCATGTATGAATTTCTGCAATTTCTCTCGTGGATAGGTTGTAGTGGATGGAGAATGGTGAGACATCTATGTGCATCATATCAGGTACTCATGGACCGTCATCGACCTCTGTGTCAGCTCAGCAAGCGGTCACCTCTGCTCCTCTACCCAGTGCTCAGAGTAGAACTCACTGTGAACTCTGCCACAATTAAATCCCAAGTGATGGACTTTGTCATATGCTTCTAAATGGCCTGCTACCATCTCTCTGCATATCCAATCAAAGAGAACTCGGTAACTGTCACTCACTCCTCCACCGGGGGCATGAATCATCTCCAGAACCTTGGATACATGTTTGATATAAAGCTATTCCTCATCTATTGTGCCAGTACCAAAGAACTATGTCACATGTGATCGTTGATATGTAGTGTATGTGGTTTGATGCACCTGTAATCAAGGGCAGAGCTAGGAATTTCTAATAGGCGGGGCCGATGTTCGATTAATCAAATACATATATGTATAATTAAAAAGCTATTGCTAGTAAGATACATTTTTAGTAAAAGATGGATAGAGTCGAAGAGAAGCATATATAATGGTTATTTGGCAATACTAACAAAATATCAAAAAGGGCATATATATGTTTCAAGTCAATACGGATAATATTACTATTCTATGATTTATTTTATTATTACTATCAATATACATATTTTGTTATTGAAACTATTGCATATCATATAAAATATTATTTCATATATAATCTCATATATGCTAGTGCAACTGCAATTAATATCCTAAATTGTAATAAAGGTGTGTATAGATTGTTGGACATGCGAGCCCACGACGAGCCATTATGCAATAAATGTTATTACAATTCACTCCTTAATCTGAAATAAAGAGTACATAATTTGCAAAATAGGTCCCTTAGTACAATTAGGGTTATGTACTATGGCCATCTTAATGATCATACAGCTGTTGATTCAATTATTGAATCATAGAGGTTGTTGCTTGGATGAATATCTAATGTGTTAGATTGAGGACTCATCAAGCACTGTCAATTGATTGTTAAGAGATGATCTCCAGCCTGAGTAGGAAATGGCAATCCTATCTCACTTAGGCTGATATCTGACCGACCTCTTGATGCAGGTCCTTTGCATAGGAATAGAGATTCAGAGGTGTCAAATTAGTTAGGTCAAAGAGCTGACTTAACGAGATCGAGATAACCAAAGTCCTATATCGTATGCTGTCACGATACAGGCACACATCCTCTGACCGGAGACAGATGTGTTACTATATGTCTAAGTATGTACATTTGGCAGACCAATAGGTTGATGACCTAATCAAGGTCTATACACCAGCGCGCTGGTGTGCATATAAGGGCATATGAGTAATATGATCTCTCAAAGGGATCATACAGGTTCAGTTACTGAACCGGAAGACATGAGCTCACTCATGAGATATTGGGAAGAATCAAATTCCATGCGCATGGTCATCTCGCTTTGGATGCTTGACTAAATTTGTAGGTTTGATATATACTTTTGGTAAGTATATGATCAAGACCTAGGTATGATATATGCTTTTGGAAAGTATATGATCGATACCGACTCCCAATGATCGAATGAGAAACTTACTGATAAAACCCTGAAGTAGACAGTGTAAAGTTGATCTAAATACTTCAGGTTTATTCCGAGTCTTCCAGTATGCAGGATGTACAGGTATTGGGAATGCCTGAGGGTGATGTGATCATAAACGGTTGTATAACCATGACGCTTCCATTCCTAGGGAGTGATGAAACGGGTCTGGATTTTAGTGACTCCACTCAGTAGAGAAGTAATCTGATCTTAGTCCAAATGTTGGACATTGATATGAATGTGATTCAGATTCAATGAGAAGATTAGATTTACGGTCTTGATTTAATCAAGCGTCTATGGGAGGCCCGAGATCTGGATTTGAGATGTGATCTCAATGTCCATGTCACTATACGTGAACCAATACAATCGCCATGTCCTTATCTCCAAGTATTTGCGGAGAAAGCGCATTATCCTTGAAAGAGTTCATGGATAATTCTATTGTTGATATATGTATCCGAGCATTGAGAAAAAGGATAATTAAATGTGATTTAATTATCATGAATAATATGAATTTGATTCATATTATAAGGAGAGTTATCTTAGATAATTAAATGTGATTTGATTATCAAAGATAGAAATAATGTGAATATGATTCATATTAGTTGAGCACATGAGAATAAGTTATCCAATATAATTAAATGTGATTTAATTATTATGGATAAGAATAATGTGGATAGTAATATCCAATTATTCATAATATATTATAAATGTGATTTATAATGTATTAGAGAGAGCTAATTATAATTTATATGTGTTGATTAATTATTATGTGTATTGGATACACATTGTGTAATTAATTGACAATGTAAATTATATGTTGTTTTGGGTTGTGAATATGATTCACAATTTTTTCATGGCAAGATTGCAATATTCTCAAATATAATTGTGAATTATTTTTGAAGAATAAAATCCCAATAAATAGTTGTTGGAAATAAGTAGAGAGAAAATCAAGGAGATGTGCAATCTCATGGAATCCATGAGATTGCACTCCCCATTAGGAATAGAAGGGGAGACACCCAATTCCCTTGAGGAATTGGTGGCCGTCCCCTCTTCTTTATGGGGAAAGATCTCTCATTTGTATTCTCTCTCCTTATTTGATTGATTTAATTTGGTATTAATATTTATTTGATTTATCAAATATATTTTATCAAAATTAAATCACAAGTTGTTGGTTTTTACCAACAACAATCTTAGCCATTGGATTGACATAAATCAATCTCATCCATTGATTTTATATGTCACATGGATTGAGATCCATGGATCCCAAAATCCTATAAATAGAGAGGCATACCATGCTCTCTATTTTACACACAATGCTTGAGAAGCATCTCTCTCTCTTTTCTCTCTACTCGACAGCCCTCTCTCTCCCTCTCATGTGGCCGTCCACCATGGATGACCTAGAGAGGTTCTCCATCACCGCGGCATCGTCGTTATGCTGCCCGTTCGTCTGCTCATGGATCTCCGTCTCCTTCGGTGTGCCTCGCTCGTGAAGAAGACGTCGGATATCGTGTGTCGAGATCAGGAGATCCGCCACTTGGATCATCAACATGGATTGCGAGAAGCACACGGTTCATCCCCGCGCTCGCAAGCGTCTCCTCCGTCGGATCGGACTTGAGACAGGAGGTCTCTTCGTTTAGAGACTCGATCGCAACCACGCTTCAAGAGGTAATCCTATTACTTGTTTTGGTTTAGACGAAACGATCCGAGAAGTGTTCTTGGATCATGTGGTTTCGTCGTAAGAAAATTTTTTTAAATTCCGCTGCATCGAGCAACTAGTGCGACTAGTCGCTCCTCGTCGTATTCGATACGACGCTCACGCTTCCGTGATGCGCTTCAGGATCTAACCATATCCTTCAAGTGGTATCAGAGCCTTAGGTCGATGGTTTCGAATAGTGATTCGCTAACCGAGGACGACTTGGGTTCGTTAAGGTCGCGAAAGTTTTCATCACATTTGATTTCGCAGATCTGTTTAGTAAATAAATTCGGCACTGATTAAATTGTTTAAACACGAATTTAATACTTGGATTTGTTCTCCATTAAATAAGGAAACCATAGGATCTGAGTTTGCGTAAATCGGATTCCGTATGCTCTAGATATGGTAGTTTTAATGAACATGTATTCACTGTTACGGGAACTGCGAATCTTAACGTAATTAAGGAGTTAATTACTATTTAGAGACGCCTCGAAATGCGTGAAAAATACATAGGTTCTGTTGTAAATCAAGTTAGCAAACTATGGAAACTTACTTTGCTTAATTTGGATTTAAATTGATTGAGATATGCTAATTTTAGTAAGTAGGGGTCACTGCTGAAATTACTTTCCTAATCAAGAACCATGTGATTGTCAATTAGTGAAATTAATTGTTAATTTCATGAAATATCTATGGAAAATATTTGAGAAATATTGAAATATGATTATTTCCTTAATTGACTTGGCCCCAATCAATTAATTGATTAGATTTGATCTAAATCATAATTGGAATCACAATCATCAAACTCCTTGCTTGAATAGGATTGGGAATTTGTCTAGCAAATTTCCTTATAATCAAAATTGTTTTGATTATTATATGGTATAATTTCGGTTGAAAAACCGATGATCATCTCAAGTACAAATTAATCAATTTGGCATTATCCTTTCCCGAGGCGGATATGGTGTCTAGTCGGGGATCGCTGGGGTAGCGGGTTGCAACGTATGCGGTCCGCCCCACTCCCGCCGGTACTGGCCATGACAGCGGGTAGGGCTGAGATAATGTCTGAGGGATTAAGATGTATTTTTCTAATTATTAAAATACGAATTAATACGTACTTTGAGAATAATACCATATATATTCAAGTAAGACAATCAAGTTTGATTGATTGAATTGGATTGATAATTAATTTAATATGATTAAGTTAATTATGTCCAATTAAAATACTCTAATATGATTGGAGTTAATAATTCCCTTAGAAGAATTAATTGTATGAATGTGATTCATAGTAATTAATTAAAATTGAATAAGAGATGGAGGATCACATAAGTTACATCCATGGTCTCCCGCCAAGGCGAAGGGTTTCGTCGCCAGATATTATATGTGGGAGACGCATGTCCGAAGTGACAGCTCCTGCATATGATCCATTTGGATCGGGCTCGTCGCTTCTCGAAAGAGTAAGGACGTATGCGTAGTGACCCCAATATCGGGTCCTCATATTATTGGGGCGATATTGGATTGCGCATAGCGAGTTGTATTCCTGTTGACGGTTGGTTCAATTAATGACGGATCAACATCACCTTAGGGGTGGTGGGCCCGGGTGTTAAAGACCGAATTGGGAGATGCAAGTTGGACTTGCAAGGCGGAATGTGTTCCCGCTTCTTTTTATCCGAGTTGTAGGTTCTCAGATTATTGGGATGCAACAAAGATAAGGAAGGAGATCCCAGATCTTGCTTGAGATATAATGGTAAGTATATCTCTTACATTGAAAGTGATTAAGGGAATGAACTTTCATTGTTGACATGGCAAGACAGCTTTGATATAAAAAATTCCTAAATCAAAGTAAATTATATATTTATATATGTTTATGCAAATTTCTTATTTCAGATAATCCTTCATTAAATCCACTCAATACTATACTCAATAATAACGAGTAAAATATCATGGATTGGACCCTTTGATCCAGATATTGTACTTGCAATTGGACACATAATGTATGTGATTGCAATGTGCAAGTTTCCTCATAATAATGAGGAATGATAATTGAATAAGACAATAGGACTAAAACCCTAGGGTTTGTATATCTCTATAAGTCTTGATCTCATCGAATGTACTTCGGAAGTGACATGTCGATGATGATCGCAATTGTCAAATAATCCTGATAAAATCAATAAAGATTTTCTGGCATACATATGTGCTCTTGACATTTAATCATGAATGACATGGTTCTCTGCATCATGTAGAATGGTAGCTCTATAAGAGATGATGTATTCAAATTGTTTGAGTACCTACCTGAACCTATACTTTAAGAGTTTAGATGGATGTAGATGATGAGTGTCATCATTCTACTGTCTATACTCTAGTCATTCATGAAGCTTCATAATATTCATATTGTATGAATTGGATGAAGCATGTATAAATGTCGAAATGCTCTTACATTAAATTATTTTGAATTTAACATAAGAGGTCCTTAGTCTTAAGCAATGGTTGTTCATAGATAAAGGGAGCGCAGTGGAAGCATGGGTTGGACCCAAGCAAGAAGTATAATCAAAGAGTTGACTGTACTTCTGTGACTTCCATATGACATCCAAAGAGTTGGATGAATGCCAATACTGCAATATGTTGATTTGTTGATAGTATGACTATCAAATCTATCTAGAATCTTTAGAGAAGGAATCGGATAACACATCAGAATAACCTACATATAATCATTGAAATTGACTTACTTATTTGATAAGGTAAAGTCTAATAATTGTATCTCAATCTTCTAATAACACTTGCAATTGGTTGCATATGTATTAGAATACTAGAAATTTGATTTTAAGGTTTAAGTGTTGAAATTGATGCAATTGTTGCAACAATTTCCACCGGATGAATATACTTCATATTTTCAATGGGAGCCCTTAGTCTTAGAGAATGTCTCTATGACCTAGATATTAGAATACAGTCATTGTTGGATATAAACATGAATTCTGTATTAAATCTATCATAAAGAGTTATGATGGAGATATTTCAGATAGTAATCTAAAAATCTAGTGGACTCTACTAAATTAGAAAATTAATGAATGGTTCATTAAGATTTCTAATACTGAAAATTAAACCTTTAAAGATCAATAGGATGATAAAGATCATTTGACAATGATCTGGCATCAAGTTTTGGGCATATGTCTGTTGATGAGATCAATGGACTAGTAAGACATGAAACTTTAGATTGTCTAAAGATTCAAATCTCACATACTTGTGAATATTGTATTCAAAGTAAAATGCCCAATACACCCTTCTTTGGGAAAGGTATAAGATTAAGGTATTCAAGATCTCATACATATTAATGTATGTGAATCATCTATATCAGAATAAACATTATGGATATGTGATATCTATTAGTGATTATTTGTGATATGAGATTTCTTCTCTTCACTTAGAAAACTTTGAAATGTTCAAAAAATTTCGCAATTTTGGTTTAGAACCAAAGTTTGAAGGAAGATGAAATGAATTTGATCTAACCAAGGTAGCCTGTACCTGTTAGATGAATTCAAGAAATACTTTATGGAGATATGAATATCATTCCTATCTCAATCCTCCTAATGAACCTTAACTCAATGGAGTTGTAGGGAGATACAATTGATCATGTGTGACATGATTTAATCAATGATTAATCCTAGCATAATTATCTCTTAGTTTCCAAGGTATATATGTAGTAGAGACTACATTATATACTTAATAAGGTCCCATGCATGAAAGCTGGAATCTAGCATTAGAGAGTGCTACTTCATTAGGAAAATAAAAGATGGTATTGTATACCTACTTTATGACCTTGAGATTCTTAAAGGATCTCATTTCTGAGAATGTGATTCTTAGATGATGATTCTCTTAAGAATCAAGATAAAATAAAGTGAAGGAACTCATTTAATCTCGAGAAGATAATGAGGCTCCTGAAATTGGAAACTAAAAGGACAATTAAAGATGAAACACTAATACCTCTTCAAATGAGCTTGAGGATGTATTCCATGTGAAAATGATCAGACTTCATGTGATGAAGCTCCAGAGGATCATGACATGGAAAGATGGATGTTAGCAATAAAAGTCTAATGTAGACTTCATATACAAGTGTTGTATATGGACCCTCGAGGATCCACCTATATGGGTAAGACCCATTAAGGTGTAAATAGATCTTCAAGAGAAAGAGGGAACCTGATGAGAAGGTAGAGACCTTCAAAGCACGGTTCGTAGCCATGAGCTACACACCGAAGAGAAGACATCGCTTATGATGAGACTTGCTCTCCAGTGACCTTGCTTTAACTCATCAGAATATTGCTAACTATAGCTACACAACTTGACTATGACATCTTCATGATGTGAGTCAAGATTGCATTCCTCTATGAATACCTCTCTGAGGATATTCATATGAAGTAGCCCCAGGGCTTCATGGTTGAGGAAAGCAAGGTGTGCAAGCCAAATAACTCCATCTTTGGACTCAAATAAGCTTCTTGTATTTGGAACATAAGATTTGATGAAATTGTAAATGTTATGATTTCAGATAAAATCTTGATGAACCATGTGAAGCTTAGTGGGAGTGCCATTGTATTCATCGTGATAAATGTAGATATTATCCTAATCATTTGGAATGATATAAGAATAAATAATAAGTGTTTTATAATTTGGTTGTTCCATACCTTGAGATACGATCTCAAGGATACCTCCTAGATCTTAATTCTGAAGTCGTTCAGAAGC
The DNA here is from genome assembly GCA_037367405.1 of Ottelia alismoides. Lineage (NCBI taxonomy): Eukaryota > Viridiplantae > Streptophyta > Magnoliopsida > Alismatales > Hydrocharitaceae > Ottelia > Ottelia alismoides. The sequence goes on along the minus strand of JAZKJV010005397.1, from coordinate 1,701,008 downwards.
AAAGAGAAGAGGGTATTGAGACTGTCACATTAGTAGTACACCTTGGACTTATTCCATTTTCTAGAAAAATTCCAAGAAAGGCTTCCTTCCCTTAAGATGTGGTAGTGACCTGTCTAAAGGGATAGCACCTCAAAGAGTTGAGGAAGTGAATGCTAGAACTGCTTGCACTTGTGCATCAGTTATGAGAAGCTGGGTATATGCTAGATATGTACAAGAGCCAGATGTCTGCCATGCAGTGGGAGTAGTAAACTATTACTAATCCTACTCTGGAAATAAAACACTTAGTTGCAGTAATAAAAATATCTTCAAAGATGATGAAACTTAGAGATAGTGATCTCAAAGTCTTATCTTCAAAGGTTTAAGACCTTGTAGATAGTGATTTATAAGGGTCTTAACTGTAGATACCTTAGGAGATAGAGATCTCCAGGAATGAAGGTATTCTAATAAGGATTATGGGAATGCTGGTTATGATAATTAATAAGATGTAGTGTCAAGGACACTATAACCAACAAAATTGAGTATCGGTTGCATGAGATGCAACATTCGCTTTGGATGCGAGCACTGTTACTAGGAGATATGCAAGTGCCGTAAAAGGACTTGGCGTAGTCTCTTGGGAACAGAGTGACTGATCAGCTTACCTAGCTATTTTCTAAATAGGCTATGATTGTCACATGAGTGTGGGTTTAAATGATTAGCCCATAAATGGCTCTTTGGGCTAGTGGGAGATTGTTGGACATGCGAGCCCACGGCGAGCCATTATGCAATAAATGTTATTGCAATTCACTCATTAATTTGAAATAAAGAGTACATAATTTGTAAAATAGGTCCCTTAGTACAATTAGGGTTATGTACCATGGCCATCTTAATGATCATACAGCTGTTGATTCAATTATTGAATCATAGAGGCTGGTGCTTGGATGAATATCTAATGAGTTAGATTGAGGACTCATCAAGCACCGTCAACTGATTGTTAAGAGATGATCTCCAGCCTGAGTAGGAAATGGCAATCCTATCTCACTTAGGCTGATATCTGACCGACCTCTTGATGCAGATCCTCTGCATAGGAATAGACATTCAGAGGTGTCAGATTAGTTAGGTCAAAGAGTTGACTTAACGAGATCGAGATAACCAAAGTCCTATATCGTATGCTGTCACGATACAGGCACACATCCTCTGACCGGAGACAGATGTGTTACTATATGTCTAAGTATGTACATTTGGCAGACCAATAGGTTAATGACTAGACACCGGCGCGATGGTGTGCATATAAGGGCATATGAGTAATATGATCTCTCAAAGGGATCATACAGGTTCAGTTACTGAACCGGAAGACATGAGCTCACTCATGAGATATTGAGAAGAATCAAATTCCATGTGCATGGTCGTCTCGCTTTAGAAGCTTGACTGAATTTGTAGGTTTGATATATACTTTTGGTAAGTATATGATCAAGACCTAGGTATGATATATGCTTTTGGAAAGTATATGATCGATACCGACTCCCAATGATCGAAGGAGAAACTTACTGATAAAACCCTGAAGTAGATAGTGTAAAGTTGATCTAAATACTTCAGGTTTATTCCGAGTCTTCCAGTATGCAGGATGTACAGGTATTGGGAATGCCTGAGGGTGATGTGATCATAAACGGTTGTATAACCATGACACTTCCATTCCTAGGGAGTGATGAAACGGGTCTGGATTTTAGTGACTCCTCTCAGTAGAGAAGTAATCTGATCTTAGTCCAAATGTTGGACATTGAACTGAATGTGATTCAGATTCAATGAGAAGATTAGATTTACGATCTTGATTTAATCAAGCATCTATGGGAGACCCGAGATCTGGATTTGAGATGTACTCTCAATGTCCATGTCACTATACGTGGAACAATACAATCGCCATGTCCTTATCTCCAAGTATTCGCGGAGAAAGCGCATTATCCTTGAAAGAGTTCATGGATAATTCTATTGTTGATATATGTATCCGAGCATTGAGAAAAAGGATAATTAAATGTGATTTAATTATCATGAATAATATGAATTTGATTCATATTATAAGTAGAGTTATCTTAGATAATTAAATGTGATTTGATTATCAAAGATGTAAATAATGTGAATATGATTCATATTATTTGAGCACATGAGAATAAGTTATCCAATATAATTAAATGTGATTTAATTATTATGGATAAGAATAATGTAGATAGTAATATCCAATTATTCATAATATATTATAAATGTGATTTATAATGTATTAGAGAGAGCTAATTATAATTTATGTGTTGATTAATTATTATGTGTATTGGATACACATTGTGTAATTAATTGACAATGTAAATTATATGTTGTTTTGGGTTGTGAATATGATTCACAATTTTTTCATGGCAAGATTGCAATATTCTCAAATATAATTGTGAATTATTTTTGAAGAATAAAATCCCAACAAATAGTTCTTGGAAATAAGTAGAGAGAAAATCAAGGAGATGTGCAATCTCATGGAATCCATGAGATTGCACTCCCCATTAGGAATAGAAGGGGCGGCACCCAATTCCCTTGGGGAATTGGTGGCCGTCCCCTCTTCTTTATGGAGAAAGATCTCTCATTTGTATTCTCTCTCCTTATTTGATTGATTTAATTTGGTATTAATATTTATTTGATTTATCAAATATATTTTATCAAAATTAAATCACAAGTTGTTGGTTTTTACCAACAACAATCTTAGCCATTGGATTGACATAAATCAATCTCATCCATTGATTTTATATGTCACATGAATTGAGATCCATGGATCCCAAAACCCTATAAATAGAGAGGCATACCATGCTCTCTATTTTACACACAATGCTTGAGAAGCATCTCTCTCTTTTCTCTCTACTCGACGGCCCTCTCTCTCCCTCTCATGTGGTCGTCCACCATGGATGACCTAGAGAGGTTCTCCATCGCCGTGGCATCGTCGTTATGGTGCCTGTTCGTCTGCTCGTGGATCTCCGTCTCCTTCGGTGCGCCTCGCTCGTGAAGAAGACGTCAGATATCGTGTGTCGAGATCAGGAGATCCGCCGCTTGGATCATCAACAATGATTGCGAGAAGCACGCGGTTCATCCCCGCGCTCGCAAGCGTCTCCTCCGTCGGATCGGACTTGAGACAGGAGGTCTCTTCGTTTAGAGACTCGATCGCAACGACGCTTCAAGAGGTAATCCTATTACTTGTTTGTGGTTTAGACGAAACGATCCGAGAAGTGTTCTTGGATCATGTGGTTTTGTCGTAAGAATTTTTTTTTAAATTCCGCTGCATCGAGCAACTAGTGCGACTAGTCGCTCCTCGTCGTATTCGATACGACGCTCACGCTTCCGTGATGCGCTTGAGGATCTAACCATATCCTTCATAGATAACAGACCATAGGAATTTATAAATTTCGATATCAGACTTATCATGATCAATTCAACATAAATCAAATTAAATACAATCATTAATCTTAATACTACAATATTCAAAAGTCAAATTTTACATTGAACAAATTTAAGAAATTTTAGTGCATTTTTCTAAACTACCATCTAGTGTTGTGCGGATGAAGGAACCCCACACTTAGGACAACCCGATTTGAAAGTTTGTTGGGGGGTTTCTCACAACGGTGAAAATAATAGACTCACGAAAATAGTTAGTTTATGTACATGTCGTTGAATAATGATTTTTAACTTTTAATAATAGCATTATGTGGACAACAGTTGCATTTGCAACGTTAAAGAAAAATGAAACCCAAAAAAGAACTAGCATCCGATGATGGGAGAATTGAAGGGTTCATTGCTTAATTTGTATTCCATATTTTTTTTGAATTTGAAGGATAATTTACAACAAAGGAGCATTTGGGGACTACAATACATGTAATTCCTAATTGGGGGGGGGGGGTTGTCACGGCCCCTACCCGCCCCCTTTCCCTCCGCACGTGCTTGTAATGCATCAATGTCCCCAAATGGCTCTAGCTTTAATGAGATCGACCTATGTACATTGTCCTCCTCCTCTCGAAAACGACGGTAAGACGAATCATCTTGTTGCAGCCTCTACTCAATTGCCTCCTGACGATGTCGCATGTCCTGCATGGCCTGGACTAGGAAGGGCAACCGATGTGCCATATCAGTGACGAGTACGAAATCCACGATGTTAAGAAGTTGTTTTTATTTGTTCGTGCGTAAAATGAATGTGTCGTGCGTTGTAGGCAGCAATCGGAATCGGTCAAGAAAATAACCACAAATATTTTATTCAATTTTTAATCTCGTGGTTTTATGTTTATTTTACTTGGGCAAGTCCCAAGGTCGAACACAAGGAGGCAAAGGAACAACCTAGAGTTATGTCTATCAAAGTTCGTTCACAGTTTTCGAGGCGGCCTTTTTTTTGGAATTTTCAATGTATTAAGGGATGCAAAGTGCAATTTTGGCCTATTTTAGGGACTAAAATGAAAATTATGTTCACACGATGTTCGAAAAATATGAAATTTAGCTACAATGCAAAATATGGTGAAGTGAATGCACTGTAAATTTTTTGGGATTTTTGGATGCAATATGAATTTTTTATGAATTTTTTAAATGCAAACAAAATGAATTTCAATATTTAATTATAATAAATACTAAAACTACTTATTTTAAAGGGATAAAATTTCTAAGATCCATCACTAGGTGATTGATCTTAGAAAAATCTTAAACCTCGAAAATGTAAGATCTAATACCTATTAAAAATTAAACACTGAAATATGCAAAATGATTTATACAGGGCAAATGATGAATACAAATGCAATTCTTTTTGGGCACAATGTCAAGCATAATTAATTCTACAATATGTGATTTTTCAGGGATTTTTAGAGAAACGGTTAATCAACTATGAATTTTAGAGCACAGACTGGACAAAATAGGCAAATTTCCATAAAACAACTATTTATTAATTAACCATCAACCACAGAAATGCCCACAATTTGTCAAAATATTGAGAATTAATTGACAAATAAAATGCTATTTTTGTATTAATAAATAAGGTAAAGAAAAGGTCTAAAATCACAGATGAACACAGGGTACAGATGCAATATAAATAAAATAAATAATGCAGGCAGGGGGGACCTAGATGTATTTACCAGAATATAGGAGATTAATTCGCAAAATTTCCAGCGGGTCACGTGCCTGGGTTGGCGGGCCTGATCTGCAAAATAGGGAACCTCTGGGGGCTTGTTTGCAATTGACCCAGAGGGTCACGTGCGAAGCACGTGACCCCTGGGGTTGATGATCTGATGACGTCCCCCCGCCCTTCACGCACCGCGCATGTGGCAGGGGTCTCGACCTCTGTGCCGGCCTAAGGCGGAGGCGAGGCGGAGTGGGCCGGCGGCGCGGTGGTGGCGTTTGAAGATGGTCGTCGACGAAGCGGTGGAGCTTTTCCCGGCTGGGGGAAGGCGGGCTTGGCGGAGGTGGTTGCCGGCGATGATGCGATGGAGGTTGAAGTCGGCGGAGCGACGAAGTACGTCGAAGTTGGGCGAAGTAGTGGGCTGTTGCACGGCGAAGATAAACGTCAGAGGAGCTCGAAGCAGGAGGTTGCGTTGTTGCAGATGGAGTAGCGGATGCGGAGGTGAAGTCGTGGAGTCGTGGCCGATGAAGATGGTCGTTGGCTCGACGGCTCGCGGTCGGAGCGGGGCAGTACGTTGCGGAGGAGGTGAAGTTGAAGGAGAACTTGGCTCGATGGGGTTGACCGGAGCTGGGGAAGCACAGGCGAGGTGGTCGCCGCCGCGACGAGGACCTTGGATCCTCGAATCTCGTCGATGAAGAGGGCGTGATGGCGTTGTCATTGACGTGTACCTGCGGTTAATTTGTAATCGACGGATGGAGAACCTCTGGGCGGCGATGGGTTTTAAATAGGTTAAGGGAATTGCCACTTAAGGAGGGTAATCACGGAGTGATTTGGAGATAGATTCGAAGAGGGAAGGCGATCGGAGAGGATTCGAGGCGGCGGCAAGATACGCGCGAGATCTCCGGCGATTTGAGGTGGCGGCGGAGGTCTGAGATTCGCGGCGGAGAAATCACCACGATTTGGGGCGGGACCGATTAGGAAAGAGGCACCTGGAGACGATGACCCCTGGCTGTCCGATGGACCGAGATCGGGCAACCAGATGAGTGACGCGTGGCAAGTGGGGGCGCAAGGAGGAGGTCGCGCGTGCGGAACGCGTGCCTTGAAGGCACATACGACGCACGCGCGTCCACTTATTTTTTTATTATTTTTTATTATTTTATTATTTTTTATTTTATTTTATTTAAAAAAATGAATATACATAAGCCAAAATTAGCTGACACGTGGCGGTACCAGGTGCTGCCACATGTCAGCACCACAAAATTCAAAAATAAAAGATTTTGTAAAATCGATAAAAAAATAGTAAATGACCTCGGATCAAAAAATTTTCTTCACAAAAATTGCTCGTCTCATTGAGATCTACAACTTTAATGAAGACATCAAAATCAAAATCGATCATTTGCAAAAAGTGGTATTTTTAGGGTATCGTATGTACATAGAACACCTTGACTTTGGGGTATAGTAATTTTTAAGTCATTTTTAGATCAGATAAAAAATCGGAAAAATTACGGTAAAATCAAAGATAAATAAGGGCACCTTAATCTATTTTTTTTATTTTTATTGATTGATAAAATATGTACGTAAAATATTAGGTCAAAAACCGTTAAAATACACAATGTACAAAAGAGGCCCAAAAACCCAACTTTCACATATGAGCTCCGATTCACTTGAGTTTGGTCTTGTTTTGAAGACAATTGAATGTACATTAGTTCAAAAGTGAGTAGGATTCAATCGGATACTGGATGAGGGAGATATGAGGGTTTTAGTCCAAAAATCCTGAAATTAGGGTTTGGGTTTTTGGTCCACTTATTTGGGTTAGTTATTTTTTTGTATTTTTCTTTATTCTTGTTAGTGATATGTACACAGTGGAGGTGGTTTTGGATTATTCAGAGATAGCATGAATGAGTTAAAAATCTGAGAAGTTAGGCTATTTACATGTCATTTTTAGTAGGGGTGCACATGGATCGGATTGGATCAGATTTTGGCTTAATCCGTGTCCAATCCATACTCAACGGATTTTTTATTTTTCCGATCCAATCCAATCCATTAAACATGCAAATCCAATCCAATCCAATCCATCGGATCACGGATTGGATCGGATTGGATCGGATTTTTACTGCTCACCTACTATCAAGGCTGTGATTAAGTTTGTAGCACATTACACCTCAGCATTTGAATCACGATTCTAAAATTGAGAGTATTAAAGAAAATGACAGTTATTTTTTGGAAAACAAAAAATATATGCTTGATATTGATTTAGTATGAACAATAATTGTATAACTAAATATACATAACGTACCTATAATTTGTATAAATTATAGAAGTATCACGTTGACTTTTAATAAAATTGCAAGTTTGTGTATATCAAATATGAACTACAACTAACGTGCAACCGACCTGCTTGACTATGCGGTGCGAGAGGGAGAGTTATGCACGAGGGATGTTTGGGGTGAGGACCATGCGCGATGGAACGATGTTGGAAAGAGGCGCCTAAGGTGCTTGGTCGCAGCATGAGGGAGGTCTGAGAGAGCCGAGGACGAGGTTTGGATGCCGTGCACGATGGAGGTTTGGTTGCGCATACACGAGAGAGATCTTGTAGCATATGCGCGATTGGAGACAGGGGTGGCAACCATCGGAGATATGTACTTTCGAGGGAGGAGAGGTGTGACGTTCGGGTGGGTGTTTCGTTTGAAAGGAGCCCAAAGGGGGTTTTGAATTTAGGTATGCTTTTTTTAAGAAAGATGTTTTCTTTGAAAAAATGGAAGGACGTGAAGGACATTGCGAGTAACTATTACTTTTTTTAAACCAACTGATAGGGTGGGCTAAGGGGATTTCCAACAAGTACGATTGGGTGTAAACTATAAATGTGAGTAGCTTGGATATTTACACATAGCTTTCAAATAAAATAAAATATATGACATGCTCTAATAACAACAAATGAGTTTTTATGTATTATATAGTTATTTATTAACGGATTAACAGATTGGATTGGATTGGATTTTGACAATAATCCGATCCGATCCATAAATGAACGGATTTGTAAAAGTTCAATCCGATCCGATCCATTAGACTTATAAATCCAAACCGATCCAATCCAATGACAACGGATTGGATCGGATTACGGATTTTATCCGATCCATGTGCACCCCTAATTTTTAGCTTGGATTTTTGGCTTCTTATTTTGTGTAGAAATTAGTGCTAAAATACAATTCTTATGAAAACATGCATGAATGCTAATTATGAAGAATAGATGCCTAAATGCTGTTGATTTTGAGGGATTTGAGCTTAATAAATGAGATTTAGAGTGATGAATCTGAGATTCATCATCCCCCTATACTTAAACCATGCTCGTCCCTGAGCATCAAAAAGGAATGCCATGAGGTGAAATGAGATTGCGTTCCATACCAAGACCATGAGCTGAAGGTGAAAATGAATCTAGACTCAACCTTTGGATTAATATGTGGCGGAACTACTGTGAGACTTAGAATTTTAAAATCAACAGCCCTCAAGTTCTACAAACCACTGCTACAGTTTCGGCTCAGAAGTCATCTTAGATCGATCCTCTTCCCAAAGCATACCCTATAAACATTGAACAATCAACTCATGTGTGTGAAAGGTTTTAGCTCTTCCCACCCAGAATGTCAGACTATCGCGCAAACCTCCTCTCCAGTAACTCGTCCTCGGAGAGTCAAGTATTTCCTTCTAAGGTCTGTCGCGTTGTGTTCACAATCGAATTGGGGGAGAAGATAGAAGAAGGGGAAAAGAACTGGAGGGTGGCCAGTATAGTCACCTCTCCTTGTGAAGATGGCCAGTGTAGCCGAGTCTCCACCAAGATCTGCAGGTTTCTTGAAGCTTGGACCTTTTGGTCGGATATTTATTTGGTAGAATGCTTCTTTGTATTTGGAATTTTTGGTAGTTTTGCTTGGATCTTGTTGTGCCCCTACGGATATAGAATCTTTTGTTTCCGTATATTTTTTGGGGTCTTAGAAAAAATTGTGCCCAGCCATCCATCCTTTTTCCGAAGCTTTATTTCAACCCGTACTCCGGTCTTTAGATTTCCACGTTACCAGAAAAGAAACCTCACACAGTCTTCCAACATCCCGTCTGACTTGAGCTAAGTGCATAGTGCGAGAGTACAAATTAATTCCTTATTCCAGAGTTGTACCCAGAATGAAGAGACCAGTTTAGACACTAAGAGTCAAACTTTGCACATTGTCATGTGGAACTTAAAGAATTAAGTCAACGACGTGAAGTTTCTAAAATCATATTTCTCGGTGAAGTTCCTCTGAAAATTAGGTGGATTAAGGTCAAGTACAGACCACTCTCGATTTCTGCTCATAACTCGGTTCAGAACCCAAAGACTTTTCACAAATGCAAATGAATGCGATGCTGGATGAAACGCAGGTGTGTGGAATGCAGACACATTTTTTTGATTTTTTATGCAAAGGATTTTTGTTGTTTGTTTGTTTTTTTTAATGCAAAAAATGAATTCAAGAAGCCATTTTTTCAAAAAATTTGGGTACAGTTAGTGCTAGTGGCAAAACGTTTTTTTTTCCTTTTTCTGTTGTTTTTGTTTTTTTATTAATTACCCACCCCGTAAATACATATAGACTTACACGCAAGTACGAGATATGGATAAAATATATACAAAGTATATATACATACCCCCCTATACTTAGCGAGTGCTGTGTCCTCAAAGCACAAGAAGCGTAAAGAAGACATAGCTCGGGCTAAGCGTAAGAGAGTAGAAAAGGAAAAAGAACAAGATTTACAGACTCGCCCCCCTATACTTAGACTGTGAATAGTCTAAGTATAGAAGAAGAGCAGAAAAAATGAAGCGGTCGGGGTATGTGAATGAGGAGAGTATATACAGGTGGGTGTCGGTTCCCCCTATACTTAGACTCTGGTCAGCCTAAGTATAAGAGAAAGGTGAAAATGGAGCGATTGGGAGAATGAGTATGATGCAGAAAAAATGGTATATACAGATGGCATCGATCCCTCCCTATACTTGGGCCTTGGCTTAAGTAGAGGAAGAAGCTATACAAGAAGACCGATGTGGTCGGGAGGGAGGGTGGGTAGCCGATGATTAAGGCGGTTTACGACTCATCTTTTTGTGAGCATGTGATGGGAGATCATAATGATGAGACGGAGATATGTCATCCTCAGAAAAATCATGATGGATAGTAGATGAATCATTTGAGTCGGATAAAAGGTAGCCATCATCAGAGTTATCATCAGAGGAATAGTATTTGAAAGTGGACACACTCCAGATATTCATGTCTTTTTGTTTCTTCAATTATTTCCTCAAAATCCGTTCATGTTTAAGATCAATCGGTTTGTCCTCAGATGAACACTCAAAAGCACCGGTCTCAGTCAGCTCATAAGAAATAATTCCGGTGTATTTGTAGACGGCAGGAGCATCAGCTTTGGATGAATAGTAGTTAGGAACGGGAGTTGTCCAACGAGAATCGAATTTTGGATCCTTGCGAAGATATGGCTTTAGAGCTGCCGAACAGACTTCACTCATGTAGACTATCTTTTCTGGACCTGATGAGGGATCATTAGATGATTCCTCTTCCGAAAGGTTAAATCTGACTTTCTTTTTCTTGTTTCGTGAAGTTGTCGGTTCATTTGAGTATCCAGAGGAGTAGCCATTGGAATTCTTTTCCTTGGTCAATTTTCGGGCTGCGTATTTGTTATTAGTCTCCTGAATGTTGGTGCACTCTCGATTTGGGAGGATTTGGTCAAGATAATCAGAGTAGGTTGCTCCAGGGTGCGACCATGCATATGTCTCAGGATCGTAGTAGAAGGATTTGTCTATTTTGAGATCCATAGGAATTGAAATACCGGGGAGAGTCTCTGCATGTTCATTCTCAATTGATTTGACATTGGAGCATTCCTGTGTCAAGTTGATGTAATCCATGTAGTCAACATAGGTTGACCCAGGGTATGACCACGCATAAGTCTCCGGATCATAAGATTCATATGCTCGATTTTCCATGGTGAGAGCAGTTGGGAATGGAGCAGGGGGGAGATTCTCTAAACCAATAGTCTCATCAACAACCGCTATCTCAGGTGTCGTAGCGGGGTAGGGCTCTTCTACCTCTTTAGGTTTGCGGTTGTTGGAGGCTTCGTGGGTTTCCTCAGAAGATCGTGGTTTCTCAAAGACAATGTCATATCTAAGTGCTTCCAATGCTGTGAAATTGATTTCCCGGGTCTCACAATTGATAATTGCCTTAGACAATGCTAAGAATGGCTTTCCGAGAATAATTGAAGACCGGATGAATTCTCCTTGATGCTCAATATCAATGATCATGAAATCCATTTTGAGCGGAGCACCTTGGAATATCATGATGACATAAATGATTCCTCTCGGCCGTTTTATTGATCGGTCCGCTAATTGAACAATCTCTCGTATTTTCCTGATCGATCCGAGTTTAAGTTTGTGAAACACAGAGGTCGGGAGGATATTGATTGGTGAATCATCATCAATTCAAGCATGGGTGAAGATTGTGTCTTTGATCTCACAGTCAAATCTGGGCAACCGCTTCACTATACGGCTTTTAGTTTTTCTCCTCAACACCAAGGAGGGGGCCATTGACAAGATATGTCTTTCAGTTTTTGTTCTAATCCTTCCCGACTTTTTGACCATTAATTTGTCCATTAAAAATTTTTTAAGGTCGGGGAAGTGTTCAATGGCCTTTATAAAGGGAAGTTCAAAAATCAAGCATTTTTCCAGGGCTTCCTGTATAATAGAATCCAAATTCCTTAGATCTTCTTCAGTCTCAACTTTTATGAAATTTTCTGGATTTTCGATTTTTTTGTAGTTTCCAAACTTTTCATTTTTTGGTATTTTCTGTGTGGTGTGGTGATGTAGTATCTTCCATAGATGAGAAGGGACCTTAATATTCAGAGTGCGGGTCAACGACGTAATCATTCCCAGGGGAATAATAAGCAGAAGTGTTGATGTTAGAATCATCCCTAGGTTTTTGAATATCCACAAAATTTTTATCATGAGTTTCAATCCTTTCTTCATTCATTTTTATATCCGAGCCACCGTAGAATGAGATTACGCGGTCGGCAAATTTTTGAAATCTATCCTCCATAAATTCAAATCTTGTTTGTATCCTTGAAATATTATCTTCCAAATTTTGTTCATGATCATTCATGTGAGCAGTTGTTTTGTGTTCAATAATTTCGTCTTCCATTTTCCTGTATGTGCGAAGAGGAGAGTTTCTCAGAATGTCCAACATATGATCCTTATTTTCTGAAAATTTCTCCTCAAAAATCATGGAAGGAGGCTGCTCATATGGTCCAGGCATGTGTATTTGATCTGAGTGGAGTTCAATCCTTTGATCATGATTGGTCAGACCTTGATATTGTGGAGTCAGCATACAGGATTTATGTGTTTCTAGGAGGTCAGTACAGTCCTCTGTATGTGTATCATGTCTGACGAGGGGTCTATCATGGTCAATCCAACACTGATGATCATTCAGTGCATGTCTTTCCATCTGAATTTGGTTTCTCTGCCAGTCATGAGACTCAAAGGGATTGTGATTTTGAAATGTTTCATTGGCGAGAAACTGAGAATAAGGCGATTCAGTCCAAGATGATAGGTGGTTATGTGTGGTTTGATGATTTGAGTAAGAATTCAATGAGGGGGCCGAATTTATTTGCAGGTGAAAGTTTCCCGCAAATGTTGGAGGATTAAAAGAAGAGGATGTAGTTGATTTGGGCCAAACCGAGACAGATTTATTTTCATAGTATAGCTATGATAGATGTTCGATTATTTTTGACGGAGTTGAGAGAAATGATGGGTTGGATCTGAAATTTGGAAAAATTTCCATGATTAGATTAAAATCAAGAGATGAGAGAGATGATTGCACGGGATAGTCAAAAGAAATTTTATCAAATGTGCGGCTTTTGATCTTCGATATCGGTTCACGCACACCAATGCAAACACAATTCAAACCCTAGGTTCACCAACACACACAATGAAGCCGTAAGAGTTCGGCTATTTTCTTTTCAATTTTAGTTGGTGATAAATCAATCTTAACAAAAATTTAGCGAGCTGTTAGGAGCCGAAATTTTCGTAATGACTGGCATGAATTCTTACGACTAGTTGCACCTACTTTCAGCCAGTATGGGTGTAAGTACGGACCGTAGAATGGCTACCCGTGTTACTTAAGGACGGAGCCTTACGTAGTGTCCTCTAAACCACCCACTCTGCTAAGGAAATCCGGACTGTTTACCGGCTACCCGTAGATCCTCACTGAGAAGTAGCTAATCATTTTTGGCAGAATCAGTAGTCAATATGAAAATCTGGATTTGAGCTCTATCCTTAAGTGTCGTCTCTCGCTCACTCAGAAAAAAAATAATCCAAGGTCGAGGTTGCTCTCCCGCAAAAATTCTTGATTTTATGGGTTATTTTGAAATCGACTATATTTAGCAGTCCCAATTTTAAATAGGTGATCACTGAAGAATTAAGTGAGCTCAAATGTACGTCTACCGTCCAGTCCCGATTTCCTTTAAAATTATGTGATAAAACAAGAGGGGGAAATTTGAGAAAAGCCGATGCACGCGAAAAACGATGATGTATGCTCAGTTAGAAGACTTATAGTGAATCCTCGCAATCTCCATGTGGGATGCTAGATAGCAATTAAAAATTATTCTATATAAAATGCAAGCCGATGAAAAACCGCACCTAAGCAGAAAGTTCTATTAGCGGGAAGAATTGAGTTAAATTTTGGCTAAATTGAACGATCTATATGCGTCTCAGTTAATGTGAGTGTGGCCTAATACCTACGAGCACAATCGAAAATTAAATTGCTCTGAGAGCCGTATGTGCAGGTCTATACTATTTGCCACTCAAATCGGGCCCCACCCTCACCGGAGAGTGAAACAGGCCACGACACACCACAAAAGAAAGTTTAGAGTTCTTTTACATGCGTGAGAGACCAAACGGACACTGGTGTAAATGAACAATTAATTACAAAAATTAAAGTTCAGAAAAATAAATCCTAGACTCTACGCTCTCTCACGACTCGACTCGATCTTAATTTTAATTGCGGCTTTTTGCGGAAGTCGGTGAAGTTGCGTCGGTTCTTGAAAAATCGCTCCACTTATCGGGTACCTCGCAAGAAAAATAAGAGAGATAGTATAAGAGAGTGACTCAAAAATATATATATATAATAAATGCTGAAAATAAATTGCAGGAAAAATGGAATTTACAATGAGAAATTCGGGGGTCAAACTACCCGCATGCGGAAAATCGAACGAAAATTTTCAAGACATAAATCTAAGTCGTGTGCCTCCCTGGCAACGGCGCCATCTGACGAGTCCGGATATGCAGCGTTAAGAAGATGTTTTTATCGTTCAGCTTAAAGAATGATTATCCGTGCGTTGTAGGCAGCAATCGGAATCGGTCAAGAAAATAACCACAAATAATTTATTCAATTTTTAATCTCGTGGTTTTATTTTTATTTTACTTGGTCAAGTCCCAAGGTCGAACACAAGGAGGCAAAGAAACAAGTTAGAGTTATGTCTATCAAAGTTCGTTCACGGTTTTCAAGGCAGTCTTTTTTTTTGGAATTTTCAATGTATTAAGGGATGCAAAGTGTAGTTTTGGCCTATTTTAGGGACTAAAATGAAAATTACATTCACACGATATCCAAAAAATATGAAATTTAGCCACAATGCAAAATATGATGAAATGAATGCATTGTAATTTTCTTAGGATTTTTGGATGCAATATGAATTTTTTATGAATTTTTTAAATGAACACAAATCGAATTTCAATATTTAATTATAATAACTACTAAAACTACTTATTTTCAAGGGATAAAATTATTTAAGATCCATCACTAGGTGATTGATCTCAGAAAAATCCTAAACCTCGAAAATGTGAGATCTAATACCTATTAAAATTAAACACTGAAATATGCAAAATGATTATTACATGGCAAAGATGAATGCAAATGCAATTCTTTTTAGGCACAATGTCAAGCACAATTAATTCTATAATATGTGATTTTTTTGGGATTTTTAGAGCAACGGTTAATCAACTATGAATTTTAGAGCACAGACTGGGCAAAATAGGCAAATTTCTATAAAAATAATTATTTATTAATTAACCATCAACCACAGAAATACCCACAATATGTCAAAATGTAGAGAATTAACTGACAAACAAAATGCTATTTTTGTATTAATAAATAAGGTAAAGAAAAGGTCTAAAATCACAGATGAACATAAGGGTACAGATGCAATATTAATAAAATAAATAATGCAGGCAGGGGGGACCTAGATGTATTTACCAGAACTTAGGAGATTAATTGCGTAAAATTCCAAGCAGGTCACGTGCTACGCACGTGACCCCTGGGTTGGCGGGCCTGATCTGCAAAATGGGGAACCGCCGGGGGCTTGTTTGTAATTGACCCAGAGGGTCACGTGCGAAGCACGTGACCCCTGGGGTTGATGATCTGATGACGTCCCCCCGCCCCTCACGTGTCGCGCACGTGGCGGGGGTCTCGACCTCTGTGCCGGCCTAAGGCAAAGGCGAGGCGGAGTGGGCCGGTGGTGCAGTGGTGGCGTTTGAAGATGGTCGTCGACGAAGCGGTGGAGCTTTGCCCGGTTGGGGGAAGGCGGTCTTGGCGGAGGTGGTTGCCGACGATGACGCGATGGAGGTTGAAGTCGGCGGAGCGTCGAAGTTCATCAGAGTTGGGAGAATGATGAAAAGGAATTATCGAGGGTCTAGATATCTCACAAGGCGAGACATCCAGTCGATGCAATGACCGCTCAACAGATCCCAGATCAATCAACAATTAACCCACAATAAATATGTGCAATGAATATCCAAAAATGTGGAGTTAAAATTTATTATAACTCTACATGTAAATATGTATAGGTGTAAGTACATGTAGAGGTCGAACACTGGGAGGCGAATGGTTGTATGTGTTGTGTAATTATTCAATCCATTGTTCATGTCCAATTATTGTTTTTGTGGGTTTTTAGTTTTTACATTTTTTTATATTTATTTTTTATTTTTATTTTGTTTTTATATTTTATATTTTTTTATTTTCTTTTTATATTTTTAATTATATAATATAGATATGTATACATATATATAAAGAGATATATATATAAGAAGAGAGAGAGAGGGATACTATCATAAATATATTATAGACATAAATACTTAATATATATATATATAGATATAATTTTTAGCTTTTTAATATTTTTCTAATTTTTTGTTATTTTTCTGGAATATTTCTAATTTTTATGTATTTTTAATTTCAAAAATGTCCATAATATAGGACTAATTAAATAGCCGAATATAATTTGGGTTTTAAAATTATGAAATAATTTCCAAAATTACCCAAATTAATTTTAATATATTAATAATAATATATAGATAATTATAAAAGAGAAAAATGTATTTTTGGTATTTTTTAAGGATTTTTCTATTTTTTGTTGGATTTTGGAGCTTTCTGATTTTTTTTATTTTTCTTTTTCATATTTTTAGGGTTTTTTCAATTCCTGGACTCAATATATATATTAATATACCATATATAATTGTTTTGTAATTTTTCAAAAACATTTTATAATTTTTTTGTATTTTTTAATTTAAACAGTATAAAAAGGGCTTCTTTTTCATTTTTAATAATTAGGAAAAATGCAAAAAAATATGAAATAAAATATGGGCGTGGAAGAACAATACATGAAGCATTTATCCTAATTTTTCTGGATTTTTAGAAGCACCATAGGTATTTTTAATAAATAGATAAAAGACACAAAAATAATTAAACCTAGCAGGGGCATTTTTACAAATAAAATATCATCCAGGGGCATCGGTGCAATAATTATACAGAAATAAACATTTATTTATAGTTTTGGAGCTAATTTCCAATATACAAAAACCGCCAGGGTATCCATGCAAATTTCACGCGCCTCACGTGGGACTGCACGTGAGGCGCGGAAGGACCTAAATGCAATTCTAAGAAACCTCAGGATCCTTTCAGCAAAAATTACAATTTATTTACAACGTTAAAAATTATTTACAGAACTAACAATTAAATACAAAAAGAGCGAGGGCTAAATATGCAAATTACCCCCAAAGGCGCCTCATCCGACGGATGGTCTTCATTCACTCATCCACATGGCGCCTCCACGTGGGCCGATGACGGTTCGTGATCCACGGCTAGGATTAGATCATCCCAGATAATCTGACGGTCTGAGTGCTGGGGGATCGGACGACTGATCTTCGACCTGGGGCCTTCGTCTTCATCCAACGGCTGAGAGCTGGCGTGGAAGAACAGGGAAGAAAGCTCGCCGGGGCGAGCTTCTTCCGCCTGGATCTCGCTCCTCCGCCGTTCATCGCTGCACCTGAGGGCCCCAGAAGCTTCCTGGAGGGCTGCTCTATCTGCTGGAGGGTTTAGATTGGCAGGAGGCACCCTGGAGCGCCGCCACGAGCTCGGAGAAGGATCGGAGCTCCAGGTACCTCCACCCGCTTGTGAATCGACTCCTGGTGCTCCTTAACGCACCTGACCTGCACAGGAACGAAGCACGGCTCGAAGGCTTCACCCTCGACCTAAAATTGAAGCTGTTAGCGCAAGAAATGGGCGAGGTGGCGAAGCCTCCGGCGAGCGGCGGAACCGAGGCTTCGATTTGCAGATCTGGAACAGATCTGGTTGGACAAAGGTGGCTGGGAGGTGGAGAAAACGGTGAGGAACGAGATGACGGTGGAAGGGTGGTCGGAAAACACGAGGTTACAGTGGTGAAGTCACCGGAGCTGAGCTTCGGCGAACTTCGATTTAGCTAACCTACGCTATTCTAATGATCTAAATGCTAAATGAAATGCAGAAATGGAATGTGGGCATAAAAATCTACCTAAGAAATAAAAGTGCGCAGCTCTTATACCTGAAGAAACTCCAGGGGGCAGGGCGGCTGCCAGAGCGCCGCCATGGGTGCAACCATCGCCATCTCCAGCCGATTCAAGGTGCCGGCGGCATCCTCCTGTCACGAGGAGCACACCTGGGACTGAATGCGAGGAAGAAAATGGGGCGAGGCTGACCAAATTTTGCGGAGGAGGCGGAGGTTCATTATCTATAAACGAAGCAGCACCCTTATTTGACCGGCTAAAATCGAAGAATCGGTGTTATGTACAAGGGATCCCAGATCTCGGCGAGAATCATGGATGATCAGAGAATAAAATCCGTGAAGGGATGGCTGTCGAAGGAGCAACCAATCGAGTGGGAAAAATGGCGAAAATCGGGGAAAAGACCTGTCTGACGGAAGTCAGAGGCGCAGGGGGGAGTTGACCGGAGGTCAACCTTCCCTGGCCTCCGATTGGCCCACATCAGCCAATTCTTGACCCATTTATTTAACCTAATAAATGAATTAATTAGATTTTACTTATAAAATAAAAAATATTTATAAATTAATGTAGTATTTATTTATGATTTTTATTTATTTTTTTGATATATTTTATTACGGTTTTATTAAAATAATGTATTTATAAGGGTTTTTATATATATTTATTTTTATTTTGTTTATTTTATTTTATTATTTTATTTTCTTATTTTATAAATTTGTAACTTATTTTTGTGAGTATAAATATATTTTTATTTATTTTTTATGAGTTTATTTATATTTTTAAATAAATGTGTATATGTATTTGTAGGTATACTTATAGGTATTTTACCTATGTATTATATACATTTTATTTATTTAATGGATTTTATTTGTTTTTATTTTGGATTTGTATTTTTAATAAGTTATGTATAATATATACATTATTATAAAAATATAGATGCATAAAGAATAAAAGAATAAAATCCCCTTTTATTTATGTACATTCTTAACATAGGTATTTTGCCTATGTATTACATAAGCTTATTTTATTTTACAAATTCTTTTTAGTTTTATTTTAATTTTAATATGTACATGTATTCTATACATTATTTGTAAAATTCTAAAAATATAATTTTAAACAAATAATGAATAAATGGAATATTTTAATCAGTACTATGTACAAGGAGGGCCAAAAACCTAACTTCTGCAAATGGCCTCCAAAAATTATGAAACCAATTTTATTAAATAGTTATTGGAAAGTTATATACAATTAAAGGTGAGTTTGGGTGGTTTGGAGTTTTTATTTGCAAGATATGGGTCTGTGAAGTTGAGATTTTGGCTTTTTATTCTGTGTATAAAATGTACACTGAGTATTATTTTTTACACAAACTCAATTTTGTATTTTTATTTACATTATTATCTACAACTTTCATGAACAAAGTTTCTTTATTTGATGAATAAATAATTATGTACAAAATAGGTGTCAAAAATGCATAAATAAATGAATAAATAAATGAGGTATTTATTGTATATTGGCCCTTATCTCCCCCTACTTTATTCCTTGTCGACCAATTCCATGCTGGCCTTGGTCTCGGGGTTAGGGTCATAAAATATTTACAATATTTTATTCCTTTTTCTTTTCTTCTCTTTATTCTATAATTTTGGCATTTAAAAACCTTATTTTATGTACAATAAATACAATAAATAATGGATGCTATTATATACAAATTAATGCTATTTACATGCATTTGTTGGGATTTTTAAGGCCAAATAAAGGTGATGAAATGGAGATTCATCACCCCCCTATACTTGCCTTTGCTCGTCCCTAGCAAACACTTATGCAATAAGTTCAAAAAGAATAAAGAATAAGAAGAAAAGAAAAAGCAAGAATTCAAAGAATAAATTGAATTGATCATGATTATTAAACTCATCTATACAAAATCAAAGTTTGGAGCACAAGTTAGACCTTGATGTGATAATGTGTGCGGAACCTAGTCGGGAACCAGATTTAAAACACAACAGCCTTCGAGAGTCACAGAACTCGGTTCAAATCACCTCAATAGCCATGTCAGAACTAGCCTACGTCATACGCAAACCCTTATGACTATGAAGCTGACTTGTACGTGTAAGTGATAGTGGCTCTCACCAACTGAAATGACAAAGAGACTAGCTTCTCCAGAATGACAACCCAATGATTCCCTAATCCAACAGCTCTTTCCTCGAGGAGCGGGGTATTCCCTTCTAAGTTCAAGTGGCATCCAATTCAAGAGGAGGAGGTAGAGAAAAGAATGGACGGTAGCCAGTGTAGCTACATATCCCGGGATGCAAGACCAGTGTAGTCAAGTCATCCAGCTGCAGGCTCATATGGTATAACTTTGATGCTCAAGCTTGCTTATTTTCTTTACAACATATGTACATACTTTGCAGGCATTTTATTTTTGTTCAGGCCTGACCATTTTTTTTCAACATACTATATACAGCAGCATTTACATAAGGAGTTTTTCCTCTTGAGCCAGAAGACTATCCCTCTTTTGAAGCATTATTGCAACCCACACTCTCTTGTCGTTAGACCTCATAGCTTTGGACCAGGTTGGGGTGCACTTCCCTCCCTAGACGAGGACGAATGTTTCCACCCGTGTGCATCTCAGACTGGCAAATCCAACCCCCTCACCATTCTAACTGAGTTGAGCCAAGTGAAAGGTGCAAGTGTCCAAGTTAGGTCACGGTCGGCAAGAGTCATGCGTGTGTTTCAAAAAGTTCTAGTTAGTCCACTGAGGTGACTTGAACCTAGCCCTGCTTTCTCAAAGAATTAAGTCTGAATAGACCTGAAGTACCTTAAACCTAGTTCCCATAAGGTTCCAGTGCAGTTAGGTGCAGTAAGGTCCAACCAAGCTCCAATCTTCGACTTTATTGGACTAGTTCAATCATCAATACTCAATCAAAGAATATGAATGCTAGGCAAATGCTATTTACAAATATGCAAAGAATAATGCAAGTTTTTCAAAGAATTTTGAAAATAAAGAGAAAATTTTTATACAAAGAACGAATTTTGTCATCCAATATATACAACTATTTACATGGGCGTGCCGCTTTATTTTAATGATTTAGAATTTAGTTTTTATTTAGAGGTATATATGTACACTTATTAAAGAATCTTTATTTATTATTATTTTATTTATCAGATGTATTTATTCCTCAAACTTATTTGACACAAATTTTTCAAACAATTTTTGAAAACTATAGTCCAAAGTAATTTTTACAAACATTTTTACAAACATGTACACACATTTGAAAACCATTTTGCAAAGGTTTTTCAAAACAGTATATATAGATTTTCAACATATTTTTGCAACCATTTTTCAAACCATTTGCAAATCATTTTTCAAACCTTTTATTTCACGCAAAGAAAAGAAATTTTTACAAACCACACATTTTTACATAGGTTGAAAACATGTAACAAAACGTTTTCAAAATAGTTTTCAATAAATGCTCACAAAGATTTTCAAACTGTTTTTCAAATATTTTGCAAAAAATATTTTCACCTGATTTATTAATCAGTATATACAAAAAGAATTAGAGGAATATTCACATCTTTTTATTAAGGATTTTTAACGAATTTAAAGAATTATTAGCCATATAATTAAGAGAATATGAAAGTACAAGTTATGGCTAAAGTATATACATAGTATATACGACCCCCCATACTTAGCTTGAGCTATGTCCTCATAGATCGAAACGAAAAGAGAAGGCATAACTCGTACTGAGTATAGACAAGTCTAAAGAATATACGAATAAGAAATGAACGAATGAGAAGTTGACCGTCCCCCCTATACTTAGGATCAAGTAATCCTAAGTATAACAGGCTGGATATAAAGCAGGGAGGGTCAAGGGTGGGAATAAACAGATCATTGAACAAATCAAGGGTGCATCCCCCCTATACTTAGGACAAAGTACGTCCTAAGTACAGAAAACTATCACAAAGGGGCGATACCTTTTATTTAGATATAGAAATATGAAAAGGAAAAGAAGAAAAGAAGAAAAGAAGAAAAACATAGATATATACAGATAGATGAAAAGATCGTGGAGAATATACGCATCACTCCCCCTATACTTAGGGTAAGGTATCCCTAAGTATAGGCAACAACAGGAGTGACAAAACTGAACGAAGAAAGAACAACGCAGTGTGTACCCCCTCTATACTTAGGAACAGGTACGTCCTAAGTGTAGACACAAAGATATGGCGATAGATCTAGGGCACACAAAAACATACAGGAGAAAGAATGGAAAAGGCACACATATACACAAGTGGGTGAAAGAACTGGTGGAGTACAGGACGGTATCTGACAATTGAATACCGTACTCTCGTCGTCGTCTCCCTGTGAGAACGAGGACACAGTCAGAAGGAGAAAAGACACCCTGATATACAATCAAGTGGGTGTCAGCTACCGGGGACACACAGATCAGAAAGTAAAGATATCCGGTCCGGTAGCAGAAATCAGTCAATCGGCATAGAAGGTCAGCATGAGGGAACGAAGCCGATACTATAAGACCGGGAGGAAGAAAGAGCAGTACAGACTCCTCCTAGTCAATCATGTTCTCAGATAAATCGGAAATAAAGCATATGAGACTGTGTGATGCACGGTGGTGATATAATCTGAAAGTCAAAAGAAGAAACCGAACAACACATTATGTGGCTCACTCTTGCGAGGGTCCTCAAGGTGAGCGGACTCAGAGAATAATCAGAAGACTCGGCTCCGTGCTCCAACAGACAGGAGACACAACCAGGGAGGAGATCGAGTATACAAGCAGAAGACCCGGCTTCGTGCTCCCACAAACAGGATACACCAGGAATGAAGCCGAGTACATAGAAAATGATGCACTCTCCCGCAGATAACCCTCGGGGCGTAGTACATGCTAGTCAATGAATAATCAGAACAGAAGCTCACCCTTGCGAGGGTCATCAAGGAGAGAGGGAGGCTCAAAGGAGTCGGATCCAGACGGATCATAGAAACGGTCACGGTAGGCGACAGCTCGGCTACCAACAGAAGAGATCATCAAATCAAGAAAGTGTGGCAGCGTCCCGCAGATAACCCTCGAGGAACGTGCTGCCAACAGATATCATAAGCTCAACCTCGCGAGGACCGTCAAGGCGAGCAGACTCAAAGGAGTCTAATCAGATGGGTCCCATGATCCGCAGATCGGATATGCAACTCAAGATGGGACCTAAAATCATATATATCAGACGACTCGATTATGTGCTCCCCAGATTGAAAACACAGTCAGCAGTGGAAACCGAGCGTAAAGAGAGTGTTGCATGCTCCCGCAGATAGTCCTCGGGGAGTAATGCAATCTAGGCAAAGAATAGTCAGAATGTGTCTCTACCTTGCGAGGGTCGTCAAGGAAAGAGATGGGCTCGAAGGAGTCGGATCCATCAGACGGACCCACATAGTGGTCTTAGTAGTCGATAAATCGGCTACCAACAAAAGAAACCAATTAGATCGAAAATATGTCATAGTCTCCCGCAGATAACCCTCGGGGAGCTACGAGCTAGTCAAGGAATAAAAAGAAAAGAGCTCATCCTTGCGAGGACCGTCAAGGAGAGTGGACGCAAAGGCGTCTGAGCAGGTCGGTCTCATGCCCCAACAGATCGGGCGCATAGTCAGAAAGGGAGACTGACTGCTCGTATCAGACGAATCGGCGATGTGTCCCAACAAATGGAGGCACCAGAAGTGAGTGAAGCCGATCGTAAAGAAAGTGTCACATCCTTCCGCAGATAGTCCTCGGGAAGTGATGTGAGCTACATAGTGAAAAATCAGAGTACATCTCGTCCTTGAGAGGGTCGTCAAGGAGAGAGGGAGGCTCGAAGGAGCCGGATCCATCAGACGGACCCACAGAGAATATGGTCATGGTAGGCGGCAGACAGCCTACCAGCAGATTAGACCAACATTGCTATAATGTGTCATAGCCTCTCGCAGATAACCCTCGGAGAGCTATGAACTAGGCATGGAATAATCAGAAAAATGGAGCTCTACCTTGCGAGGACCGACAAGGAGAGTGGACTCAGATGAGTCTAGTGTATTGGCCTCGTGTACCGACAGGTCGGGTACGCAATCATAGGGGGAGGCCAATCAAGTATATCGTCTGACTCAGTTTCGAGTCCCATCAACATGGCGACCGAAGCAGTGAATGAAACCGCAGTCCTAGAAATTGTCGCATTCTCCCGCAGATAGTCCTCGGGGAGGAATGCGAGCTAGATCGATATAGGTCATGGGAATGATGGCAAGTCATCTCAGGTCCTCAAAAAGCCTTCAATCATTCAATCATCCGGAGGGCATAAGATCATGTAAGGGAGAAAATCAACAGGCCACCGATAAAACATCCCTCGGGTCAATCCAATCAGCTGAGATGGCACAAAAGATAGTCAGGAATCCTCTCAGTACCAGGGTGGATTAGAGAGTCAGGATATCAAGGATGGGTCAATCAGGAAGATGAGAAATCATGTAGGATCCGCACACCTTTATCAGGAAGTCCAAGTCAGAATAATCATTCAATCCTCAAAATCAAGATGGCTGGAACCTCAAGATAGATAGATCAATCAATACTCATGAACTCTTCATCGAGTCGTCGCATCATATCACATCCTCGATCCGGTGTGCGAGAACTAAATCCTCAATAAAGCATTACACCTATGCTCTATGCATCAGCAGAAACCTCAAGAAGCTCGTATGCATGTATCAAAGACAAATCCATCACATCAATCTCAGCAACCTCAACATCATGCCCGACTTACACCAATAATATGTATAAATAATCCCCGATGCGGGCCTCATCAATATGCACAGCATTCCCGGGTAAAGGGAGAGGTGATACGGGGTACACAAGGAAGATGGGTAAGCAGGGTACACAATGGGGTGGAGAAGCTGATTAAGCGTGCGTGCCAATATCATGGGTGGTAGAAAGGTGATACAGAGGGAACGAGGAGGACGGGCTAGAAGATCGGGACATAGACAAAATTGGGCGTTCCACACAGGGCAGGAACGCCGTCAAAATAGCGGTCCGAAGAGTGTGTTCTCTTTGAACCTAAGAGGATGAGGATGGTACGGAGAATACGAGGAAAGTGATGAAGAAGAGGGAAACAAAGGACATGGCGAAGAATGATTGATCTCAAGCGCCAATATCACGACTCGATGCAAAAATGAAGAGATATATGTATAAGAGAGATAGAGAGACTCAAAGATGAAAAATGCATGACTCACACGGGCGGAACCGACTACTCTAGTAATGAATGAAAAGCACAACGAACTCCAAGTCACAATCAATACACAAGGCAAACCCCCAATTCACCTACTCAACACAGTGAAGACCATCAGGTGACGGTCATTTATCTTTTCAATTTTAGAGTTAGGTGAGAACCACAAAATTTTGTACAATCACTACGGAGGCTTGATAGGTTTTGGGCTATGTTCCTTAATGTGTACGTGAGCACTTAAAACGCATCCAATGAGGGGGTTGCTATCCCCAAGAAAAGGAATTCATTACGTTTTATTCTTAGGTCCAATAGAGTTAGCAGTCCCGATTTTATTTAGGTTATCACTTTTTTGGGTATTTTCAATGCACGTGCCTATCGGGGTTCCAATTTCCATTAAGCATCCTAGGTTGGCAAAAACAGAGGGAGAAGATCGGAAAAGCCATGCAAGTCGGAAAATGATGATGCATGCCAAGTAAGAAGACTTACAGTGCCTCCCAGCTCTCTCCATGCGGGATGCATAACAGAATTTGAAACCTATGCTATATGCAAATGCAAACCGAAGAAATCGCCCTAGATTCAGAAATTACTATTATCGTGAAGCACCACAAGTCGCTCATTCATCTTTAGCCTCAAAAAGTCCGGTCTTGGCTCACCCCTCTTCTGCTCAACACACTTGAGTTTAGGAGAAAGCACTTTGCGGGGCTCGCTGTGGCACAAAGGCTTAGAGATAAATGAGCGGTTATTTAGAGTTTGATCTAGGTCCAAAGCGAACTATAGGTACATGCAAATATATATTAGGGTGTTTGGACCTAACTCTACGAGCAAGCAACTCCTAAGCTAAGGCTCATTCACACAAAATAATAAAAATAAAAGAAAAAGAAAAGCGTCAAAATCATCGAGGCCCCCAAGGGAACAATCCCTCGGGCAATGGACCTCAGGAGTCAGAGTGTACCTGTGAGCGTCCTGTATTATTACATGTTTCTAAGCGTCACTCTCTTACATGAATATACATAATAAAATAAAATGCATAAAATGAAGACTGTCTTCAAAACTTCTCCTTCACCTCCCTTTGATGCTCTCCCCTGTTGGCTTGGCATAGAAGAGCCAACTCCACCTTGCTTGGGTGCATAGGTCCTCCTTCGCTTGGCGGTCCCTCGCATCAAAGACAAAGGAAAGAAATGGTCAGAGCAGTCAATCAAATAATATCAAATAGAAATAAAAACCAAACAAATAAATGAATCATGGACATGAGCAAATAATTGAATAAATGAACAAATAAGCTTACAAAATCATACAAATTCCGTTGCCTCCCTGGCAACGGCGCCATTTGATGAAAGGGAATTACCGAGGGTCTAGATATCTCACAAGGCGAGACATCCAGTCGATGCGGTGACTGCTCAACAGATCCCAGATCAATCAACAATTAACCCACAATAAATATGTGCAATGAATATCCAAAAATGTGGAGTTAAAATTTATTATAACTCTACATGTAAATGTGTATAGGTGTAAGTACAGGTAGAGGTCGAACACTGGGAGGCGAATGGTTGTATGCGTTGTGTAATTATTCAATCCATTGTTCATGTCCAATTATTATTTTTGTGGGTTTTTGGTTTTTACATTTTTTTATATTTATTTTTTTTAAATTTTTATTTTGTTTTTATATTTTATACTTTTTTTATTTTCTTTTTATATTTTTAATTATATAATATAGATATGTATACATATATATATAAAGATATATATATATATAAGAAGAGAGAGAGAGGGATACTATCATAAATATATATATAGACATAAATACTTAAAATGTATATATAGATATAATTTTTAGCTTTTTAATATTTTTCTAATTTTTTTGTTATTTTTCTGGAATATTTCTAATTTTTATGTATTTTTAATTTCAAAAATGTCCATAATATAGGACTAATTAAATAGCTGAATATAATTTGGGTTTTAAAATTATAAAATAATTTCCAAAATTACCCAAATTAATTTTAATATAATAATAATATATAGATAATAATAAAAGAGAAAAATGTATTTTTGGTATTTTTTAAGGATTTTTCTATTTTTTTGTTGGATTTTGGAGCTTTTTGATTTTTTTATTTTGTTTTTCATATTTTTAGGGTTTTTTCTTTTCTTGGACTCAATATATATATATTAATATACCATATATAATTTTTTTGTAATTTTTCAAAAACATTTTATAATTTTTTGTATTTTTTAATTTAAACAGTACAAAAAAGGCTTCTTTTTCATTTTTAATAATTAGGGAAAATGCAAAAAATGTGAAATAAAATATGAGCGTGGAAGAACAATACATGAAGCATTTATCCTAATTTTTCTGGATTTTTAGAAGCACCATAGGTATTTTTAATAAATAGATAAAAGACACAAAAATAATTAAACCTGGCAGGGGAATTTTTGCAAATAAAATATCATCCAGGTGCATCAGTGCAAAAATTATACAGAAATAAACATTTATTTATTGTTTTGGAGCTAATTTCCAATATACAAAAACTGCCAGGGTATCCATGCAAATTTCACGCGCCTCACGTGGGATTGCACGTGAGGCGCAGAAGGAACTAAATGCAATTCTAAGAAACCTCAGGGTCCTTTCAGCAAAAATTACAATTTATTTACAACGTTAAAAATTATTTACAGAACTAAAAATTAAATACAAAATTAAGTACAAAAAGAGTGGGGGCTAAATATGCAAATTACCCCTAAAGGCGCCTCATCCGACGGCTGGTCTTCATTCACTCATCCACATGGCGCCTCCACATGGGCCGATGACGGTTCGCGATCCACGACTAGGATTAGATCATCCCAGATGATCTGACGGTCTGAGTGCTGGGGGATCGGACGGCTGATCTTCGACCTGGGGCCTTCGTCGTCATCCAACGACTGAGAGCTGGCGTGGAAGAACAGGGAAGAAAGCTCGCCGGGGCGAGCTTCTTCCGCCTGGATCTCGCTCCTCCGCCGTTCATCGCTGCACCTGAGGGCCCCAGAAGCTTCCTGGAGGGCTGCTCTATCTGCTGGAGGGTTTAGATTGGCAGGAGGCACCTTGGAGCGCCGCCATGAGCTCGGAGAAGGATCGGAGCTCCAGGTACCTCCGCCCGCTTGTGAATCGACTCCTGGTGCTCCTTAACGCACCTGACCTGCACAGGAACAAAGCACGGCTCGAGGGCTTCACCCTTGACCTAAAATTGAAGCTGTTAGCGCAAGAAATGGGCGAGGTGGCGAAGCCTCCGGCGAGCGGCGGAGCTGAGGCTTCGATTTGCAGATCTGGTACAGATCTGGTTGGACAAAGGTGGCTGGGAGGTAAAACGGTGAGGAACGAGATGACGGTGGAAGGGTGGTCGAAAAACACGAGGATTACAGTGGTGAAGTCGCCGGAGCTGAGCTCCGGCGAACTTCGATTTAGCTAACCTATGTTATTCTAATGATCTAAATGCTAAATGAAATGCAGAAATGGAATGCGGGCAAAAAAATCTACCTAAGAAACAAAAGTGCGCAGCTCTTATACCTGAAGAAACTCCAGGGAGCAGGGCGGCTGCCGGAGCGCCGCCATGGGTGCAACCATCGCCATCTCCAGCCGATTCAAGGTGTCGGCGGATCCTCCTGTCACGAGGAGCACACCTGGGACTGAATGCGAGGAAGAAAATGGGGCGAGGCTGACCACATTTTGCGGAGGAGGCGGAGGTTCATTATTTATAAACGAAGCAGCACCCTTATTTGACCGGCTAAAATCGAAGAATCGGTGTTATGTACAAGGGATCCCAGATCTCAGCGAGAATCATGGATGATCAGATAATAAAATCCGTGAAAGGATGACTGTCGAAGGAGCAACCAATCGTGCGGGAAAAATGGCGAAAATCGGGGAAAAGACCTGTTTGACGGAAGTCAGAGGCGCAGGGGGGAGTTGACCGGAGGTCAACCTTCCCTGGCCTATGATTGGCCCACATCAGCCAGTTCTTGACCCATTTATTTAACCTAATAAATGAATTAATTAGATTTTACTTATAAAACAAAAAATGTTTATAAATTAATGTAATATTTATTTTTTTGATATATTTTATTACGATTTTATTAAAATAATGTATTTATAAGGGTTTTTATATATATTTATTTTTATTTTGTTTATTTTATTTTATTATTTTATTTTCTTATTTTATAAATTTGTAACTTATTTTTGTGAGTATAAATATATTTTTATTTAATTTTTATGAGTTTATTTATATTTTTAAATAAATGTGTATATGTATATGTAGGTATACTTAAAGGTATTTTTCCTATGTATTATATACATTTTATTTATTTAATGGATTTTATTTGTTTTTATTTTGGATTTGTATTTTTAATAAGTTATGTATAATATATACATTATTATAAAAATATAGATGCATGAAGAATAAAAGAATAAAATCCCCTTTTATTTATGTACATTCTTAACATAGGTATTTTGCCTATGCATTACATAAGCTTATCTTATTTTACAAATTCTTTTTAGTTTTCTTTTAATTTTAATATGTACATGTATTCTATACATTATTTGTAAAATTCTAAAAATATAATTTTGTACAAATAATGAATAAATGGAATATTTTAATCAGTACTATGTACAAGGAGGGCCAAAAATCTAACTTCTGCAGATGGACTCCAAAAATTATGAAACCAATTTTATTAAATAGTTCTTGGAAAGCTATATACAATTAAAGGTGAGTTTGGTTGATTTGGAGTTTTTATTTGCAAGATATGGGTCTGTGAAGTTGAGATTTTGGCTTTTTATTCTGTGTATAAAATATACACTGAGTATTATTTTTACACAAACTCAATTTTGTATTTTTATTTACATTATTATCTACAACTTTCATGAACAAAGTTTCTTTATTTGATGAATAAATAATTATGTACAAAATAGGTGTCAAAAATACATAAATAAATGAATAAATAAATGAGGTATTTATTGTATACTGGCCCTTATCTCCCCCTACTTTATTCCTTGTCGACCAATTCCATGCTGGCCTTGGTCTCGGGGTTAGGGTCATAAAATATTTACAATATTTTATTCCTTTTTCTTTTCTTCTCTTTATTCTATAATTTTGGCATTTAAAAACCTTATTTTATGTACAATAAATACAATAAATAATGAATGCTATTATATACAAATTAATGCTATTTACATGCATTTGCTGGGGTTTTTAAGGTCAAAATGATAGAATAAAGGTGATAAAATGGAGATTCATCAGCGAAGTAGTGGGCTGTTGCACGACGAAGATGAACGTCGGAGGAGCTCGAAGCAGGAGGTGGCGTTATTGCAGATGGAGTAGCGGATGCGGAGGCGAAGTCGTGGAGTCGTGGCCGATGAAGATGGTCGTTGGCTCGATGGCTCGTGGCTGGAGCAGGGCAGTACGCGGCGGAGGAGGTGAAGTTGAAGGAGAACTTGGCTCGACGGGGTTGACCGGAGTTGGGGCAGCACAGGCGAGGTGGTCGCTGTGGCGACGAGGACCTTGGATCCCCGGATCTCGTCGATGAAGTTGGCACGATGGCGCTGTCACCGACGCGTACCTGTGGTTAATGTGTAATCGGTGGATGGAGAGAACCTCTGGGCGGCGATGGGTTTTAAATAGGTCGAGGGATTGGCCACTTAAGGTGGGTAATCACTGAGTGATTTGGAGATAGATTTGAAGAGGGAAGGAGATCGGAGAGGGATTCGAGGTGGCGACGAGATACGCGCGAGATCTCCAGCGATTTGAGGCGGCGGCGGAGGTCTGAGATTCGCGGCGGAGAAATCACCGCGATTTGGGGTGGGGCCGATTGGGAAAGAGGCGCCTGGAGACGATGACCCCTCGCCATCCGATCGGCTGAGATCGGGCGGCCAGATGAGTGACGCGTTGCAAGTGGGGGCGCAAGAGGAGGGCGTGCGTGCGGAGCGCTTGCCTTGAAGGCACGTGCGACGCACGTGCGTCCACTTATTTTTTTTTATTTTTTTATTTTTTTATTTTTTTATTTTTTATTTGTTTTTTAATTTTTTAAAAAAACGAATATATATATAAGCCAAAATTGGCTGACACGTGGCGGCACCAGGTGCGACCACGTGTCAGCACCACAAAATTCGAAAATAAAAGATTTTGTAAAATCGATAAAAAATAGTAAATGACCTCGGATCAAAAAAGTTTCTTCACAAAAATTGCTCGTCTCGATGAGATCTACAACTTTTATGAAGACATCAAAACCAAAATCGATCATTTTTTAAAAGTGGTATTTTTGGGGTATCCTATGTACATAAAACACCTTGACTTTGGGGTTTTGTAATTTTTAAGTCATTTTTAGATCAGATAAAAAAATCAAAAAAATTACGGTAACATCAAAGATAAATAAGGACACCTTAATATATTTTTTTGATTTTTATTAATTGATAAAATATGTACATAAAATATTAGGTCAAAAACAGCTAAAATACACAATGTACAAAAGAGGCCCAAAAATCCAACTTTCACATATGAGCTCCGATTCACTTGAGCTTGGTCTTGTTTTGAAGGTAATTGAATGTACATTAGTTCAAAAGTGAGTAGGATTCAATCGGATACTGGATGAGGGAGATATGAGGGTTTTAGTCCGAAAATCCTGAAATTAGGGTTTGGGTTTTTGGTCCACTTATTTGGGTTAATTATTTTTTTGTATTTTTTCTTTATTCTTGTTAGTGATATGTATACAGTGGAGTGGTTTTGGCTTATTCGGAGATATCATGAATGAGTTAAAAATCTGGGAAGTTAGGCTATTTACAGGTCATTTTTGGCTTGGATTTTTGGCTTCTTATTTTGTGCAGAAATTAGTGCTAAAATGCAATTCTTATGAAAACATACATGAATGCTAATTATGAAGAATAGATGCCTAAATGTTGTTGATTTTGAGGGATTTGAGCTTAATAAATGAGATTTAGAGTGTTGAATCTGAGATTCATCAGTCATCTACCAAATATGGCGGCATGGTTCTGCGTAAAGAACCGTAGAATTTTACTTGTCTTTACTTATGAGAGATATATGGACATGTATATTATTGTTTTTATGCTATTTGTATCATGTCAAAAGACTCTCGGGCATAACCTTGTACTTCGAATATCACTGAGGAATTACATACGTGGAAAGGAAATGGAGTATCACCGATACCAAACTGTGACATCCGTCCTCCTAGGACCTAGATACTCGACGATCAAATCCTCATAAAGAAATTTCCCATTGAAAGCATAAAAAAAGCTAGAAGCATAGCATACAAAGACAGTAGAAAATACAATAAACTTTCCATTAGCAATCTAGTAATCATGCCCACAAAAAACCACAAACATGTATCAGTGTAATTTCCATACACATATGATATACATCTCTCAAAAGGTACACATTAAGACAATAGAAAAAACTAAAAAAGTATACATACATAGAAGTAACAACAACAACAGGAAAAGAACTGAACTAGCCAAACCGTTCACTATTGTGGTTGCTCCTGAGGACATGTAAATTCACGAAAGTAGGTACGTTATGAGTAAAGTTGCCTAGTACAGTGCTAAACAACTAGCCAAGAAAGAACCACTAGAAGTAGGAAAGTGTACAAAAGCTGGTAATTATGTAAACCCACATCACACTGAAACTGATCAGAAAACCTAGATCCTTTATCCCTGTCCTTATCCTTATCCTTGTGATAACAACCTTGATCCAAATCACTTAGTCTCACACTTTATCATGTTAAATCAATCCTCACACTTTACCATGTACCAAGACAAACCCCATTCTATACCATGTGCCAACCCTCACCACTGGTCTGTAACCGATCCTTGAAAAGTCTATTTTGAAATCGTTGTGAACCTTCTCCTTCAAATGCTCCACAACTTCCAAAACTTTCATCTTAAGATTAACACGCAGATACTAATCAATGTTGCCTACACCAAGAGTACCAACCTTAAGTGAAAGAAGTAAAGCACATACAACTAACCAAAATCACTTGACACTGCATATCTGTGGAACAAGACGAACACCGGGCAAAGAGCATACTGGTGCACCAAGTAGCATGTCCCCCGACCAACGACATGTCAAGATCACAATTAACAAAGTTTCTACTCGAGATACCAAGGGTGTGTGCCCCTCCCTTGCAGCGCTACTCCAAGCTACCTCCATGCCACTGAAAGTTGGACACAATGGCATGAAATAGGAACTAAAGAGGGAAACTTGATCGCTATTCTTAAGAGTCAAAAATCAGATCTAAAGGTCGATGTAAGATGCTCAAGCTCATCCTCATTGGACCTCACCGAATCCATTAGTATCATTTATTCTCAATTTAAGGTTAAATCAGACCCATTTTACTTGATTATCCATTTATTTCCATAATCTAGATATATATATATATATATTAATGTCATATATGGTCTACATCATTTTCAGAATCAAATTTCACAATTTTTAAGTCCAAATGGGTCCACAGTCTCAAAGTAATCGATCATCCAATTTTGATGATCGATTAGTTCTAATCGATCATAATGTTAACCAAATGGCATGATCGGTCATGCATGATCATATAAAAATTATGATCAATAATATCTGGACAGTAGCGGACCGCTCCGACGATGATTCGACTACATGATTGTGTTCCTGCTAACACCCACATCAAGAATATCTACTCGGATCACGCATACAAGTCACAGATTGGTCGAAAATGCGATGTGATAAGTTACCCTATGCGCCTAAACTACGACGAAACACATAAAAACCCGGGCAATCTGTAGCTTGTAGTCCAATGATACAAAAACATTGAGATCCAACAACAAATAGGGGGTGAAAACCGTACCTCGAGGTCATCCCCGTGACACTCCCTTGCCCGGAGTGGCTATTATGCAACGTCTAACGTATTTCAATGCCCATCACATGATTCCACACTCCAAGATCTTCGAAACGATGCCGTCGGATCTTTGATCGACCGTCGAAAATCTCTTCGATGGTGGAGTTCCGGCGAGGGTAAGTGATTTAATTAGCCAGATCAAGTGGGTGCACCTTCTTATATAGGCTCGAGCCTAATCGGATCTGGATCCGGGTCTGAAAATCGTAAACCGTTTGTATTTTCCCCATAACTTTCTCATACGGACTCTGATTTCGATGTTCTTAAACTCATTGGAAATGTCTCGATGATTACAACGAGATAAAGATCATTTGTCTCATTTGAACACTAGATGAGGTATGAAATTTAAAATTAGTGATTTCTACCCTTAGAAGTCTTACACAATTTACCCCAATTTGTAATGTAGGTATCTCAGACGATCAAGCATCAATGAATCCATTCCTAGAAACATATATATAACTTATTACATTGTGTCTACACACGAAATCGTAGTAAACATGATAATATGTAATTTAATAAAACTCTCGATAACATGGATGGCTCCTATTGAACATCTTCACTAGCCTTGTGCTTTTTAGTTTGAACCTATACACATGGTCCTTTTAAAAATTTTTTGGAGATATACCTAGAGGAGGAAGGAAAATATCTTAGGTGGGAGAGAACTATGGGTTAAAAAGAGAGGGGGAGAATAAGTCTTAAGATAACTATTCTCTTATGAATCCATGTCACAAGGAGGAGACAACCCTATTTTATTCATATGGAGTTTTATTTATATTTTTACCAGATTTCCCCCCATATTTTACCTTATGGAATAGGCATTGCCCCTACTCTATTAGTTGACATTGAAATTGCACAAATCATAGTCCAATCTAGGTTCACATTGTATCAAATATTATTTAATCTATAAAATGTGTGATTTTATAACACTCGATTAATTAGAACATGACTTAGATAATCTGTAACCCTAATTTTATCTTAATCTTCACTACCAGTAAAAAGTCCTAAGATTGATATTTCTACTAACCAATCCTCAAATTAAATTCCAATCATGTTGTTTTCCAACAAATTGAGTTGGGAGCCCGATCTATTATGCTTGCCAATGGGGTGTTAAATTTGTGAAATGGGTGAAGGGATTGTATTTATTTAGTAATATGCATATTTCCAAAATAATTAAATGATAAACTCGAATGTTGCCTCTTTAATGATGATGAATTGTAGTATAGGAGATGATCTTCGATTTAGCAAAAATCACAATCTTTGAATATTGTGGAGATTTTTTTTATTGATAAGTGTACCAAGGTCGAACACAGGGAATAATAATTTTTAATTGCATGGTCTTAAATTAATTTAAAAAATTAATTAATTACTAAGTTAATTTCTGTGCCAGAAAATAAAGAGACAATATGATGATGTAATGTGAAGAAATAAACAGAGAGAATGAAGCATCGAATCTGTGATTTTATGATTTTTAATCAAAATAATAGCAATCAATATCCTCGAAGTTTAATCACAGACCAAAAGATACCATTTCTAAAGAGATATTCAAATTAATCTAAGACTTTAGACAAGAAGATTAATAGATCAACTCATACTCCTATGAAATAGATCAATGATTTAAGAAGAATATTTATCCCCAACATTCATGCAATTTAATCCTCAAAGAATAAACAACAAAATCAAAGGAATAAATCTAACGAGTCTCCTCAATTTAGCCCTGCAAAAATTAATTCGTCAAATGTGATCAACCATCATTAAAGGATTAAATTCTCCTTAAGACTATCAATGAAATACCATAATTCCTCCTTTATCTTTCCCCCCTACAAATATTAGTTTTTCAAAATAATAATCATGAATCCCAAGAGAATTATTCTATTTGAGATCCTCAATCGAATCCCTGCAAAAGAGACCTTCAATTTTCTCAATAAAATACTGCACCAAACGCCAGAAATTAACCTACATATGTCAAATAAAGATCCGCAAATAATGACCATCAATAAATATCCTCAGATCTGTCCATAATTTATATAATATTAAAGAGCACGGAATAAGCTTCAAAATGACATATTGTGCATTAAAAATCGAGTTCGTATGAGAAAGTTATGCAATGAACAACTTATAGGGATTGAAATATAATAAAAAATAAATACTTTCTTCTCAAAGAAGTCTTGGAGGACTTATCTATGAAAATGCATAGTCATTTGGGCTTTACTATTATTACCCAGGTGGGCATGTGAGGTGCGCATGACTTCTGGAGGCAGAGGCGGGGACTCTTTTGTTATTGGATGCATGATGGCAGATCTTTTAGCAATTTCTCCTGATTAGCACGTGTTGTACACGTGCATCGCTAGGTTCAACGGCGATGGCAAAGGCTCGGTGTCCCAAGCCTACGTGGCAAGTGGAGGATGCTTCGATCGGCCCGAGCCTTGAGGTGCGGAGGCAGGCTCGGGGAGGGAGACGTGGCAGCATGAGAGGTCGTCCGATCAAGGGGTGGCCCTTGATCCAACGACTGCTGGATATCGAGAGTCATCGGCAGAGGGCGAGCGGGCTGAGGCGGAGGCTGTGGCTGTGGCGCACGATCGAGGACATGAGGCGGTGGGGAGGATCTGAGATGACAACGAGGGACGAGGCCGATAGAGGGAAACTACCAAGCAGTGAGGAAGGCCGGTGGTGTGCGACGTCAGTGAGGTGGAGGAGAGCCGAGCCAAGGCGGAGGTGAAGGAACCTATAGTTGTTAAAAAACAAAGGAAAGGGGGGTAGAGCTCCGACTGTAAAGGCAAGGAAAAGGAGCTAAGATCCAACCTTAGCGAGGCTGGAGGTGGTGGAAGATATGGAAGGTAGAGACGAGAAGCTGAGAGGAGAAGAGGCAACCGTGATGGCGTCGAATCGGAGGAAGGTTCACCTAGGAGAAACTCAGTGCAGAGCTTCTATGTTTGCTCAAGGTCACGATGGACGACCGAGATTCAACAGCTTTAGGAGAAGCTGTGACAAGGGACAGGGAGTCCCTTGGATCTCACTGGGACGTGGGAGGGTCGTTGCTCGAAGGTGTTACTCTTGTTGTCACCTAAGATACCTACTTTAGATCTATCTCGAGGTCCAGCTATGGCGGATGAAGGGTGCGGCAAGGATAGTGATGGGATTTAAAGGAGGTGGATGGAGGTGCATTACGCGGAGAAGGAGGAAGGAACGGATGGCGAGGGGGAGTTATGCCGTCGGGGGCTACGTGAGGGTGGAAGAGACACAATGGCCGCGGCAGAGGTGCGAGGCAGCCGTTACAGGAGCGGGAGGCGACGGTGCTAGGAAGGGGAGGGGGACTGGGGTCACGTGCACGCATGTGACTTGGGAGGAGTGAGAAATAGGGTGCCACGTGGCATGCCCAATGGTTGCCACGTGACACCCCAAAAAATTCAAAATTAAAAGAGGAAGAAAAATAGAAAAGAAATAGAAGGAGCCTCGGATCGAAAAATGTCCTTCATGAAAGTTGCCTGTCTCGACGATATCTACAATTTTATGAAGGATATTAGAGCAAAAGAGGACATATGTACAAAGTGATGTTTTTGGTGGTCTCCCTGTGTATAGAAAACCGATTTTTTTAGAGTTTTGTAATTTTTTGATGATTTTAAAAGAGGATAAAAAATCTAGAAAAAATACGATAAAATAAAAGACACTTAATTACATATTAATCTATTTTTTCAATTTTTAATAAATAAGAAAATAGAAAAATAAAGTGGAGTTACGAAACAAGCAAATTTTGTACAGACTCGCAAAGAACACCCGGACACAATCAGTTTCTTTGATTTCAGTCGTAATTTGGATTTGGATTTTTATGCCGCTTGATAAAACTTTTATCAAAGAACACAAATGATAAAGAAATAAAATAAATGGGTTAAATATGTACATAAAAACCTAGGTGAAAAATCACAAAAAGATAAAATACGCAAAAGAGGCCCAAAACCCAACTTTCACATGTGAGCTTCGAATTTTATGAAATTGATTTCATTTGAAGGTATTTGAAAATGTAGTACTTTAAAAGT
This sequence comes from Ottelia alismoides, assembly GCA_037367405.1. Lineage (NCBI taxonomy): Eukaryota > Viridiplantae > Streptophyta > Magnoliopsida > Alismatales > Hydrocharitaceae > Ottelia > Ottelia alismoides. Next base: position 1,662,895 of record JAZKJV010005397.1, on the reverse strand, counting down.
GAGTAAACCAAAATCGGACTCTATAAGGAAGATGTATACATTTTAGTCCCTGATGTGAAATTAGACTTCGAGTTTATTTGTCACTTATTTGAGTTGATAATTTTTTATATTTTTTTGTTTATTCTTATTAGTAATATCTACACAATAGAGGTAGTTTTAGGTCAATCGGAGTTAGGATGAATTAATTAAAATCTGAGAAAGTTAGCTGTTTTTTATGTCAATTTACACTTGGATTTTTGGGTTCCTTATTTTATGCAATTATGCATGATGAAATGCGAATATTATTAACACATGTATGAATGCTAATGATGTTATATTAGTTATTAAATACATATGAATTTTGGAGAACAAAGCCTAATTGACTGATGTTAGCATGTTGAATATGAGATTCATCAATAAACTATGATTTCATATTCAAGTTTGCAAGCTACACTCATCGTACTTCAAAATTCGAATATATTATACAACTTGGACTTAAAATTCGTTGTGACCCTGATATTTCTAAAATATCAGGTCCAACTCCAGATGTCAATATATCATATATATATTCATCAATTTTGACTCCCAAAAATATGAAAAATAAGTCAATAAATTAATCGAATCCTCTTCTAACTCTGTCTACGGAAAAATCCGATTTCTCGAGATCACACGGTCTGACAAGAGTATAACTAACAAATCATTTGCAACAATAATCCCTATTCACAATGATTAGACATTCTTCATCGATCATGCTTCTTGAAAATCGTAACTTGGAGGGGACTATTCATCGCTCACACTAGTTGGCTGCCACATCATTCCATGACAAACCATTCGCCGACCCTAGTATATCCTCATCAACAACAACAACAACCAATTTTCTTCTAATTCTGATGTAAACCTTGTCTTAGAAGTACTTCAATTTATATCTTAACATGCCATTACTTTGTCCTCATTCTCCACAACAACATGTAGCATAATTGGGTTGGAGTATGCTCTATGAAAATGGTTAGTAAAATGGGCAACTTTTTTGTGAATAGCTAGTGTTTGGAAACATGGTGTAATGTGATATTAGTATATACTAGTGTACACAATGCATTACACAGATTGCATTGATGAGATGGGAAGTATTGTATATAAGATAATAAAGTTATAATTGTAATAAATACATCACTTGTGATTGTGCATAACATATCTTAAAGTTAAAGAAATCAATAAAGACAAGTTTAAATATTAAGAAACCATATTCAAAAAAAGTTATATGATCAAAAGCACAGGAAGAACTCCGTTCAAAAGCACATGTAAAAATACGATAAAAAAATATCAAGAACACATGTTTAACATAATAAGCTAACATATGTATTTTTAAAATAAAGAACAAATGGAAAAAAGTATTATATATAGGATATATGCAATTATGTTGGTTCGAAGGACATTTACATAATATTAATAATGTATAAATAAATTCATTTAATAATTCAAATTTCGTTCATCTATTTCAAATCAAAGATGAAGTTAATTTATACTCAATTATCATGTTTTGTTTCAATTAGGATATTTGTATAATATCAAATCAAAAGGTGAAGTTAAGTTTGTGTAATAATCCGGATATTTATTTAGTAAGACACTCTATTAAAAGTCAGCACCTAGAATATAAACTCATCGATATGTACATACAATTCTTTTACCCTACTAAAAAATATCAAAATTATTTATGGCACTCTTAAATTTAAAATATTTTAAAATTTAAAAACCACCGCGCCATTATAAACCCACGTTTATAGAATCAAGGTTACATATAAGTATAATAGATAGGCATTGTAGCTGCAATAACAACTATATTGCCTACACCACACGCTATTATATATAGTAGAGTAAATTACAAAAAAAAAGTCCATGAACTATACACCTGATTTCAATGTCATACCCGAACTTAAAAAAGTAACAATGTGATGTCTGAACTTTCAAATTTGTCTCAATGTGATTTCTGACTATTGAAATTTAAGGTTAAAAAGACGAAATAATCAACTAAATTTCACCGCAGAAAAAGAAAAAGTTACCAGATATTGCATGTTACCACATGTGTCTTGAAAAATCAGATTTAGTGATCACCTAGAAAAAGAAAAGATATCGAGATCTGAATGAAATTATCTTGTCGTTAACCAAATTGATTTCCTTTTAATTTCTTCTCATCGGTACGGATGGTGTTCTGGTGATTCCCAAACTATGGGAACAAACACTACCATACATATACAGCTTGTTCGTGCTGCTCGACCTCATCCTAGGTCGCCTAACCTCAACAGCAACAACACGATACATCCAGTTGAAATTATAGTTTTTGCAGTGATTTAATCTTTGCATTTCCACTAATATATGTAAAATGTTAAAATCGCCAGATAGTCTGGTGAGAGGCATTGTCAAGGAGGTGATGTTGGAGAAGATAATCCCCACAGTCAGATAGAGAGGATCTTCTGTTGTATGGTCTGCTGCAACAGACCCTGCTGTAGACCTTACAGCCGTCCAATCCCCTATTCCCGGCCTCGAGATGCACGTCCACTGTTCCCGACCCATTAGGAGGGTCGTCCGATGCTTTACAGCACCTGTTGCAACTGCCCTTTACAGCAGATGATCGGCTTCCACAGACAGATCAGAGGTTCCTTACTGTTTGCTCATGTGGTCGACTGATGTTGGGCCTTCGGAGTTCATCATCTCCACAGATCCATCCAAAGCTCCTAATGGAAGGTACAACTAATCCTTTCGATCTACAACTAACTTAGCTCATCATCATAATCCTAATTTTCATGAGTAACTTCCTACCTTAGGATTGGGATTGATGACAGGAAATTGTGCTGGTTTTCTCGAACAAACCTGAGACCTGAAGCTTCCTGATTTAGCTCAGATAAACCACATATGTGCAATTACAATAAAAAGCATGATTTTATATTGTTGTTGTTGATTTTGATGAACTTAAAAATCATGATTTTATATTGTTGTTGTTGATTTTGATGAACTTATATGTGTATGTATACATGTGGGAATGTGCAGGTAATAGATAGGAGATGGAAGTTCTTGGCAGAGCTGTTCAACAGAATAGTATAACATGATAGAGTGAAGGCTTTTGCGACGAACAAACGTCTCTTTTAGGGATCCCTTTGTGCGTAGGTACCTCGATAAATGGCCTCCGTAGGCCGGTACAAGACAATCATAGATCTACGCTAGAGCAAGGCACTTGTTGTAACCTACATACATATTAGAACAACTAGATGCACACATTGAATTTATAATTTTTGAGGGGCAATGCTGGATACAAATGGGTTTTCCATTTACAAGACGGTTCATACGGAGATCGACATGCTTGACTCGTGTTGTGAGCTGGAGGAACATGTTCTATGTTGCTATCAACTGTGCTTTACGGAACATGTACCTTACTAACTTTTTAATTAGTGTACTTCATTGTAACTGTGTATATGTGGTTTTATTAAAATTTGCGTGGGTATTTGTGTGAATATGAACGCATTGCTAATGCAATGTGTGAATGTCAATGCTTCTCGCAATATATGATTGATAACAAACAAGTTAGTATCAAATGGAAGCACTGGTGATAGTAACACACTATAAGAAAGGCTCATTGATTAGTATGTACCAGTGTATAAAAGTGGATAATGGTGCAACTTCAGTTAGAAAGAGAGGCGTGTTGAAACGACTAAGTTCATATGTCCCATAGTCAAAAGTGTACCAATGTATATGAGTATGTATTGGTGTAACTGATCATTCAGATAGGATGAGGGACCTAACGTTCGATCTTAAAGGGCCTACGGTGTCCGACAAGTTGGAACCAAAAATCACTGTATCGACACCTCTCTTGGCTCTCAGTACCCGGACCAATCGAATAAGTCAACAATTAACCCATAATGATATGTATATGCAAATGAAAACTAAGTGTGAGTTAAAATTTGTTATAACTCCACAATAATTGTGTATAGAATAAGTAAGGTGGAGTGCCGATCCACAGAGAATAATGGTGGATAGGTATAATTATTACTAATTAATGATAATTAACAATAATTATTTCTGTACTTTTTATCTTTTTTTCTAATTTTTGTGGGATTTTAATTATAGTTAATTTTTATATATTTTTAATTATTTTATATTTTTATAGTTTTATATTTTTATTTTCCTTTTTAATTTTGCAATTTTTACTTTTTATTTTGAAAAAATAATATATATTTATATGTAATAATAATAACATATTACATATGTAATAAAGTATATATAGTATGTATAGGATTCTATATTTTTAAATATACTTAAATATACTTGAAATTCAGAAAATAAAGTATTTTTGTGGTTTTGATATTTTCTTTATTTTGGTGATTTTAAGGATTTTTTGCTATTTTTTATGAATTTTATGTATTATCATGTACAAATGGTGAGAAAAGAAATATGTCAAATGTTTTGGGGTTTTAAAATAGATGATAAGTTTAAAAATTCCTAAAACTATTATTAAATATAGTATATATAATAAAGAAAAATATAAAACAAAAAACATTTTTTGGATTTTATATGAATTTTTCTTATTTTTATAGTATTTTAAGATTTTATAATCTTTTAGGTTTTCATTTTATATTTTTTGTGATTTTTGGTCTTAAGGTAGAATAGATAATAATATACTAAATATAAATTTTTGGAATGTTTAAACATGATTTTATAATTTTTATGGGTTTTTAAAAGAGAATAGGGAATAAAATGCTCTTTTTTATAAATAAGAAAATACAATAAAATGCCAAACAAAAAACATGCATGAATAAACAAGGTATCCGACATTTATTATGATTTTTCCATGATTTTTGAAACACCGGAGCTATTTAATAAAAAATACAAGAAATAAAAATACAAACTAATAGGGACCTATTTGCAATTAAAAGAAACTCAAACTTGTTTTCAGAACATGTTCAGAAATGATATGATATAAATTGCAATTTCCCCCAAAAGCACCTCATGTGGGATAGCACGCGAGGTGATGTGGACGGAATCTAAATGCAAATAAGGAAAGTTTGAGGTTCATGTTGCAAATATTACAAAATTTATTACACAACAAATGAATGATTAAATACTAAAGAATAAATACAAAAATGCCCAAGGTTTAAATACAAAACTCCCCTAATAGGCGCACTAATGCACGGTGCTAATGAGGCCACTTATACACATGACGAACCCTTGGAGATCAATGAAACTTCACCGATGGATGCTTCGGATTAGATCCAAGGGTAGATCAGACGGTAGCTGCAGTGCTCAATCCAACAGTTGGGGGAAAGCCTTGATATCCACTCAAATCCAATGGCTACTGCTTCTCAGTAAGAATAGGGAAGAACACCCACTAGTGCTCGGCTCGATGCGCAAAATCTCGCCCTTCGATGACGTTCTCGACTGCTGAATTGCTCAGAAGAAGGTTGGAGGTGCTCAAAATGGTCCAGATCCCATCAATGGGGGACTGAAGCTCAGCGAAGGAAACTTGCACCTGGGACTCCTATTCATAAAATACTCCCCAAAAGGGGGTCTTCAAGGCTCAATCATGCACATGAAGTTAGAGGGGACAAGGGCGAACAAAATGGTCCTTTATTTAGTTGAATGAAGTGGAGATGAGTCGTGGGAGGGTCGCCGACGAAGGTGGAGGAGGCAGATCCAATTACCTGATCAAGGTGGGACTATGAGGAATGGAGATGGTCTGGAGGTAGAGAAGGTGGTGGAGAAGTTGATGGAGGTGAAGGGGGGCCAACACAGGATAGAACAGGTGGAGATGATGGGTGATGCTCTAGCTCCGGCATACTTTAAATCTACGAATCTAAGGTACAAATAGAAACTAAATGCATCAAATAAGTGTGGAATTGAAAGGTGATAGGGATAAATACCTTGAAAGTAGAGAAATTAGCTCGAACCTGACATGGGGATCAAGGAGCAGAACCGTTAGGAGTAGAGCTCCAACGATGAGTGGAACCTCCCCCGATCAACCTCCTCCTCGTTGTGGAATGCGAAGCGCCACCTACTTTCACTAAACGAGCTCCTTAGGGTAAAACCAAGGGGTCAGGTGATGATCAAAAGGGGAACAACCAAAAATGGAGGAGGAAATTATTTATAAACAAGTCGAGTGCATCCAAAAAGCTAAGGTTTTCACGTGACTCGATGCTCCATTGACCAAGGTAAGGTCATGGCATGGAAGAGGGATGTATTGACAAGATTTTTCATGAAGAAATCCCAAGGCATTGAGCAATGTATCATGAGCAAAAAAATCAAGAAAGGGGGCTACTTGTGCGTTCTGACAGGCTAGAGGTAGGGTGGCTATAGTTGACCGACGAGTCAACTAAGAAAGATCTCTCATTGGTCTACGTAGGATCAGATGGGACAACAAAAAACAAAAAGTGAAAATAATTCAGTAATAGATAACAAATAATTTTATTAATTAAAATACAAAACATGAAAAATGTTTCTTATTTTTAAACTATATTATGGTTATTTTTATTTATTTCATGTCTTTATTTATTGAATGTTAATTTTTAGAAGTATAAACATATGTATAAATAGTTGAATTTTAAGTATTTTATTTTTATTTAGTATTTTATATTTTATTATTGTATTTACATATTTTATATATTTATAATATATTTGCATACATACTTACATATTTTTATTATATTTTTCTAGAATTTATTTATGTACTAAAATAAATAGGTGTATATATAACATAAGTATAGTTTACATATATATTATATTGCTCTATTTATTTTGATGTATTTTTAATGTTTTATTTTATTTTTATGTTTTCATTATATTTAAAATAATATTTACAAGTATTTAAAAATACAAGAATAGTGAAAGTATATTGAATAAAATAATCAGGTATATAGGACAATGAGCCCCCAGAAAGTCAGCTTTTACATCTTAACTCCATTTTTAGTGAAATAGCATTCATTAGATAGATAATTTAATTTTATGAACAGTAAAGGTGAGTTTGATGAATTTTGAGTTTGTATGGAGGAGATATTGGTATGTGAAGTTTTGTTTCCGTCTGATGAATACCCATTTCATCACCTTTATTCTATCATTTTGGCCTTAAAAACTCTAGCTAATGCATGTAAATAACATTATTTTGTACAAATTAACATTCATTATTTGTTCTATTTATTGTGTATAAAATATTATTTTTAATTCCAAAATTATAGAATAAAGAAAAGAAAAGAAAAGAAACAAAATAAAATGCTAAAGGTATTTTATGACTCTAAATCCTAGGACCCAGGTATCTTAATGACTAGGTCGACAAAGAATAAAGTAGGGGGAGATAAGGGCCAAGAATACACCAATAAATCCAATTAAAATCCCATTTATTTATTCATCATTAATTTATTTTGGGACCTATTTTATGTTCCATTATTTATACCTCAAATAAAGAAAGTTTGTAAATAAAAGGTGTAAATAATACTGTATAGAAAATAAAAATTGATTTCAAATAATAATAATAAACATGTCCTTTTTATACTTTAAATAAAAAGATAAAATCCCAACTTCCCAAACTCATATCTCCTAAATAAAAACTTGGAATGTATAAAACTACATCTAATTGTATATAACTTTTAATAAGCTATTTAATGAAGGTGATTTTATATTTTTCGGAATTAAGGTGTGAAAGTTAGATTTTGGACCCCTATTGTATATTATACATATATAAAGTATTTATATTCTATATTATTTTTATAATTCTATATTTTTATAATTTTGTAACTATTATTTGTAACATTTGTACATATTTAAAATAAGGGGTTTTATCACGTGTGCCCCTCTGAGATATAGCAATTTCAATTATGCCCCTATCTTTTTGGTAATATCAGTTGTTCCCCTCACTTCTTTCTCTGTTATCACTTGTGCCCTTCCGTCAGATTGACCGTCAATGAGTTGACTTAAACATGGTTTTTTCAAACCTTGGTGCAGTTAAGAGGGGCATTATTGTCCAAACTTCTTCATCTTCTTCCTCCTCCATTTGTTCTTCTTCCTTTCTCTTCATAATTTCTCTCTCTTAGTGGCACCTTCATGCATACATCGAATCTATAAAATTTTTGCATTTTCACATATATATCACTCATTACAGATCAAACAATGAATTTTATTATATTTTTGATGAATTTGTATGAATAAATTAGTCAAAAATTTATCTTAATTTAACAAAAACTGAAATCTCTCCAGTTTCAGCCAGACAGACAGAGGAGGAGGGCAGAAGGGGGAGGCACGGGGGAGGGGGAGGCGTAGGGGGCGGGGGCGACACAGGGTGGGGGTAGCGGGGCGACCTGGGGGCGGGGACGGTAGGGGCAGGGGAGGCGTAGGGGGAGGGGGAGGCACGAGACGAAGGGAGGGGAGGTGCAGGGGGCGGGGGCGATGGGCCAGGGGAGGCACAGGGGGTGAGGGCGATGGGAGGAGGGGGGAGGTACGGGGGCGGTGCAAGTGGCGGAGGGGAGGTGCGGGGCGGGGGGAGGAGATGTGGGGGGCGGTGCAAGGGGCGGAGGGGGTGCGAGGGGTCGGAGGGTGGGGAGGTACGGTAGGCGGAGGGAGGTTCTGGGAGTGGAAGGGAGGTGGGGGGGAGAAGGGCAGTGCAAGGGGCGGGGGAGGGTGCGGGGGGTCAGAGGTGGGAGGTGTGTTGGGCGGAGGGAGGTGCTGGGAGCGGAAGGGAGGTGCGGGGGACAGTGCGGGGGGCGGAGGGGAGGTGCATGGGGCGGAGGGGGGAGGTGCGGGGGCGGAGGAGGAGGGGGGGGATGGAGGCGAGGCACGTGGGCGGAGCAGGAGGCTCGGGGGAGGCTGCATGAGAGCTCAAGGAGGAGGAGGGAGGAGCTGTGGAGGAGGAAGAGAAGGGAGGAAGAGGAAGAGGAAGAGGAAGGAGATGGGAGAGGAGGAAGAGAAGGGAGGAAGAAGACATGGAGGAGGATGACTTTTCAATCCTTTTTTAATTTAATTCCATTTGTGTCCTTGAAGTTAACGTCCGTTTGTGTTGGTTATGGACGGTCACTAACCCGAGGAGCACAAGTGATAGATTAGCAAGAAGTGAGGGGCACAACTGATATTTTCAAAAAGATAAGGGCATATATATTGCGATATCTCGGAGGGGCACAAGTGATAAAAACCCTTAAATAAAATAAACTAAAAAAGAAATCACAAAAATAAAATAATGTATACAAATACATAGATGAAATGTCTATACTTATACCTATATAATCAATGCACCTTTATTTATTTAAGTGTACAAATTATATTAGAAAATTATAACAAAAATATATTTATGTATATAAAAATAAGTTATAAATATATAAAACCAGATAAGAAAATAATAAAATCAAAAATACAAAATAAAAATAAAATATACAAAACATAGATGAATATACCTATAAATATGCACCTAAAAATTAACTTAAAATAAACAAGCCATAAAAATAAATAAAAATCACATCAAAATACTATATTAAATAATAAACATTTCTTAAGTTTACACCAAAAATTTAGAAATGCATTTGCTATTTTATTTTGAATTAATAAAAGATTTTAAATAATTTTTGTCTTCTTGTAGCTGACGTGGACCAACAGAGCTCAACCTTGAGAGCTCAACCCTGGTTGACCTTAATCAACTGCCCAATCCACGATCAGACATGTGGTTGTCAGAATGAGACTCAATCGTCGTCGATTTTTCTCCATCATTCCCTATAATCGTTTAGATCGATTTCTTATGCAAACGTGTACCTCGATCAACGCTCTTCCACACTGAAATCAAATCTTGGTCAAGGTGCCTCTGAGTCGAGTGCTTCATCTCGATGAAGAGTCCCTTGTTCTTATACCCTTCTGTCACCTTCCTCGGGTTTTTGATCCTTCTTCCACCAGAAAATCCTAGCTTAGAGTCTTGATCCATGCACTTGGTGACATCAGGATCTAATCGACTCCTTGGACGGACGTTTGGGCGTTGAATCGAAGAAATCTAAGATCGCTGCCATCGCCGCTGTAGTTCTGCTCCTGGAGGTCTTGTGCTGGTAAGCTTCTATTTTCTTTCGTTTTTCTAATCCTTAGATTAGTAGTAGAGTAGACTAGCATTTAGTTTTGTTTGGTTTCGTTTGTTTTCGTTTATATTCCCAATCCATCGATTGGTGGAGTTTCAGCTTCGTCATCTCTTTCTGACCATCTCTGTTTAGCTCTGCCTAACCTACCACTATCATCTCGCTCCTCCCTGCCTTCTCAATGCCTGACGCACCCTCAGCCACCTCGTTCTTGCTTAGAATGAGCGGTCATGCCCCTCCTTCTTCGCTACTCACCGTAGGGACCCCATCTCACACACCCCTCGCTCATTCTACCTTATGGAGCTCATCGAAGCTTTGTACCTTTTTTGCGAACTAACCCCTGCAGGAAAGACTAAGGAAGGGAGCCTCTTCGAGGCTCATCGAGTTGCAGGAGTACTCCCAGGTCCACTTCCGCTGTCCAATGCCTCCGGAGCCCTTCAGGGCATTTTGGCACCTCCAGCATCTGCGAAAGGACCTCAGGATTCTTTTGAAGCCATCAAGAGCCGGGAAGGAACCGTTTACCTCAAGATTTTGCTGAACGAAGCTTATCCAACATGTGTTTTTTCACGTGTTCTTCGTGAAGCCGTAGCTGTCGTCGGATCGAGAGGCGCTTCTAGGCAGTACAATAGCCATCGGATGAAGGAGATCAGCACCGTCAGATTCCATCTGAGGATTTAATCCTTGCCCTTCATCTGTGAACCATCAACGTGCAGCCAGGACGCACCACGTGGATAAATGGCTAGATCGTCACCGTCCATCACCCGCACGTGGATAAGTCGCTAGATCGCCACTGTCCATTGCCTGCACGTGGAGGGGTAAATAACATACTTATCCCCCATTTTATCGTATTTAATATTCAGTCCTGTAAGTTATATTTGTAGTTAAAAACTTTAGGATATTTGCATAAAACCACCTATCGTTATTTTATTTGCAAATTACTCCAGCATGTGTCACCTCATATGCCATCCCACATGAGGTGATGTTTTTGTAATTGAGTCCCTACATGTATTTTTATTTAATTTTAGCCCAAGATCTTGTAATTCCAATTATATATTTTTCATGAAATTGCATGTAGGCTCTGGATTTTGTTTTTATTTACATATATGCTCCTACCAGTACATGCATTTTTTAATGCTTATTCTACTTATTAAAACTATCATCCGTGATCCAAAAAATACCAAAAATAAGGTTAAGCTATTGCTAGGATATATTTCCACGCCATATTTTTAGAATATCATTTAGTATTTTTCCTATTTTATAAAAATAAAAAAAGAGCACAAATATTCCTTGTTTAACTTTTAAAATACCAAAAAAAGATAAAATCATTTTGAAAAATTACAAAAAATATATTTTTTAATTAAGTATTTTAAGCTTTTATACCAATCATTACTAAAAATAGAAAAAGGAAACTCTTTAAAAATGCAAACCCCAAAATCCTTTGTAAAAATTTAAAAAGCTACAAAAAAAATCCAAAAATAGCATTTTCTATTTTATAATTTTCTTTATATTATTATCCATATATTAAAATTGATTAAAGAATTTTGAACTTTATTTGCTATTTTTAATCTTCAAATTAATTTTGCCTATTTATTAAATCCCTGATTTGGGATATTTTTGACTTTAAAATTCCATAAAAAATAGTAAAAATCCTTAAAAATCACAAAATAGTAATAAAAATTATTTATAACCCAAAAATATTTAATTCTACAATTTTATTTATTTTACTTGTATTTTTATCTATATTACCCTATATTATATATATAGCTTTAAATATTATATATCTTTTATAAAAAGAAAAAAACTAAAAAGAAAAAATATAAAAAAGGGAAAAATATAAAAACAAAATTATAAAATGTAGAATAAAAAACCACAAAATCATAATTTAGCTAATTTTTAATAGGCAAATCTATGTGTTGATTCTCTATCTTACATTGCTCTACACCCTTGTTTCATGTGTTCGAGCCATACTTGCTTGTCACTATATATTTTTAGTATGCTATTATAAATTTTAGTTCTTGCTCTTAACTGCTTGATTATCTGTGTGGGTTAATTATTGATTGATCTCGGGTTTTGTAAGAGGTCGCCTTAACAACTCGATATCTTCGCTTCTGTGAGGATACCATTTTAGATCCTTACAAAATCCTTATCATCGGCGGCTTGTTCCTCTGTGTGTCCCAGTCACATTTTACATTATTTTTACGTGCAATTATTTTTGTATTTTTTATGTATCTTTATGTATAAGTTTCATGTTGAACATTTTTTTATTTGATGTTCATAAAATTCAAAAAAATAGGGTCAAAATAGTTACTTATTGATGACTAAAATTAGGATCTCTATGTATTTCTGTACAATTGAGTGCCCTGTCTATACCTACTTTATTCCTTATCGACCAAGTCAATATTGCTTTGGTCTCGCGGTCTAAGATTATTTAGTATAATACTTCATTTCTTTTTTTTCTTTCCTTCATTCTTTTATTTCAGAATTAAATACCTATATTTATATAGTATTTATAAGTCAATTATTGAGTGTTATTTTATGTAAATTAATGATATTTACGTGCATTTAACTAGGGATTTAATGTCAAAATGAAAGAATAAAGATGATGAAATGAAGATTCATCAGTAACAATAAGTTGAATGTGTTGGATTGAACATATCACGATCTGTACTATTGTATCAAAATACAAGTTCACATAACTATACTTGCATCAATGCAACACTACTTAAAATATGTGACACTTATATACAGTCAATGGTATACCAATCCATGAGGACTTATACTAGTATAGCAATACATAGAAGTATGTATGAGTGTCCTTTACGTTTAAAGGTTTTGTAAGGTGTGCTTTGTCTTAGGCATCATCATTAACATCTTGTGCAATCATCTGCTTTGATTTCCTATCTTGAAACAACAGGCTTACTCTTTTGGTGTAGTAATTCTATAGAAGATACTCTGCATGTGCATTACAAAATCACTCTTTCATAAAATATTTATCTTGAATAAACTTTTGTACAATAAACAAATAAGACTTTTCATTCATTGATGTAAACATTGAGGGTAGATGTTTCAACATTATATTTGTTGACAACACTTGTGCACAATAATACTATGAATTGTAGATTCATCATATGACCTCATGATTAGGACACATCTTAAGAAATTCTCTGAAACATTCTGGTACCTCATGCATTGGTCCATTAAATAACCATAAGAAATACTTAAAGGAATACGTACCATTAATCTGAACTAAGGGGAAAATACTTCTCAAAATTTTGAAATGAGTGAGTGGTTTTATTCGATGTGACATCAACATAGCTCGTTATATTGTGAATTATATTAAACTATTGAGGTGTATGAATGATCCTTCCATGGAATTCTTGTGGAACTCAAGTAGCAATTCTATGAATTGGGGTTTCAACTCGAAGCTCCCTAAGAACATAATTTGTTTCATCCATGATGTAGGAGCTCGACCTCCAAGTTTGTACAATGAACACATTAACAATATGTTTGTTCTTAATCTCATAGTCAACACCACAACTTCTACAAATCCTCACATTCTCCATCTCAGCTCTTAATCTTCTTCGTTATGACCTTGCTTTTTGATCTGCCCTTGTATTAATTTAATCGATGGTAGAAGAATACCTATTAGGTTCCCTTTTTCACCCATGATTGCAAGAAAATAAAAAGAAGTTATGTCCAAAGGTTGATATAGAGGGGTAGAAAGTGGAAATAAAAATGAATGAGGATGACGATATAAAAAAATGAAAATGAAAACAAGATGAATATGGCTTAATAATATGGATTTCCCTAGCATGAGAAGAATGATAAGCACAGAGTATGGTCTAAAGGGCTCGTGAGATCAAACCGAAGAGATTTTCATTCCATTATTTTCTATGCGCGGAATAAGCAAATATAAATGCAAAATCACAAATGATTTGTACTAAACTTGACGAGGCATCACCAAGTTATGCATACATGTTGTTATATTCATGGACTCTTTAACATTATCTATGAGTCTCTCTATTAGGTTTCCTCCTTCCCCACCTTTCTCCATTACATAGGGTGCATATACCTCTAGGTTCTAGTCATTGGAGCCGAGAAAATGACACAAGTAGCGATATCACCTCGACCTCGACGATGAAGGCCCGCTTCTCCACCGCCTTCACTGGCCACTTCATTGTTCGATTTGTGAGGAAGGAACCTAACTCAAGTATACAAGTGTAATGAGATCAATCCCGAGGAGACTTTAATTTCAATAATCCATGTTAAAATAATGAGAGAATGCACTTTTAACCATGCAAAAAAGGGGCATAAGTATAACTGCGAAAACATAAAAGGACACAAACATAAAACTAGAACAAGTGAGGAAAAAGCAAGTGGACCTTTTCCAACGTTGGTTTCTCATTTCGCTCGTGTTTTGATCTTGCTAGGATAAGAGGCCCTGTGATTGACGAGGGAGGGAGGTATGGTGCTCTTCGACGGCTCGAAAGCATAAGTGTTGTTTTTTTAGAGTGGTTAGAAGCAAATTTCTCACTCGAGAAAGGCTTCTAAAATTTTGATTATGCTCGGACTACAATTCCTTGCTCAGTGACCACTCCCTCGAATTTAGGGACCATTTGTTTTGGAAATATCCCTACTCGATTGGTGTTTGGGAAGAAGCCTGCTACCTTAAATTTGCCCTATGTGGTTATTGAATTTCAACCAAAGATGCTCTTAATTGGACCAAGATGATCCACGGACTAGATGCAAGCCTTGTCTTAAAGATCAAGACCGTTTTTGTTGTGGCTTCGTGTTGGATTTGAAGATAGAGTAACCTTCTTTGGACTAATACCTCTTGCACGCCTGCTAGAATCACTGCGAACCGCATTTTAGAAGACTTTAAGATCCTTTGTAATTGATATAAATCATAACACGTTTTTTGTGAGGGTGCGTTTGGTATGCGGTTAAGGGCTAAGGTGGGTTAAACTGGTAGCAAGCAACCCATTTTTGTGTTTTGGTGGTTAAATAGTGGGTTAAACTGGGAGTGGATTTGTTGTGTTATGATTGTATTGAAGTTTGAAAAAGTGAGTAGTTAATGTGATGTGATTGTATTGAAGTTTGGAAAAGTGAGTAAAGTAGAGTAGTTTATAATTTTTATATTATATGATGGTATAATATATTATTTTTTGATGGAATTGATAAAAGAGAATTTATTAGTTTAATGTATTAAAAAGGAGAAAAGTGCGACCTACAAAAGAAAGAGAAAATATGGGTTATGAGGGGTAAAGGGGAGTTTACCCCTCAAACTGAATTGGGTCTGATCGTTGATTGCTTATGTGAAGCTGGACTTGCACATATTTTCTATTTTCTTTTTTAACTTCCCCTTCCTTCTTTAGGTTTTTGAGAGAGGGAAAACTTCTACTATAATTTCTTTATCTCATCAATACAATCTTATTTATCATTTAGAAAAAACAAATAAGGAAAAAAGAGATGAAAAGAAAAAAAATAGGAAAAATAGGGACACGACCTCCAAGCTCCAGACACAAAGCTTTATTAGAAAAGCTCTCCGCGTGTCGGCCAGAAATCAGAATCTAGTGGCATAACCCGTAATTGTTAACCAACTCCAGTCCCATTTCTCCATACGTCCCTTTCCAAACGCCCTCTTCCCGACACCGATATTTAAAATCTCCACATAAACACAAACACAGCACCAAATCTCTCTCTCTCTCCGTGCTCTCGATATCTCGATTTCGATCTCGTCGGGATCGGGATCGCGGATCCGGACCCCATCTTCGATCTCGCCGCGTCCACCCTTGCCAGATCAATCCGAAGATGGGGTTCGTGTCCTTCGTTGGGAGGGTCCTCTTCGCCTCGGTGTTCATCCTCTCTGCGTACCAGGAGTGAGTCGCAACCCCCCTCTCTCTCATCTTCTCGCAGTTCACGGTAGATCCCGATTTGGGTTTTCGTATTTGAGTCGATTCGTGCCGGAAAGTTGGGATCTTGGTCAATGGGTCGTTGGGGTTGACGGCTAGGGTTTCGTTGGAGAGGTTGGTGTGGGTTTGTCAAAGTTGGGATTTTGATGATCTGGATGTTATTTTTGCGGCTGTGATTGATTTCGGGGAGGCGTGGAGTCGTGTGGTCACTGTTTTATTGGGGTGTTGTGAATTTAGTTGCGATTGATATGTGTTGGGAAGGATTCCACTAGTGATGGTTAAGAACATGATGTAAAGGCGGTTCTTTTGTTCTGTGTATGCTGTTCTTTTTGGCCCATTGACTTTTTTTATTTTGTTGGCTATGGTTGACCTTGTTACGACTTATAGATCTATTAGCAGTAGGCCCTCCTTAGCTGATCATATACTTTCTGAACATGTAATGATTCTGATTGGTGTGATTTTTTTTATTCTAGATTTTTTTGGTGTTTAACCGAAGATTATGCAGGTGAAAATGGCACATTGCTATATACAAATGGAGATGATATCGCATGTATTGTTGTCCTTTTTAGTATTGCAATTGGAATTGAATAACCATTAGATTTTTGGAAGTTAACGATTGGCTATTGCTTGTTTCCGCACCTTTTTCATTAAACTGTCGTTTGACTCCTGACTTTCTCCGGAATGTATAGATGTTGTCTCTTTGCAGTGTATGGTTTTATCAATTTATATTTCCACCTTTACACGAACTCGGTGCATCCAGTTAGATTTTGGAGCCGTTCTTGACAACTTTCTATCAGTTTGCAATCCATTCCAATGCACCATTATTGCATTCGACTTTATTAGCAGGATCATTTGGTGCCTGAAAATATGCTTGCTTTTGCACCTTGAAGTATTGTTTTTTAAAGGATCTTGAAGTATTGTTATGCCATCTAATATGCAAAGTTGGC
Organism: Ottelia alismoides; assembly: GCA_037367405.1. Taxonomy (NCBI): domain Eukaryota; kingdom Viridiplantae; phylum Streptophyta; class Magnoliopsida; order Alismatales; family Hydrocharitaceae; genus Ottelia; species Ottelia alismoides. Next base: position 1,645,981 of record JAZKJV010005397.1, on the reverse strand, counting down.
AGGTAGTGCTTACTATGTCTCCTCAACTATAAAACAACAACAAAGTCTTTCCCCACAATTAAGTAGGATCGTCTACATGGATTTTTTTGCCTCCATTCAGATATGTTTTGGGGCATTCTCGGGTTTAAATTCAAATAACTAAGATCCCTTCGGATAGTCTCATTCCAACACTTCTTGGGCCTTCCCCACCCTCTCCTAGCTGGCTCAACATATCAAAACTCGCATCTCCTAACTATGCATCAATCGACCTCTTTTGCAAAATAATAGCTGGGGAAAAAGTAATCTTCAATAAGGAGTTGTTTCGAATTAACTTTATGGGTTAAACTTTTTAAAAATGGATTTGATAAGTATATACTCCTTGGACCACTATCCAATATTTCTGTTTGAATGTCGGTGTGCATTGTCCCTCATCTTAACTCCATTCCATCAGATGTCAATACTAGAAGTGGAGAAGTCTCTACTCGTGCCTTTATGTTGTTTGATGTGAAATATTATGTAAATGGGCATATTGTGTAGGTTCATTATTATGTTGGTATCACTCATAGATGAATATGTTGGTATCACTCATAGATGAGTATGTTGGTATCAACCATAGATGAACCTTGATAGTTAACATGCATGGGTTGTTTTGCCGATCCTCTTTGGCTCCTCATGCCTTTATGTTGCTTGATGTGAAACACTGTATAAATGGGCATGCCGTGTAAGTTCATTATTATGTTGGTACCACCCATAGATGATTATGTTGGTCTTGGTCATAGATGAACTTTGAGAGTTAACATGCATGGGTTGTTTTGCCGATCCTCTTTGGCTCTTTGTATGTCAAGTACAAGAAGAGATCCTCTACACATGACATTTAAGATCATCTCCAATCACTGGATAGAGCCATTATGTAGAGAAGCATTCCTGAAATAAATTATGTAGAGAAGTTGGCTCAAAAAATTATGTAGAGAAGCAATTTGAAGATCATCAAGTTGTGCTTCTTCAATATTATTTTATAAACAACTAAGTGATTCACAGCTTGATTAATATTTTGTTATACAAGTTTCTCTAAGAGGTAAAATTTAGAGGTCGCCATACTTGGACTTGTTGGATTCTAAGCAGCATACATGGAAATTTTTAAGGACAGAAGAACATAAGGCGATCAGTAGAAGATGTTGTTGCTTTGCTGATTTCTATAATTTACATAGTCTTATATTAATATATGCTAATATAATTCTTTAAAAATTCCAAGATTAAAGTGCTTGCTAAGTTAGATTCCTACATGGTCTCCTGTCATTTATCATTTCTTTCACATTGTTGTCTTGCATGGTGCTCTCAGCTGGTCATGTATTAATGCATTGCTGTGCTGCCTTCATGAATATAACTTAGTTTTGATCCCAATAATATTGTACAATTTGATTGTTATATTTCACGGTTATTCTGGCAATTAGGTGTTACTTTTCTTTTAAGATCATCGTTTTATATTTAGTACCTTTAATCACGACCCAATTATGATGAGCATCAATTCATCTAAATAGATCAAATTGATATTTTTTGACTTGAACAATTTGATTGGATATAATTTCCCTATTATCAGCTAGTCTATTATTTAATAATTACACTTATAATTTAGGTGATTTAATATGATCTATATTTTAAAATGTATAATGCTTAATGCGTAAACAGTTGAGGTGTAAGACTCGATTTCACATGAGAATTTCTAAAATAAATAGAAGCATATATACGTAATGTATATTTTACTAGGAATTAATATATTCTCCAATTTATATTTGAGGGATAAAAAAACAAAATCACATCAAAAGAGTGTCAAATTTTTAGTAAATATAGCAAGTGGGTGAGCAAGAAAAGATACAAAAAATGTTAAACTTGTTAAAAAGTGAATAAAGAAACTATAAACAAAACTAGTATACAAATATTAAATAAATAAAATTAACTGACATAATTAGATAATCAACTTTTTTACAAGAGCCTAATTTATAATGGCATGAAAGAATATTTTGCTATACAGGAATTTAACAAAAAAAACTAATACTTTTGATTAGTATATTATGCAACTGTTGCATGACGAGAAACATATCATATCAACTCCTATATGCCTTGTATGATTTGAGAAATGTAAATCTTACACCCTTTATTAATATGTCTCAAAAGGAAAGGCAAACGATAACTAAAAAATATGTAGGAGCATCTCGCTATTCCTTTTCTCCTTGAGGCACTTAGCCTGAGGCTTACGCCTTAGCTATTTGGCTTATTTGAACGGGCTTTTAGCTTTGAGGAATACATCTCAGATGCTTCGAGGATAACAACAACAATAATCGAACCTTTTCCTAATTTAGGTGGGGTTGGGTATAAGGATTCCATGCTTCCAAAGGATCTAATTTAGACCATATCTCTTCTTTAGATTCAACAATCCATTTCCTTGTTAATTTGAGTGCCTTGTGGATAGTTTTTCAAAATCATGGTTGTGACCAACCTTTCCTAATCTCCAATTGGGTCTATATATTACCTTTAATCCCATTACTCGATGTAATTTGTGTGATTAATGTAAGTATTATCCTACTCATGCGCGGTTTGCCATGTAAAATCTTGATTTTCTTTGGTACGTGATTATTCTATTTTTTATTCTTGCATATATATTTTTAATTTTTTTTGACGCTCATATATATTTTTAATTGCAGATCCATATTACCTAACAATTGTCAATGACTTGTAAGTTACACATGGAAGATATGTGAATGAGCATTAAACTCTAATAGTCATTATTTCACTTTCAAAAATAGAAAAAGATAACTTAAGTTACACATTTTACTTATAGAAATTTACTTTATTTGTTAAGAATGTTATCCTTATGTACAATGGATATATTCTTGGTTTTATGACGATATTTTTTCTTTTGTTTTCACGATTTTAGAATTTTCTGTGTAATTTTGGTCTTATCCATATGTAGACGGCTGACTAGGCTATCTAGTTGGTTTGATTATGCGATGCATGGGGGTAATCTAATGGGTCTATTTGATCATTATTTGGTTTGAGCAAAGTAGTCAACCTGACTAATTGATTAGTCAACCGACTAATAAGAAACTTTTTTGGAGTTTTTGAAGGAAAAAATTTATGTAAGCTACAAGTATGATGCACACTATTTGATTGAAATTGAATTGGTACTTTTATCTTGTTAATTAATGACCATACATATATATAAGTATAAAAAAATGGCGAAGCCTTCTCCCACTATAAGTAGGGTCAGCTACATGAATTCTTGCTCAAATCCATGTTGAAAGATTCGACTATTTTTGCACTGATTGTCGACTACCTAATGCAACCATACATATATAAGTATATAAGAATATATGTATTAAACATAATTTCATATTTTACGTAATTAAAAAAATACATAACTGAGTAATTCCTATTAGTCACTCGAAAACCATTTGTTCTTTATATAGTGATCTGTCCTATTGAATACAAGATACCGTTTTTTTACAACACTGTTAATATTAGAAATCTTGACATGCATTTACTTTTTGGCAAATCTCCCGTGAATAAGCATGTGCATATGGGAGAAGGGAGTCGGTAGGAAGTCTTAGCTTTTATGTGATTATCACCTGCATGGTCTGAACTTGGAGATTAAAATGGGAAACTCATTAAGAGGAAATGAATAAGAAGAATCTTTCCTTTTGTGGAGGGACAAAGAGTGAATTTTCGCAGGAGCGTCCATCTTGACTGCAGTATCGAAGGCATAAATCGTACTGATAAGAACATGGCGAAGCCTTCTCCCACTACAAGTAGGGTCGGCTACATGGATTTTGCTTATTAAAAATCCCAAATCGTACTGATACTTCCAACATATTAAGAGAACTCCAGTATCTATTAAGAATTCTTATCCATTTATTTAGTGGCATATTACCACCCATTGCCAAGGTTGCAAAAATCGGTAGTCGGTACTCGGTCGGTTGGGTCACTGACTAAGGATTAATCGACAGTCGGACGACCAATCGGATTTAGTCGGGCTTTAATCGATTTTGATTTTTTTTAATTATTTTAAATATATAAATCATTTTGTTTGTATATTCTTGGTTATTTACATAGATTTGTACATTTTTTATATTATCATAATGAAACAAAAGAAGAAATTTGGATTTAAATAAAACATTAAGCATATTAGAATAAGTTTGCTTTAAAAAATAAAAAATAAAAAATAAATGGTATCTCCAAGCAAAAATCGATCGATTAGTTGGCCTTAGTCGGAATTAGTCTGTATTCGGTCGGCCACACCACCGATTAGACTAGTCGGACCTACTAGTCGGGCCAGTCGGGGGATTTTTACAACAATGCCCATTACAACTTTGAAAATTTTAATTTTATATGATTGTTCAGGGTCATGTGTTCATGGTACATTCAGAAAGAATAAATTTGGGGCACTGTACTAATGGAGAAGTTTTAGTTTATAATAGAGTCAACTATTTGTCGAGATTTCAGCTTTTAATAGATGGTTGTGTTTCTATTGTATTCGAAAACATGTTTGCATGCTCCAAGACCTCCTCGTGATGTATGGGTCCTGAGGAGGAGGTGCGGGGCAATCTTTCTACTAGTAGCTGCCCATGGAGATCAGATTTATCTGACTTGTCTGTCTTTTCACTGCTCCTCAGTAGGAGCTAGAAGTCTGGTGATTAAGACTCTCATGATAGGGAATCTCAGTAGTGAATTTTATTATGTTATATAATTTGTATGATTTTTTTGGAAAATTTATGCAGGTATACCGAATTTGGTGTTGATGGTGGGCCGGCAGCCAGGGCATTTAAACCCAAATTTACCCGTTTCACCAAACTTGTTGTGCATCACACCGGAGTGCAACTGCCAACAGTTGACGTAAGAATGTCTCCGTTCCAGTTGCTTTTGGTCGATAGCTTTTCTGTTCCATCTTATGGATCTGAATTCTATTTTCCACAGATCAAACAAGTTGTTGCTGCTATGATAGCACTGAAAGGCCTTGGAGGCATTCTGTTCATCTTCAGCAGCAGTTTTGGTGCTTATCTACTGGTCAGTGTTAATTTTTCTTCTCCTTGTCTGAACTGTTAATTGCATATTTTGGTTCCATTGTTCTGTTATGGTAGCTAAGCTCATGGTTTGTAGTATTAGTTGTCATTCTCTATTGTCTTGGGAGCCAGATGGTAATGCAGCATTACGTTTTGTTGGTAATTTGCTTCATCTGAACTGACAGACCCTTTCTTCTTTCAGCTGGCCCATCTTGCGTTCATCTCTCCTATCTTGTACGACTTCTATAACTACGACATCGAGAAGCCCGTGTTTGTTCAGCTGTTTGTCAAGTTCACACAGGTTAGTATGAAACTTGGTTCTTCTTTGGATGTGAATTGGTTAATTTGTTTATTCAGAAAGCAAGTTATATTGTTTCATTTCACTAGAAGCTGTGATTAAAAAGTAAAAGAAGGATGCAGATGCTGGCATAAGCGATACCTTGTAATGTTGCATCACTTTATGCATGTCAATAAAATTTAGAATTGGAGTTTTATTTGTGGATATATTATAAACTCTGAAGCCAAACTTTTCCTCAGTAGGATAAATGAGACGATTAAAGTGAGATCCAATGTGGATCCAATAACTGCAGTGTGGTGTCCTCAGTAGTCTTTTCCTTCAAAATCGAACTCTTGAGAGGGCCTGAACTTGAAGTGTGGCTAAAGTTGCCAAAAAGTCAATTGCTTTCCAATAGCTTGCAACTCCTGATTTTATGTTGCCCGGTTTTTTTTTTGAACCTGATTTGGTCTTGCCTAAGATATGGTGTGCATTATGAACTTTCAACTACTTTGTTGCTACTCCCTTTACAGTCCATTCTTCAAACAAATATAAGGTTCTAATCCATGTCTCACTGGTAACATGTGTCTAATCTTTTGACAATATGCCTCCAATGACCATACAATCTCTTCTTCTTGTTGAATATTAATCATGCCTCCTAGCTTTTGAATTACCTGCAAGGGGTGCCAACGAATAGCCTCGACCGACCTGTTTATACTTTGATGGATTAATGACCTGATAATTAACTAATGCAAGGTAGTGATTCTCATGTTTGGTTGTTTATGCATTTTGGCAGAGCTTGGCTCTCTTTGGTGCTTTGCTCTTCTACCTTGGGATGAAACAATCACCGAGACGACATGCGAAGAAGAAGTCTCCCAAGGCAAAATCCTCATGAGGTCCAAGAGGCAAGGGTTGAGGCCCCCCGTGCAGGCTGGCAGTTGCTGCTTCGCCGTATACAAACATCAAACAGATAATTTTGATATGCTATCAGATTTATATTGTATGATCCATGTGTTGTCATTTCTTTTGTACCCTAGCATTTTGGATGGTTCTGCTCAGGATATTATTTGGACTGATGTCTTGAACTCATGGATAGTTAATTTTGTTTCATAGACATTGGGTTATGCCCTTATTTGGATTTAATTGCAACTTTACTATAATCTTTGGTCAGTCTCAAAATTTATCTACATGGAATCTATCTCATGCAGAAAATAATCCTGTGAGATTTACTTTTTGTTCAAGTAATCATGTTCAGCAACATATTCGAATATGTTGGTTTCTTGCATGGCGTCCGAACTAAGGATCTTTTTTTAAAGAAAGTCCGAATATGAGCATGTTTTGAAGCATGATGCATTAGATTTTAGGTTCAAGGCTGTTATGAGGCTGTGGTTAAAGTCACTGTGGATGCCGACAATCTCAGGTGCTGAGGTCAAATATAACAGTTGAACTGCAGCAACCATAGCGACCAAGGTTTGAGCTGGCAGACAGACAGGCCACTAGATGGATGTCCGAGGTAGTCGAATGCGCCTGTTGGCATGGCTGATTTTTTGTTGTATCCAGTCTCCCAACAGTATGCTTGTTGATTCTTCTAATTAGCAACTGCACTTAATGACATTTATCTTCTGTGTTATTCAGGACATTGTTCTGTAAGCTCCATCCTGTCAGTCCTCATGTTCATATCGTTTTTATATTGTATTATTGTATATAAGTTATTATTATACACTGCTTGTTCTTCTACCATGTCTGTTCTATTCTGCTCAACTCATTCATATTAGTGTTCCTATCTTGTTGGTCCAATCTACCTAATGCCTACATTAGTGAGTTGAATAACAATTTTTGGCAAACTATACTGTTGAGCTATTTTACTAGGTGTTTGTCAAGCCAGGAATTTTTTTTATAAGCCATACTGTTGTTGAGATAATCGACCTTGTATTTGCATAGAAGTTTCTTTATAGGGAGATGCACTCGATTCGGGTTTTAGGATGCCAGCTCCCAATTCCCAGCATGTTGTAGGAGACAATAGTGTGCTCATCCTCATAAACATCATTTTGGTGTCGGCTATTAGGTAGCGGTTTAGGTTAGAGAGGTTAGGTGCTGGGACCATGTCTTGGTTTTACACATTGGGCATGTTGAGAGCACATGATAGTAAGATGATGACACCTAACATTCTCGTCGACTTTACGTGTTATCATTACCAGCTTTGATAATGATCCTCAAATTGTAGATCGACGAGCCTTCTTCTAGGAAATGCAAGGACTTCCCTTTTGTTAGACTAGTTGATAACATCAACCATGTTACAACAAGGGTGATGTTTGTGTTCATCGAAGCAGGTGATATGGCATTGTCAACTAGGGTGATGGTCGCAAATAGGGGTGTCTATCGAGCTCAACAAGTTGAGTCGACCTCGGCATGGACTTGAACTCGATAAGAAAACATGGGCTTGAGCTTGGGTTTGATAAGGTTCGATCCTTGTAGTGTTGGTTCGGACTCGAATTCATCGAGTTCGAGTTGGCTCGCGAGCCTCTTAACGAGTTGAGGTCCAAGTAAGTGTGAAACAAGCTTACTGGTGGGTGCTCCCCCTACAAAAATTAATTTGATATCATGTAGGCCGATAGCCGACATATCAGATATTAGCCAAAAAGTCGAGAAAGGTACGCTTTGTAACAAGGGAGGAGCTGGTCTGTCTTAGACTCCTTTACAGTTGTCATGCCTCCCATCACTTCTGTGCTCAACTGATGTGGGACTAAAATGTATTCCCAGGTCATGCTATTATCGAGTTGAGAACGATGTAATCCGAGCTCGACTCGATAACCTAACGAGCCACAAATCCAACTTGAGCTCAGGCTTGATAAATTTTTAGTTGGGCTCACGAGCTCTTAACAAGCGAAGCCTGAGTTGAGCTCATCAAGCTCGAGCTCAATAGACACCCCTAGTTGCAAAGTAAGAATGAACGAAACCTCATACACTATAGAAAATATGAAGGCTCGGTACTGTAGGCCAATTTCAGTAATGATTAGCAGTATAAATAGAAAAATAACGAGTAGTTGCATTTATGCAAAATATAAAAAATGATAAGCAAGATGTGTCTCAGGCAAGAAACTAGGAATCATACGCTTTCGATTTTATGGCCTAACAAAAAAATTGTTTTTAATATATTGTATTTGATAATATTTTGTCAATTTTACATGGACACATCATCTTTTATGAATTTTTATACCTACATATATTTTCATATGTTTTAAAATTAATTATGTGTGTTTGTTAATTAATCACAGTTATTTTATGATTCCACGATTATGTATTTATACATGTAATCACGTCATAAAAGTTTAACATAGACAGACTCGAACATGCACCTATTTTTTTGCAAGATTCAAGTTATATGTTCATCACCACCATGCTAATCACAGAGATTGAACGTGAAGGAGGCGTTCGGTTCGAGAATAAGCATGAATAAGATTGAGGAATAAGAGGAATAATGGTTTATTTTCTGTTCGGGTCTATTTTCTGTTCGGGTGGAAAGATATGAATAAGGAAAATAAGATGAAATAAGAGTAGATAAGGTGGAATAAAGATATGAATAATGGTGGAATAAGGTGAAATAATGGAATATGAATGGAAATAACTATAATCTTGAGAACCGTGCCGGACGAAGAATTGATCTCTTATTCCAGTTCTTATTCTCCAAACGAACATAGTCTAAATTAAATCTGGTGCTATCCTTTAAAGATTCAAATTAACTCATTTATTTCCTAACTATTAAGATCAAATAAAAAATAGCATTCAAAGATTACATGATTTTATTCACAGGAAAACGAAAAATTTAACCCATGCATCATTTAAGCAAAAAGGGACATTAATTAAATAAAGTAATATATAGAGAGAGAGAAAAATGTGCTGCTCTGGATAGCCATGGTTACCCCCATCCATTTTCCACATTTTTTTATTTTTTTTCTTGAAAAATATCAGCATGTGTATTCATCCATATATCCCTCCTATATGTCATTCGGATTTCATCAGAAACAGAGACTCATATGCCCTCCATCTAGAACATGTAATTTTAACGGTCTTAGAACTGTTTTAATCGTATCTGTTCTAGATGGAGGATATATGAGTCTCTGTTTCTGACGAAATTCGAATGACATATAGGAGGGATATAGGGAATATACATGGTGATATTTTTCAAAAAAAATAAAAAAAATTGATTAAAAATTCGGCGGAGGCAGTCCCACATATATATATATATATAGAGAGAGAGAGAGGGGGGGGGGAAGGGAGTATACTTTGTGAAGTAGGTAACCTTACCTATTTCACATCTATTTTTAGCAATTTTTTATTTTTTTTGAAAAATGCTTCCGTGGATTTTCATAACTATATCCTTCTAATATGTCATTCAAATTTCATCAGAAACAGAGACTCCTACGTCTTTCATCCAGAACAAGCAATTTATAGTAAATCTAAGACCATTAAAAACACATGTTCTGGATGGAGGCCGTAGGAGTCTCTGTTTCCGAGGAAATTTGAATGACATATTAGAGGGATATAATTATGAAAATCCACAGTGGTATTTTTCAAAAAAGTAAAAAAATTGCTGAAAATTGATGTGAAGTAGGTAACCTTACCTACTTCACATCAATTTTCAGCAATTTTTTTATTTTTTTTGAAAAAAGCTTCCGTAGATTTTCATAACTATATCCTTCTAATATGGCATTCAAATTTCATCAGAAACAGAGACTCCTACGCCTTTCATCCAGAACAGGTAATTCACAGCAAATCTAAGACCGTTAAAAACACATGTTCTGGATGGAGGCCGTAGGAGTCTCTGTTTCTGACAAAATTTGAATGACATATTAGAGGGATATAGTTATGAAAATCCATAGTGGTATTTTTCAAAAAAAATAAAAAAAAATGCTAAAAAATGATGTGAAGTAGGTAAGGTTACCTACTTCACAAAGTAGGCTACCTTTCCTCATATGAGAAAAATGGGTCTGCTCCCTAGCCGTAGGAGTCTTTGTTTCGACGAAATTTTAATAGAATGTTAGAGGGATATAGTGGTGAATATACAAATTTTTATTGGGATTTTATCAGTTGTGCCCCTCTGAGATATCGCAATATCAGTTATGCCCCTATCTTTTTGGTAATATCAGTTGTGCCCCCGACTTCTTGCCAATATTTCACTTGTGCCCCTTAGAGGGGCATAACTGATAAAAGATTTTTATCAGTTATGCCCCTCTGAGGGGCACAAGTGAAATATTGGCAAGAAGTCGGGGGCACAACTGATATTACCAAAAAGATAGGGGCATAACTGATATTGCAATATCTCGGAGGGGCACAACTGATAAAAATCCAAAAAAATAGAAAAAATTTGGGGGTAAATGGAGGTGGGAGAAGTCCGTTGGCTACTCCCATGAAGCAACCCCATTTCTCTCTCTCTCTCTCTCTCTCTCTCTCTATATATATATATATATATATATAGGGGGTACTTCAAATGAGGTGGGGTCTCACCGATATTGTGGTGAGCCATCGAGCAGATTCGTCAGATCTCAATCTGACGGTTGCATCAAAAACCTCATCCAAAAGGGCATTTTCGTCAAATTGATTTCATTAATTTCGAGTTTCATTTATTGGTTTCAAATGGTCATTCTAAGATTTTCTTGATTTGGTATTTTCACAAATGCCTTTATTGATTAATTTCCGATTTTGTTCCAAACGATCTGAAATCAACCACATCTTTGTAAAGCGAGTTTTGTAAAATATATTTTACTCTTTGTAAATTTCATTAATGATTTCATTTTATTGTTGTAATTTCATTTTGTAAATGGTTGTATCAGTTTTGTAAATGTGTACATTCATTTTGTAATTCCAGTGAGTTTTTGTAAGAGTATTTTTCTTCTTTGTAAGCTTCAACTTTTTTGTAATTGTGTATATTTGTTTTGTAAAAAATTCGTGAATCTTTGTAACTGAATCTCCCTCCTTTGTAAAATTCACGCATGTTTTCCATTGCGTTAAAGTTCAATTGCCATACATGTTTTCGAGTCCTGCAAAATAGAGAAAAAACATTTAGATTTGTAAAAAGATGAATAAATATGTAAATCTGAATATCAGTTAAGTAAAAATATTATACGATAATGTAACAGAATCCCCCTCCTTTGTAAGAGTGTCTGATCACTTTGTAAATTTTAGGCAGTCTTTTGTAAAATGATTTGATCACTTTGTAATATTTCTGTAAAGTTCTGTGACAAATAAGTACACTGTTAGATATTGGAAACATGTAAAAAACAGACATGATATTGTAAAAAAATTCAATATTTGCACAAAACATTCCCATTTTTGTAAAAAAACTACCAGAGAACGTAATGTTAGTGATGTAAAAAATATATACCAGAATGCAAATCTGCTCCTCTTCCACATCTCCTCCCTCGTCGTCTTTAATCTTGTCGTCCACATAGAATGCATTAGCGTCCTTGAATGGACCTCCGTCATCTCCTACAATGATTTCACATCGTGCATTGTCGTTGAAAGAGGGGGAGGGGATCTACCATCATTGATGATGCAACCACGCGTAAGATGCATCACGTCTCCTTCCTTCGCATCTTCCTCCTCTGGGACACATACTCCATCATCGAGAAGCTTTGCGTGGAGGAGGATATCGATGATGTCGACGGTTGATCGTGAGGGAGAGAGAATGCCGCTGCTGGACGATCGTGCACGCGAGAGAGGATATGCGCCGCCGTCGCCGAATCGCGAGAGAGAGGGGAGGGAGTGCCGTCGTCAATCAATAGAGAGAAAGAGAGAATGGAAATAACATAATGACTTACCATAAAAATAGGATCTATGGTTGTCACATTCTATATTTAGAATGTGACAATGACGAAAATGGGTTTTCAGCTATTAAATTAATTTAATTAATGTATCACTAAATCCAGTCGTGAGATCCAAAATAGAAGGATGATATTGAGGGCTCACCACAATATTAGTGAGACCCCGTCTCATTTGAAGTTTCTCCTATATATATGTATATATAGAGAGAGAGAGGAAAGGGATCATACTCCATGGAGTAGGTAACTTACCTACTCCACTTTCTTTTTTCAAATTTTTTTTATTTTTTTCAAAAAATACTTCCATGGATTTGCGTAATTATATCCCTCTAATATGTCATTCAAATTTCGTGAGAAACGGAAACTCCTACGGCCTCCATCCATAAGATGAAAAATACAACAAATCTGTGACCGTTAAAAAATGATTGTCTGGATGGAGGCCGTAGGAGTCTCTGTTTCTAACAAAATTTGAATGACATATTAGAGGGATATAGTTATGAAAATCCATGGAAGCATTTTTCAAAAAAAATAAAAAGTTTTTGAAAAAGAAGAAAAGGGAGTAGGTAAGTTACCTACTCCATGGAGTATGACCCTTTTTCTCATATGTGTGTGTGTGTGTGTGTGTTTGTGTGTGTGTATAGGGACCCTTCCAAATGAGGTGGGGTCTCACCGATCTTATGGTGAGCCATCAATGTGATCCATTTGATCTCAATCCAACGGTATATTACCCAAAAGGGCATTTTAGTCATTCTGTTTCTCATTTAATTTGAATTTCATTATATCCTTTTAGTTCACTATTTTAGGCTCGCACAGATTTGGTATTTTTCGTCCATTCTTTATTTATCGATATCCATTTTTGTCTCCAAAACGGCATTGATTGTGGAATGAAAACACTTATTGTAAAACTATCATTCTATTTGCAAATTTTATATGGAGCTTTGTAATTATGTGTAACGACTTTTTAATATTCAAAGCTGGAGTCATAATTAATGGAATAAAAAGTATCTATGTAAATATAATTAACTTTTTTCGTAAATTTTGTTGGTATTTTGTAAATATGATAACTACTTTTTAATATTTTATTCAATTTTATGTTCACGGTCCATTAGTGCCTTTGCAATATAGTTTCGACGCTCCCTTTGTGAAATTTTGTATCTAACATGTCATGATTGTAATATTTGCGATTCTTTTGTAAAAAAGCTTGTACGCTTTGTAATTTTTGTGCAGTATTCTGCAAGAAAAAAAGACTATTAGTAATTGATAAATGAAAGGATACCATGTAAAGAAAAGTCTAGCATTTGTAAATAAAATATTCTAACATTTGTGGAAAACAATACGAGATTTGTAAACACAAAACTGGTATTGGTAAAAAAAATTAACATTAAACTAATAATATGGTATGATCGACGATCGGCCTCGAGATCACCAAAACAAATGCGGAAGATTCATAGCCATCGATCGTCATCGTGCTTCTTCATCGTCGAGATCATGTGCAGTCAAAAGACCTCCTTCCCATATCATCGTAACTCACGGTAGACCATCAAACAAACTGAAGTCACCTTCCCCGGCGTGTACCTTCTCGTGTCCACCATGACACGCCACCACAGTGACCTGATTGTATGGCTTTCCATTGTCGTCGTCGCTCTCTTGCGTGCAGGTCGTCGTCGTCTTGTGCAGCCACGACCTCCCGCGCCGCCGCCCTCTCCATTGATTGCATGAATAGGAAAACGAATTAGGTCTTCAATTGCGGAATGAAATTGATGATTGTCACATTCTATTTTTAGAATGTACAAAATGAGCAAAATAGGTTTTTGAGCATTAAAACGATTAAATTAAAAGGGTATTAACTGCAACCGCGTGATTGAAGATAAACAAATGAGAGGGAGGGCTCACCACAATATTGGTGAGACCCTGCCTCATTTAAAGTTTCTTCTATATATATATATATATATATATATATGCATGTATATGTATATGTGTGTATATATATGTATATGCATATATGTATATGTATGTAGGGAGCTGGGAGCCTACACCCAGGGGTGTAGGTAACTACCTACACCTGGACTTTTTTCTTCATGATTTTTGAGTTTTTTTAAGGAAACCTTAGGAAGATTTTCTTAATATATCCAGGGGAATATGTGTTTCAAGTTTCATGCAAAACAAACATTCCTAACACATTCATCTAGAAGGGGTCAATTTCAGCAATTCTGAAACCGTTAAATTTGGATAGTCTTGATAAAGATGATAGGAATCTCGAATTAAGTTGAATTTTGAATGACACCATGGTGATATATAGTGATCTAATTCCCCCAAGGTTTCATTTCAAAAAAAATCAAAAAGCTATGAAAAACTGAGCCGGGTGTAGGTAGTTACCTACACCCAAGGCTCCTTTTTCCCATGTATGTATGTATGTGTGTGTGTGTATATGTGTGTGTGTGTATGTGTGTGTCTATATCTATATATATATATATATATATATATATATATATATATATATGATAGTTAAAATCTAATAAAATTAAATTTAGGGTTGAAGTGCAGTGTTTCTTTTAGGTTATTAAAGCATGGAAAAAGCATGCTTCCAAGTTTTAGAAGGGATTTTGTTTGGAGCACCTCAAGTTTCATATTTAGAGGGGAGCGTGTAGTCCAATGTTTTAGGGGATATGTAGGTTTTAAATTTACCATTTGAAATTGATGTCTAAATAGTTTCAAACATTTAGTCCAAATAGCTTACCTGTCATTTGATGTGCACCTCCTCCTTGAATGGGATTGTGCTTAATAATTATCAATTTTTAGGGTGGATGTTGATTGATTATTTGAAGCAGGACGTCCTCAAGGCTAAGTCGATTGTGTGGGATCAAATGTAATGATTTCATTATTTAAATTATATGTGTATATATATACATACATATTAAAGACATTAGGTATGATGCATGATGAAATTGCCAAAATAATTATAATTCTTATATTTATCTTATATTTCTATACATAGTTATTTTGATATTTCTGCACATAATCGTAGAATTGGAATTCTAGCTTTATATTTTTATTTTATTAATTTAATAAAAATATCAAAAACTAATAAAAAGTAAGAAAACTTTAATTGTGTAAAAGTTTAATATTCCTACATTGTTATACTAGAATCGAAATGCAATTTTCTAAACAATGATTCGTCATAAATTTTATGCATTCATCCAAATGTGTTTTTTTGTTGATGTTGATATTGATTTATGTAGGTTATTAAAATGTAGTTTAATTTTTGATATGAATTTATTTACATTGAATTTATTCTCTGAATTACTTATAGTTAGAAGAATATTACATTCTAAGTATAAAAAGTTAAAAGCAATAAATATTGAGTTGAATTAGAGAAAATACTAGATGCATAACAATCTTTTGTATAAGATGAACTACACCATCTTCAAGGTGGATGAAATCTACCAAAAAAAACTTCTACATGTTAATTGGGATTGCATATGAGAAGAGGCTCTCCCTCGCACAATTCGTTGGGTACATGGTGAATTGTCTTCTTATTTTTCTTCTTCTTTTATTTGATCAACAATTTGAACTGAACTTGGTCGTGATGTATTAGATGGCTCTAGTTGTTGATGGCTTGTCCGAGATGATGATGGATCTTGTTACCGATGTGAGTTCGACATAAGAGGGGGTGAATTTTATATCCACACTATTTCAAATAATATTATAATAAAAAATTATAATCGATAAAGATATAGAGATAGAGAAAAGCAAACCACAACAACACACTGATTTTAATGTGGAAACCCAAGTGGATCAAAACCACGACCTAGGTCCCATTCTAGAAATCCCACTTTACTCTCTCGATGAAGCAACCTTCCACTATCCACGCTATCTTGAACCGAGTGTAGCACATCTTCACGTACAACCTGAACCTGAACTCTTCCTTGAACAATCCCAATGAAGATTTTATTCCACGAAGAAGAAGTCCACAACTTGAGTACCTATATAATAATGTTAACAAAAAGAATAATGTCTTGTTAATATATAAGTCAAAATATACAAGCTTAGTTGCCTCTTGTGAAATATGAACAAATTGATGAATGAGGGATTGAGAGCATGCGAGCACTTAAGAACTTTATTACTTGAGAATTTGGCACACAAATGTAGCTCACAATCACTAGTGTGTATAAGAATAAAAGCTCTTGAGTTTTATGTGGCGTGTATCTTGAAAGAGGACTTGGGTACCATTTCTCATTGGTCAAAATAATTATTAGGGATAAAAGTGATAAGGTGTCAAATCACAATAGTTAGAAATTGATAGTGCCAAAGTAGTCCAAATTAGATGGCTAAAAATAAAATTAATTGACTGAATAAATTGGTTAGTCGACTGAAAAGAAATTCAGTCGATTTATGAAAAAAAGAGTCGAAGGAAAAATATATGTTAGAACAATGTTACTGAAAAGAAGCGAATCGATGAGGATGTAATTAGTTAATTATTGTGTAATTTAGTTAGTCAACTGAAATGGTTGTAAAAACTATTTCTAAAAGATATACATTATGTAATAAGTTTAGGATTATTTGTGACACTCTTGATCTTGAACTCCTTTAAGATTGAGTTCTTCATACTTTGATTTTTATCTTATTTTTCCTCAATCATTGAGTCATAGTATTTATTTAAGTAGCTTTATACTTTGTTCAGAACTTGAGCCCTTCACTTCATATTCTTATTTAACTATTTCTTCCTAAAAAGTTAGTCATTTTTTTCAAAACAAATATAAAAATTAAATCTTCGTCAATACCAAAATCTGTCGCAACCAATCTTTTAATGATAAAATTTATATTTATTTTGAAATTATATTTGTTTACTTTTAATCTTTAAGTCTCCCCCCACTCCCCAAATCATTATTAAAAAGATAAAGATTTTGATCGTCCTTAGCTTTCCTTTTTTCAATTCAAGTTTCTCTCTCCTTTTTATTGGACTTTGATATCCCCATTTTAAACTTAGGCTATAGCCTTTTTTTTGCTTTTCTCTCTTTTTGTCATAATCCTAAGGAGATCTTCTCTCTCCCTTTTAACTGTAAGCCAATGTTTCTTCTCATTCTTAGGTAGGTTTTACCCCAACTTGTTATCATATTCGACTATTTCTTCTTAATTTAAGTCAGTTTTTGTCCTTTTGATTCTCGCCCTTTTTTGCATACTCTAAGAGTAATTTTCCTTCTTCCCCTAACTAGGTGCTCTTATATTTTACCTTATATGAAATAACTAGATACCAAATATTGTTTATAACATATATCAAATAATTAAAAAGGATTTTACTTTTTTCCTCTTCCTAAATAGTTTTCTTAACTTAAATCTAGTAGTTTTTCTTTTTTTTGGTTTCTTAATGCTTAGTATGTTATCTTAGCATATTTTATCTAAAATCAAAAGTGGTTATTCAAGCATGTTAATCTTAATGTTATCCAATGTGAATCCTAATATTGACCTTTAATCTCCTCTATTGATATTTCTGTCCTTTGCTTAAGATTTAATTACTTTTGAGACTTTTCTCCCTTTTTAGTAATATTTTATACTCCTAAAGAAATTTCACTTTTACTTAACTTTAGGAAAATATTAGTGAATAACAGTTAATTTTGTGTTGACTGTTATCTGATTTTAATAAAATCAAGAAAATTTTGAGACAAGATTTTGATTCAAACTTCCCAAGGTTATTTCACTTATAAAAGATTTTAAGATCTTTTTAAACTTATTAAGAGGATTTTGTAGGAGCTAGATATTGCTTTCAACTTTTTAGTCTAAAAATATAAATAGATAATGAAATTTTTAGCATTCATAGTTGGTCAATGCCAACACTCGCTTCCATGAGGTTATGGCCAACCTTTTCTTACTTTTCGATCCTAAGGATGGTGCATCGGTCAGTGAGCTTTATTCTTTGATCTTTGTTTAACAATGGGTAATTTTCGTTGTGTTTTGTCCATCCATAGTGATTTATCATTTCTTATTATTGTCTCATTTTCATTTATATGAAGGTCTCTCAAGATTGGTCTTCATAGGATCTTATGTTGTTAATTCTTGCATGGTTTCTCCATTGCCCTTCATTTGATCTTGTGGACATCCTTTATTGATCTTCTTCTTATTTTGGTAATATCACATACTTCCATGCATGATGTGGTACTCTTGTTCTTTCACAATGGTCCCCTTTTATTTTTGCGTCTAACCACATTAGTCTTTAGAATTCTCAATTCACTCTTGGGTATCCAAACCTTCCTCATCTTTTGACCAACGGAACAAGAAACTAAATGATCGTTATAGACGAAAGAATATTCTAGTTTATAAGTCATGTTAACATCATTGCTAATAAATTTATCCTTTTCTTTTACAACTTTAGCAAGATTATGTATGAATCTGTTTGTAGTTCCTTTACAAATAACTTCATTATCAAGGGAAATTATTATAGATTTTAAAGAAACTATTTCATTGCAACGAACATTCTTTTCTAACAAAAGATTTTTGTAATCGTTTTCACATTTCCTACAAGGAAAGAATAACTCATCATAGGTTTCAAGGAGTTCATCATAAGATGACTTACTTGTTTCATCTTTGGAATTTCATGCTCCATCTTCAAAGTTGTCATGGGTACGATTCTTTAGCATTTTCTTCCTTTGAATTTATTTATCAGTCATCATCTTCTTCTTCTTTATTTTAATTGGAAGCATCTCCAATGTATATGATTTGGAGCGTTTTCAGAATCGCATTTGCAGTTTTACAAAGTGTCACCTTTTTGCACTCTTCGGGTCAAAGAGCACAATACGATATGTTCATGGCCTTTGCATTTCTTTCCATCTCTTGAAGTTGATCCTCAAAGAAATCATCTTCTCTATTGGTTAGCTTAGGCATGTTGAAGGATTGCACTATGTAATTCAATAGCCTAAAATCAAATAATCCTTATCTTCAAAGTGCGACGAACTGTTTATTGAGTATGATGATGGGGTAGGTGGTTTATACATGTGTCATGTGTCTTCAAGTAGATAGTTACACTTCCAAATACTTGAACCTACTGTGATGTTGAATCTTAGTTCGACAGAAAAGGGGGATAAATTGTGTACTAATAATATTCTAAATAATAATTTAAAATAAAATTACAAATCCACAAAGATATGAGATAGATTAAAGCAAACTATAATAACACATGTTGATTTAATGTGGAAATCTAGCTAAGAGGGTAAAAATCACGACCAAGAACCCTTGTAGAATTTTCTATTCGCTCTCTCGGGGAAGCAACCTTCCACAGTCCGCACTACTTTGAATGAAGATACTTAACTCTTATGAAGTATAAACAAGGTGATGATGGTCAAAGGTGATAAATGTGATCTGGAAAACATGAAAGCACTTGAGAGCTCGATTATTTAAGAATTTGGTACACAAGTGTAGCTCACAATCATGAAAGGGAAATTAGGTGTCGATTTACAGTGTTTTAGGGGCCAAAATAGCCATTAGGGATAATTAGGAGTGATTTGGTATCGGATCATATTGGCTAGAAATTGATAGTGCAAAGCAATCCAAAATAGACAACTGAAAATAAAATTAGTCGATTAAACAAATTTGTTTGTCGATCGAAAAGAAATTTAACCATCTGGACAAAATAATGAGTCGACTTATAAACATAGTCAAAAATCTTATTACTGGATCCTACATTAATCAACTGCAATAATTAATTAGTTGACTAAGAGTGTGATTAGTCTAGTAAAGAATAAAAAGGTTATAAAATCTATTTCTAAGAGTTATGCATGATGCCATGAGTTTAAGGTTATTTACAATATTATCACAGTACATGACTCAAAAAAGTCTTAATCTTGCTTCGATCTTGAACTCCTTTGAGCTTAAGTTCCTTATGCTTTGATCTTTATCTTCTTCTTCTCCCCATTTGAATCGTAGTATTTTTCAAATATCTTCATATTAATATTTTTCAAATATCTTCATATTAATACTTTGGTCATAGCTTAAGCATTCCTTTTAAGATCTCATTTAGCATCTTCTTCCCAAAAAGTTAGTCCATATACAAAACAAATATAAATGACATGTTTTGTCATTACCAAAATCAAAGTTACTAACAAGTACAAGAAATTGGATGATGGAAACATCCTAGCGGAACTCTTTTTGGGAATGTGTATTGACATAAAGATGGCATGCAAATTGGTATTAGTGTGCTATGTCAAAATTTAAAACAGATATTCCCACATGTTAAGATGAATGGCATGTTGGCTATGTAGTGTTATGCCCCACTCCTATAGACATCAAGAGGTTTTATGAGACATTTGACTTAGATCCAACTCAATCACAATCTTTGAAACTCAAAAAACTACTCTTGCATATCATATTAACATTCTAAATATACATCACTAAAGAAACACAATACAATATGATACAAAATTGTTATCATTCTTATTAACCATATTTTTATCAATCCATGTCTAGAAATTGAAATACATTAATACATCTATAAAAGTATATTTATCTGTAATATGTCTAGAAATTAAGCCTTAAATCGTTCTCGATTTCTAAACAAATCCCAACTCATTTAAACTAAAATGCTTTAAAAAATCGATGTTCTTGAGCATGTCGGAAAAGTCTGGAGGAGCTCTACAAAGGACCATTTGCATCATTAAGATGATCAAAACTCTTTAAGGTTGAAAACACATGATTTTGCATCAACAAAACCCCAGCAAACTAGAATCTGTATCGTGACATGAACCTACTAAAGAGGGTAAAATCCATAAAAAAAACTTCAAGAGATTTGACTAGAACTTCGAAATCATACCTTCAAAAAAAGGTATAGATATTTTTGATGCACAATTGTCTTGGGTTCCCATGTTACTTACCTGATATGATGGCTCTACTATAGAACCTTGACCAATAGAATCTCCTTCTATTGTAGTTTCTCGATCGCATGGTTCAAGATTTGTATAGATAACTCAAGGAAGGAAAGATTCATTCCAAGTCCTCATAGAAAATTGTGTGTTTAGGATCTCGCATGTACTTTCTTAGAATGGATAGATGGGACACATAGGCGACGAGGTATGCCTTCCTTTTCTTGGTTGCGAGAGAGAGAACGAGGTAGAGAGAGAGGGATGGAGAGATAGGGGCGGAAGGGGGCTCCCGTGGGCGAGGTTCCGATCGTGAGATCGATGCGTTTCCCCTCCCTATAGGGAGATTTATATAGGGTGTATGCCCTCGCCACGTCCACCCCCTTCGACCACGCCCTTGCGGTTACGGTCTCTGTGAGACCCGGTCGTCGTAACCGCCGGCCTCCTCAGTGACCGGCGACGGTTCTTGACCTACTTGGTCAAAATCCGTTTTACATGGAACACACTGTTGTGACTGCACACACCCACCATATGTGGTGGAAGGGTTACAATATACATCATCTTCCCAATACGACCAAAATCATAAGTGTACTAACAAACTGTTGTGTCAACTTGTACTTGATAGCAAATCTTTGAATGTCCATCACCGGAGATACATTTAAAGAAAACAAAATATATGATCTTGAACTCTAGGTCCTAACACCTATAATTGACTTAACTCTTCTAACACCTCCACACAGTCAACAAATTCTTCCTGATTGTCTCCAGGTCCTTTATTGTATCCTTAATTATCTGTATGTTAAAAATCTCCTTGTCACCAACATCATGCTAACGCAATTACGCAATGCACCTTTCCTCGACAAAAACTCAAAAGGAGACATACCAATACTAGCATGGTAATGTTGTTTTACATAAAGTCAATCAGGGAAATGGGATCCTTCCACTCAGCGACACAAGCTCGGTGTAAGTCCTCAAGCATCTAGATTGTCATCTCACACTACCCATATATCTATTGATGGTAGTCGGGCTTAAATAGCAACTCGATCTTCAGGGTCTTCATGAACTCTCCTCAACAGCGTGAGGTAAAATGTTGATCTTTATCAGAAAAAACTTCCTTCAAAATTCCATGGAATGGAAGAAATCTTGAATACAAAGCTTGACTAGTTACAGTGACGTCAAATCATGTTGACTGAAATAAAATTGTTGACTTAATCGAGCCATCAACAATCACCCATATCACATCATGCATACCGATCGTATGGTACAATGACATCATAAAAATGGAGATGCTCTCTCACTTTAATACATGGTAAGAAACTCCAACACATTAGGAGGACGCTTGTGTTCCTCCTTCATCACCCAATAGGTGAAGCAATGAATAATGTGATTTGCCGCATCCCCCTCCACCAACGAGTGAAGGCCTAAGTTTCATTACATCTTTTGGTATTATCTGAATGAATGGATAAAGCGATAAATTGTCTCCTTTCATATATATATTAGAAAGAAAGCAAAGGATTTGGATCTTATGCAAAAATCCTTTCGGTTGTAGAACAAAGCAAGCAATTGCATGGAAGCGATGGCTGCCTTCTTTGGAAGAATAGAAGCAATCGTTTTCAATCGTCATTGTAGTTGAGACCTCAGGCTATTCCCTAAACTTCGATGGAGTCATTGGCAAGGACTGGTCACATAGAAGGCTTTTAGGGAATCCTCGTAAGGTCCAGCTCTGCTAGGGAAGTGACTCCAGAGACCTACCTTCCATATTTATTCACTTGTAGGATTTGCTCCTTTCCCAAGAAATTCATGTCTACTTTCTCCCTATGGACATGGACTGATAGTAAAGGGAAAATGAAGGCTATCCTACTAGTACTTCACTTTCTTTACACGGAAACTAGGCAAGGGAGCGCTATTATATAGTATAGCTTAGGCTTGGAGTGGAGGATGCTTGGGAGTTCCTCTATTCAATCTTTTTCTTTCTTCTTGTTGCTAGATATAAATATTTCTATGCATCTTCTCTTTGTTTCCCGTGCCTCCAATGAATTACATACAGAGTTGGAAAAGATCATATCTTTGATGATTCCATCTTGATCTATATTCGACCGATTCGTCAAGCAGAGTAAGACCAGATATATTGGTTGGCACGAGTCCAAGGGACCAAGCAAGGAGTAATAAGTAGCTTAAATAGAAAAGTTGGTCCAAGCTAGCCGTTGTTTACCGCAATAGACAGGAACGTCAGATCCGTCGATTGAGAAAGGCACTAATCTGGACATCCTTCTACTTTTTCTAGTCGAACTTTAGCTCGATCTATTCTAAAATCTAGTTCTTTCAGATCCCATTCTTACTATATACCTTTATAGAGCAGACCACCTTTTCATCATCAATAGGGGAGAAGGACTAGTAGCACCCTTTTACCTTTTAACACTTATTAAGGAAGACCGGTAGCAAAAATCAATCAGTTGATAGTGTCCTTAACTTGATGGGACAATACTTACGAACTGCAAGCAATTATCCTCTTTTTCAATGGAAGGTTGACTTCAATCTCCATTCTATATACATGTTCTTCAGGCAACACAAGTAAAAATCATAAATCTTCTAATGTGTTTGCCAATGCTATACAATAATATCTCATAATCCATTGTATTTCACTAATTTAGTCACTGTATCTAAGATGATATCAAATGCATGCTTTTTACTAAGTGACATGAGCACATTCTAATCGCTATCTATGCTACCTTGCACACTACGTATATTATCTTACACAAGACATCTATCATAACAGTTTCCTTATCAGAATGGTAGATCATACCGTCACAGTCATTTAGCAGATCCATCCATCGCCTTTGCCTCATGTTCAACTCTCGTTGGTCAAAAGTATACCTACAGCTCCTATGATCCGTAAAAATATCAAAAGTAATCCCAAGTAAGTAATAATGCCTAGTCTTTAGCGCAAAAGTTGCATCCACCAACTCCAAATCTTGTGTAGAATATTCGTTTTTTAACTATCGAGATATACACACCACACCATGTCCATGTCGCATCAACACAACGCTCAATCTCTTATTGAATGCATACACGTGCATTGTGAAATTCAAAGTAATAAATGGAAGGGCAAGAATAAGAGTACTAGTCAATCACTTCTCCAATATGAGAAAACCCAGCTTGCACTCGTCATTGCAAATAAAGGGAATATCTTGCAGGGTTCGTTTGGACAGAGGATTATCTGGAAGTAACATGTTTTAATATTTGGATAGCAGGTTTGATGTTGAGAGGATTTGTTATGATGTAAGTGTATTGAAGTTTGGAAGAGTAAGTAATTGTTGTGATATTATTGTATCGATGTTTGCAGAAGTGGGTAAAAGTTGAGTATTTAATAATTTTTAGATGATATGATTGTATGCTATATTATTTTTTATGGGAATGGATGAAAGAGAAATAAATTGTTCGATGTAAGAGAATGTGTGTTATCTTTGACTAGGCCCTACAAGAGGGGTAAGGATATGGATTTTGGGAGAAAACACCCCAAAGAGGAGGGTAACCCTCAACCCAAACCCACCATCAGCGTTAACTGGGATAAAAGGTATGATTATATGAGAGAACCCCCTAAAAAACACTTGAGATATCTAACAAAACCTAGGAAAGTAGATTATATATGTCATTGTCATTGTCTTGGATGTATTTTAAAAACCAGACCGACGGGTTCGTCCAGTGAACCGACCTGGACCAGTCCAACTAACCGGTTTATACCCGTTCAATCCAAATGTCTAATTTTGGATATAATCACCAGTAAAATTAGCTTTTTTGAACTTATTTAACCCGCAACTAATTTTGAACATAAAAAAATAGCGACATTGATACCTTCCCTTAACCCATCTCAAACCTCTAACCTATTCTACCATAAGTTCTTGTATTGGATAGAATTTAACTATAACTTAAACAATTGTCATTCTATATAGTATGTTTAAAAATCATATATATCCATATTTATAACATTAATGTTGCATATTAAAGGTATATTTTACATATACTACAAAATATATACATAAGTTGTGTGTTTTATACTTATTTTAACTACATCCAAGTGAGTCTTTTATGCATGTTTTGATTCATTCCGATTCAGTTAGCCCATTCAACCACTTTTTTCCCACCGCACAAACATGATCATGAGCAATGCGTCCAACCATTTAAATCTATTTACGCATATCAATGAGCAAAACTACCAGCATACAAACATTCTGCATATGGATACTTGAATGCGCTTTACATACATACATATAGATCTACATTCTTGTACACCGATGCATGAATACAAATATGATGTAGCAGGACAAATACATATGCATCTATTACATGAAATGTATAACGATGTATAGGTCAAATGAATACCGTGCTCATGAATATATTTGTCGATGTGTATGCATGAACACATGTATTTGCATACATGCATGGATACATATACATACAAACACACACACATCTATATACTTATATTAAAGGTGGGTTTTTCCGTATTCTTCTGACACGTGGCTCTTCGTATGCGTTCTTTTCTTTGATTTTGACGAGACTCTCTCTCAGAATGTTAATGTCTCAAAGGTTGCTTTACGTCATCTTTATCATACAGCTGGCGAAGGCAAGAGGTCCTCATTTCTTATGAGTCACGTATCTACAGACTCTACACACATCTTCATCTTTCTGAAACAGCAACACATGGCTGATAATATATATTTCTGAATCTAATCTGTAATGTCTCTTTCTTCTGCTGCTTGCCTTTTTTCTCGTGTCTCCTCGCTCTCTCCAAACTCTGCATGTCAATGGTTGTCTTCTTGCAAAATACGTTGCAGGCCACCTCTGCATTTAAAGCTTTGATTGAGCGTCCACGGTTCTTCTTTTGCAAATCATGACACCATGTCCATTCGGTTGTCCCTCATTTTCTTTTGAAATGTTCTCTATCTCTTTCACTCTTTCGCTTGGAGCTTTCTCGCCCTCCTTCATTCCAATCGACGCCGGTCTCTCCAGTAGAATGCTATAAGGTTTGGAGTCCTGATACGGAAGACATCTTTCTATTGATAAAGATATTCACTTTTGTTAAGTCCGAATTTCTTTTGTTTTCCCCTCACTATCTATTTGCGAGTATTGCTAGGATTCCCATCAATCTTGAGGTTATTTTATCCTCTGTGTTTGATGGCGTAAGGAGTCGACCATGATACCACTGCAAGTTCAGACTTCGGAGTGAGATCTAGCTATGGGGCAGTCAAGTACATGTATAGTTGATGCTGCTAGCGAAGAGTGGTAATGGCTACGAATTCAGATAAGGATGATGAGAAAAAACACGGAGGAGAGGTTCCCGTTGGGAGGACTAATGTGAAGTTTATAGATTTTGTTGGAGTGGACATCATCTCTTGAATCATGCGATAAAACTAGGATGATAAGGTCTATAATCTTTTGTTCTAGAATATGATTCGATTATGGGCATTGATTCTTAGCGTGTTGTTGATGATTCATGATTCAATATTACGCAACTGTGAGATCAATATATTACCAGCCATTAAAATAGTTCGAAAGAATCGAGTTAAATGGTATTGTGTAGCTTAATTAATGCCTTTGTATGTACCCACGCTTTCTTTAGTGGTTGTGTAGGATCATGTTGTCCAGGTAATCACAGAGACAAAATAAGAAGATGGAGATATATGATGTCCAACTCTAAATCAAATGCAAACCCTCAACTACGAGAGGAAAGTAAATCATAAATGAATTCGAAGTATATATTGACATCTGATCTCTTTGTTTAATGTTATGATTTTTTCATTTTGTTTTTCTTTATGATCGTGACTTGGGAGTTGGGAATGTCGTGGATTTTAAAATCTACGGGAGGGTTCAAAATTTAAAAATTTCAAACCCAACAAACAACTCATATTCCAAGTAAGATCATGGGCCTTCTCCGCATCCAAGGTGATGAAAAGAAGATGACACGTCTCGCCTCCACAATGTTGTTCTCAAGGCCCACAACGGCCTCGGTCTCTTACCTATCACACCCACTACTCCATTGAGATATGTCAACCCATCTCCTTCCTCACGGGGGTAGACCGACCTGTAGGCCTCAGATGACTTGATTGGTGCCAAGAACGAGTCGGATTTGTTCTACTCTGAGTTGGATTTCGAGTGCAGGGGCTACTGCAGTAATCTTCTTCCTTGGATTGATTATGCAGGGTGGCCACTGCGATGATGCTCAACGGCGTCGACAAGCCGCATAAGTTCATGGGACAACTCTTGATCGATTACGTGATCATGGTGAATCTGGATTCCAGGCTCTCTTCCTCCCCTCTTCTCCTTCATTTTCTATATAATTTGGTACGATAAACCTTCAATCGAACAACATCATCTGGAACAAAGAGCACCAAATGAAATGCGCTGAAGATCAATATATTAGCACCACAGTTAGTATTCGCACATCTGATTATAATCGAGAACCCATCAAGCCTTGCATTCGTCGGAGAAATATTGCAGACGGACAACGGAGGACGATAATGTCACTTCGTTTGAAGCCGAGCACCATCAGAGAAATGAAGAGTACCTGGAGATGTGACTGCCAGAAATTCACCTGAAGATCATCTAATCAGAGGCGAGAACGAATCCTTAGCCTGAATATTCTAGCGATGCGAGGAAGAACTCCAACAATTCCAAATTTTTCCACGGTCGCTCGATCAGATTGAAGGGAGATACACTGATCGAAGAGCGAGCATCTATCACTTGAAGGTTCATCTAGAGGTCCCAACATCAAACAAACATAAAACTCCTAATCATCAGAACACCAAGGATCCATTGATTCCAGTCCAATGCTTGGAATGCATCTACATACATATGCAGAAGCCCCATCGAATCTGTAGATCAAGGTCTTCATCGAGCGAATCTTCATCGAAAGTTTCACTGTCCGTCAACAACTGTCAAAGCCGAAACCATCTGATTGAGGAAGGGCGAAGACTGGATCTTCCAGGAGGATCAAACCGACTCACATCTGCATAGGTTCAATTGGGGAAGAACAAGCGTAGATCCATATCGCATAGCCTCCATTCGATTGTCGACAGGAGCAATCACAGTCGCATGCCACTCTCCAGGATGCGAATGTGTTGCACGTGCAAAAGGGAGATATCTTGGGAATAATTGTATGTATACCTTCGATAGAATATTTATTTGCATACATATCATTTGCCGCTCATTAAAAGCACGTGCATAACATGTGTGTGACACATTTGCAGGGATACACTTTGATTTATGTAATATTCACAACAAAGTCCCTTTACGAGATATCCATGTGAGCAGCCACGTGGACCCTAAAATTTCCCATATATTACATATTAGCCCCAATACATAGTGTATTAAATCCTTTTGAATAATATACTTAATAAAAAATCAAAAAATACTTATTAATAAATATTAATATACCATAAAAATATAATAATTTTGAAAAAAATATAAACATTTAGTATTTTTTAACAATTAAAAATCATAAGAAAATATTCACAAACATCCTAAGTACATAAAACCTATAAATGAGTCTCGCAAAATCCCCAAAAAAGTATAATTTATTAAAATAAGTTTGAAATCTTAAAAGTACCCTTATTTATAAATTGTATGTATTCACATAAATATTTTACAAAGAATTTGAGTATAGATATTTTGAAGAATTTTAATATTTGAATTATAGTATTGAGAAATTAACCTAATTTTGAATATTATGTTTATTCCCTTTACTCTTCTTTTATTTTAATAATTTTTCTTCCGCCGCAAAGCGCGGGAAACATCCTAGTATAAGGAACATGAGAGCGCATGCACGCACAATGACACACATGGGACACGTTCAATGAACACATGCCTTATTCAGATTTAAAATTATTTCTACATCATTATTTAAAAAAATATAATATTGTAACTTTAATAAAAAAATCAAGGGATTACTTTTCTTGTGCCCTTCTGAATTTTTTCAATAATACTTGTGCTCCTGGCTTTTTTTACTATTACACGTGTGCCTCTATATTGTTGCAAATTTCACAATAGCACCACACATGTAGAACAATAGAGTAGCGATACTCTAATTTTGTCAGAATACAAGGATCAAATATAATTGTAAAAAAAAATCAGAAGCATACTTGTTATTAAAACTCAGAAGAGGACATGGGTAGAAATAAAAAAACAATTATTTATTTCAAACTATACGTTAAATAGTTGCAGAATATCTAAACCTAAATACAGGCCTCATACATGTTGATATTCGATCATTTCTTATTTGCAAATCATACCTTCACAAATTGTAACAAAAACTTATAAATTGCTTCTGCGCACATCGATCCAAACGAACTATGTGCTAGTAAGAAGATTCCCACGCACATGAACACATGTAGGTATGTTATCGCAAAACACTTGCACTCTAATATCGATGTGTTTATACATGCTTATATCTAAGTATGCATAACTCCCTCATGGATTTGATGCGACTACACGATCAAGATACATGCTCACACAGTGATAATCTACAGCACTTTAACCAATGCTGCAACACTAACACTAACACTAACTCAAGATACATTGTTCAAAAGATGTTGATAAATTAGAACAGCACTTTAACCAATGCTGCAACACTAACAGAAAACAAACTCTTGAGAGACTCTACAGCAAAGCACAGAAATCTACAGCTCAGTAAGCAGAGAAACATCGCTTAAAATCAAACGGGTGGACTGCCTTGCTGAATCATTAAATTTACATAATCAGGGCTCTACTTCTGTCGATAAATTGCTTCGGAGAAATCACGGAGTTCAGAATGTTTCCATTGACTTGTGAAATCCAAAGGCTGTTGATATATACTTCTTCGTGCAGACCACTATAAGAAAGGTTTCGCTATTAACAAGATAGAAAAGTCCTGCCATCCAAAAAATTCACAGCAATCAGAAGCCATCAAGTTACACTTGAGGGCAAACACCTAAGTACATACGACAACGGTGGTGTCAAACGAAAGATCAATCAGTTCCAGATTCCATGAGAAAGAAAGCGGAATCACATCAAGGTGACTCCTAAGAACCCAGTGACTGTCAACCAAAAGAAAACACTACGAAATAGAAAGGTGATTAAGAAACAAAAAAGTTGCCATGGGATATAAAGAACCTGCAGCCTTACAACAAGAAACTGAAACATTCATCAAAGGGAAAAACTATGATCTAAGATTGATCCATCCAATATAGTAGAAACGGGCGGAGCAAGAGAATCGACTGTCATAAATGACTCCTCAGTGAAAGAGGTGAGTCTGACCATGTGTTATATGTAAAGGTGATGAAGAGATTGTTGTGACTCAGGTAAATTCTATGTCAAGGCATCTGTATGGACCATAGAGATGAGAATTGTTGTGGCACAAGTGGAGGCAGGGGCATTATGTTGTGCTTGTTTCCCTGCAGAAAAAATATGAATACTCTCTAGATGACATATTGCATTAAGCGACAAGGGCACAAGTACCATTTCTAGAAACATTTCATAAAACCTGAAGCTAAGTTATCCATCTTTTTAAACCCTGGGAGGGAAAGAAAACAAATCTGTCTAATTAAATAAGAAATATTTCCCTGAAGAATAGAAAAGGATATTTGGTAGGGACAAATGAACCAGTTGGGACTGCAACTGATTAACCGTGAGATGAAACATACATTTGAAATATACAGCCCATGCAACATCGAGGAATTGACACTTCCTTTCTACCACACCGTTTTGCTAGGAAATATAATGAAACACAAGTTCTAGAGAACTACGTTCAACCCCCTCCCCCCCCCCCAAAAAAAACGAGCATGGTTCAAGATCATCACTTCTAAAAAGACAAAAAAAAACAAAAGATAGCATGCGTGTAAATAGTTCTCCGCCGCCAAATTACTCACCATGATGCAGATGCTATAGAAATCCGATGTCACCAGCAGTGAGGCTACTCTTGTGGCTCACCTAGCCACTACTTCAGGTATCTTTAGCCAATTGAGCAACAGCAACTGCTCTTGCCTGGATCATTGAATCTGGAGCATCCACTCATATGACGGGATAAGGCAGTTTGTTGACCTCCTCCCAACCTTCTTCTATTGTGAAGTCAGTAAGGGTGACCAATGGGGCTCATTCTCCCGTTACCACCGTTGACAATGGAGTTTTCTTCCAAACTCCCGTCTTAGAGAAGTTCACTATGCCCCTAATTTTCAATTGAGCTTGTTACCTTTTCATAAGTTGTGAACTGAGTTGAAATGTCATGTCATCTTTTAAGGGAAACAAGGGTAAGACGTCGAGAAAATGCCTACCCAGCAACTTATTAATGTTCAAGTAAAACTAGTACATTTACAGGGACCAAAAAGTATGTAATCTTTTTGCATCCTTAATTACATTTTCCATATACATTCGCTCCTCTCGGGCGGGATACAGACCATCTTGCTGGCTCGGAATTTCCGTGACTTTTGATGAAATTTTATTATTTTCAGGACATTCAAAGGATACGGATTTTTGGTGGGGGACATGAGAAGAATAGACCCTACTATCTTGATATCCATATGGATTCTACTTTTGGTGGTGTTATACCTGCCCCCACTGATCTGTTTATGTAGCATCTTCGTCTTGGTCATCCTCTGCAAAAGCTCTCTCCATGATGTTCCCGAACTTTCTCAACTGAAGCCATTTAAATGCGAGGTGTGTTGGTTCGGGAAACATCATCGGACTTCATTTCCTCCTAGGGTTAAGCCTCGCCATCCTGTCCTCTTCGCTTTGCTTCATTGCAATGTGGGGACCTTGCTCGGTACTATAGGAGGCCATAGACATTCTATGACTTTAGTCAATGATCATAGCAGATGTTCTCGGGTTTAATAAAAGAACGATCATTGATTTATAATTTGTCAAATCCTTTCAATTCATCAAATTGCCTTCTTTGCTTGTATTCAAATTATGAGGACTGATAATACACTTCAATTTACTCAACATGATTTGGTGTACTTTTTTTATTCTCAGGGAACTATTCACTAGACCCCATGCCCATACACCTTTCGGCAGAATGGGGTAGCTGAGAGGAAACTTCACCATCTTCTTAACAATGCTCGGTTTGTTCTCACACGCATGAAGGTTCCTACTGAGGGGATGACATCCTTACCGATGTCGACCTTATAAACAGGGTCCCTTCCTCGATTTTTAAAGGGGGCAACTGCATTTTCCCTGCTTTCTCCAAATGAGACACCATTTCCTATACCTCTGCGTGTTTTTGGCTATGTTGCATTCGTTCATAATTTTCGTATCGCGGATAAACTATCTACACGTGCAGTTAAATTTTTTTTCACGGGTATTCTCGCACCCAAAAGGGATACATGTGCTATGATCTAGTTGGTCACCAATACTATGTCTCTGTTGATGTCACCTTTTTCGAACAAACTAG
The DNA here is from genome assembly GCA_037367405.1 of Ottelia alismoides. Classification (NCBI taxonomy): domain Eukaryota; kingdom Viridiplantae; phylum Streptophyta; class Magnoliopsida; order Alismatales; family Hydrocharitaceae; genus Ottelia; species Ottelia alismoides. Next base: position 1,613,594 of record JAZKJV010005397.1, on the reverse strand, counting down.
TTACTTCACACAGTCTGTTAGTGGCATACCCCTGGAGTTACCTCCACTACCCATTATGAACAAAAGAAAGCAGGCTAGTTACTTGAGGGGGAGTGTCAGAGTTATTATAGTTCAGCATGTGCCTTGTTTATTTCGTTGAGTATCTATGTAATTCTCCTTTTTTTGATTTCGCTCTATAAGGTTTCATATGCTATATAAGAAAACACTAGACCTAGGGAATAAACAACACATTCATTCTCAATTATATTCTCTACACGACCATTGGTAATGAGACCACAAAAAACATGCCCCCCCTCACCCGCCAACTGGGGTTGAAACCACTACTTCCCTCATCAACCCCATACGTTCCACCGAAAGATAAGTACCACTGTCAAGCCCCCTGCTTCATCTTTCTCGATAAAGGGTCATGTTAAAAGCAAACAACGACCTCACATAACACATATAAGAAACTATGCATATCATCCCAAGTCAAATGTGTTAGGTAAAATCAAGCAGAGAAACAAGGGAACAATTATGATTTGGGTTGATCAAGACAGTTAATAATTGCATCAGTTTAGGATGTGTATCTACTAACCAAACGAAGTCACAACTCCAATATCAGCTCCAAAATGGTTTGAAAAGTCAAACGATGAGAACTGAAAATCAGAAACATCGTACAGGAACAAGGTATATGCAGGTATACATACATTCACGTCTACCTTGAAAGAGCATATTTAATCCTCCACATCATCCATGTACTTCTCCTGCACAGCTAAAGTTGTGGAAAAGGAGGTCAAGGAAGAACCTGTAATTGTAAAAAGTATGCTGGGAACATATTGTCAATCAGTTTCCAATTAAGTGTTAAATAATTCTAAGATAGATGTCTTCATGTGTATTAAAGATTAGCACACACAAGTTGCTAGCATTTAAAACTCTAAATCCAGTGTCCGCAGTAAAACGATCTTGTTAAGATGCAAAAATAAAGCATATATATTAATGAGTTAAGTTTTATCACACTTATGCTAAGAGGTATCACGAGCATGGTTTAAAAAAATTAGCCTTGAAGCGTAACAAGCAGTGAAACGAAACGAGGCGGTCCAGTTTAGCCTCGAGGGGCACACATCAGGCTCATTTGGCAAGGCGTACGCCTCGCTAGGTCGAGGCAAGCTAGGCAGAGGCAAGGCGTTCCCTAAGGCTTCAAATATTTTTGGAGCATTTTCTTAAGAAAACCATTTGTCCTCTTGGTAGTTTTAGATGTTTATAAAAGTCTAGTTGTTTGGGATATATTTATAGAGGATGAATGCTTAAATTTGGCCTCTTTCATGTTCATATTTATCATTAACATGTCCAATCATTTCAATAAACTCGTAACACATCACCCTTAAACATACGAATCCGCAAATCTCATAACAAGTATTACTTGTAAAGTTAATTTTTAAGGAGTGGTCACATAATGAGTTATGCATTGTATCGAGCATAACAAACAAGATAGAAATCAAGGTAACTCAGTGTTGTCATATATCATATGTTAGCCGCATAATATACAAATTTAATCGAAGTATATTTTATCATAATTGATAGAGCCAATGATCCTCTGTATCTCATTCCATAGAGCCCTCGGGTCTCTTATATAGAGAGAAAACCCTTGGGTAAATTACATAGACGTACATGAGATAAATAAGAAATACGTAACAGTACATCATGACATAACGTAAACCTCTACACTCCCCCTCAAGATGGAGCATAGATATCAATCATGCTCAGCTTGGAAGAACATCTCTGGAAAGGTCCTCTGAGCAATGGCTTGGTAAATATATCAGCAGTCTGGTCCTCTGAACTGACGTGTGAAGTGGAAATCAAGCCCTTCTGGATCATGTCTCTAGTATAGTGACAATCTACCTCGATGTGCTTTGTTCTTTCATGAAAAGCTGGATTATTGGCAATGAATAATGCTGCTTGGTTGTCACATTGAAGATTCATGGGCAAGGAGACATGTACATTCAAATCTTCTAAGACCGCTCGGACCCACATCATTTCTGCGCTTGCTTGTGCCATGGCTCTGTATTCGAATTCAGCAATGGATCTCGCCACAACAATCTGTTTCTTGCTTTTCCAAGAAACCAAAGAGCTTCCTATGAAGATAGCAAATCCTGAAGTAGATTTACGATCCTTTGGACATCTTGCATAGTCTGCATCAAAAAAAAATCATGCATAGTCTGCATCTGCACAAGCTGAAATAGACAGATCTGTATCTTTTCTAAATAACAAACCTGTGCCTGGGGAAGACTTCAGATATCTCAATATCATATACAAGGCTTCCATATGAACTTGCCTAGGCTGCTCCATAAATTGACTCACCCGGTTTACTGCAAAGGCAATATCCGGTCGAGTTATGGTGATGTATAGAAGCTTACCCACCATCTCTTTGTATCTTCTTTTGTCCACCTCTTCAGTATCATTGTCGTACAGCTTCATGCTTGGGTCCATAGGCGTGCTCGACGGTCTGCATCCAACCATTCCTGTTTCAACTAGCAAGTTTGTGACATATTTTCTTTGAGTCATTACCATTCCTTGTGCATTTTTTGCAAACTCTATCCCCAGAAAATATCGTATCGTGCCTAAATCCTTTGTAATAAACTGACTTCCCAAAAGAGATTTGGTCATCTCAATTCCCTGAGCATCATCTCCTGTAACCAGAATATCATCAACATATACCATGACGACAACCGTACCTTTAGGAATCTTCTGGATTAACAATGAATGGTCCGAATTTGATCTCTTGAACCCCTGTCGTTCAATCAGCTGGGAAAGCTTCTGGAACCATGCACGTGGACTTTGTTTAAGGCCATAGATAGCCTTATGAAGTCTGCACACCATCTGAGTCTTCCCCTCAGCAGCAAACCCCGGTGGATGCTGCATGTAGACTTCCTCCTGTAGATCACCATACAAGAATGCATTCTTGACATCAAGTTGAAAAATGGTCCAGTCACGTACCACAGCAACAGATAGGAGAATGTGAAGAGTGGAGTGTCCAGCTACTGGTGAAAATGTATCCAAATAATCTACCCCATAGGTTTGGGTAAATCCACGTGCGACAAGTCTGGCCTTGTATCTGTCGAGACGCCCATCTGCGTGATATTTAATCGTAAACACCCACTTGCTACTCACCACAGAGGCACCTGGAGGAATGGGAACTAGAGACCAAGTCCCTCGAGACTGTAAGGCACGCATCTCCTCCTCCATAGCTAGACGCCAGCAATCAATCTTCATGGCTTCTTGATAAGTCCGTGGGATCTGAACCGACGAGACAGTTGCTGCAAATCTCTGGAAATCACCAATGAGACGATGAAATGACACTTGAGACACAAGAGGATATGATGCACATTGTCTTTTCTGCTTCCTATGAGCAATAGGACGATCAAGATCATCTATCACTGTGCTGACTGGCGGATCCTCCTCCTGTAGTAAAGGTTCATGCACTGGTGCATTATCTAACCCATCATTAGTGATAACATCAGAACATGCCTGAGGTGTGCTGGATGGTTGACGTGTAGCTTGAGCAGGCCCTGACCGCCTTGTGTAGAACTTAGGGAATGGTATAATGGGAGGTGGTGGTGGTGGTGTATTGGACTCAGATTGACCCAGACTCGGAGGTAGGGGCACATAGACATTAGTATCCGTGGATGTGGAGGAAACCAATCTGTCACCTGCAGGCAAGGTTTTAAAAAACGAAAGGCGGAACGAGGCGGTCTCCTTGGAATCGAGGCGAGGCGTAGCCTCGAGGCGGTCGAGGCGTAAGCCTCAGTCATATATAGAAAAATATGTATAAAACTACAATTATATGTCTCTTTATGTAATTATATGTTCTCTGCCCAATATATAATAATTTACACTACAAGATATGATGAAATAATAAAGATAAGAACCCCAAAATAGAAAGATATACAAATGTATGAGAATGCATATGTTAGTATTCATCAGAATTCTAACTCTCTAACCCAAGTTGAAGAACTAGTGTATGCACCCCTCCTGCCATAACATACCCCAACAAGACGGGGGTCTCGTTGCCCGGTCAGCGAGCCTGGGGGGGGGGGTCTAGGGGGGGAGCAGGTGCGCTCCCCCCCTGCGGGGGTGTGGGGGCAGCGCCCCCGGCGAAATTTTTTTATTAGAAATTTTATTTCTATTCAGATATATGGATTTGTTTGTATGAGAATGTACATGCCCTCCCCTTGAATTCTATCTTGTTTGTCCTTCTCAGTATATTGCATAGCTTATTGTGTAACAACTCCTTAAATTAAGTTTACAAGTAATGCTTTAAATGATATTTGCGGATTTGCGGATTTGTATGTTGCCTTAAATTAAGAGTTTTTGACATAATTGGACATGTTTAATGGTAAATATGAACATGAAAGTGGCCAAATTTAAGCATTCATCTTGTATATTTATATCCTAAACAACTAGACTTTTATAAACATATGAAATTACTAATAGGATAAATGATTAACATAACAAATATTTTGAAAATAAAAAAACGCCTCAGGGACCGCCTCGCCTCCGCCTCGACCGCCTCGACCGCCTCGACCGCCTCGACCAACTGAGGCGTTCGCCTCTCAGAGCCCCCCTGAGGCGGCCGTTCTGGGGCGGTTTTAGGCCGCCTCGCCTCGAGGCGTACGCCTCGTGCGCCTCGAGGCGCGTTTTTTTGAACCATGCCTGCAGGGGAGAAGTACATAACTGGTTCAAAAAATGTAACATCAGCACTCACATAGTACTTGTCATGAATGGGGTCATAGCAACAATATCCTTTCTGTGTCCTCGAGTAGCCCACAAAAACACACTTAACAGCTCTAGGAGAGAGCTTGTCAAGTCCTGGAGACAAGCGGTGAACAAAAGCGACAGTCCTAAAGACACGAGGGGTGAGTGAAAACAAGTCTTTGTCAGGAAAGAGAACAGAGATAGGGGCCTTTTCCCCAAGAACAGTAGAGGGCATGCGATTGACCAGATAGCATGATGTAAGTATAGCATCCCCCCAAAAGGCTAAGGGTGCACAACTCTGAATAAGCAATGTGCGAGCAATATCAAGAAAGTGTCGATGTTTCCGTTCCGCAACCCCATTTTGTTGAGATGTGTACGCACATGTGGTTTGGTGGATAATGCCCTTAGAGGAAAGAAATCGAGCAAGAGAATGAGTGCAGAACTCCAATGCATTATCAGTACGCACATACTTAACAGTAGACGAAAAAACATTTTGCACTTCATTGATAAGATTTTGGATAACACTTCCTGCTTCAGATTTATTTTTAAGAAGAAAAGTCCAGGACACTCGAGAGAAATCATCAACCACAACAAGATAAAACATGTGCCCCTGATGATCTGGGACACGACTCGGACCCCAAATATCTATATGAAATAACTCAAATGGGGAGCGACTGCTCCGACCCTGACGACTAGGGAAGGTAGACCGATGGTGCTTCCCTAACTGACACGCTTCACAACGAAATGACGAATTCGGAGAGATCTGAGGCAGGAGGTGACGCATTTTCTGGAGCGGCAGGTGACCATGATAGAGCCAATGATCCTCTGCATCTCATTCCATAGAGCCCTCGGGTCTCTTATATAGAGAGAAAACCCTTGGGTAAATTACATAGACGTATATGAGATAAATAAGAAATACGTAACAGTACATCATGACATAACGTAAACCTCTACAATAATTTTATGTACTATAAATATTTTAGTAACAAGTATGTAATCTCAGATATTCTAATGACAATTATAGTCAATGGCTCCCTCTTTGATAAATATTTTAGTGATAACTATGTATTCTCAAATACTTTAATGACAATAATAGCCAATGACTCCCTCTTTGATTGGATGGAAATTTCTTAACAAGGTATATAGAGTTACATATCATTTCTTTTGGTTTTCCTATCTCTATAAATTCACCATATATTATAATGTTATATATTATATGTTATTCAAATAATATACAACTTCATTAGTGTATATTTTATTGCAGTTTATATCAGTATTTCCTTTATAAATTGACACTTGCACCTCGAGGCTACGCCGTGCCACACTTCCAGCAAAAACACCTCGCTCCGCTTTTTGTTTTTTTCAAACCTTGATCATGAGGTTGCATGAAGTAAAATAAAAACTTCACGAACTATATCGATGATAAAAGGATGATACAACCAGATGTAAATGTGGACAATTCTGTAAAATTAGTTAACTGGAATTGCATGTCGTAATCCTTTATAGGTTTCCATATACCTTTGTGTAAACTCAAATATACATAAACTTGTATGCAATGTTGCAAAAAAACTTGGACTCGTACTCATCAATTTTCTTCACATTATTTGTATATAGTAGGTAGATAGACTCGTATCCAATATATTTCCTTCACATTATGGCATCTTCTTTGCAAGCGTGTCAAGTAGTATCGATAACAATCTCACATGAAAAATTCACAAAAAGTAGGAATGGGTTTCAAAAGGATGTCTACAAATTAAGACTCGTATCCCATCTATTTCCTTCACATTATTTGTCTGATATGATATCCTCTTTGCAAACAATGTCATGTAACACTACAAATAGTCTCACATGAAACAATCGCAATAAGTAGGCATGGGTTCAAGGGGATGTCTACTTGACAACTCAAACTCCAACATTTTAGATGGTAGCAAACGGGTTGGATTGGCTAAAATTCAACAAGTTGTCAAGATCAATTTCCTTGATAATGGCTGGAGTACAGACTCGGGGTGATACAAATAGTATCACTGCGTTTTAAAAAGGATTACCCAAGCGGAGAAGCCATCGCTACTAAGAATTCGAGGGAAATGATTACTCAAGATATTGAAACCGTCAATATTACTGAAAGAAGTGGTGGGACATTCTGAAACAAGGATGTTGCCAATATAAATAGATAAGACGAACAATTGAGGTTAACACTTCACTAAAGCTGGATGGCGAGGAGAGCGAGAGCGTGCGAGTGGGGAAGCGACAGGTTCGACGCGAGGAGGTGGGAGAAAGGTGAAGCGAGCGGGTTTGGGAGCAAGAAAGCATGGAGGCCGGTGGCTGAGGTCAAGGCGGCGAGAAGTGGGGTGTTTGGGAGTGGCGGAGCTCTTATCGCTGACGTAGCTGGGGACCGTCGGGGCGGCCGTGTAGGGGAAAGGGTCACTCGAGGTGCTTTGGAGGGGTCGTACGGTGATGGCGGGAGCCCCCAGTTTGTGGTGTCTGGTGCAGTTGGTGGCGAAGGAGCGGGGGAGGGTGGAGAGGGTCATGGTGGTGGTTGGGTGCATGTGACCCACAGGAAACCGGAGAGGAGATGCTTTCGTTGTGGCCTGAGGGGGCATCTTGCGTCGGTTTGCGTTGCTCGTCCGAGGTGCTTTGCATGCGGAGGGTTGGGGCACCGAATGGCATCCTGTGGGTTGCGTTTTCGGCATGGCAGTGCTTCTGCACCGACTATTGGGAATGCATTCAAGCTGGGTGATTCGTCCTCGAAGGAGACTTTCTTGGTCAGAGAAGGGCACTCGTTCGCGCAGGTGGTGGCAGCTGGTCCAAGGTCTGATCTAGTTTCCACCACCCACTCTGTCTGTTGCTCAGCGTGACCGGCTACTTAGGAATGACTTGGCTGATGATTTTGTTTGGAGGAACCTGTGTTTTGCGGACGGGACGCGTTCGAGCGTCGAGGTGTGTGTGGCAGAGGTCCGCGGGGTCCCGTTTCTCTCCAGGTCGGTGCATTGTCTCAGGCGGGCTCTACAGCGGTAGGCTGAGGTCCTCGCGATCATTGACAATGGTTTGGCGCCGGGCTCCGAGCTTGATACTACTAGGGTTCTCATGGAGTGCAACAAGATTTTTCTTGATGGTGCGTCAGGTCAAGTTTTTTCCGAGTGCATGAAGATCGGACGCTTCAGATGTCGGGTTGAGCTGTTGGTTGTCGATCCGCCACCGCCTCCGATGAGCGGGCTGGAGACGGTGGAGGGTTCTCCGGTGATTGGAAGGGGGAAGGGCGTCGCCTCGTCTTCCGAGGCTCAGATGGCTGTGTATGGTGGCGCTTCGTGGGACTCGTCCCGCGATGATGATTTCGTACGTCCCTTCGGTTTTCCGCATCGGTCTTTGTGCTTGGATTCTTCAGTTGTCGTTTTATCTGCTGACGTGGAGGGGAAGAGTCCAGGGGTCGATGGGACCTTCAGCTTCTGGACTCAGGCGCCAAGATCCGCAATCTGGTTCCTTCGGTCGGATCCTTTGGCGGATCGACGGGTTGATGGACCCTCTTATTGTCTTGCTCTCGGATCTTTTGTGGACAGGAACTTGGGCCAGCATCCGCCTCTTTCCTTTTCTTCCTCGGCGCTTTTCTCTACTCCTTTGATCGGTTTGCCTCCTCCGGCGGGTGGGGGGGGCATCAATTCCTCAGGTCTCTTTTGCTACTGCGGCGATCGTGGGGGGAGGGGTTCTCGGCGAACCGATGGCGGTCGCGTTTGAAGGCTCGTCCTCGGAGGCGATGGTTCGTGGTCCCCCGCCGCAGACCTCGGTGGTGCTGACTGAGATTGTAGAGGATGCTTTCGGTGGGGGAGTACCTGAAAGAAGATCTACTAAGAGATACAGGAGGAGGAACAGGGCTCGGTCATTGCCCTATTTGGCGCAGGGTTGTTCGTCTTTGAAGGATTCGGTTGCGGAGGCGGCTGGCGTCGTCCGAACTGGGGGGCATTCACATAGTTCCTCATGAAGGTGTTGTCTTGGAATGCTCAAGGGTTGGGGGAGGCGGCAAAGAGGAGAACCTTGGGGTCGAGGTTCTCGGAATGGGAGTGTGACATAGTCATGTTGCAGGAGACTAAGCTTCAGGATTTGAATGACGGCCTTTGGCGGTCGTTTGGTGCAGGGGGCTTGGACGAGGTCCGGGCGGTGGACGCGGTGGACTCGGCGGGCGGGATGCTTATTGCTTGGTGTTCTGCTTCGCTGTCGTTCAACTCGATTTTCAGAGGGAGGCATTCTATTTCGGTTCTTTTTGATCGGGTGGATTCTTCTTCGCCGATTGCTCTTTCTTACGCTTATGGGTCGTGTTGCTATATTAAGAGGAAGGAGCTTTGGGAGGATTTGCGGGAGGATGCTCGGCGGTTTGGGGGTGCCCTGGCTGGTTGGGGGTGACTTCAACGTTACCCTCCGCTCGTCGGACAAGCCTCGTTCTCGGGGCGGTATGGACCCTGGCTCCTTGGATTTTGCGAAGCTCATCGACTCTTTGGCTCTCGAGGACTTGGGAACAGGTGATATCACTTACACGTGGAGAAATTCTAACTCCCGATCCTGTATTGACAGATTCTTGGCGTCCGGGGATCTTTTGGACTCCTTTCCTCTTTCTTTCGTGAGCTCCAGGCCTCGGTGCTTATCTGACCACAGTCCTATCATATGGGACTCCGGTGATGTGGCTGTTTCACGGGGCTTCTTCAGGTATGAGAGGTGTTGGTTGCCGGAGGACAATTTCAGAACTATTGTTTCCGAGCATTGGGCCGAGGCGCAGCTGGGGACCTCCGCGGTGACGAGGTTTGTTCGCAAACTCGCTTCGTTGCGCAAGCAGTTGGCTATCTTCAAGAAGGATTCGAGGGTGGCGAGGATCGCGGCCTGAAGGGAGGCGGAGGGGGTGGTAAACGCTTTAGATGCTTTGGAGGGGATTAGGGAGCTTCGGCAGGAGGAGTTGGTCGCGCGGTCGGCCGCTTAGAAGAAGATGGCGGAGGAGGATTTGAAGCGTGTCACTGAATGGCGTCAGAGGTCGAGGGTGTCTTGGCTGAAGGAGGGGGATGCCAACACGGCGTACTTCCATCGGGTGGCCAGTGGAAGGCGGCGATCGAACGCCCTTCGATCGATTACGATTGATGATAGGCGCGTGGGGGGTGACGAGGCAATGGGGCGGGAGATCGTGGATTATTTCAAGGACTTCTCGGGGAGACGCATCTAGAAACTTTGGAGGTGGACCGGGGTGAGGGCTCCTCCGCTTTCGCCCACTCTTTGCGAGGATCTGACGAGGAGGGTTACTTTGGAGGAGGTGAAAGCGGCTGTGTGGGATCTTAACGCTGATGCTTGTCCGGGTCCTGAAGGTTTCTCGATGGCCTTCTACAAGGACTTCTGGGGCTTGGTAGGCACGGAGGTGCTGGAGGTGATCTCCGAGTTCTGCGATGGTAATGTTGATTTTGACAAAGTCAATAGAGCCCTCGTTGTTTTACTTCCAAAGTCTTCGTCGGCGGAGTGTATCGAGGATTTCCGCCCGATAGCTATTTCGGACGCTCTTTACTTGATCGTGGCGAAGGTGTTCGCTCTGAGGCTGGCTCGGGTGCTGGGCACTATTATCTCGCCTATGCATGCTGCTTTTGTTCGGGGAAGGCAGATTGCGGATTGTATCACTTTGGCTTTGGAGATGGTTGCCAAGTGGACGAGGGACGGTTGACGTGGGGTCCTATGGAAGGTCGACTTTGCAAAAGCATATGATTGTCTCGATTGGAGCTTCATTTGGTCGGTGTTGAGGAGAAGGGGTTTCCCGAAGGTTTGGATTGCTTGGATGCGCCGTTGCGTCACTACGGCCTCTTTTTCGGTCATGGTTAATGGGCACCTGGAGGGGGGGATCTTTCCAGACGAGGAGGGGGATCCGGCAGGGTTGCCCCCTTGCGCCTCTGTTGTTCGTTGTGGTCGCGGATGTCCTTACTCGGATGGCTTGCCGGGTCATCGATTGTGGACTCTCTCGGGGGTTTTCTTGTGGCGGGATGGTGGTTCCTTTGCTCCAATATGCCGACGACACCGTCTTCTTCATTGAGGGGGGCCCTGACGAGGTCTCGGCTATGGCGGTTACGCTGGAGGTGTTCAGTGAGATGTCGGGTCTGTTCAAAAATACAACCAAGTCGAAGGTGGTTCCTTTTGGTCTTAGCGTGGAGGAGGTGGTGGAGTGCGGTTCGATTTTGGGTTCTCAGCCTTGTACCCTACCCTTGGAATACTTGGGGATGCCGCTGGTTTCTAGTAGGGCTCGGTTGAGGGATTGGTCCAAGGTGGTGGAGAAGGTGGAGTTGAGGCTGGTCGGCTGGAGATCTGTTATGCTTTCGAAGGGAGGGTGCTTCGTTCTCCTCAAGGCGGTGCTTTCGTCTATCCATGTTTATTTCTTGTCTAACAGTCGCTTGCCGGTGGGGATTCGTTGTCGTATCGAGAAGCTCGCACGGAGGTTTTTGTGGGGCAAAAATGGGGAGTCGGCGGGTGGAATGGATTTGGTGGGGTGGGATGACGTTACGAGGTGCAAGATCGATGGGGGGTTGGGCGTCCGGAGGTTGGACCATGTTAATGAGGCCCTTCTCCTCAAATGGGTCAGCAGGTTATGGGGCTAATGAAGATTTTTGCTCTGTGGTTCTGCGGAAGATTCATGTTATTGGCGGGGCGCTTCCGGTGGCGGCTGCTAGACTGGGGCCGCTTACGCCTTTTTAGAGAGGGGTGCTGGAGACTTGCTCTAAATTCTCGTCCCTTTTTTCTCCGATTCTTGGTGATGTTCGAACTTTCAAGTTCTGGAAAGATGTTTGGGCGAGAGAGGAACCTCTTTCTTCGAGGTTCTCGCGGTTGTTCGCTTTGACGGTGGATGGGAACGCTAGCGTGGCCTCCTGCTGGTCTGAGGTCGGCTGGTTCCCGCTCTTCCGTGATAGCCTTTCGGAACAGAGGCTCCACGATTATCTTGTTCTTTTGGAGACCGTCGGGGGGGCCTGTCGGCCTTCGGCCGGGAGGGATCACTGGGCCTAGAAGGGGGGGCCTTTCTCGACCAGGAAGGCGTTTGTGGCGGTTTCTTCATTCCCTCTTACCGGTCCAGAGGCGGTGGTGTGGGATTGCGGTTTCTTATGGGCTTTGCGGCTTCCGGAGCGGGTGGGTTTCTTCCTTTGGCAGGTTCGAAGGCAGAGATTGATGACGAGGGATCGCTGCGCGAGATTGATTGGGACTATTCCTAATACTTGTATTCTTTGCAGCAATGTCGTGGAAACTCTAGAGCATCTGTTCTTCGCGTGCCCGGCGGTGCAGGGTGTTTGGGAGGAGGCGGTCGATGCCTGGGTGTGCTCCTCGGATCTTGCTTCTTTCTGGGACTCGTTGGTGGCAAACAAGGGCAGGGATTGTAGGGAATTGTTGCGGCCCTTGACGAAGGCTTGGGCAATTTGGCTTGGACGGAATGACACTATCTTTTCCGGGCAATGTTTTTACAAGGAAAATGTGCTGATTCACTGTACCCGTTTAGTTGAGGACTGGTTGTTGGTTTAGGATCCTTTTTCGTACCGCGGTTGGTACCTTGTGAAGTTTTTTCTTTTTCTCTCTTTTTTCTCTTAATATTTAGCAGGGGCGGACACCGCTGAGTGTTTCCCCCTTTTTTAGACTTCAAAAAAAATATAAATAGAGAAGATTGTAACACCTCAACCACAGTTTCATATAGAAAACTCACAAGAAATATTTGTAGGTTTTAAGGGTGGATGGTGGCTGCTTGTATGCACATATTAGGGAGGGCGAAATGGAGATTGATTGATTTTCTTTTCAACCAATTTAAGCCCATCTGAATTTTATTTTTTGTGTAATAAAGTTGATAAACTCAGCCATGGCCGGTCCCAAGCCCGGGTAAATGAGGAGAGTTGCGTTAGGTAGCCGACAGCCAGCGTAAAACAGTCGGAGACAACTTCCTAAATAATATTTTTTTAAAAAAATATATTATTTAGGATGTTGCCTCATGACAGTCGGATCTTTTCAACATGGATTTAAGCAAACATACAGATTTCGTTGGGGCGTTCCCTACTTGCGACGCGTTGCATCGCCCGAATGCAATGAAAAATTGGCAAGGGCCGCTACATCGCAGCCTGGATGTAGTTCAAAATTTGCAAGGTTTCTCGCATGAGGAACGCATGCGGGTAATTAAGCTTAGTTCCGTTGCATCACCGCCCGGATGCAGTCTAAAATTTACAAGAGTTCTCACATAATGGACGCATGCGAGTAAAGAAGTTAGTCCAAAAGAGATTGCAACGAAAGTTGCGGATTGGTAGTTGGAATATTGGCACTTTAACCGGAAAATTGATGGAGATAGTGGATACGATGGAAAGAAGGAAGATTCATATACTATGTCTTCAAGAGACTAAATGGGTTGGAGAAAAAGAAAGGGAGATCGAGAAGACAAGTTTTAAACTTTGGTATTCAGGTAAAGATAAGGGTAGAAACGGTGTTGGAGTGGTTGTTCATATGTGTGGTTGAGGTGCAAAGATTCGGGGATCGGATTATTTTGCTAAAATCGGTGCTTGAAGAAGAAATTCTAAATATAATCCCAGTTTATGCACCACAAATTAGTTTAGATGAAAGGACTAAACAAGCTTTTTGGGAGGATCTAGATAAGATTTTACAAGGAATCCCACAAAGAGAGATGATTTGCATAGGTGGAGATCTTAATGGACATGTGGGAAAAGATGCTTCAGGGTATGCTAGTGTTCATGGAGGACATGGTTTGGGGATAGAAATGAAGAGGGAAAAGTCATCCTGAATTTTGTAACGGCATATGATCTTTTCATAGCAAACACTCTCTTCAAAAAGGGGGAGGAGCATTTAATTACTTATAAGAGTGGGCCAACGAGAACACAGATAGATTACTTTGCGTTGAGGAGAAGAGATCGGTTGTGTTGTAAAGACTGCAAAGTGATCCCAGGAGAGAATTTGACAACCCAACATCGCTTGTTAGTCTTGGATGTACAAATAAAAGGGCTGGTAAAGAAAAGGATGGTTCCTAAGATCACTAGAACTAGGTGGTGGAATCTTCCACTGAACCAATCGAGCTTCAAGGATAAGGTTTTAGAAGATTTATCTCGGGATTGTAGGCAAACGAGATGTGGGAGGCAGTAGCATCTTGTATCCGAAAGGTAGCCAAAGAGATGCTAGGCGAATCAAAGGAAGGAGCCCCAGGTCAAAAGGAGGCTTGGTGGTCGAGTAAAGGGGTGCAAGAGAAGCTAAAAATTAAAAGAGCATGCTTTAAAGCTATGTCTAAGGATAGAACAGAGGAAATTGTCACAAACTACAAAATAGCAAAGAATGAAGCAAAGAAGGCTGTAAGCGAAGCTAAGTCGAAAGCTTATGAAGTTTTGTATAAAAATCTCGACTCTAAGGAGGGCCAGAAGGATATATTCAGGTTGGCCAAAGCAAGAGAAAGAAAGACCAAAGACCTTTCTCAAGTGAGATGCATTAAGGGCGAGGAAGGTCACGTGTTTGTTACTCAGAAGGATATAGAGACTAGATGGGAGCAGTACTTCCATAAACTTTTCATTGGGGAAGGAAATAGAGAGATCACTTTGAGTGATCTAGCTAGCAGTGAAAGTTACTTGAATCATGCAAGCTATAGACGGAAACAAAGAAAGGAAGTAGAGGAGGCTTTGAAGGTTATGGGACCTGGGAAAGGTGTAGGACCAGATGACATTCCTGTAGAAGTATGGAAAGTTTTAGGTGAGCGCGGTTTGACTTGGCTTACGAATCTATTCAATGTTATTTGGCGAAGCAAGAAAATGCCTGAAGATTGGAGGAGTATCGTGGTGCCTCTTTATAAGAATAAAGGAGACGTTCAAAATTGTTCAAATTATAGAGGTATCAAGCTGATGAGTCACACTATGAAAATTTGGGAGCGTGTGATCGAGAGAAGGTTGAGGCAAGTTTCCAACGTCAAAGAAAACCAATTCGGATTCAAGCCAAGTCGCTCAACTATTGAAGCCATCCATTTGCTGAGGAGAACAATGGAGATTTATAGAGCTAAAAGGAAGAACCTCCATATGATCTTTACTGATTTGGAGAAGGCTTATGACTCTGTCCCACGAGAGATATTGTGGAGAGTTTTGGAGAATAGACAAGTACCTGTCTTATACATTTACTTCATAAAGGACATGTATGATAAGGCTTTATCTTGTGTAAGGACCCCGTATGGGAAGACTGACTATTTTGACATCAACATTGGTTTACATCAAGGTTCAGTTTTGAGTCCATTTCTTTTTACTTTGATTATGGACGAGTTGACAAGTCACATTCAGGATGAGTTACCTTGGTGTATGTTATTTGCTTATGATATTGTGTTGATTGACGAGACTAGAGATGGAGTAAATGAGAAGCTTGAGGTCTGGAGACATGAGTTGAAGAGTAAAGGAATTCGTATAAGTAGGGCTAAAACAGAATATATGGAGTGCACCTTTGATGGAAGTAATGGTGAAGGAAATGAGGTGAAGATTGGTGATGATAACATTCGGAAGAGAGATTCTTTTAGATATCTGGGATCTATTTTGCAACATGATGGGGAAATTGATGGAGATGTTACTAATAGAGTAAATGCAGGTTGGCTAAAGTGGAGAGGAGCCTCTGTTGTTCTCTGTGATAAGAAAATTCCTTTAAAAATTAAAGGAAAGTTTTACAAAGCAGCCGTGAGACCTGCTATGCTCTATGGATCTGAATGTTGGCATGTGAACCATAGACATGTGCAGAGAATGGTTGTAGCAGAAATGAAAATGCTAAGGGGGGTGTGTGGACACACACGTAAAGATCAAATTCGGAATGATGCAATCAGAAAGAAAGTTGGTGTTGCTCCGATCGAGGATAAGACACAAGAAAACCGCTTAAGATGGTTTGATCATTTACAAAGAAGATCAGCTGATGCACCAGTTAGGAGATGCGAGTGTTGGGATGTTGAGCCGGCTAAGATAGGGCGGGGACGACCCAAGAAGTGTTGGAAAGAGACCATACGAAGGGATCTTTGTTTTGTGGATATAAGCTCGGGATTGACCCAAGATAGATCTGAATGGAGGTAAAGAATCCATGTAGCCGGTCCTACTTAATTGTGGGAATAGGCTTTGTTGTTGTTGTTGTAATAAAGTTGATATCAATGAATATCTATATAATAGTATAGATAATCTACTTGTTTAAATTAGGAACCTTTTAGAAATCAATTAATGTTTGTTATGATTTTATTTCATTTCATTTTAATTAAGTTTTGCAATAAGCTCCTCTCTATTGACTTATGGGCTGATTTAAAATCATATTTAAAATTATAAAAAATAATATTTTCTCCACCATCTCTCCCATTAATTTTAGAGTGAGAAGAAAAAATTATACCGTCCCAATTCATTGACAAGCATCGATCTTCAAGAATTCTGCATAAGTTTGACTCAAGTTCAAAACCTTTTTCAGATGGCTATTCCCAGACCGTCCACTTCATGTAAAATTTGTGGCTTTTCTGTATTCCTCCAACATTTCAATCCCTAAGATGACATCAAGAAATAGATCATGTTCCATAATCACTCAGTCTACTTCATGAAATCCCTATGCACCTAAGCCTTCTTTTCTGCATGTCTTAAGCATGGAAGTCAAGTCATCATTCACATCCATGATTTGCAGTTCACGGAATGAAATAACCACTAAATATTATCTTATAATAACTAGACCTGATTTTGTGGAGCTCAAAGTGTGGTTTAAGGTCTTTTATGCGAGAGAGCCACAAGTAACATTTTCTAGTAGCCTAAATAACCGTTTTACAACCACAACAAGCCAATAAAGATAAAGGCAGCATTAGATAACAAAAAAGCATGAGAACTAAGATAAGCGTCAGTGAATTAGATAAATTAGTGGTAAACTTTAATAAAGCATCAAAATGGACCAATATGGTAATATTTTTAGAAAAAATGAACATCGAATTAAAAAACAGTAAACAAAGGATATCTATAATAATCCCAGTCAAGAGAAGCAGCTGCAACTTTACTGAACTCCACGACACTCCCTTCAATGCCAGAAAATATGTATCCATTGCTTTTATCAATCAATTTCACGAGATTCCCAACACTTTCTTTATCCTGAAACAAATGGAAAATATAACCCAGCAATACATGGTTAAAAATCTAGCAAATGCAGTGAGATAGCTTCTTTTGGGGGGGAGGGGGGGTATGTAATACCTGGATGTCCAACGTTGAGAAGTTAACCAAACCAAAATCCTCAATTACATCACATAGCTCCTTCGTTAGTTTCCTGCAAATAAAAGGCAAAATAAACATAGATTCCCCATTCAAATTGACGATGAGCATCACACATACTTCTTTTTGAAAAACCAATGGATAATTATGGGACAATAGTAACCAACAGCTTCATTCTTATTTCAGAAAGGACAATGTCCCAAAATACAGGTATGAAAATCATCAATTACGACAACATCAACCCAAGATGCAAAGTCAGATCATCACCCTAGAGAGGCCCATGATGACCAAAAACTCATGCAAAAGATAATCATAATCTTCAAATATGGTCTTGCTGAAGGATATTGAGAATCCTTAAGCGCATCACGGAAACATGTCGATCGCATCGTATGCAATCGGGGCGACTAGTCGCACTAGTCGCAATATGCAACGGAAATTAAAAAAATTTTAATCAAGTGATGAAACCACATGATCACGAGAACAATTCTCGGATCGTTTCATCAAACCACAAAGTATAAGGAATACCTCTTGAAGCGTGGTTGTAATCGTGAGATCCCAAACAAGAGATCCTCCTGTCTTAAGTCCAATCCACGAAGAACGCACTTGCAGGCGCGATGATGAGTCACGTTCCTCCCGCAATCCCCGATGAAGATCCAAGCGATGGATCCCCTGATTTCGTCATACGGAATCCGTCGTCTTCCTTTATAGCAAGCAGCCCCAAAGAAGAAGGAGATCCCCGAGTCGTCGAAGGCGAAGGCATGACGCTCTCCTCCTCAATATACAAAATGGACGGCCACTTGAGATTGAGAGGGAGAGAGGCTACACGAGAATGAGAGAGAGAGAGTAGTAGTCTTCTACAACTCTTGATAATGTACCTTGTAAGGCTAGGCTAGCCCTCCTTTTATACTAGTTTGGGATCCAATGGATCTCAATCCATAGGACATAGATCCAACGGCCATGCTTGGTCTATGTTACAATCAATGGCTATTGTAGAGACTTATATATGTTATGTTTTATTGTTCCGTAATTTCTATTTATATTTTGTAAGACTCTGTAATTTACCCAAGGGTTTTCTCCCTATATAAGAGACCCGAGGGCTCTATGGAATAACACATCAGAGTATTGTTTTACTCTAACATGGTATCAGAGCCCTAACCCTAACCTAGGGTTTCCTCCACCCGCCCCCCCCCCCTCACCGCCGCCGACTTCTCCAACCCCTCCCGCCGCCGTCAACCAGCCTCTCAAGGCCCCCAGCCCCTCCGTCGGGCGCCCAGCACCTCCGCCAGGCCTTCCAGGCCCCCAGCCCAGTCGTCGGGCCTCTCCAGACCCGCCGCCAGACCATCCAGGCTCCAGCCCCATCGCATGCGAGGCCCCAGGCGGTCCCACCAGGCCACTGCCGGACCCAGCCAGCCCCACCAGGCCCCCGCAGGCCCCTGCCAGGTCCCCGCCAAGCCGCTGCCGGCCCTAGCCCCGCCGCCCCTTCACAACCGAGGCTTCATTAGCCTCCCTGCCGTTCGTTTCGCTTCGGTCGGGCTCGGATTGATGATGGGTTCAAGTGCATAACGTCTACATGTGCACTTGAATCCTCACATGTCGTGGTAGACACCTGTCTCTTGGTCTATCATCCCTAGTTCTTCTTCTCTGGCAGTATGTCAGATCAAAAGGTCGATATGCCCGCCATCGGTGCCTTCAAAGGTTCGGCACCTATCGTCAAAATGGACGGGACAAACTACGAACTGTGGGCTATGCAGTTCCTCAGTCTCATGAAGTCGTGTGGTAAGAAGCATATTCTTACCGAAGATGAACCGCCGGAGAAGACGGGAATATATGCCTCATGGGAGGCCGATGACGCATACGCCAAAGTCTGGTTGTCAGGTACGCTCACAATGGAGATAGCAAATGATGTCCTCCATCAACCCACCGCCAAGGCGATGTGGGATATTCTGGCCACGACGTACTCTCAGGTACGGAACGAGACAAAGATGTTGCAGTTGCAGCATGATATCTTTACCATGAAGCAAAATGGGAGGCCTCTTCATTCTCTGTACACGTCTCTTCGTGGAATGTTCGAGAAACTTTATAGCACCATTCCACTCACAGCCACGCCGGAACAGCAGAAGACGTTCCGCAACGCTACTATGGTTGGCGTCTTACTTGCTGCCCTTGATCCTGAATATGAGGCAGCACGTTCTCAGATCCTTGCTGATGCCACCATTCCACCAATGGAAGAAGTCTACAGACGGCTCAGTCGTGTTCCAGTTCCATCGAACACAACGACTACACCTCCCTCGGCAATGGCTATCTCCAGACGACGAGGTAGTTCCTTCTCATTTCGTGGCAGAGGAAGTGGTGGACGTGGTCGTGGAGGTCGCATACGCTCTACGTGCTCATTCTGACATCGTACTGGTCATTCGGAGGATACATGCTATTCCAAGCATGGCTTCCCTCCTTCTGCACGTGTCGCTGATCATGCTCAGGGTCCACCAGCATCTACTCCAGATCACAGGTTCGAGGAGCTAGTGGCACGGCTTCGTGATATCATGCCACAGTCATCATCAGAGGGTGCTGATGCGCCTGATGTTGCGGCTTCGGCATCGGCGAGTACATCTGCCTCAGCCAGTGCCTCAGGTAGTCCCTCCGGCTCATATCATAACCATGATCTCACAGGATGGATTGTTGATTCTGGAGCCACCCATCATCTCTGTCGTGAGAAAGAGATTCTGCAGTCCTATAGATCTGTCCAGCCTGGTCGTTCTGTCCTCATTGCTGATGGCACTCATTCCCCTATCATCGGTCAGGGGGAGATGGCTTTGCTGCCATCTATGCACTTACAGAATGTTTTACATGCACCAGAATTCTCGATGAATCTTTTATCCATTAGTCAGATTACACGAGATTTGCACTGTCGTGCTATTTTTGACCCATCGTCTGTTATTTTTCAGGACATACTAACGGGCAAGGTGATTGGCTGTGGTTCTGAGCACAATGGCCTCTATCGTCTTGTACGGAACTCTTATGCTGGCGTCTCACTACATTCCCAGGGCTCCGTGTCTCCGTATACCTGGCATCTTCGATTCGGTCACCTGCCACTACAGAAAATGTGTCACCTCCTGCCTCAGATTTCTTTGAGTTCATCATTTCGTTGTGAAGCTTGTCAGTTAGGGAAGCACCATCGGTCCAGCTTCCCCAGTCGTCAGAGTCGGAGCAGTCGCTCCCCATTTGAGTTATTTCACATAGATATATGGGGTCCCAGTCGTGTCCCAGATCATCAGGGGCACAGGTTCTATTTAGTGGTGGTCGATGATTTTTCTAGAGTGTCCTGGACTTTTCTTAAAAATAAATCCGAAGCGGGAAGTGTTATTCAAAATCTTATCAATGAAGTTCAAAATATTTTTTCATCTACTGTTAAGTATGTGCGTACTGACAATGCATTGGAGTTCTGCACTCGTTCCCTTGCTAGTTTTCTTTCTTCTAAAGGCATTATCCACCAAACAACATGTGCATACACATCTCAACAAAATGGGGTTGCAGAACGGAAACATCGCCATTTCCTTGATATTGCTCGCACATTACTTATTCAGAGTTGTGCTCCATTCTCCTTTTGGGGGGATGCTATACTTACAGCATGCTATCTGGTCAACCGCATGCCTACGACCGTTCTTGGGGAAAAGTCTCCAATCTCTGTTCTTTTTCCCGACAAAGATTTGTTTACACTTACACCTCGGGTCTTTGGCACTGTTGTGTTTGTCCACCGCTTATCTCCAGGGCTTGATAAGCTATCTCCTAGGGCTATCAAGTGTATTTTTGTGGGCTACTCCAGGACACAGAAAGGATACCGTTGCTATGACCTTGTTCATGACAAATACTATGTGAGTGCAGATGTTACATTTTTCGAACCTGTCATGTACTTCTCCCCTGCAGGTGACAGATTGGTCTCCACATCCACAGATTCCAATGTCTATGTGCCTCCACCTCCAAGCCTGGGTCAATCCTCAACTCCACCACCACATCCACCACCACCACCACCACCACCACCACCCCCGCCACCACCTCCAGTTGTACCTTTTACTAAGTTCTATACAAGGCGGCCAGGCCCTGCTCAAGCTACGTGTCAACCATCCAACACGCCTCAGGTATGTTCTGATGTTAACACTAATGATGGGTTAGACAATGCACCAGTGCAGGAGCCTTTACTACAGGAAGAGGATCAACCGCTCAACACAGTGATGGATGATTTGGATCGGCCCATTGCTCACAGGAAGCAGCGAAGACAGTGTGCTTCATATCCTCTTGCCTCTCAAGTCTCATTTCATCGTCTCAATGGGGATTTCCAGAAGTTTGCAGTTGTTGTCTCGTCAGTTGAGATTCCACGGACATATCAGGATGCCATGAAGATTGATTGATGGCGTCTAGCCATGGAAGAGGAGATGCGTGCCTTGCAATCTAGAGGGACTTGGTCTCTTGTCCCCATTCCTCCAGGTGCCTCCGTGGTGAGTTGCAAGTGGGTGTTTACGGTGAAATATCATGCGGATGGACGTCTCGACAGATACAAGGCCAGACTTGTAGCACGGGGATTTACCCAGACGTATGGGTAGATTATTTGGATACTTTTTCACCAGTGGCGAGACACTCCACTCTTCGCATCCTCCTATCTGTTGCTGTGATACGTAACTGGAACATTTTCCAGCTTGATGTCAAGAATGCTTTCTTGTATGGTGATCTACAGGAGGAAGTCTACATGCAGCAGCCACCAGGGTTTGTTGCTGAGGGAGAGACTCAGATGGTGTGCAGACTTCATAAGGCTATCTATGGCCTCAAACAGAGTCCCCGAGCATGGTTCCAGAAGCTTTCCCAGCTAATTGAACGACAAGGGTTCAAGAGATCAAATGCGGACCATTCATTGTTCGTCCAGAAGACCCCTAGAGGTACAGTTGTTGTTATGATATATGTTGATGACATCTTGGTTACAGGAGATGATGCTCAGGGGATTGAGATAACCAAGTCCCTGTTGGGAAGCCAGTTCATTACGAAGGATCTGGGCACGATACGATATTTTCTGGGGATAGAGTTTGCAAGAAATGCACAAGAAATGGTGATGACTCAAAGAAAATATGTCACAGACTTGCTAGTTGAAACAGGAATGGCTGGATGCGGACCTTCAAGTACACCTATGGACCCAAGCATGAAGCTGTACGACGATGATACCGAGGAGGTGGACAAAAGAAGGTACAGAGAGATGGTGGGTAAGCTCTTATACATTACTATAACTCGACCGGATATTGCCTTTGCAGTAAACCGGATGAGTCAACTTATGGAGCAGCCGAGGCAAGTTCATATGGATGCCTTGTATATGATATTGAGATATCTGAAGTCTTCTCCAGGCACAGGGTTGCTATTCAAGAAAGATACAGATCTGTCTATTTCAGCTTGTGCAGATGCAGATTATGCAGGATGTCCAAGGGATCGTAAATCTACTTCTGGATTTGCTATCTTCATAGGAAGCTCTTTAGTTTCTTGGAAAAGCAAGAAACAGACTGTTGTGGCGAGATCCAGTGCAGAATATGAATACAGAGCCATGGCACAAGCAAGCACAGAAATGATGTGGGTTAAAGCAGTCTTAGAAGATTTGAATGTAGATGTCCCCTAACCTATGAATCTTCAATGTGACAATCAGGCAGCATTGTTTATTGCCAACAATCCAGCTTTTCATGAGAGAACAAAGCACATCGAGAATGATTGTCATTATACTAGGGACATGATTCAGAAGGGCTTCATTTCCACTTCTCATGTCAGTTCAGAGGACCAGACTGCTGACATATTCACCAAGCCATTGCTCAGAGGACCTTTCCAGAGATGTTCTTCCAAGCTGAGCATGATAAATATCTATGCTCCATCTTGAGGGGGAGTGTAGAGACTTATATATGTTATGTTTTATTGTTCCGTAATTTCTATTTATATTTTGTAAGACTCTGTAATTTACCCAAGGGTTTTCTCCCTATATAAGAGACCCGAGGGCTCTATGGAATAACACATCAGAGTATTGTTTTACTCTAACAGCTATAATTGTTGTTGGTTAAAACCAACAACATTTATTTATAATTAAATTAAATATATGTTGCAACATTATCAACATATTTTTAATTTAACATAAATAAATTAGTTAGGAGATTAAGCAATATAATGAAATGGAGATAATATTGCCTCCTAAAAAAAAGGGCGTCACCCTTGACTTTTTCATGGATGACGCCACCTCTAAATTGGTGGCTTTTATCTCCTTTTTATTATATCACATTTTCTCTTAATAATTTGTAATAATAATTATCACAAAAATATCCACCAAATTAATTCCAAATTAATTTGTGAATATTTCAATCATGCCATTGAAAATTATGTGAATCATATTCACATCCCAAACTAATTTGTAAATTACGTTTCCAATTAATTACTTAATGTGAATCCAATTCACATTAATAATTAACAAATGCTATTTACATAGTTTCTCTCTCTAATATATTATAAATCATATTTATAATATATATGATTAATATGGATAGTGCTATCCACATTATTCATATCCATGATAATTAAATCACATTTAATCATCTTGGATCTCTTTTCTCATATGCCCAAATAACATGAATCACATTCACGTTATTCATATCTTTGATAATTAAATCACATTTAATTATCTTAGATATCTCTTCTTATAATATTAATCAAATTCATATTATTCATTATAACTAAATCATATTTAATTATCCATTTTCCAGATGCTTGGATACAGAATTCATCAAATGAATTATTCTTGAATTCCTTCAAGAATAATGTGCTTTCTCCGCAGATACTTGGAGATAAGGACAGGGCGATTGTATTGTTCCACGTATAGTGACTTGGATATTGAGATCTTATCTCAAATCCAGATCGTACGGACCTCCCGCGGATGCTTGATTAAATCAAGACCGCAAATCTAATCTTCTCATTGCATCTGAATCTCATTCAGACCAATGTCCAACACTTGGACTAAGATCAGATTGCTTCTCTACTGAGAGGAGTCACTAAAATCCAGACCTGTTTCATCACTCCCTCGGAATGGAAGCGTCATGGATATACAATCGTTTATGATCACATCACCTTCAGGTATTCCCAATACCTGTATATCCTACATACTGGAAGACCCATGGTCAACCCGAAGATCAAGATCAATTTCATACTGTCTTCTTCAGGGTTTGATCACTAAGTTTCTCATTTGATCATTGGGATTTGGTATCGATCATATACTCTCCAAAAGCATATATCATACCTAGGTCTTGATCATATACTTTCCAAAAGTATATATCATACCTACAAATTCAGTCAAGCTTCCAAAGCGAGACGACCGTACACGGAATTTGATTCTTCCCAATATCTCATGAGTGAGCTCATGTCTTCCGGTTCAGTTGTGAACCTGTATGATCCCTTTGAGAGATCGTATTACTCATATGCCCTTATATGCACACCAGCGCGCCGGTGTATAGACCTTGGTTAGGTCATCAACCTATCGGTCTGCCACATGTACATACTCAGACATATAGTAACACATCTGTCTCCGGTCAGAGGATGCGTGCCTATACTGTGACAGCATTCAACATAAGACTTAGGTTATCTCGATCTCGTTAAGTCAACTCTTTGACCTAACTAATCTGACACCTCCGAATCTCTATTCCTATGCAGAGGACCTGCATCAAGAGGTCGGTCAGATATCAGCCTATGTGAGAAAGGATTGCCATCTCCTACTCAGGCTGGAGATCATCTCTTAACAATCATTTGACGGTGCTTGATGAGTCCACAATCTAACTCTTTAGATATTCATCCAAGCACCAGACTCTATGATTCAATAATTGAATCAACAGCTGTATGATCATTAAGATAGCCATGGTACATAACCCTAATTGTACAGAGGGACCTATTATGCAAATTATTTATTCTTCATTTCAGATCAGGGAATGATATACGCAATAACATTTATTGCATAATGGCTCGCCGTGGGCTCACATGTCCAACAATCTCCCACTAGCCCAAAGAGCCATTAATGGGCTAATCATTTAAACCCACGCTCATGTGACAATCGTAGGCTATTTAGAAATAGCTAGGTAAGTTGATCAGTCACTCTGTTCCCAAAAGACTATGCCAAGTCCTTTTATGGTACTTGCATATCCCCAGTAACAGTGCTCGCATCCAATGCGAATGTTGCATCTAATGCAACCAATACTCAATCTTGTCAAAGCAGTTATAGTGTCCTTGACACTATTGCTCAATAATCATTACAACCAGTATTTCCATAATCCTTATCAGAATACCCTTATTCTTGGAGATCACTATCTCATAAGGTATCTACAGTTAAGACCTTTTAGATCTCTATCTATAAAGTCTTAAGCTCTTGAAGATAAGACTTAGAGATCACTATCTCTAAAGCCTTGTCATCTTTGAAGATATTGTTATTACTGCAATCAAGTGTTCTTTCTCCATAGTAGGATTAGTAACATTTTACTACTCCCACTGCATGGCAGATATCTGGCTTTTGTACACATCTAGCACACACTCAGCTTCTCATAACCGACGCACAAGTGCAAGCAGTTCTAGCATTTACTTCCTCAACTCTTTGAGGTGCTATCCCTTTAGATAGGTCAGCATTGCCTCAAATTTCAGCGAAATTCGGTCGAATTTTTGTCGAATATCGATATCCAGTCGAAACCGAAATTTGACCGAAATGACCGAAATGACCAAAATATGGGGGTCCTAGTACAAAAAATGACCGAAATGACCGAAATTTCGATCGAAATTCCACCGAAATTCCATCGAAGTTCTGTTTTGGTCGATACCGAAATGATGACCGAAACCGACATTTAAGGCCTTGTAGGTCAGTACCAAATCTTAAGGTAAGAAAGCCTTTCTTGGAATTTCCAGAAAAATGGAACATGTCCAAGGTGTACTATAAATGTGACTGTCCCAATACTCTCTTTTCTTTGCTTCTGAACACTTTCAGAGCTAAGATCCAAGAGGTATCCTTGAAATCATATTTCAAGATATGGAATAGTCAGTCTATAAAACACTTATTATCATCCTTATATCATTCCAAATGATTAGGATATTATCTACATTTAGTACGATGAACACAATGGCACTCCCACTAAGCTTCACATGGTACATCAAGATTCTATCTGAAATCATAACACTTATGATTTCATCAAATCTGATGTTCCAACTACAAAAAGCTTATTTGAGTCCATAGATGGAGTTTCTTTAGCTTGCACACCTTGCTTTCCTCAATCATGAAGCCCTGGAGCTACTTCATGTGAATATCCTCAGAGAGGTATTCTTAGAGGAATGCAATCTTGACTTAAATCTTGAAGATGCAATAGTCAAGTTGTGTAGTTAAGGTTAGCAATATTCTGATGATTTTAAGCATGGTTACCTAAAAGCAAGTCTCATTGCAAGCAATGTCTTCTCTTCCGGTTTGTAGCTCATGGCTACGAACCGTGCTTTGAAGGTCTCTACCTTCTCATCAGGTTCCCTCTTTCTCTTGAAGATCCATTTGCACCTTAATGGGTCTAACCCTTATAGGTGGATCCTCGAGGGTCCATATACAACATTTATATATGAAGTCTACTTTAGACTATATTGCTAATATCCATCTTTCCATATCACGATCCTCAGGAGCTTCATCACATGAAGTCTGATCATTGTCAGACTTGACTGACACATGGAATACATCCTCAAATTCATTTGAAGAGGTATTAATGTTTCATCTTTAATTATCCTTTTAGTTTCCGATTTCAGGAGCCTCATTATCTTCTCAAGATTAAATGAGTTCCTTTACTTCATTTTCTTCTTGATTCTCAAGAGTCTCAATCCTCCAAGAATCATATTCTCAGAGATGAGATCTTTTAAGAATCTCAAGGTCATAAAGTAGGTATCCAATACCATCCTTTATTTTCCTAACGAAGTAGCACTCTCTAGTGCTTAATTCCAGCTTACTTGCATGGGATCTTATTAAGGATATATAGTGTAGTCTCTACTACATATATATACCTGGAAACTAAGGGATAATTATGCTAAAATTTATCATTGATCAAATCATGTCACACATGATCCAATTGTATCTCCCTATAACTCCATTGAGTTTAGGTTTATCAGGAGGAGTGAGATAGAAATGATGTTCATATCTCCATAAGGTATTCTTTGAATTTTATCTAACAGGTGCAAGTTACCTAGGTTAGATCAAATTCATTTCATCTTTATTCAAACTTTGGTTCTAAACCAAAATTGTGAAATCTTTGAACATTTCAAAGGTTTCTCAGGTGAAGAGAAGAAATCTCATATCATACATGATCATCAATAGATATCATATATCCATAATGTTCACTATGATATAGATGATTCACATACATCAATATGTATGAAATCCCGAATACCTTGACATCTTGCACCTTTCCTAAGAGAAGGGGGTATTGGACATTTTACTTTGAATACAATATTCACAAGTATGTAAGATTTGAAATTTTAGACATTCTAAAGTTTCATATCTTACTAGTCTATTGATCAAATCAACAGACAAATGTCCAAGGCTTGATGCCAGATCATTGTCAAATGATCTTTATCCTCCTATTGATCTTATATGGTTTGATTTTCAGTATTAGAAATCTTAATGAACCATTCATTAATTTTTCTAATTTTGTGGAGTCTACTAGATGTTAGATTACTATCTGAAATATATCCATCATAACTCTTTATGATAGTTCTATCTCAGAATTCATGTTTATTTCCAACATTTAGAAACAAACAATGAGTGTACTCTACTATCTAGGTCATAGAGACATTCTCCAAGACTAAGGGCTATCCCACTGAGAATATGAAGTCTATCTATCCAACATAGATTGTTGCAACAATTACAACAATATCTATGTAGATGACTACTAAACCTTAAGATCAAATTTCTAATCTTCTAATATATATATGCAACCAATTGCATATGTCATTAAAAGATTGGGATACAATTGTCAAACTTTATCTTATGAAATAAGAAATTCGGAGTCAATGATCATATGTAGATTATTCTGATGCTCTATCTGAGTCCTTCACTAAGGATTTTAGACAGATTTGATAGTCATACTATCAACACATCAACTTATTGCGGTATTGGCATTCATCCAACTCTTTGGATGTCATATGGAAGTCACAGAAGTACAATCAACTCTTTGACTTTCCTTCAAGGCCTTAAATGTCGGTTTCGGTCACCATTTCGGTATCGACCAAAACAGAATTTCGATGGAATTTCGGTGGAATTTCGACCGAAATTTCGGTCATTTCGGTCATTTTTTGTACTAGGACCCCCATATTTCGGTCATTTCGGTCATTTCGGTCGAATTTCGATTTCGACTGGATATCGATATTCGACAGAAATTCGATCGAATTTCGTTGAAATTTGAGGCCATGCTTTCCTTCTCACATGGGTCCAACCCATGCTTCCACTATGCTCTATTCATCTATAAACAACCATTGCTTAAGACTAATGATCTCTTATGTTAAATTCAAAAGAATTCAATGTAAGAGCATTTCAACATTTATACATGCTTCATCAAATTCATACAATATGAATATCATGAAGCTTCATGACTGACTTGAGTATAGATAGTAGAATGATGACACTCATCATATCTATATACATCTCAACTCTTAGAGACTTAGGTTCAGGTAGGTATTCAAACATTTTGAATACATCATCTCTTTCGAGCCACCATTCTGCATAATATAGAGAACCATGTCATTCATGATTAAATGTCTAGAGCACATATGTATGCCAAAATATCTTCTTTTATTTTATAAGGATTATTCGACAATTACGATCACCATCGACATGTAACTTCCAAAGTACACTCGATGAAAGATCAAGACTATAGAGACATACAAACCCTAAGGTGATGTCTCATTGTCTTATTTAATTGTCACTCCTCATTATGTTGAGGAAACTTGCACATTGCAACCACATACATTGTGTCCAATTGCAAGTACAATATCTGGATCATGAGTCCAATCCATGATATTTTACTGGTTATTATTGAGTATAACATTGAGTGGGTTTAATGAAGGATTATCTGAAATAAGAAATTTGCATAAGTGTATATATATTATATATACATATTTTACTTTGATTTGGGAATTTTTATATCAAAGTTGTCTTGCCTTGTCAACAATGAAAGTTCATTCCCTTAATCACTTTCAATGTAAGAGATATCCTTACCATTATATCTCTAGCAAGATCTGGGATCTCCTTTCCTATCTTCGTCACATCCCAATAATATGAGAACCTGCGACTCCGATAAAAAAAAGCGGGAGCACATTCCGCCTTGCAAGTCCAACTTGCATTTCCCAATTCGGTCTTTAACACCCGGGCCCACCACCCCTAAGATGATGTTGACTCGTTGTTAATTGAACCAACCGTCAACAGGCTTAATACTCGCTATACGCAATCCAATATCGCCCCAATAATATGAGGACCCGATATTGGGGTCACTACGTATACGGCCTTACTCTTTCGAGAAGCAAAGAACCCGATCCAATTAAATCATATATGGGATCTGTCACTTCGAACAGGCGTCTCATATATACAACAACTGGCGACGGAATTCTTTTCCTTGACGGGAGACCATGGATGTCACTTATGTGATCATCCACCTCATATTCAAATTGTAATTAATTATCGTGAATCATATTCACATAATTAATTCTTCCAAGGGAAATACACATCTATTCATAATAGAGTGTTTTAATAGGATATAATTAATTTAATCACATTAAATTAACTATCAATCCTATTATCAATTAACAAACTTTGAATTTTACTTGAATAGTAGGTATAATCTTAAAGTACGTATTATTTCAAATTTTAATAATTAGAAAAATACACTTTGATTTCTCCGGCATTATCCAGTCCCTACCTGTTGTCATGGCCAGTACCGGCGAGAGTGGGACGGATCACATACATTGCAACCCGCTACCCAGCGATCTCCGACTAGACACCATATCCACCTCAGGAAAGGATAATGCCAGATAGATCATCATGTACTTTGAGATGCTCATCGGTCTTTAAACCGAAATTATACCATATAATATACATCAAAACAATTTTGATTATATTATAAGGAGATTTGCTAAACAAATCCCCAATCCTATTCAAGCAAGAAGGTTTTGCATGTAAAATTTGTCCTACAACTACTGTAGGATGACCTAGGGTTTTGTATGCAAACAATGTTTGTTGATGATTTCAAATTAACCAATGATCAAGATCAACTATCTTATCATTATAGTTAATGGGATGCCATTCAAGGAATTGATTATCATCTTTAAACATTTCACAAATATTTATCAATAACCAATTTCAGAAAATTAACAATTAATTTTCATCATCATATTTGAATGACTTATCACAAGGTTCATGATCAAAAGATGTCAATTTCCAGCAGTGACCCCCAATCACTAAAATTAACTTATCTTGATCAATTTAAATCCAAAATTCGCAAAATTAGTGCCCTAAGATTGCCAACTTGATTTACAACAGAACCTAAGTGATATTTCACGCATTTCGAGGCGCAACAAAACCGCAATTAACAAATTAATCACGTTCTGTTCTGCAGTTCCCGCAACTATGAATACATGCATATTCAAAAGGCCATATATTGAGCAAATTAAATCCAAATTTAGTAAACTCAGATCCTATGGTTTTCTTATTCAATGGGGAACAAAATCCAATTGAAATTTTCGTGTTTAAACACTATAAACAGTGCCGAAAAAATTCAATTAGACAGAGGTGCGAAAATTGAAATGCGATGAAACTTTCGCTACCTATTCAAACCCAAGTCGTCTTTGGTTCACGGATCGTATCCAAAACCTTTTCTGACCTAAGGCTCTGATACCACTTGAAGGATATTGAGAATCCTTAAGCGCATCACGGAAGCGTGTCGATCGCATCGTATGCAATCGGGGCGACTAGTCACACTAGTCGCAAGATGCAGCGGAAATTAAAAAAAAATCAAGTGATGAAACCACATGATCACGAGAACATTTCTCGGATCGTTTCATCAAACCACAAAGCATAAGGAATACCTCTTGAAGCGTGGTTGTAATCGTGAGATCCCAAACAGGAGATCCTCCTGTCTTAAGTCCAATCCACGAAGAACACACTTGCGGGCGCGATGATGAGTCACGTTCCTCCCGCAATCCCCGATGAAGATCCAAGCGATGGATCCCCTGATTTCGTCATACGAAATCCGTCGTCTTCCGTTAGAGCAAGCAGTCCCAAAGAAGAAGGAGATCCCCGAGTCGTCGAAGGCGAAGGCATGACGCTCTCCTCCTCAATATACAAAGTGGACGGCCACTTGAGATTGAGAGGGAGAGAGGCTACACGAGAATGAGAGAGAGAGAGAGTAGTAATCTTCTACAACTCTTGATAATGTGCCTTGTAAGGCTAGGCTAGCCCTCCTTTTATACTAGTTTGGAATCCAATGGATCTCAATCCATAGGACACATAGATCCAACGGCCATGCTTGGTCTATGTTACAATCAATGGCTATAATTGTTGTTGGTTAAAACCAACAACATTTATTTATAATTAAATTAAATATTGTTGCAACATTATCAACACATTTTTAATTTAACATAAATAAATTAGTTAAGAGATTAATCAATATAATGAAATGGAGATAATATTGCCTCCTAAAAAAAAGGGCGTCACCCTTGACTTTTTCATGGATGACACCACCTCTAAATTGGTGGCTTTTATCTCCTTTTTATTATATCACATTTTCTCTTAATAATTTGTAATAATAATTATCACAAAAATATCCACCAAATTAATTCCAAATTAATTTGTGAATATTTCAATCATGCCATTGAAAATTATGTGAATCATATTCACATCCCAAACTAATTTGTAAATTATGTTTCCAATTAATTACTTAATGTGAATCCAATTCACATTAATAATTAGCAAATGCTATTTACATAGTTTCTCTCTCTCTAATATATTATAAATCATATTTATAATATATATGATTAATATGGATAGTGCTATCCACATTATTCATATCCATGATAATTAAATCACATTTAATCATCTTGGATCTCTTTTCTCATATGCCCAAATAACATGAATCACATTCACGTTATTCATATCTTTGATAATTAAAACACATTTAATTATCTTAGATATCTCTTCTTATAATATGAATCAAATTCATATTATTCATGATAACTAAATCATATTTAATTATCCATTTTCCAGATGCTTGGATACAGAATTCATCAAATGAATTATTCTTGAACTCCGTCAAGAATAATGTGCTTTCTCCGCAGATACTTGGAGATAAGGACAGGGCGATTGTATTGTTCCACGTATAGTGACTTGGATATTGAGATCTTATCTCAAATCCAGATCTTACGGACCTCCCACGGATGCTTGATTAAATCAAGACCGTAAATCTAATCTTCTCATTGCATCTGAATCTCATTCAGACCAATGTCCAACACTTGGACTAAGATCAGATTGCTTCTCTACTGAGAGGAGTCACTAAAATGCAGACCTGTTTCATCACTCCCTCGGAATGGAAGCGTCATGGATATACAATCGTTTATGATCACATCACCTTCAGGTATTCCCAATACATGTACATCCTACATACTAGAAGACACATGGTCAACCCGAAGATCAAGATCAATTTCATATTTTCTTCTTCAGGGTTTGATCACTAAGTTTCTCATTTGATCATTGGAATTTGGTATCGATCATATACTTTCCAAAAGCATATATCATACCTAGGTCTTGATCATATACTTTCCAAAAGTATATATCAAACCTACAAATTCAGTCAAGCTTCCAAAGCGAGATGACCGTGCACGGAATTTGATTCTTCCCAATATCTCATGAGTGAGCTCATGTCTTCCAGTTCAGTTGTGAACCTGTATGATCCCTTTGAGAGATCGTATTACTCATATACCCTTATATGCACACCAGCGCGCCGGTGTATAGACCTTGGTTAGACCATCAACCTATCGGTCTGCCAAATGTACATACTCAGACATATAGTAACACATCTGTCTCCGGTCAGAGGATGTGTGCCTATGCTGTGACAGCATTCAACATAGGACTTAGGTTATCTCGATCTCGTTAAGTCAACTCTTTGACCTAACTAATCTGACACCTCCGAATCTCTATTCCTATGCAGAGGACATGCATCAAGAGGTCGGTCAGATATCAGCCTATGTGAGAAAGGATTGCCATCTCCTACTCAGGCTGGAGATCATCTCTTAACAATCATTTGACGGTGCTTGATGAGTCCCCAATCTAACTCTTTAGATATTCATCCAAGCACAAGCCTCTATGATTAAATAATTGAACCAACAGCTGTATGATCATTAAGATAGCCATGGTACATAACCCTAATTGTACAGAGGGACCTATTATGCAAATTATTTATTCTTCATTTCAGATCAGGGAATGATATACGCAATAACATTTATTGCATAATGGCTCGCCGTGGGCTCACATGTCCAACACTTGCTCCCACGGAAATAGCATCATTTCGATGCAATCAAACAACTGAAGTGACACTTGTGGACTCAACCTCTCAAATCGATACAGGTCTCATTCTTGCCATCTTGCGGTTTCCCTCTTTGAAAAAGGTCCAACAAAACTCCCAGGAGTGATCCAAAAAATTGATCCTCGCAGCATTCCAAACCTTCCAAGCCACTGGAAATCAAAAGAAAAGATGCTCAGTATCTTCTCATTCCATCCCACAAGAGGGACAACTCGAGTCTGTGATTGGGGTCCATCGTGTTCTTATACACTCTTGCACTAATCGTTTCCAAGTTGCCATAACAAAACTTTTACATGCAATGGGAACCACAGATTCCATTTGTCTCACAAATATGTAACTAAAAGCATTCCACAAGATGAGTGAACACCAAAGCGCACTGTAGGCAAGAACAACAGAGAAGATCTCCAACAGCACCAAACCGAAGTGTCAGATTCCAAACTCCACCAAACTCAGAAACTCCAGCTACTCCTCAAGAGCCTGACCTGAGAAGTGACACAAAAGCATCCATCCAGCCTCCATCGCCCTACAAAAGATCCAGCACAACAATCAGGCACTGTTACCCTCGGTTCCATTGCAAGGCCACGGAGTTCAGGAATTTCCCTCGAGCACTCATTTACCTCTAATTCATCAAACCAAAAGCGAAACACATCGACATTTCCCATCTCCTCAGCAAAGGTGGCATTGCAGGCAACATCCTCATCAAGCCTCACCAATAGCGCGTCTCTAAAAATGCAACCCAGCAAACAAACATCTACGAGGCAGTGCTAGGTGAAGGAATATATCACTTTGGACAGATTCTACGCAGCACTATCTTCTTTTCAGCAACACTGTTTCCACATCTCTGGCACGTAACAACTTGGTAACAATTCTGATTATGAATATAACTAGTCACATCTCATACGTTGTGTTCTTTTAAGAATACTCTTTAGGAATTTGTCTCAAAATAGTCGGATCTTTTCAACGTGGATTTAAGCTTTGTTGTTGTTGATTCTCATGCCATATGCACGTTCCAAAAGAAGTGATGAACATAAGATTACTGTTAGGAGAAAAGAATTCGTTGTTATTCCAAAGAACCCTAGGCTCTCTTATATAGAGAAGGCCTATGAGTAAATTACATAAAGTGGAAACAAGAAAATAAAAACAACCGAAAAGATACATAAACTATAGAAATATCTCAACACTCCCCCTCAAGATGGAGCATAGATATCAATCATGCTCAGCTTAGAAGAACACTTCTGGAATGGCCATCTGAGCAGTGGATTGGTGAAGATGTCGGCAGTCTGCTCTCCTGAACTGACATGAGAAGTAGAAATCAAGCCCTTCTGGATCATATCTCTAGTATAGTGGCAGTCTACTTCAATATGCTTTGTTCTTTCATGAAAAGCATGATTATTAGCAATGAATATCGCGACTTGATTATCACATTGTAGCTGCATGGGTAGAGGTACATCTATATGAAAATCTTCTAACACAGCTCGAACCCACATCATCTCAGTACTTGCTTGTGCCGGCCCTATATTCAGATTCAGCACTAGATCTAGCCACCACTGTTTGTTTCTTGTTTTCCAAGAAACCAAAGAACTACCCACAGACACTGTAAAACCTGAAGTAGACTTCCGATCCTTAGGGCGTTCTGCATAGTTCACATCAGCACAAGCAGAAACAGAAATGTTTGTTTCTTTTTTGAACAGTAATCATGTGCCTGGAGATGACTTTAGATATCTCAGTATCATGTATATGGCATCCATATGTATTTATCTAGGTTATTCCATAAATTGACTCACCCGAGTCACTGCAAAAGCAATATCAGGTCTATTGATAATAATATAGAGAAGCTTACCTACCATTTCTCTATATCTTCTCCTGTCAACCTCATATGTATCATCATCATATAACTTCATGCTAGGATCCATAGGAGTAGTTGAGGGTTGACACCCAATCATGCCCGTCTCAACAAGCATATCTGTAATATACTTCCTTTGGGTCATCACAAGACCCTGCGTATTCTTGGCAAATTCCAACCCCAGAAAATATCGTAGAGTGCCAAGATCCTTAGTAACAAACTTATGGCCCAAAAATATTTTTGTCATCTTTATCCCCTGTGTATCATCTCCTGTAACGAGTATATCATCAGCATACACCGATAACAACCGTACCTGTAGAAGTCTTCTGAACAAACAAAGAGTGATCTGCATTTGATCTTTTGAACTCTTGCTTTTCAATAAGATCAGACAGCTTCTGAAACCACGCCCGTGGGCTTTGTTTAAGACCATATATCGCCTTGTGAAGTCTACACACCATGTGACTCTCCCCCTCAGCAGCAAACCCCGGAGGCTGTTGCATGTAGACTTCTTCCTATAGATCTCCATACAAGAAGGCATTCTTAACATCAAGCTGAAACAAGGGCCAATCACGTACCACATCAACTGACGGGAGGACACATACAGTCGAATGACGCGCACCTAGAGAGAATGTGTCCATATAATCCACGACATATGTCTGAGTGAACCCTCGCGCTACTAGCCTTGCCTTGTAACGGTCAAGGCTACCATCTGCATGATATTTGACAGTGAACACACATTTACAGCTGACAACAAATGCTCCTGGGGGAGCGGGAACCAAGCTCCATGTACCCCTCGACTGTAGAACAACCATTTCCTCCTCCATAGCAGAACGCTTGCAGCCAATCTTCAAGGCATCCTGATGATTCCGTGATATCTCCATGGCTGATAGAGCCACAACAAACCTCTGAAAGTCCCATGTGAGATGATGGAAGGAAACCTGTGAAGCAAGTGGATATGATGCACAGGTACGTTTCTGCTTCCGTATGGCAATAGGTACATCCAGATCATTAGAAACAATGCTCGTCGGTATGTTATTCTCCTGCAAAGATGATCCATGCACTTGCACATTATCAGACCCATCGTTAGTAATAATATCTGGACAAACCTGGGGCATGTTGGATGATTGACGAGCACCATGAGCAGGAACAGACCGACGGGTATAGAATTTCGATAAGGGTAAAATAGGTGGTTGTGGAGGTGGTGGTGGTGGCGGGACAACAGGAACTGGAGCGGGAAAGGACGAACACGGAGGAGGAGGTAATACATAGATCTCATCATCAGATGTGGATGAGGCCAACCTGTCACCTGCAGGGGAGAAATACATTACAGACTCAAAGACTGTGACATCAGCACTAACAAAATATTTCATGTTTATAGGGTCATAGCATCGGTAACCCTTCTGAGTCCGAGAGTAACCAACAAACACACACTTGACAGTCCTAGGTGAGAGCTTGTCAAGTCCCGGAGACAACTGGTGAACAAAAGCAACAACGCCAAAGACACACGGAGTAAGTGAGAATAATTCCTTATCAGGAAAGACAACAGAAAGAGGAATTTTCTCACCTAAGACAGAGGATGGCATACGATTCACAAGATAACATGTCGTAAGGACTGTATCACTCCAAAAACAAATGGGGGCACAACTCTAGATAAGGAGAGTCTGAGTGATATCAAGAAGATGACGATGCTTTCTTTCAACAACTCCTTCTGTTGAGATGTATAAGCACATGTGGTTTGATGGATAATGCATCGAGAAGAGAAGAAATGTGAAAGAGCACGAGTGCAAAATTCCAAAGCATTATTTGTACGCACATATTTCAAAGTAAAGGAAAAAACATTATGCACTTTATTTATAAGATTTTTGATTGCATCCCCTGCTTCAGATTTATTCTCCAACAAAAACACCCACGATAACCGAGAAAAATCATCAACAACAACAAGATAAAACATGTGTCCCTGGTGATCAGGAACGCGACTCGGACCCCAAATGTCAACATAAAATAACTCAAAAGGGGAGCTACTGCTCCGAGACTGACGACTGGGAAAGGTAGATCTATGATGCTTTCCCAATTGACATGCGACACACTGAAAGGAAGAACTCAGTGAAATCTGAGGCAAGATATGACGCATCTTCTGAAGAGGGAGGTGGCCAAAGTGTAGATACCATGTAAATGGAGAGATTGGTCCACTTGACTGAGAGACGCCAGCATAGGGGGTTCGGACCATACGATAAAGACCATCCTGCTCACAGCCACAGCCAATCACCCTGCCCGTAAGAATCTCCTGAAAAACAAGAGACGATGGGTCAAATATAGTGTGATATTACAAATCCTTCGTAATTTGACTGATAGAAAGTAAATTCATCGAAAACTCAGGAGTGTGTAATACATTTTGTAGACGTGTGGAAGGCGATAAATTGATCCCCCCTTGTCCAATGATAGGGGAATGAGTCCCATCGGCTATCACGACAGATCAACTCGGTGGTATCACCCTATCGGATGTAAGTTTATCTTTGTCTCGGCAAAGATGATGTTTCGCACCGGAATCCATAATCCATTCTGAAACGTCAGATCCATGACAGGAGGTAAAAGCATAAGCACTAACTGAGGTGCTAGCAGTGGCTGAGGTACTGGCAGAGGCTGAAGCAACAATATCTGAGGTGCCTCCTGGAGATTATGTAGAGGCAGGCAGCATAATATCACGCAATCTGACAACAAACTCCTCAAACCTCTGGTCTGAAGCAAATGATGATGGAGATGCAACATGCTCGGCTACACGCGCCGAGGTCGGAAAACCATGCTTAGAATAGTATGTATCCTCCGCGTGATGGCCTGACCTGGACGATGACAAAAGATGCAAGGCTGACGAAACGGCCGCCTCTACCACGAGATCTACAGCCACGAAATGAAGAAGAGGCTTTTCTGCCTCTGGAGGCCGCCATCGCCAAAGGACGCTGAGTAACAGCATTGGACGAGACTGTAATACGACTAAGCATGCGGTAAACCTCCTCCATTGGAGGAATAGTAGCATCCGCAAGAATCTGTGAGCAAGCAGCATCATATTCTGGGTCAAGTGCCGCAAGTAAGACCCCCACCATGGTAGCATTCAAAAAGGTCTTCTGTTGCTCGGGAGTCGCCGTAAGAGGAATGATGTTGTAAAGCTTCTCAAACATCTCTCACAAGGATGTATATTAGGAGTGAAGAGGTCGTTCGTTCTGCTTGACTATGAATATGTCATGCTGGAGTTGAAGGATCTTGGTCTCATTTCGCACCTGCGAGTATGTTGCTACAAGTATGTCCTACACCACCTTAGTTGGGTTGATGAAGAACATCATTAACAATCTCCATCGTCAGTGTACCTGAAAGCCATACTTTGGCATACGAATCATCAGTCTCCCAAGAGGCATAAACCCCAGTCTTCTCTGTCGGCTCATATTCGGTAAGAATGTGCTTCTTACCATTCAATTTCATGAGACTCATGAACAGCATTGCTCAGAGCTCATAGTTCATCCCATCCATCTTGACAATGGGCGTTGGACCTTTGAAAGCACCTATGGAGGGCATATCGACCTTGTTTTCTGACATTTTGCCGGAGATATGTGTTGGGAAAAATGAACAACTTGTTTATTCCATAAGCCCTAGGCTCTCTTATATAGGAGAGTAGCCTATGGGTAAATTACATAAAGCATACAACTGAAAATAAAAATAACGAAGGGATACAGGCACTACTCTATATGCGTCAACACTCCCCCTCAAGATGGAGCATAGATATCAATCATGCTCAGCTTGGACGCACACTTCTGGAATGCGCCTCGAAGTAATGCCTTGGTAAATATCCATCAATAGAAATATCTTCATTACATACCATAGGCGAGCTAGGAGACGAGTCATGACCATGAGCGGGAGGAGGCCTGCGGGTATAATGGAACGGTAGCGGTGAGACAGGTATATGTGGTGGTGGTAGTGGTGGTGACGGCATCTGAGGTGGTGTTGCTGATGACAGCATTTGAGGTGGTGGTGTCATGTATATGGCATCAGTAGATAGAGGTGGTAGTTGCTTGTCTCCCGAGGCTGAAAAGTACATAACAGATTCAAAAAATGTAACATTGCACTGACCATATACCGCCGACGCAGAGGATCAAAGCACTTGTACCCCTTTTGAGTTCTGGAGTACCCAACGAAAACACATTTGACAGTCCTAGGAGAGAGCTTGTCAGTACCATGCGACAACTGATGGACAAAGGCAACCGACCCAAACACACGAGGAGTAAGGGTGAATAGATCCTTCCCAGGATAGATGAGGGAAAACGGAATCTGTTCATTCAAGACAGAAGAAGGCATACGATTGATTAGGTAACATGCAGTGAGAACTGCATCACCCCAGTAGGAGTAGGGAACATGACTCTGTATAAGAAGTGATCGTGTGACATCAAGAAGGTGACGGTGTTTCCTTTCAGCAATTCCGTTTTGTTGAGATGTATGAGCACAAGATGTTTGGTGAACAATCCCTTTTGAGTAGTAATAATTGGCAAGAACATTAGTGCACAATTCTAAAGCATTATCACTTCTCACAAACTTCACAGATGTGGAGAAAACATTTCGTATTTCATTCAGAAAATGGATAATGATATTTCCTGCTTCAGATTTATTTTTCATCAAAAACACTCATGACACTCTAGAAAAATCATCCACAAATACTATATAAAATCTGTGTCCCTGATGATCAGGTACACGACTCGGACCCCAGACATCAATATGAAATAACTCGAACTTGGAGGTACTACTCCGACCTGGACGACTGGGAAAGGACGACCTGTGATGCTTTCCCAACTGACACGCCTCACATTGAATAGGTGTATGAGGACGACCATAAGGTAACACGTGACGCAACTTCTGAAGCGGTAAATGTCCACAGCGCATATGCCACAATAAGGTAGATGCTTGTCCAGTGGGAAGGGATGAGGTTCCAGCAAATGGGGTCTGATTCAGGCGGTAGAGGCCTCCTTGCTCATAGCCACGACCAATCACGTTGCCCGTATGGATGTTCTGAAAAATCAAAGAAGATGGATCAAAAATTGCCCGACAATGTAGATCCTTCGTAATCTGACTAATTGACAACAAATTCATTGAAAAATCAGGTGCATGTAGCACATTCTTAAGCTGCATAGACGATGTCAATCTAATCTCCCCCTGACCAGTGATGAGGGAATGTGTACCATTGGCAATTACTATTGTCCGGCCTGGAGGGATCTGAGTGTATCCTGTAAGTAAACTCTGTTCGCCACATAGGTGATGTGTAGCGCCCGAGTCCATAATCCATGGTAATGTATCTGATCTACTACTGGTGAATGCAAGTATGCTACCTGAAGCACTGGTAGACGCAGAGGCAGAAGCAGCGGCATCAGATTGACTCTCCGTAGTCGGTGCTGGACCAGATGGTGGAATAATGCCCCTCAGACGGGCAACTAGATCGTCGAACCGTTGATCCAAAGTAGCAGCAGATGGAGGCTCTATCTGCTCAGCAACTCGTGCGGATGCAGGAAATCCATGCTTCGAGTAGCATGTGTCTTCATTATGTCCAACCCGGTAACATTAGGTACATGTTGGCCTAGTGCGGCCACCTCTTCCACGAGGTCCACATCCACGGCCCTGGTGATGAAATCCGCGACCCCTGTTGGTTGCCATGGCTGAAGTATTCTGACTCGAGGACGTGGAAGGAACTGTGATCCGACTCAGTCTATGGAAAGCTTCCTCCATGGGAGGAATAGTAGAGTCGGCCAAGATCTGTGATCGTGTCGCCTCATACTCTGGATCAAGTGCAGCCAGGAACACACCCACCATAGTCGCGTTCCTATAAGTCTTCTGTTGTTCTGGCGTAGCTGTCAGGGGCATGAAGCTATAGAGCTTCTCGAACATCCCTCTCAGTGATGTATAGAGAGAATGTAGAGGACGACCATTCTGCTTGATAGTGAAGATATCATGCTGGAGTTGCAGAATCTTTGTCTCGTTCTTTGCCTGTGAATATGTGGCCGCCAGAATGTCCCACATATCCTTGGCCGTGGGTTGATGTAGAATGTCGTTGGCTATCTCAATGACCAGTGTATTGGATAGCCAA
Source organism: Ottelia alismoides (assembly GCA_037367405.1). Classification (NCBI taxonomy): domain Eukaryota; kingdom Viridiplantae; phylum Streptophyta; class Magnoliopsida; order Alismatales; family Hydrocharitaceae; genus Ottelia; species Ottelia alismoides. Next base: position 1,572,059 of record JAZKJV010005397.1, on the reverse strand, counting down.
ACTTTGGCGTATGCATCATCAGCCTCCCAAGAGGCATTGACTCCAGTCTTCTCAGCAGGCTCTGGTTCGGTAAGAATGTGCTTCTTACCCGTTGACTTCATCATGCTCATGAACTGCATTGCCCACAGTTCATAGTTTGTACCGTCCATCTTTACAATAGGCGATGGACCACGAAATGCGCCAATAGATGGGATATCCGCCTTGCTTTCTGACATACTGGAGATGGAAGACTGGAGCGATTGACAGAGGATGAGATTCGTCTACAATGACATAGACGGGCTTAGTTGCACGTGTAGACCTCAAGCAACTAAACCCATGTAGATGAAGATGTGTGTGCCCTAAGGCTTAGGGCTTAGCACACGTACACGCGCGCAAGAAGCACGCGCACACGCAACTGGTTCGCGCACAGAGGAGATGCAAGAGGGCTACAACGCGCAAGGTGCAGTGGTAGCGCGCAGGCGCGGTGCACAGCAGTGCACAGGGGCACAGCGGTGCACAGGCACGGTGCACAGCAGTGCGCAGGGAGAGGCGCAGCGCAGGCGATGCGCAGCACAGGGGCGCAGACGATGCGCAGGCGCGATGGATCAGCACAGGGGCGCAGGCGCGATGGAGCCCCGGCGATGCGCAGCACAGGGGAGCAGCAACACCGACGCAGGGGTGCTGGTGCGGCTGCGGTGAGCCCCGGCGGCGCCGATGAGATGGAGAGAGATAGAGAGGCCGGCGGGTGTGGGATAGGGTTAGGGTTTCGAGAACTCCGGTCTAGGACCGTCGCTCTGATACCATGTTGGGAAAAATGAACAACTTGTTTATTCCATAAGCCCTAGGCTCTCTTATATAGGAGAGTAGCCTATGTGTAAATTACATAAAGCATACAACTGAAAATAAAAATAACGAAGGGATACAGGCACTACTCTATATGCGTCAACAATATGGAACTATGGTTTGTAAACAAAGGAACAAATGTCTACATAAATATCAGTGGATTTGAGTGCGTATGTAGACCTATGCACTCAAACCCATAGGAGGCAACGATGGCGGCGGGGAGGGGAGAGAGCCGACGACGTGTAGGGGAGAGGGCCGGCGGCGGGAGGGGGTTGGCGGCGAGGAGGGGGGCCCGGCGGTGGAGAGAAGGGCCAGCGGAGAGGGGGGCAGCGGCGGGAGGAGTGCCGACAGAGAGGAGGGCCGGCGGAGAGGGGGGCGGCAGCGGAGAGGAGAGAGGGTGAAGGGGGGTGGCGGCAAGAGGTGGTGGGCTAGGGTTTTGGCTCCGATACCAAGTTAGGAAAAATAGGATTCGTTGTTATTCCAAAGAACCCTAGACTCTCTTATATAGAGAAGGCCTATGGGTAAATTACATAAGGTGGAAACAAGAAAATAAAAATAACCGAAAAGGTACATAGACTATAGAAATATATCTACAATTACAATCAATCACATAGACAGAAGAGAACTTAAAGATGCATATTGTCTTGATATTCAAATTTTAATAGTTTTACTAAAATATATCTAGATGTTTGCACTGCCATCTAGTCAAGTATAATAAGGGCAATTTATCAAGTAGAATACCATGATAGGTTGGGTGCAACCTACAAATCAATATTTGGGGGAAAGGGAAGTGGCTGGGAAAAGCTACAAATTGTTTTAAACGTAACTTCGCTTTATCCATTAAATTTTCCTCAATGCAATATCACTTAACTGTTGTGTAATCTACAATAAAAACAACAGCGGTCACCAAGGGAACTCACTTGATTCTTTTTTTGATGAGTGGACAATTAAAAATGACTGAACAGTAAAAATATATATGGTAAGCACCAGTCATGCACGTAACAAAAATGACTTGACGGACTTATGCCACATATAAGAATCAAATATAAATAAAGGTTCCAGTTATAGCAACAGTAGGTGGTAACCAGAACAGATGCCCCACCGACATAAAATTATAAAGATAATTCTACAAATATCTGATTAAAGCTGGTAATCTCTAAATCTTAACAATAAGTGCGCTAATAAATGACCTGTATTTAGCTGAACGAGGATCTTGATCAAGATGACGCTGTAAGTAGGACAAATCTTGAACATCGGTGTAAAATTCAAGATTAAAAGCTGCGAGAAATGGCGAAAAGTAATTATGATCACCATGAAACTAGCTAAGGGACTTTGACCGACAAGCTGGATAAGATCACCATACCCAGTTTCCCGTAGCTCTCAATGAGGTCTATTTTTGACAAAACATTGATGTGAGGAAGTTCAAGATGTAGCATTGTTGAGAGTGACAGAAGCAGTGCACTAATGAACTTCCCAGGATCACTGCACAGATGTGCATCAACCAAGTGCATTGCAGTCAACTGCAAAATAAAAGTGAAAAAAAACATAGAATGGCCTTGTGACATTGTCTAATACCAATTCCTTTCAAACATACGAGAACAGATTACCATACCCTTAAATCCATCTTCTTGATAAGCTTCATTATAACATTCTTTGCATTTGAATGTAGGAAGAAAAGTTCAACTTGACCAGGAAAGTCAAATAAAAGGTAGTGATCTACAAAATTAAAGATAGAAAAATAATTTTCATATAAAAAGGGGGGAAAAGAAATAACAATAAATAGACTGGACGAAAGAAACTAAAAAATGAATTACAAAGAAGCACAAGTTTTTGCAATTGTATGACCGTAAAAATAAAGAAAACGCCATCCTCAGAAAATATGATATCATCATGATGGTGTTTGGGTTTAAAACGAGCCTTCATACATAGCAGTGATGCGTTTAGGTTGGAATTGGGGTGGACGCTCGCGGCGAAGAACCAAAATAGACAATGTGGATTTCAGCAAGCGGTGAACCTCAAGATGTTGCATGCTTATACTATAGGAGTCAAAGCCATCACACGTGGTCATCGTTTATGTTGTCTTTATGGCTACATGGCATTGAAGCTTCAATTACCCAAAGTTGTTATAGGACTATGGCAGACATGGTGATGATGCAAGAATTGGCACATCTATCATGGATGGTGATGACATCCCTCGACAGAGTGATACATGGTGTCTCAGCACATCGATGCGTACAGTGTTAGTGGAAACTGCTTTAACCAAAAACGTTTTCAGGGGGATTGCCCACCTTTGCAGACATCCACTTCATGGCTCAACATTTTTGGGTTGGACATGGTCCACCCGTGGTTAAATGTTCTTCGACGTCCATAGGAGGAGGATTTGCAAGCATTATGGAGCTCGGACATACACCTAGAAGGTGGTTGTTCAATCCAATGGTGCACAACCACACCTTTTTATGGAGACCACGTTGATGAGGGAGGCAAAGCATGAAAGGTTTCACTCATCTAGGGTTCAGTTGCCGTTGCGCTTCCTGAAGGTGATTACAACCTAGGTGGAACCTTTCAATAACGTCAAAGAGATGTCTCTTTTATCTGATGAGTGAAATCCTCTTCTTGCAATTGCAGTGGTGGAGGTTCGACAATGGCCACAGTTCAATCACACCCATCGACGCTTCGGACAAAAGGGTCACGAAATAAAAGAATAAACAGTATTCAGGTGAATAATATTCGATTATGTATTTTAAATTATTTTATAATATAAATTTATACATTATACATGTAATCTTACATATTTTTACATGTATGGTCATTATTAACAAGACTAAAATAACAATGGCATTATAATCAAAGTAAACACATCTAACAATAACAATGGCATTATAATCAAAGTAAACACATCTAACTTTTACTTTACAATAAAGAAAAGTATGACATCCAAAAATAATAATAGCAAAAAGAATGATGTATTTTTCAAAAGTCAACCAACTAGTTGGTCAAAGTTATTCTATTCGGTCACCCTATGGAACAAGGTTTTAAGTGTTGATATTGATGGCGTTCGCCAATATAAAAAAGACATGCTGAGGATATGCCACCGACATGCCGACGTAATCCCGAAATCAGGTCAATACTAAATAAATAAATTACTTTTAAAATAATAAAGTTTCTACTAGTCCCAAATGTATAAATAATGTATTTCTACAATCATCTCAAATTTACGAGTTTAAGAGAAGTCAATGTGCAAAATCGTGTGTATTTAATATATTAGAAGTCCTTATTTAACACATTATATAAACTTTAATATATTAAATATACTACCATTTAATTATTATATTATTTAACAAGAAATTGCTAGTAATAAAAGTAGAAGGTTACATAATAAAAGTACCAAAAATTTAATACTCAACTAAAAATTGAAGGCAAATATTAGAAAACATCGTGAAGAACCAATAAAGACAGTAAACAACAATCCTTACAAAGGTGCATCAACTCGTGCCATCTCCAAATCTTATGCATGTCAGTCATGGACGGCCATATCGCGATATATCGGCGATATATCGGTATCGACAGGTCACCGATATATCGCCGATATGGTCGATATCGGGTATCGACAGGCCAAAAATGCACAATCTCGGTCCGATGTCGGCGATATGGGTCGATATATCGGCGATATATCGGTATCGACATGGTACCGATACCGATACCAATATCGATATATCCTTCCATGATGTCAGTAATAGTGGCATTGCCCCCTCATATCACCCAAATTGGTCGATAATTTAGAATGTCTAAGAAGATGTCCCTAATTTCACATATATCATCGAAGTGATCGGCATAATGTCAGACACCGTCGGTCCGACTATGAGGTGCAGTAGGGCGATCGGCTAAGTAATCGGTATTCAGTCAATACTCAGTCCGACCAAATGATCGATCTGACGATTCGATTGACTAGCCTGTTATTTGACCGACTATTGGTTGACTACTACAAAAAAATATTTTTTTCATGAATCCTGATTTATGCTACTAACACCAAAAATATAAAGCTCCATCTTAGTTTCCCATGGTCTCTCTTTTTTAATAAATGGTTTCAACTACCATGAGTTATGACACATTGCCTTCTTTTTGATATTAAACCCACCCATTTGCTCATCTTGGCTTTGTCTAAAATTCAATTGGAACTTTTATTGTATTAACTGATGACCATATATATAAATAAATATATGTATTTGATATAATATTTATATTTAAACAATAAAAATATATAAAACCAAATAATTTCAAATGCTCGCTCAAATACCAACTTTTGTAATATTGTCATTGAAATGAGGCATGCATTTGGGAATGGGGGAACTCCACCCATATCGATGCTGACAAAAATGGAGAAATGACACGTTTCACTAGCATGCCATCGGCAATGCTACGAAATCTAAAACTATGCCACCAAATAGCATAGTCGGGTCGACTAATTGGTTTAGTCTGACGACTATCGCAACAATGGTCGATGGGAACGCCTTTCATGTTCAAATTGATGTTGGCGGCAGCTCATGGTACTCAACAATGGTGATGGCAGAGCTCTGATCACCATGCACTCAATATGTGCATGATTCGAGGAGGGAGATGGTGCCAATGATGTGTAAGAAAGGTGGTGGCAATAATTCCACCCTAGGAAATCGTGTTTCTATGAGCATCAATACTGTGATATCAATGAATAAAATAGCAACTAATGTGAGTTAGTGCCAAGTAGAGGAGCACAATGATAGCAAAGAGCAACTTTTGGGCGGTAAGCAGTGGGGACATGAGCCCTACATGAAGTCGTTGCTCATATATTGATAGTCCATAGGCTGAGTTCAAACGTAGTGCAATTCCTTGAAAGATTCCCAAAACTTGCACCAAATCCGAATCCAAATACATGACCATGATGGAAACCCAAAGCATGGCATGCAACTTGACCTCGGAACTTTTAAAGCCATGATGTCCGATGGGGGGTCCAAATTCTACATATGTTGTTTTTTTACAGGTGCAAAGCGAATCTCAACGGGGATCCAGTAAACATCAATGAGGTTAGGCTTATATTTCTAAGAAGCATTGGAACAATGGGGGATTAACCCACAGCTCCGATTTGTTTGCCAGCACTCTACTATAGAAGTTTGACTAAAAAACCTCTACTATATAGGTGAAGATGACTATTCATGACAATGGCATAGACCATACCATAAACAAGGGCACGTGTAACGGGAGGCATTTATCGTTGACAAAGAGCCTTGCTCTACTTTATAGTAGTGTCATGGAGACTACCATGATGCAAATGATGGCTACGTACTGACGACATGTGGAGTAACATCGACTGGCAAAAGAGGGTATAGGAAATCATTTCTCCTTGAATGTTCTAGTCCACTTTGCAGAAAGGGAGGGCCATGTTCTTCGAATACAGAGCAGTTGACAATGTTGTAGGAGTGGGAGCACAGAATCCATTGAAGGATCTACAATTTAAGGGGTCAGCATGCTTTATCTAGAGTGAAGGTGAAGGAACATGCAAGGAAAGAGGGGCACATGGTAGAGAGGTGATGGATGAGGAGGCGAAGACTCCGAGAAGATCGTAAGTTGGAATATGATGCTTAAGGGATGAGGAGATGCTGAGGATGATGGAAACGTGATGTTGTGAATAGGGTATCGACATAGTGTGGTGCTTCCGAGAGTCAACACTCAACAGTGTGACAATTTGTGTGAAGGCGGGTGGGGGGAAACAACTAGATGGTTTTATGGCATTTGATTCACTAAGGAGTTTGAGAGGTCATGTGGTGGCCTGGAAGAATGATATTTTGTATTGTAGAGATATGTTTTATGTTTATGTATCTTTTTATCTATTTTTTCTTTTTTTCTGTCTACTCTATGTATTTTACCCATAGGCATCTCCCTATATAAGAGAGCCTAGGGCTCAAGGAATAAACAACTCATTTTATTTTCCCAACATGGTATCAGAGCGGTAGTCCTAGACCGGAGCTCTCGTACCGAAACCCTAACCCTATCCCCACCGCCAGCCTCACGTGTGCCCGCTGCCTGGGGCACTCGCAGCCCAGGGGCTCTCGTCGCCCCTTGCGGTCCTGGCTGCAGCCTTGCCTCGCCGCTCCTCGCGATCCCGATCGTCGCCCCTCGCGGTCCCAGCTGTGGCCTCCCATCACGGCCCTAGTTGCGGCCTCCCATCGCGCTCGGCGGCCCCCGCATCCCCTGTCGCCATTCCCAAAGGGCCCTTCTCAAAAGGCCTTTCACGGCTAGGTCATCCTTCGGCTACCAACACATCTCCGTGTTGATGGGTTTGGTTGCTTGAGTCTACACATGCAACCAAATCCCTTTATGTCAGTGTAGACAAAAGTTCATCCAGTCTACCGACCTAATCTTCTCTAGTCATCATGACAGAAAGCAAGATTGATATTCCCACCACGGGCACCTTCAGAGGTCCTGCGCCTATTGTGAATATAGATGGGTCAAACTATGAATTATGGGTCATGCAGTTCATGAGCCTAATGAAGTCGATGGGTAAGAAACACATTCTTACCGAGGAAGAGCCGACAGAGAAGACAGGGTTGTATGCCTCATGGGAGGCTGATGACGCATATGCTCAGGTCTGGTTGTCTGGTACCTTGATTCCAGACATTGCCAATGATGTCTTGCATCAGCCCACTGCCAAAGCTATGTGGGACATTCTTGCTGCCACTTATTCACAGGCCAAGAATGAAACAAAAATTCTACAGCTTTAACATGGCATCTTTACTATAAAGCAGAATGGTCGACCCCTGCATACTCACTACACTGCATAGCGTGGAATGTTTGAGAAGCTTCATAGCTTCATGCCCCTCACAGCTACTCCAGAGCAGTTGAAGATCTACCAGAATGCCACCATGGTGGGAGTTTTTCTAGTCTCTCTAGATTCACAATATGAGGTTGCTTCTTCTCAGATCCTGGCATATGCTACCATTTCTCCCATGGACGAGGCCTTTTGAAGATTGAGCCGGATCAATATCTCCAGCCCTACTCTAGTGCCAAATTCTTCTGCTATGGCGGCCTCTCGTGGAAGAGGTGGCCCAACTCACTTCCGTGGACGAGGACCACATGGTAGAGATGGTTGTGGTCGTTGACCACCTTGTACCTATTGTCATCGGACGAGTCATACCGAAGACATATGCTACTCCAAGCATGGTTTCCCAGCATCTTCCAGTGTGGCAGAATAGGTTCAGCACCATGGCGCTCCACCTGCATCAGATCAGCGATATGATGAACTTGTGTCTCGACTGCGAGATACTATGCCCTCTGCCAGTACCCCTTCATCGGTTTCAGAGAGCAGTTCTGATGTTGCTGCTACTGCAGGAGCTAGTACCTCAGGTAGTGCTCATAGCTTTACTTCTCATCATGATTCAAGTATCTCGGAATGGATTATAGATTCAGGTGTGTTAGAGTTATTATATTTACATATTTGTAACCCTTCGGGTTTCGTAACACCCCGTGACCCTTCGGGTTCCGTAACCCTCTGTGACCCTTCGGGTTCCGTAACCCCCCGTGACCCCTCGGGTTTCGTAACTCTTGTACTCTCAAGGGTTTTCTCTATATATAAGAGACCCTAGCTCTATGAAATAAACATCTCATTTGTCTCTCTTTGTCCTATACCGAAGCCTAATAGCCTAAATCGACCGCCACCACCAGCCCTCTCTACGCCGACAAGGAGAGAGGGCTGGACCTCCTGAATCGCTCGTAGTATGGTCTCGTGCAAGGCAGTCCGAGTCCCCAGCAGCACCAGTTGCCGCCTCCAGCAGCACCTAAAGCGCCACCCGAGGCTCCAGCATCTCCAGTCTCAACTCTTGCGTCACCGGCACCGCCTGGAGCCCCCCCCCCCCTCTCCAAAAGTCCATGCTTTACCACGAGTTGTTTCTCCCAACTTTTTGTTTCTCCCAACTTCATGTTCCATACTCTTTATTCTATCAAGTATGGGAGAAAGCGGGAGTCAGAGATGATTCTTCAGAACGTCCACTGCCCTACCATGACTGACATCGACACTCCATATTACTACTCAGATCATCAATCTTCACCGAGCATCAACTTCTTCGTCAGGGCGTATATTTCTTCTTTTACGACCCGACTACTACTCCGCGCTGGACTTCTTCTACAACGATTCTTCTCCAGGCACGATAGAGATATGTTCCGATGACCTGCGGGCACGACAGAGATATGTTCCAGTGACCTGATATCGCAGCGACTCTACAAGCATGGTAGAGATACATTCCGGTGACCTGAAAGTCGCAAACCCATCCTCGAGCGAGGTCTTCTACCAGCAACGGACATATGTTCTTATGATGCATCGTATGAAGATGTGGTGTATACTTTTTCTTTTTGTTACAAGCTGCAACTTTCTCAGCTCCAACTTGAGGGGGAGTGTTAGAGTTATTATATTTACATTTTTGTAACCCTTCGGGTTCCGTTACACCTTGTGACCCTTCGGGTTCCGTAACCCTCTGTGATCCTTCGGATTCTGTAACCCCCCGTGACCCTTCAGGTTCCGTAACTCTTGTACTCTCTAGGGTTTTCTCTCTATATAACAGACCTTAGCTCTATGGAATAAACATCTCATTTGTCTCTCTTCTCAACAAGGTGCAACGCATCATTTGTGCGGAGACAAGAATCGGCTCATATCCAATAAGCAGGTTTCTCTAGGAAAGACAGTGATCATAGCAGATGGGTCTCATTCTCCCATCACTGGACAGGGGAAGATTACCTTGACGCCATCCATGAAGTTGCAGAATGTCTTGCATGTCCCTAATTTCTCAATGAATTTACTGTCGATTAGTTAGATTACTAAGGATTTACATTGTCGAGCAATATTTGACCCATCATCTTTTATATTTCAAGACATTCTTACAGGCAGAGTGATTGGGTGTGGCCATGACCATGAGCAAGGCAGGCTGTATCGACTCGTTCAAACACCATATGCAGGAGCATCCTCTCATTCTACTGGACATGTCTCTCCTTATTTATGGCATCTGCGCTTTGGTCATCTTCCACTTCAGAAAATGAGTCAAATCCTTTCCCAGATCTCTCCTCTTCAACTGTGAAGTATGTCAGTTAGGGAAGCATCATCGGCATGCCTTCCCTAGTCATCAAAGTCGGAGTAATAGCTCCCCTTTTGAGTTTTTCCATTTAGACATTTGGGGTCCAAGTCGTGTTCCCGATCAGCAGGGACACAGGTTCTATTTAGTTGTCGTGGATGATTTCAGTCGTCTATCTTGGGCTTTCTTGTTGAAGAATAAATTAAACGAAGGCAATACTATTATGAATTTCATTAAAGAAGTGCAGAATGTTTTTTCCACCTCTGTCAAAATTGTGTGAACTGATAATGCTCTTGAATTATATACCTGTATACTATCTCAATTTTTGTCATTATATGGCATCCTTCATCAAACATCTTATGCTTACACGTCCCAACAGAACGGTGTCGCAGCAAGAAAGCACTGTCGTCTTCTTGATGTCACTCGTACTCTCCTAGTCTAGAGTAGTGCATTGCATTCATTCTAGGGTGATGCGGTTCTCACTACATGTTATCTCATTAACTATATGCCCTCATCGGTGCTAGGGGAGAAAATACATTTCTCCCTTACTTTCCCTGACAAAGAATTGTTCTCTCTTACACCTCGTTTTTTTGGGTACGTCGTGTTTGTCCATCAGTTGTCTCTAGGGATTGACAAGCTCTCTCCTAGGGTTGTCAAATGCGTTTTTTGTCGGGTATTCCAGGACTCAAAAGGGGTATCGTTGCTATGATCTGTTACGCAGGAGGTATTATGTTAGTGCAGATGTCATATTTTTTGAGTCGGTCATGTTCTTTTCTCCTACAGGCGACAGGTTGGCACCATCTAATTCAGATGATGAAATCTATATTCCTCCTCCACCCATATCACCATCACCACCACCTCCACCACCGTCACCCCCACCAGCATTACCTCATCCCATTATTTTGGTTCCTCCTCTACCCCAACACTACAGCCGACGGCCAGCCCATGCTCATGATCATGTTCAATCATCCAGTATGCCCCAGGTTTGTTCTGACAACATTAATCTTAATAATGGGTCTAATGTTGTTTCTCAGCATGGGTTATTTCAGGAAATGGATGACCAGGTACGTACTACAGATGATGCAGAACTTGATTTGTTTATTGCTTTGTGGAAGCAGAAGTGTTCATGTGCTTCAAATTCGATTGCTTCTCATGTCACTTTTGAGTGGCTGACAGGTGACTTCAGGAGGTTTGCAGTAGCCTTGTCCGATGTGGATATACCATGGACATACCAAGAAGCATTGAATGATAGCAGATGGTGTCTGGCTATGGAAAAAGAGATGGTGACTCTTCAGTCGAGAGGTACTTGGAGCCTTGTTCCAGCTCTTACTAGGGCATCTATAATAAGTTGCAAATGGGTATTTACGATAAAGCAAAATGCAGACGGTAGCATTGACAGGTACAAGGCTCGACTAATGGTCCGTAGGCTTACTCAGACATACGGGGTGGATTATCTTGACACATTTTCTCCAGTTGCTCGTCATCATACATTACGGGTTTTTTTATCTCTTGATGTGGTTCGAGATTGACCCATGATTCAGTTGGATGTCAAAAATGCATTTTTGTATGGTGATCTTCAGGAGGAAGTCTACATGCAGCAACCACCAGGGTTTGCTGTTGAGGGGGAGTGTTCACAGGTATGTAGACTTCATAAGGCAATCTATGGCCTTAAGCAGAGCCCGAGAGCTTAGTTCTCGAAGCTCTCATATTTGTTTGAAAGGCAAGGGTTCAAACGGTCAAATGCATATCATTCCCTTTTTGTGCAGAGGACCTCCAGAGGTACGACAGCTATTATGGTGTATGTTGATGATATAATTATTACAGGAAATGATATGCAGGGAATAAAAAGAGCAAAAACATATCTAGACCGTGAATTTGTTACCAAGGATCTGGGGCTCTTAGATATTTTCTGGGATTGAAGTTCACCAGAAATCAACAAGGGCTAGTGATGACTCAGAGAAAATGTCACTGACCTGCTAAGTGATACCGGTATGCTTGGATGTCGTCCAGCTACTACACCCATGAATCCAAGCATGAAGCTGTATGATGATGATACTGATGAGGTTGACAGAAGGAGATACAAGGAACTAGTGGGAAAGCTTCTTTATGTTATTATTACAAGACCTGATATTTCATTTGCGGTCAGTCGAGGGAGCCAATTCATGGAACAACCTCGTCAGGTACATATGGATGATATACAAATGATACTAAGGTATCTTAAATCATCTCCAGGTGCAGGGTTGTTATTTAAGAAGGGTGACCCTATCATTATCTCAGCATGTGCAGATGCAGACTATGCAGGGTGTCCCAAGGACAGAAAGTCTACATCAGGATTTGTTATATTTGTTGGAGATTCCCTTGTCTCATGGAAAAGCAAGAAGCAAGCCGTTATTGCTAGATATAGTGTTGAAACTGAGTATAGAGCCATGGCACAAGCTTGTACAGAAGTAATGTGGGATCGAGCAGTGCTGACAGATCTACATATAGATGTCCCTCTTCCTATATCGCTGAAATGCGACAATCAAGCTGCCTTATTCATTGCCAATAATCATACGTTCCACGAGAGGACAAAGCATAATGAGGTTGATTGCCATTATATACGCGACATGATCCAGAAGGGCTTCATTTCTACATCTCATGTCAGTCGAGGGGATCAGACAGCAGATATCTTTACCAAAGCCTTACTTAGAGGACCCTTCCAGAAGTGTTCATCCAAGCTGAGCATGATAGATATCTATGCTCCATCTTGGGAGGGGGGAGTGTAGAGATATGTTTTATGTTTATGTATCCTTTATCCATTTTTTCTTTTTCTCTATCTACTCTATGTAATTTACCCATAGGCATCTCCCTATATAAGAGAGCCTAAGGCTCAAGGAATAAACAATTCATTTTATTTTCCCAACATGTATGAATGGATTTGGATGGACACTCAGGCCATGGTGATGTGACCGAAGAGAGAGAATGATGATCTGTGCAAGGGTCTATGAACTATAAGATTGTGGAAGTAGAGATCATTTAATGGTCTAAAACATGTCTCATCTTTTGCCAACAACGTATCGTTAATCTCTGGTGGTAATGTTGGAGGATTGACATGACGGTCAATGCCACAGAGAGGTGGATATGCAGAAATTCGATGACAGTCAAAACAAGCTTTGGTTATGCCAATTACATGCGGTCACTTTATGTAGAAAAGTGCAAAAATGTGGCAATCGAGGCCATACATGGATCACTTTATGCATCCGGCCCCATTAGTAGTCTTTCCAATTATGGAGTGTGGGCTTTACACCCCTCTGTCATATCATATTTGACACAAACAGAAAAATAAGGGCTGCAAATGTGGTGGAGCGTAAGGAAAAGAAGCAGGAGATATGCATGTTGCACGAGATTTTGTAAGGGTAGTACGAAAATGCGGAAATAGAAGAAGAGGGTAGATAGCAAAGGAATAAGATGAGGAAAAGAGGGGTGGAATAAAAACGAATCAAGAGGCACAGGAGATGAGAAAGAGATAGAGTGCCTGGAAAGAATGTGATGGGAGAGAAGCTGATTGACAGTGGGTGTAAATGGAAGTGGTAAAGAAAGGAAGAGGAAATATTTTGGGAGAGAGAAAGGGAGATGGAATGAGCTGGTTTGTTAGGATTTTGATTATTAAATTCACTTTTGGTATGTCATCACATGCCCTCTTTACATAGAGTGGCTCATTAATCGGTTGAGAAAATCATATTTGAGTAGTACAAAATTTGTCATTATCTTCATCGTTTCCCTTCTTATGTCCTCTTCTCCCGTGCATCTCCGTTCATCTCTACCCAAAACCATGCACTACATGCATGTTTTCCCCTATCTTCATCTCATTCTATATTTTCTTCCTCACAATTTTGTTTTGCATTACAAGTTATTGGAAGGTACATTTTTCCCATTCAACATGTGTATCATCAATTAACTTTCAGAATCAGCTTGTAACAACTAAATATTTGCATCAATTCTCAAGAAGATTCACCTCCAAATATGGAAGAAAGAGCAATAACCGTAAAAACACAAGTTCTATAAAACAAACATCGACAAAAGAGGCTTCAACAGGGGAAGAATTGCCATAAACTCAAGATTAACTGCAAACATCAGTCATCTTCAAAGTTAGGCAATGGCAAAGGAAAAACCTAGCAGGGGGTGCAAGACATACGCGGAAACTTCCAACAAAAAGTCATGTCAAAGAAGATCAAAATTAAGAAAAAAATATGAATAGAGAGAGAAAATTGATCACCTTCAATGAGAGGACGCAGCTTCGACTCTAACCAGTCAATATTCTTCTCCAAGTAATCCATACAATAAACAAGACCTGCTTTGAGCAAAGGATTCCAAAAGAACGAAATAGTATTTATATGGATGGGAGCAAGTAATCCCCTTATATTACCATCTCACATTGGAAACCAATAAGAAAAGAAAGCAAAAAATACTGACCAACCTCCATTAGGACCAAGAGAATGTTCCACCATCACATCACTTAGCTTTATAAGATCTTCAATATTTACAGCACACTCATATCTATCGGTAAAAATTAAGGGCCCAAAATCAGACACTAAAGATGCGCATAGGCATGCACTGTAAGCATTATTTGCATTTATAGAGGGAAATGCAATTTAACAAAATAACCAGGGATACGGTAAAGAGTCATTTGCAGGATCCAAATTGATGACAGCCACTTTCCTGCTCGTAATTATCAGAGAAACAATACATATCAATATAAAGCTGAAGCTATCGACATTTATAACAATGAAAAAACCAACATCGGAAATATAAAAACTTTGTGCCTCCAAAAATAGAGCGGTAAGCAAACAAGAAAAGGTCAAAATACATATCAATGACACAGTTCATCAGAATGCTCTTGTAGAACTATTTTAAAAGCAGCCCAAGCATAACCGAAACCAAATTTAATAACGTTAGCCCCTGGCTTTTAAAAATGCATTAACCTTACCAAGTTATTTATGTCTGAATTCTGAAACAATATAGGGCTCAACGCATTAACTGAAAATTCTTATATATACTACTACCATTTAATTTTTATTTTAAAAGAGCTTACTCCAAGTCAAAGTTAATAACATTAGCCCCTGGCTTTTAAAAATGCATTAACCTTAGCAAGTGATTTGTGTATAGGGCCCGACGCAGTAACACACAAATCTTATATAGATTGTTCCCATTTTGTTTTATATTAAAAGAGCTTATTCCAAGTCAAAGTTAATAACATTAGCCCCTGGCTTTTAAAAATGCATTAACCTTAGCAAGTTACTAGTGTTAGTACTTTGTTTCTCCATGATTTTAAAGATGACACGCACAAAAGATTATATCATATTCTCTCGCATATTCTATGCGATTGCAGGATTGCAAGTGTGGATCTTAGCTCGACAAGACTGCAAAGAGTCGTAGCTTTCAAACGAAGCAAAAGCTCAGTCTTGTTTCTTGTTCTTGTTCTTGTTCAAAAGTTTTGAAATTGTTTAGTTGTATTTGTTTTGCAAAAGTTGTAACTGTGGCATGCTTCAACCAAAAGTTTCCTTTTCAGGAGATAAAGAATTCATGAACTTAACGATCATGTCTTGACATTGATCGATCATCACTTGTCGATCATGTGTACTCCATTGATCGATCATACCTTATCGATCATACTCCTTGAAGTTATCAATCATATTTTGATTTTCATTCAAACGGTCATCGACTGATCGATCATAGCTCTTCAGCCGATCGATCATTGACAGTTGATCGATCATACTATTTAACCTAGTCGATCATATCAAGAAATCATCTTTGATTTCATGCATATTTAGTTTCCAATGGCCATTTTTGTTGAGCTCCTATATAAAGGACCCCATACCCATTGTTGTAACACACACCATTCGAGTAATCACTATTATTTTCTCTAGAAAAACAAGAAGCTCTTTCTGAGTGATTTCCTCGATACTCTTTCTCTGGTTCATTGATTCGTTCGATCTTTCGAGAAGAATATTCTTGGTTGAAAAGCTTTGAAGCAAGTTGTCCAGTTCAACAGAGTTCGATCACTAGTTGATCTTCAAGTTCTTCTAATAGTCGTTAGAATTCTTTTGGCAGCCATTTCTCAGCGCAGTGATATGTATTACTTGTTTGATATTGATTATTCTCGTGTGATATCAGTGATGTTATTGTTGTGTTATAAACTTGATTTCTTAGAGTAATTATACTGCTGATTTATCTCAAGACATCATATATTCTATATTGGAGAATTACTTTCTTGGTATCTGTGGAGATAATGCTATCTGGAATATATTATTGTTATATCTCTTGTTTCCAAATGTTAAGTATTTGATCCTAAGTGTACGGAGAAGCTCTTGGATGTGAGATCTCCAAGGAAGCACGAAGAAAGTAGAAAGCTCGCGTGTTCTTATGTTTGTGCTACTGTGTCTAATCTGTAATGTTAATCTTGGTGTTTGATCCAAAGATTGTGAAGCGCCGGCTTTGTAAATGGTTGAGATATTCGCGTAAATATTTCGGACTTTAGTGAAGCGGTTGATTAGCTTGGCTAATCGAAAAATTCTGAATCAGGAAGACTCATGTCGTGATTTGTACCCATGCGGGTTTCCATGCTAAAATATCGTGCAAGTGTGTTGATTGGATTGCTTGGTCTATTGTTTCCATGCTTGTTGATTATTCCGTAAATATTTCTAAACTACCTTAAATCACTATTCACCCTCCTCTAATGGTGTCGTGATCCAATAACTCAACTTGTGTATGAAATAATATAGGGCTCAATGTAGTAACCCGCAAATCTTATATAGACTGCTCCCATTTTATTTTTATTTTAAAAGAGCTTACTCCAAGTCAAAATTAAAAACATTAGCCCCTGGCTTTAAAAAGTGCATAAATCTTAGCAAGTTATTTGTAACTGAAACCATATAGGGCTTGATACAGTAACCCACAAAACTTGTATAGATTGCTCCCATTTTATTTTTATTTTAAAAGAGCTTACTCCAAGTCAAATTCAATAACATTATCACCTAGCTTTCAAAAATGCATTACCTTAGCAAGTTATCTGTGTTTGAAACAATATGGGGCTTAATACAGTCACCACAAATCTTACATTGATGGCTGCCCTTTTAATTTTATTTTAAGATAGTCTACTCCAAGTCAAATTTAATAACAATAGCACTGGTTTTTAAAGATGAATTAACCTTAGCAAGTTATTTGGATTCGAAAAATATAGGGCCCAATGCAGCCACCCACAAATCTTAGATCGATTACTTCCACTTTATTTTTATTTTAAAAGAGCTTATTCCAAGTCAAATTTAATCACATTTGCCTCTGACTTTTAAAATGAATTAATCTTAGCAAGTTATTTCTTTCTGAAACTATATAGGTCCCAACACAATAACCCACAAATCTTATATAGATTACTCCCATTTATTTTATTTTAAAAGAGCTTACTCCAGACTCTTCTTTTGCAAAATAGCTTATTCCCAACTTAAGTGCATGTCTGGCTCTATTATTACTTTCAAAATAGTCATGGGAAGATCATCTTACGGTGGTCCTTTTTGTCGGCAGATATTCCTATTACACACCGTACTCTATATCTATGAACGATCAGAATCAACTTGGGCTTTATCGAATAGATCAGCTTCTAGTAGTTCCTACAAAACAGAATTGTCCCATTACCATGTGAACCATGAAGGGAACATGTGAGCCATTAAACATGTTTTTTCAAACCATAGTTTTGTTTAACGTAGGTCTATTTGAGAGGAAGCTATAGATCATGTTCAAGTTTCAAAAATGTGGTTCAAACATAGAAATAGGCATTACTAGACATCATCCAAACCAATGTCTATAATGCTAAACATATTTCACAAAATATAGGGGCAGGTTTGGAACCAAAAGCATATGCCTAAATTATGGTTTGAGACATCAGATGTGTGCATCATCTTTTAACTGTATATTATCTACCCATGCTTAAAGAGAGTTCACAGGGTACCCAATTTAAGACCTCAACAATCAAGCGTTGTCGACTTATGTAATAGGTATGCATAATTTTAGTTGAATCAGGTTCGACTGTCCTAAACACGTCTTTAGAACCACTTTTCTGGTACATCAAAACTGCTCCTTTTTGATGTATAATGAGATAAATTGCTTTAACAATATTTTAAATTTTTAAGTGGAACCAAGGTCAAATGCGATTGGAGGAGCTTCCAAGAATGCCCTGACTAAGCAGTGCGCAGCCAAAGGCTTTCTCTCTCTTCCATTGCCACCAGAGGTCGACTAAACATTAAAAACCAAACCTTTTTTCAGCAACAAAACTAAGAAACACAGGATAAACACCAAAACTAAAACACCTACTTTTGAACCCTCTTATGGTGATTGAAAGAACATGGAAAAGAAGAAGAAACGGCTAAGACAAGAAAGGTAGTGTACCTGCCGACGAGCGTGAGGAACTGCGACATGCCATTGCAGTAGGTGGTCTTGCCAGACCCCGGGGGGCCGATCACCACCTGTCCGAACACCATTAGGATGGAACCAAGAAAAAAAGACGAGGAACGAAGGCCAAGCTACTCCTGCTACCACACAAGGCCAAGTTAAAGGGATTGGGATGATGGAACTCGAGTTGCTGCCCGATACAACTTGTTCAGGTATGGGTCAAAGGATGTAGAGCTTGGTTATGGAGGTGTTGAGGTCGGAATCCCAACGACGACGGAGTGGTGGCGGCGTTGAGGGGAGGCGGTGGGTCGAGCGGGAGAAGGGAAGGCTGGGGGTGGTGAAGCCGTGAAGGTCGGGAAGGGGAGACGGTGTGGGTCAACTTTTCTTCCGAAGGATCCGAGACCTCGAGTCCGGTAATGCGCAACAGAGACCGATTAAGCCCTATAGGAGTCCATGCAAGAGACCGGTTAGTATGATGCAATCGGTTACGAATATATCCATATCTATCCATCGTCGTATTTATTTTATATAGATTTTGATATCATAATCCGTATTTGTTTTAAAATGAATAAGGATATGAATATCGTTTTGATATCTACAAACATTTGTATCCATATATACATATATGTGTGTGTGTGTGTGTGTTCGTTTATAAATATAGTCATAGATTTATTTTTAACCATATATAACATAATTTTGTACCTTCTTTTACCATATTTGTATAATTTTGATGATACAAACATATTTAGTAAATTTATATCATATGTTTTCCATCCAATTCGTATATATTTAAGTCGATTCTATAGAGTATTTCTAACATTACTCATATGCGATCAGTATCTGTTTTACATCTGTATCTGTTTTTTAAGGATATGATAAGATAGTTTTAATATCCGTCAATATCAGTATCCGCATCCGTATTTGTATTAAAAATGGATAAGGATATGATAATACATATATCTGTATATGTATCCATTCATTTGCATCTCTATTTGTTAATAAGTAGAATCTCCTTTTGTAGTCAAATTTGGATAAGAATTGCTTTACTTTTACTTTTAGTGGATGTGTTCGTTCTTTATTCTTTCAATTACATAGACGGATAACGTTTACAAATAGCCGTCACCTATCTAACAGCTTATCGAACATAACTTTCTTATCTCTTCTTATGCTTTCCTCCTACCGAATTGAGAATAGTAAATAATTCCCACTTATATAGCCTTCTCTTTATCATCTTCCTTAACAAAATAAAACTAGTGCAATATCCCTCGTTATCCCTTTTCTGTATTCCTCAACTGAACTGTCCCTTATAGATTCCTCTATTGGGATTAATTATATGTGTCTTATGTTTCTTTTTCATGTAATATTTTTAATCACCTTCAAATAAAAAAAGTCAGCATCAACAATGTATTCTAGCGATAGAAAAAATGAGAAAAAAATTGTGTGTACATTAGATGTAGAAATTTATTGATAGTATAGGGTCACGATTTTTTTGTTATTTACCATAATGAAGCAACCTTTTGAGGTTTTATATCAAAGCCGTCTTTTTAAGAAGCTAAAGAGGTGATTTTTGCCTCATGCTTCAGTTGTATCACCTTGGGTTGATGCTTTTGTGGACCAACCACAACTGGCTAAGCCACCACTAGAGGTTGATGCTTAGCCTCCAATGGTAACCTTTGCTGTTGTGAGATAGCCACTGGAGTTTGAACTTGTTAATGCTCCAAAATAGTATCCACAATAAGTTGTTTATCAGCCTTCTCCAGAGGATGTTGCATAGAGATGTTAGCCACAACTGACAATTATTGCACCAAACTAGCAACCATTAATGGCTTCTTTTGCAAAGGAGGTAGTTGTTGTTGCTGACAACCAATTAATGTTGAGGTTACTACTGGTTGAAGGAGAAAGTATCATTTGCATGTTGTTTCACCTTATTTTGAATTTCAGAAATATATTTTTCTTTCAAATTCCAACAGTTTCTCACTTTCTTCGCGTAGTGGTGACATCTATTGTATGCTATGAAATATAACCATCAACTCTTCAAAGCTATAGAGGCCATAAACCACCTCTTTAGGAACTACTAGACTACCAATATCAGAAGCTTTCTCCTCGAAGGGATGTAGATGTTGATCACTTATAAGTTCTGTTGGATCATCTTCAAAGTTCAGCCCAAATCCCATCCCGTTGAACTTCTTGTGAATCTTTTGAATGAACCATATGAACCATTATTTGTTCAATTTGAGCCGATATTTGCATTGGATATTTCTACATAGTCATCAATCCTTTACTCAGCTTGCAATCCTAAGTGACATGTCCAATTACATAATATTTTGCACAAACGTTTGGTAACTTTTCATAAAACAACTCTTTGTTTAAATTTTGATTTGAATACCGGGATATTACATGATTATTCAAAGTCTTCAAAAGATCATTTTCAACAAAAACTCTTATAGGATCGCTAACATATTATATCGACTAATACATTTGTTAGAAATATAATAGCTCTCTTCCTCTTCCTTTTGCCAAATGGAACCGATATACTTACCGTTCTATGTTAACACTTCCTAATCTACATTAGCATTAATATCATTATAAAAAACCTTCATTAACATATATTCTATAATAGCATTGCATTAAGATAAATTCGAGGTGAAGTTGATCCATTTATCATTTAGTTTCAATAACATTGCATAAAAATGCTATCTAAATACAATAATAATATCAGACAAACGCAAGTAGTATATCATATTTCTGTGCCTTCACTAGTGACATGCTGATCACATGAGGCGATGGCGGGCGAATGAGGAGGAGGAGGGTGTGAGTCACTCGCTGAGGGAGGAGGTGGTGAAGAAGAGGAGGATGTGGAGGCTGGCTGGAGGAGGTGGTGAAGCAGAGGAGGATGCGGAGGCTGGCTGGAGGAGGTGGTGGTGGTGGTGGAAACTAACAACGGAGGAGAAGGAGGCTGTGGATGTGATGGGAAGGCTGAGTACCTCACGATATGGAGGAAGGCGGAGATGAACGAGGAGGGAGGATGCAGGCAGAGGCCGAGGACCTCATGAGATGGAGGAAGGAGGAGGTGGAGGAGAAGGGGGTAGCGAACGAAGGAGGATAAGGCGGTGGATGCAGGCGGCAACGGGGGAGAAGGCGGTGGATGTAGGCGAGGGAGGAGGAGCTCATAGGCGTAGAAGGATGGGCCACTAAAGAGGGAGAGGAATTTTAGGGTATGATGAAATGGAGAGAATCGACTGAATGATCTAGATATTTATTAGACTTTGCAACTAGTAATACTCGTAATTACAACATGACCAGTTCCTAGCATGATGCAACCATTACTCATCGAAATAGGAATTGATCTGTATACAATAACAAGTGCGACACAATGTGGTGAAAAAAATTGTAATGCTTGGGTCTAAACCACCTAAATCCGAAATCGATCTGACATGGGTCCGCATGACCCGATAAAAATCCAATTAATATCGAATGAATCCGGATCGATCAGATCGGAGATCGGATCTCATCCGGATATAATTAACCAAAAACCAATTACATTGTACCTCGTGTCGTAGAAAAAGTTTGTGATGAAATCTAGACGATGATGTGAACGAAGACCATCAATAATTCCATATCGACGAGCCGAAACCAACAGAATCGATCGTTTGTCGATTGGAGGGCGTTTGACCGATTGATGAATATGTGATTCGTCTCTCTAGACGATAAAAATATAGCTCCATCCCCATGTCATTCTTTGCATTTAATCATTTAAATTGCATTTCTATCATTCATGCACGTGCATTTAATAAATCGTATTTTATCATACATAATTGCATTTGATAAGAAGCCAGAATCCTTGTAGATTATCACCTGGATAATCACATAAATTCCCCTATTTTTATTTATTTTTCACTAACTCCAAACTAAATAAAAATCAACTTCATTATGTATGTATTACTTACAATAATCAAAGAAAAATACCAAAAAAATAATAAATTGTATATTTACCCAATAAAAATCAAACCCTGGTTTGGAGACCAAAAGCCGTGAAAATCAATATCTCCCTCATATAGTCTCCTATGGATCCCTACTCACTTTTGATTTAATACATGTTCAATTATCTAGAAAAACAAGATTAATTTCAAAAGAATCAGAGTCCATATGTGAAACTTGAGTTTTGGGACCTCATTGTATATATCATATGTGAAACTTGGTTTTGGGACCTCCTTGTATATTTTGCATATTGACCTATTTTAACCCTATTATTTTATGCACAAAATCAACACTTTTTTATTTATTTTTCCATTTATTTTCTTTTATTTATGCTTTATTAAATTGTGCAAAAATCTAGATCCATTTTGAAGTAAAAAATCAAAGAAAACAAATCACTTTAAGTATGTATATAGAATATGTATTTATGTCCCTTTTATCATTATTTCTTAATTATTAAAAATCCAGGTTAATGTGTAAAAATTAATTTTATATTTTATATGATTTTATCTTGATTTTTACCTTATTTAATTATAAAAGAAATTGTAAAATACAAAAATACATGTATTTTATATCTGTAGAGTGCCACCAAAAATAAGTTTTGTATAGGTGACTGATTAACCAACGAGAGTCACTAGGGTCTAAATGTCTCACACAAGGCGGAGATAAAAATCACCGCGGCGACCCTCAATAAATCCCAGTCAAGTCAATAATCAACCCACAATATTAATCAAACAATGAAAAGCAAATGTACAGTCAAAATTTATTATAACTCTACAAAAATGTGTATAGTGTGCAAGTGTGTAGAGGTCGAACACAGGGAGCAAGTAAGATAGATCGGACAAAAATGTGCAAAGATGTGATAGTGATCAAATGTCTACAAATATGCAAATTTTTGTGGGTTTTTAATTTTATAATTTTTATTTAATTTTTGATTTTATAATTTTGTATTTTGATTTTTAATTTACTAATTTTATATTTTCTTTTTATATTTTATATTTTTTATATGTGTTTATAAATAGAATATATACACAATATAAGAAAAGAGAAGAATAGGGTTTTATAAAAATAGGTAAAAATACTCAAAAATCAGGAAATAAATGTTTTTGGACTTTTTATAATTTTATAATATTTTTGTGATTTTTAGAGTTTTTCTGAATTCTTTTTGGTAATTTTAGAAGCAAAAACACTGAAAACAGGGAAGAAAACAAAAGGCTGGGACAAAAATGGGGAAATAAAATAGCAAACAGTAACGGAAATTTTCCAAACTAATTTTAAACTAAAGATAATAAAATAAAGAAAATTCAGAGATAGAAATTAGATTTTTAGGATTTTAATAGAATTTTTAAGATTTTTATCAAGATTTTTAGAGTTTTCTAATTTTTATAGTTTTTGTTTTGAAATTTTTAATGATTTTTAACCAGAAGTCAGACAATGCTGAAAATGCATATTTTTGAATTTTATAAATATGAAAATGCAAGAAAAATGCAAAACAAAAATATGGTGTGAATCTACAATGCAACAGGAACTTAACCTAATTTTTTGGTGATTTTTAGAAATTTATATATGCATGGAATAATTACAAACAACAAATAAAAACTACACAGCTAGCAGGGGCATGTTTGTAAATAAGCAAACATCCAAGGGCCACAGTGCAATTTTTCCACAAAAAAGTATAACTGATAAATTAATTTCCAGGAACAAATACAAATTTCAAAAGCTGTTAGGTCATGAAACCCGATTTCATCATCACAATTCTCTATTTTTAAACCCCCTTGCTTAAGTTTGGGTCAATAAAAACCAGTTAATGTCCTGTAATTATCAGAGTCTTGAATAAACTAAAAATCACAAAAAAATGGCAAAACTAAAATTCGTGGTATTTTTAGCCTTAAAAATATCCTCAAAAATATTTTGTATATTCAAATGACATCATCTCCGTTTTTGGTCAACATGAAACTTGTAGATCTCATCGAGATCTACAGCTTTCATGTTTTGAGTTTTCTCGAACTCGGCCATTTGCTCTTTCATATTCCATCTTCTTCTTCTGAATAATCTGATTGGGTCACATGGCTCATTCTGGTTGAGCCACGTGGCCGCCCATCCGTCCATCCCGCAGGTAATATCAACCATCTGATTAAGCTCTGGAGCTCATCTAAGCCGCTCGCACCCGCCTTCTTCTGCTTACGCCACGTATCAGGTTCTCCACCATTAGATCATTGTTTGAAGCTGCAATCCCCACCTCACATTCCCGCTGCGTCCTCAACCTTTCGATCAGCGCCTCCTTCGCATCACGCCCATCCGCTTGCGCTTTGCCTCCAAAGCGACACATGGCATCATCTACGACCCTTCGATCGCTTCAGCCAAGATTACATCCCGACCACCCTTTAGCGCCTAATTTCCAACCGTTGATCTCAAGATCCAACGGCCAACATATCCTCGTCAACCTCCCGATGTCTTCTCTCTCCCACGATCGCAACTTGCGATCCACTTCTGCCCTTTCCATTATCTCCACCTCCTCCAACTACCTCTCCTCTCGCTAACCGCCGCACCACGAACCCCCATCATCCTGCACCTTCGCGAGTCACTCCTCAACCCACGTAGGACCCTAAGTCGCTCCTTATCCCTCGGTCAAACCTCGACCATCGTGACCGGAACCGCTACCCTCTCCCTTCAAATACCCCCTATCCTCCGCCTGAGCACCTTGTCCATCTTTATACGGGGGAAGGCCCAGCCCTCCTCCGTCTCCCTGTGACAGGGGGAGGCGGAGGATTGAGCGAGGATGACCTATTCCCTCCGGTGAGACCCGCCGCCCCTTCATGGTAGTGTCGCGTTGCTTCGTGCACGCTCGAGCTACCCCGAGTTGCTGACGGGGTCCAGCGACGACTCGGGGCTCGAATCGAGCCCCAGCCCAAGCTTCCTACCACCATCTCCGATCAGGTAAGTCCCCTCTTCCTCCTTCGCATTTTCTTTGATTTTTACTTAATTCATTAGGACGTTCTCCACGTTTTCACCCTCCATTGAACCCCATTCGAGCTTCACCACATCTCCACCGATCACGCGCTACGATCCGCTCACCTATTCCCCTTTCTCCACTACCTGACCTCCACCTCCACCTCCATCTCCCTTCGCTGGAGATGAAGAGCACCAGGGCTCCACCTCCCGTCGCACGCAAGCCCTTCACTTCATTCACGCACACACGCTCTTTTGCTTCGGTCATATGCTAACTATGCAGGACATCGAATCTTTCATCGGCCGGAGCACGACCGGAGCTCACTTCGTCAACGTCGCTGTCATGATCCAAGCTCCGATGGTCCACTCCACGAGGTCATGCGTCTTCCTCGAACCTCCAGCTATCTCGACGAACCCTCAGGGATCTCTGGGGAGGTTCACGTCATCCAAGAACAAGCGGCGGAGATGGAGCTCCTTCACTGGAGCCCTGATCCTGCCGCCAGCCGCAAATGAGGAAGGAGAAGCAGCGGTCGTTGGATGGTCCTCTCCCAGAAACCATCCGACGTCCCAGATGAAGCCGCGTATTCGCTCCAGGGGCGTACAGCAAGCATCTGATCGCCACGATCGGATGGTTCACATTCGACCACGTGGCGATCCCAGAGCAGCACCGAGCCTCAGCGCCCGAGCTCCAGGCTTGGATGTCCCGAGCCTCATCCGAGCCCAAGCCTGGAGGCTCATATCTTCCGAGCCAACTACCAAGCCTTGCCAAGCCTGTATCGAGCCTGAACCAGCGCTCGAGGCTTGCCGAAGCAGTCCAAGCCTCTGCCGAGCCTGAGCCTTCCTCCGAGCCTGGATGGCACGTGCATAACACGTGCTATCTGGGTAATTTGCACAGAGGCCTGCCATCTTGTCCAATTTTGCATCCAGGACCTGGATCACGTGCAATCTACGTGAGTTATGGCTATTTTGCATTGATACCCTCGCTGGTTTCAATAATTGAAAAAATTCCCCTGTACGTGTGGATATTTTATAGGTAAGGTCTCGAACTTTTTCGTATTTACATTTTAGTCCCTTCGAGGGACCTGTTTGTAATTTTATTTCATGTTTTCTTTCAATTATGCCCTTGCTTTTTTTCATGCATATCTTGAGCTTCATATGTCCGATTGAGTTGATTTCAGTTTCATTTTAAAGCTTGTTTGAGGCACTTTCTAATGGCATTTTCCTGTTTTGACACTCTAATCTTAATGTATTATTTTAAACAGCTCAAGTATCTTTTATGTCATTTAGATGACTCTTGCCTAATGTGTCAAATGATTTACTGCTTAGTTTAAGTCGGGAATTAACTAAGGGTTAAAGTTGTTTATGATTTTTACCAAGGGCATGCTTGCATCGCATTTCATCCCATTTATTTGCGTGATAAAAATTTAATAAAAATGCATGTTTTATATTTGCTTGTTGTATTGTTTCATCATTTAGCATTGTTTGACCTATTATGCTCCAACTCAACACTTAGTTAATGAATAAAAATCTTGATAACACGAGAAAGGCTCGTGTCCCTGAGTTCGACCTTGGTTTCTTGCTAAGAAAAAAAAATAATACGACCGTCTCATTCTTACTGACATATCAACTAGACGGTCTTTGACGACCCAATTTGGCCCGACTACGATGACATCATTAAGTATTAATTCCACGATATTAAAGGGCCAAATTCGGGGGTCGTCACTAGGGCACGCCTGCAATTAACCCGACCCCGCACGTGAGTGGCACACGCCTGGGAAGGACCAAAATGCAAAATACAAAAATTCCAGGGACTGAAATGCAAATTACCCAAAAACATTACACGTTACAAAATAATTCCTGAACTAAATCGAAATAGCCAAACCAACAGGGGGGCCAATGCAAAAACACCACCCCTCACGTGCACTGGTCACGTGAGGTGACGTGGAATGGACCTAAGTACAAATAAATAAAGTTCAGGGGCCTAGATGCAAATATTACAAAAATATTTAAACTACAGATGAAAGTTTATGGACTAAAAATAAATACAAAAACTCTCAAGGTGAAAAAAATGCAAAATACCCAAAGAGTCGCGATCCAACGGCGATGGAGAGGCCACTTGACACGTGGCGCTTGAAGGACGGCCGATGACGCTTCGGCAATGGACGGTTGCGATTAGATCTCCTTGGCTTGATCTGACGGTAGAGGCACGGGAGGATCCAACGGCGGCTGTGCACCTGTAGCTCGGGCCTCGATCCAACGGTGCAGAGGGGCGGAGCAAGAACAGGGGAGGAGCGCCGATGAGGCAAACTTCCTCGAGCTCAAGCTCCGTCCTCCGGCGTTCCTTGGGCTTCAAAAATGGCCTGGAGACTCCTGGCGGTCAGCTTGAACTCCTGGGGGCTCCAAAATGCTCGGGGATGGCCGGAGTCCTCGCGAGGAGGTGGCGGAGCTGGAGAGCTCCACGAACTCCGGCGAAGGGCAAAAAGAGCCCCAGGCTCGACTCAACGCGCAAAGACCTGCAAAAACGTGTGAGAGGGTCCAAGGCAAAAAGCATGGACCCTGCGCAGGTGGAATGGTTGTGAAGGACGGTGGCGCAAAGTGGTGGCCGGAGGAGCACTCCGGCGAGGGGTACGTGTGGGCGATTCAATCGATGGAACTCGGAATTTCTTGGGGGTTTTACTCCTAACGCTAAGGCGAACAAAATGAAACGAAAAATGGACGAAAATAAAAAAAACCTCGAAGGAGTTGAACCTGAGGTGGAAGGTACCTCGACACCGGCAAAGGGCGGAGGTGATTGGAGCCGCCTCGGGCTTCGCTTGACCAGCCTGAAGATCTCCAAAGGAAGCTGTCACCTTCCTAGAGCTCGCGGGCGTGTAAACGAGAGCTAAGCCTGTGGAAGAGGGCTCAAAGGAGGCTCTAAAGTCGTAGGGTCAATTATGAAGGGTTGACGTTGTGGCTCTGATGCTCCAAAGATCGAGAGAGATGGCTCGAATCGCTGCTCCTCGGTCCTAGGAAAGCCTAGGGCATGATTCACAGATGCAAGGGGCGAAACAATGCAGAAGGAAGTTTCATGAAATGATGAAAGGGAAAGCCTCAAAAAATCCTTGAAATCGAGGTCAGACGAGGCTCTGACAGGCGCACATGGGGAGGACAGCCAGTTGACCAAGGTCAACTTGGACTGCCTTCTGGTTGGTCCACGTGGACCAACCAGGAAAAATCCCCAATAAATGTTTTGTTAATTCATTTTAAAAATAGAGAATGATTTTATTGTTTTTAGGTTATAAAATGAAAAATATTTGTTATTTTCTAAGGTATTTTAATATGATATTTAATTATTTTTATGAAGTTTATAGTTACAAGTTACCCTTTTAGGCCTATATAGGTATCTTTATCTATATATTTTAATAATTTATTTTTATTTCATAAATTTAATTTATTTATTTTTGTTTATTATTTTATAAATTTATAAAATATTTTTATACAATTAAATATATGTTTTTTATTTTTATGAAATATTTTATATACTTAATAAAATAAAAGTGTGAATTATATATGTATATATACATGTATTATACTTAGATATGCTATATACAAGTATTTTATTTTGTATCTACTTTGAGTTTTTATACTGATTTTAATACACATAATTATTATAAATAATATTTACAACATTATAAAAAATATAAAATTATGAAATAAAGAATAATAAATAAATTGAATATTTTAATCTGTACAAGTATACTATAGGGGTCCAAAACTCAACTTTCAAACCGTAGCTCCGCCAAATGAGAAACCACCGCCATTAAATAGCTTGTTTTAGATTATATACAATTAAAGGTGATTTTGATGCATTTGGAGTTTTTATTAGAGAGATACAGGTCTGGGAAGTTGGGATTCTGGGATTTTATTCAGACCATAACTTTTTATATGTACATTATTTTTGAGTGAAATCAATTTTGTATTTTTATTTATTTAATTATCTACAACTTTCATGTATAAAGTTTTTTTCATTTGGAGTACAAAAAGTGGAACCAAAAATAGGCCCCATAATGAATAAAGAATGAATGAAATAAAAGGTATTTTTTGTTATATTTTGGCCCTTATCTCCCCTACTTTATTCCTTGTCGACCTAGTCATCGCGATGCCTAGGTCTTGGGGTTTCGGGTCATAAAATATTTACAATATTTTATTCTTTTTCTTTTCTTTTATTTATTATATATTTTTGGCTCTAAATACAGTATTTTATACACTATTTACATGCAAATGCATGGATGCTAAGATGCGGGAATTAAGGGTATTTACACGCATTTGCCAGGGTTTTTGAGGTCAAAATGATAGAATAAAGATGATGAAATGTGGATTCATCATCCCCCTATACTTTGCCTTTTCTAGTCCCTATCAAACACTTATACTTATGCAATAAGTGCAGAAAAGAAAAACAAAGAAAAGAAAAACAAGAAAGATGGATGAAGTTTAATTATCAAACTTGTCTTCACAAAATCAAAGTTTGAAGCTTAAGTCGGACCTTTGGAATTTTAGTGCGGACGGAACTTTAACGAGAACCGAATTTGAAATCCCAACAGTCCTCGAGCATCCCAAAACTCTGTTCAATCTCCTCAATAGCCAGGTCAGAAATATCTCAACTCATACGTAAACCTTACGACTATGAAGCTGACTCGTACAATGTAAGTGATTAGTGGCTCTCCCCAACTAGAATGACAAAGAGACTGACTTCTCTAGTATGATAACCCAATGATTCTCCAATCCAATAACTCCTTCCTCGAGGAGCGGGGTATTCCCTTCTAAGTTCAAGTGGCAACCAGCTCAAGAGGAGGAGGTGAAGAGAAGAATGGATGGTAGCCCGTGTAGCTACCTATCCTAGGATGCAAGACCAGTGTAGTCAAGACATCCAGCTGCAGGCTCACATGATTTGACTTTGGAACTCAAGCTTGCTTATTGACTTTAACAACATATGTACATACTTTGCAGGGCATTTTATTTTTGTACAGGCATGTTCATTTTTTTGGAATACTATTCACAACAGCATTTACATAGGGAGTTTTTCCTCTTGAGTCAGTAGACTATCCCTCTTTTGAAGCTTTATCGCAACCCACACCTCTCCTGTCTTTAGAATTCCTCGTCGCTGGACAGGTTGGGGGTGCACTTCCCTCCTAGAGGAGGATAAATGTTTCCACTTGTGTGCGTCTCTACCGGCAAATCCAATCCCCTCACCACTCCAACTGAGTTGAGCCATGTGAAAGGTGCAGATGTCCAAGTTAGGTCATTATCAACAAGAGTCGTGCGTATATTCTGAAATACGTACTTAGGCAGTCAAGAATCCATTGAACCAAGTCTCATGATCCTCGAAGAATTAAGTCAACTAGACCTGAAGTACCTCAAACCCAGTTCTTATAAGGTTCCTGTTATTAGGTAGATTTTAAGGTCCAATCAAGCTCCAATCTCCGGATTTTACTTAGACTCGTTCAACTATCAAACTCAATCCGAAAAATGCTTATGCTATGCAGAATGCAGAAAATATTTTTGTGATGCAATTTTCAAGATTTTGAACTTTTTATGGATTTTTGAAAAGATGACGATGCATATGCAAAATTTTTGTATTTTTCAAAAGATTTTTCAAATGTTTTTGGATTTTAATTTTGCAAATGTTTTTGGGATTTTTGATAAACAAAAATTTTGGGATAAAAGCTATGTACAAATATTTACATGGGAGTGCTTCTTATATCTACAAGAAGTGGATTTTAAGAATTTATAGGGGTAAGTGATCAATTTTATAGGTATATATAACGAATTCTGGTGTGATGTAGGTATCCCTCAAACTTATTAGAGAAGGTTTTTACACGCAATTTTGAAAAACTATAGTCCAAAATAATGTTTACAAACAACTTTACAAACTTGTACACGCATTTGAAAATCATTTTGCAAAGGTTTTTAAAACAGTATAGATAGATTTTTCAAAATATTTTTGCAACTATTTTTCATACCATTTGCAAATCATTTTTCAAACATTTTTATTTCACACAAAGAAAATAAACTTTACAAACCAAAATGTTTCTACAAAGGTTGAAAACATGTAACAAAACGTTTTTCAAATAGTTTTTCATAAGATTTTCACAAAGATTTTCAAACTATTTTTTTTAAACATTTTGCAAAAAACATTTTCACCTGATTTATTAATCAGTACATATAAAAAGAATTTGAGGAATAAAACAAAATCTTTTATTAAGGTTTTTAATGGTTTTTAAAGAATTATTAGCCATAATTATTAAGAAAATACGAAAGTACGAGTTATGGCTAAAGTATATACGTAGTACATATGACCCCCCTATACTTAGCTTGAGTTATGTCATCATAGATCAAAGAAAAAGAGAAGACATAACTCATACTGAGTACATGAAAATCTAAAGAATAAACAAATAAGAGATGAAGGAATGAACGAATGAGAAGTCGACCGTCCCCCCTATACTTAGGATCAAATAATACTACGTATAGCAGACTGTACACAACACAGGGAGGGTCAAGGGTGGGAATGAACAGATCGTACTCAGATTATATCCCCCTATACCTAGGGTAAGATATCCCTAAGTATAGAAAAGAAGAGGAGACAATGGAGAGGATCGAAAAGAATGAAAACTCGGGGTGCACACACCCCCCATACTTAGGACAAAGTATGTCCTAAGTACAGAAACTGTCTACAAGGGTGACACCTTTTTGATACAAAAAGAAGATAGAAAAGGAAAAGAAGACAAGAAGAAAAGAAGAAAAGAATAGATCACAGCTCAGTGTGTGTACCCCCTATACTTAGAACAAGGTGCGTCCTAAGTATAGCAAAATCACAAGATGAAAACAGGGTAGCAGACATAACAGAAGAATGAAAGAATGATATGGACAGATGGATCTATACAGAGGAGGATGGAAGTGATGACCATGTATGAGATGCAAATGATATGAGTCAAAGAGCACATCTCATGCCAGAAGAATGGGGGCAACGTCAACGGTCGGCGGATCATGATCTAGATATAGCTTCAGGCGTTGACCGTTAACACGAAAGGTAGAGGAAGATGACAGCTCAGATATGTCAATACTACCATTGTCATGTACCTTCCTGACCACATACGGACCTTTCCACTTACTCTGCAATTTCCCTGGAAATAATTTCAGCCTGGAATCAAACAACCATACGCGCTGATCGGGCTCAAACTGTTTATGGCTGATATGGGAATCGTGCCATGTCTTCACTTTCTCCTTATATTGTAGGCTGCTAGAAAAGGTTGTATCTCTCAACTCCTCCAGGGCTGCCAACTCTGCTTTCCTCTGTTCTCCTATACTCTCGGGATCCAACAATAACTCAGTAACTGCCCAAAGTGACTTGTGCTTGATCTCCACTGGTAGATGACACGACTTGCCATAGATGAGATGAAAGGGAGATGTCCCTAATGGAGTCTTGAAGGAAGTCCGATAGGCCCACAAGACCGAGTCCAAAAGCTGTGACCAATCCTTTCGATCTGAGCGGACAACATTCTGTAAGATAGTCTTGATCTCCCTGTTCGATACTTCAGCAAGACCATTAGTCTAAGGGTGATACGATGTGGCAACACGATGGTCAATGCTGAACTCGTCTGCAAGGGCCCCAACCTTGTCATTGATAAAGTGAGACCCCCCATCTGAAATCAGAACTCTAGGTACCCTGAATCGTGAAATGATATTTTTCCTCAAAAAGCGACACACGGTCTTAGCATCTGCGGCTCGGGCGGGGATGGCCTCAACCCAACGGCTCACATAATCCACAACAAGCAAAATGTACTCAAACCCCTGACTCTTAGGAAATGAGCCCATGAAATCAAATACCCCATGCGTCAAAAACCTCACAAAAGTGAATGGGCTGCATGGGCATCATGTCTCTCTGCCCACAAGTACCCATCTTCTGACAGTCAGTAAATCTCTTCACGAACTCATCTGAATCCTTGAAGAGAGTATGCCACCAAAGGCCGGATTGGAGTACCTTCTGTGTTGTCCGTCTCCCAGAATGATGTCCCCCTGCCTCAAGCTTGTGGCAGTAGGTGAGGACGCTATGCTGCTCTTCTTGAGGAATGCACCTCCTCCAGATGTTATCCCCTCCTTCATGATAAAGGACGGGATCCTCCCAATGGTAAAACTTGGCCTTCACCAGGAAGGTCTCAAGTTTCTGCTTGGGCCAACCTTGTGGAACCGTCTAGGCAACAAGATAGTTTACAATGTTGGCGTACCATGGGACGAGGTGATAGCCAAGATTGCCTCATCTGGGAATGTCTCAATAATAGGTGCGCTGGGCTCAGATTCCTCAAGGTTCTCTAAGCGGGAGAGGTGATCTGCCACCACATTCGTAACTCCAGGCTTATCCTTAATCTCAATATCAAACTCCTGGAGCAGAAGGATCCATCTGGTATGGCAAGCTTTGGCATCCTTCTTGGCCATGAGGTACCGGATGGCGGTGTGATTTGTAAAGATAGTCACTCTAGATCCGAGAATATATGATCGATAATTATCCAAAGCAAAGACTATGGCCAGCATCTCCTTCTCTGTCACAGTGTAATTCCGCTGAGCGGCATCCAAAGTCCGGCTGGTGTAGTGAATGGCATACGACAATCCATCCCTCATCTGTCCAAGCACAGCCCCTATGGCAAAATCAGAAGCATCCATCATGATCTCGAATGGGAGAGACCAATCAGGTGGCTGAAGGACAGGAGCCGTAACAACCATATTCTTGAGAGTCTCAAAGGACGCAAGACACTTATCATCTACAATGAGCTCGGTGTCTTTCGTCAGTAAATCAGTAAGCAGTCGGGCAATAAGATTGAAGTCCCAAATGAACCGTAAGTAGAAACCGACATGCCCTGGAAAAGACCGCAATTGACGCAAATTGGACGGTGGATTGAGTTTTCTAATGATATCCACCTTGGTTGGATCGACCTCCATGCCCCTGTTGGAGATGATATGACCAAGGACCATCCCTTGAGTCACCATGAAGTGACTCTTCTCCTAAGACAAGACAAGGATGACCTCTATGCAGCGTTGAAGCACACGGTCTAGGCAGTTAAAACAAGCATCAAACCCATCGCCATAGACCGAGAAGTCATCCATGAAGACCTCTAAACAATCACCCACCATGTCCGAGAAAATGGACAACATACACCTTTGGAATGTCGTCGGGGCGTTACATAAATCAAAGGGCATCCGTCTGAAAGCATAAGTTCCAAACGGACAGGTGAATGTCATTTTCTCCTGGTCTTCGGGCGCAATGGCCACTTGATTGTAACCGGAGTACCCGTCAACAAAATAATAGTGACTCTTCCCAGCTAGCCTCTCGATAGTCTTACCAATGAATGGCAGTGGGAAATGATCCTTCTTGGTGGCATGATTCAATCGTCTGCAGTCCACACAGACCCTCCAAGAAGTGGGTACTTGGGTAGCTATCTCCTCTCCAGACTCACTCACAACTGTAGTGATACCCGTCTTCTTGGGTACCACATGTAATGGACTTACCCACTTGGAGTCGGAGATGGGGCAGATAAAATCGGTGCTCCACCACTTGGATATTTCCTTCATGACCGCATCTCGAAGATTCGGGTTCAGCCGTCGCTGTAACTCAGACGAAGGCCTAGCGTCCTCCTCAAGATAGATATGGTGGGAGCACATAGCCAGACTAATCCCTTGGAGATCAGCTATACTCCATCCTATCGCCTTGCGGTTTCTTTCAAGAACCTCCACCAGACGAGATTCTTGCTCTCCAGTCAAACCTGCTGAGATAATGACTGGGTGCATATCTGACTCACCCGCAAGGAATCTATACTTCAGCGACTGCGGTAAGGGCTTCAATTCTGGATAACTGGGAGGTGGCAGATCTGCCTTCTGATATGTTTGTGTAAAGGCTACCAGGTCTGCATGAGAGAACTCTCACTGTGCATGAAAGTCTGACGAAGGGAACCATGCTGAATCATCTATAAACTATACTGGCTCGCACTCCGTCATAGCTGTCAGCTCAGAAGGAATCAGACATGGCAAATAGTCATCAAAATCATCCCAATCAATGTCTAGATCCGAGTGATCTGAACTAGAAGAACAAGACTGAAACTCTGCATCACCACTCGTCCCACAAGTGTCAGCCTCAAAGGTGTCCTCGTCCAGGGGTGTGCTCTCCAGGCTCTCAACTGCCATAAGATGTAAATAGAGTGAATCTGTAGGCAAGGCGAGGGTCTGTGCTACTGGATCTGTCCAAATAGATTCATCATCCATCATCACGAAATCGCACTCCTGGTGGACATCTAGCTCGTCCTCTATCATCTGTGTGGTATCACTGGACTGCTCTGAGCATGCAGATTCTCTCGCTCTGGTCTCCTCGATCGTCTCTATTTGTATGCTCTTGCCCTCTACGCGAAAGCACACCTTCCCACTATCATGATCGATCACCACCTTGGCAGTGGCCAAGAATGGGCGTTCAAGTATAATGGGGGTATCGGTTACCGACTCAGGGATCTCCATGTCCAATACAACAAAGTCCACGGGGAATTTCAGGCCCTGAATGGTAACGACCATGTCTTTCAACAACCCCTTCAGCCTCTTAGTCGACCTATCAGCAAACTGAAGGACTGTCCTGCTCCGGAGAAGAGGACCAAACTCGAATCGGTGGAGTAAGGCTGTCGGAAGGAGGTTGATAGAAGAGCTGATGTCTAATAGAGTACAATCGAATCGCTGCTCCTTAATCTCGCATCTGACATAGGGAGCTCCTGCATCAGGTCTCTTGGCTGGCAATCGGTTCTGAATGGTGCAACAAGTAGAATGGGTGAGCACATGGATCTGATCTCTGTGGTTCCTCCTCTTCCTGCGGATTGTGGTCTTCTCTCTCAAGCTCTTTTGGAAAAGGGGGATGTGCTCAAGTGCTTCCTGTAGAGTCAGCTGGATTTGGAATCTATCAATCATCTAGTTGCTGAACTCTACCTGTTGGGTCTTTTTTGGATTTTCTCTTTTATTCCCCTTCGCTAAGCGGAGTGCTTGAGGGAAGGGGATGGAAGGGGCCTCCTCAGATGGAGGACTAGAAGAGGTTCCTGTGCATGTGAAGGAATAGAATCCATACAATGATCATCATGCAATACATATGGACCTGAAGTGTATACAGAAACTTTTGCTTTATTCATATTTTTATTCTTTTTCTTGTTACCACAGTCCTGAGATACAAAAGGTGGCAACACAACATGTGGAAGCTCAACAAAAGTAGAAGTGGTGGTCTCAGTACCACCAACGACATCTGTCTTCACGGCATCAGCACCACGCTCTGGCTCTACATCAAGTAAAATGGTGGCCTCAGTACCACCGTCTGCATCGGGCATTACGACGGCCTCAACACTGTCATCTGGATCTCCATCATTGGTGGCATCAGCACCGCCGTCATCGACATCATCATCAGTGGCATCAGCACCGCTACTCTGCTCATCCGGCGCTCTTGGTTCCTTATGCGATTGTCGCTCAGATGAGGCGCCGCCGGCTACCATCCTACCGCTCCTAGTAGTCACGAAATCAACATCATGCAAAGAAGACATGCCACTCAAATAATCACTAGGAGAGGTATCCTCTGTAATCTGTACCTGCTCAGACTTCCTCTTCAGATTGTTCGGATTAGGCTCGATCTGTGCAGGTATGGTGGCCTTGCCCTTGATGATATCCCTCATCTCCTGCCAGAACTCATCCATTTCCCGTCGGAAGGATGCCTGCTGGTCAGAAATCAAGCGGGTGAGGTCATCTAGAGCTGGGTTCTCAAAGGCAGGTGCTTGAGAACCGGAAGTGTTCCCCTGCTGGAAATGAGGTTGCTGCTGGTAGTGGGGAGGATGGGAGTATGTTTGGTGAGGCTGCTGATGCT
The DNA here is from genome assembly GCA_037367405.1 of Ottelia alismoides. Classification (NCBI taxonomy): domain Eukaryota; kingdom Viridiplantae; phylum Streptophyta; class Magnoliopsida; order Alismatales; family Hydrocharitaceae; genus Ottelia; species Ottelia alismoides. Next base: position 1,534,898 of record JAZKJV010005397.1, on the reverse strand, counting down.
GCCTCCACTATTGTCCCTGATAGACAGGACGAGGACCCTGCTGGTACTGCTGATGGGCATACTGGGGCTGTTGCTGGCTGTTCTGATGGCCCTGAGCTGGAGACTGCTGCTGAGATGAGGTGCCACCAGTGGTCCAACGGAATCCGGGGTGATCGCGACGAATCCCGGGCTGCGGTGGGTACCGGTCGTACCAAATCCCATTGACTTCCATCAATGGTTACTGCTCAACGGTGGTGGTGGACGAACTGCCAGTGGCTGATCCGGCTGATAGACCACTATCTGAGTGTCTTGAGATGGTGGTGGCAGTGAGTGGTGCTGTAGCTGCTGGACCGGCTCTACCTGGATGTGGTGAACCTGGCGGTACGAGGCAGAGGGCTGGGTGGAGCTGCTACTGTTGGGATCAGCCCGTGACCTGGAGGCTACTGAGTAGATGCATGCGCCTCCTGAATGCAAAGAATCTGCATCTTCAGGTCACTCATGGTCTTCGTGATAAGGTCCATATGGGCAAGACCTTGTCTCTGCTTCTTCTCAAGAATGTCAATGTGGTCCAACTTCTCAGAAATGATCCCCATGTCAGCAGCGGTGGATTCAGCTTAAGCTGCGGTTGCTAACGGAGTGTGTGTACTGGAATCGATACATGCTATCCTCTGATACCCAACTGCCTGTAGTGGAAGCTTCAGCTTTATGTAGACGCGGGCTTGGGCCATGACTGTGGAATTCTCTGCCATACCCTCATAGATCTCCCAAACTGCGTCTTCTCCCTTAGAGAAGTAAGATCCATCACAAGAGGCATTGACAAGCCCCTGTAGCTACAGTGTTAGCCCACAGAAGAAACTCTGAACCAGATTGGGCTTGGATATGTCGTGATGTGGACACCGGTCAATGAGCTCTCTGAATCGGTCCCAAGCCTCATGGAACTACTCATTCGGGACCATGGTGAAATTGCTGATCATAACTCGTGTTGCGTTGGTCCGGCCGAGTGGATAGTACTTGTTCAAGTACTCGTACCGAAGGTGTGCCCATGATGTGACATACCTCCCAAGATGCTTCAGTCAGTAGGTTGCTCTATCAGCTAATGAGAATGGGAAGGAAATCATCTTGATCGTGTCCTTGTCCACCAATCTGTCGTGGACAGTGCTGCAAATCATCTCAAACTCCTGCAGATGGAGATGAGGCTCCTCGGTGGCTAGCCCGTGAAACTTGGGCAATAGCTGAATGGTCTGTGGGCGAAGCTCAAAGTTCCCAACAATGGGAGGAAGCTGAATCCATCGATGAGTGAGGGTCACGGCTGGGTTGTGCAATTGCCTCATAGTCATCAGTGACGACCTCTCCTAGTTAGGTTCTCCACCTTCGCCTGTGGCTTCTGGCATGTCTCCTCCACCGCCCTCAGGTCTGTCGTCTCTTCCTTCTCGCATCTGTGTTATCTCCCTCATGAGGTCACCCATGAATACTCCCTGGTCTCTGATCTGTCTCTGCATAGTCTCCAGGGATGCTAACAGTGAGTTGTTGATGGCAGCATGATCATATAGGAATGGTGGTGGTCTCTGCTCATCTGGGTGTTCCTCTCTATCGTCCATATCTTGGTTCTCTACAAAAGCAAAAGAACCCATCTCATGTGCCGTCAAATGCTCTGAGCTCTGTGTTGCACTAAACTCTGACACTCTTGGACTGATGGAAGAAGAAGAGTGGTCGAGGGAGAATAGGGTGGACGTGAACTCAGGCTTGGAGAGTGAGTCTGGACTCCCCGAAGCCGACCTAGATGAATAGGAAGGAGTGCTCGATAGCGGTGCCATCAGACGTGGCCTAAGGGATCTCCTTCCCATCATTTTGATCTGGAAAAAGGGCGGATGAGATCTGGAATGCAAACAAGATGTGAATACAAACCCCCAATTCACCTACGCAACTCTGGAGCTGATGACCGTGAAGGTTCGGTCGTTAATCTTGTCAGTTTTAGTTAGTGATCAATCAATCTATCAGAGCGATTAAGCGAGCTGTTGGGAACCCAACGCTCCTAGCCGTCTGTCCCAATCCCAAATGAGATCTTTCCCAGTCAGTAGGAGTTGCGGACCGTTTACCGGCTACCCGATCAACCCCCTTTGCAAAGGACGTCACGGTCCGCTTTACCGGTTACCGGAGAGATCCTCACTGGAGAACGACTCACCTAAGACCAGTAGTCAACTAAGATATCAAGCGTGGCTCTATCCTAGTGTTCGGGTCACTCTCTCGCTGCAGATAAATCAACCATTGAGGGGGTGACTCTCCCCAAGACAAAATTGTTGAAAAAATGAGGTGAGTTTTATGGTCAATTTTGCATTAGCAGACCCAATTTTTGATTTTCACCTTTTTAGGTATTTTCCTGAAAATAAGGACAACGCCTAATGAATTTTATGATCTACTGGTTATTTAGGGTCCAATAAAACAGGGGGAGGAAGTCGGAAAAGCCGATGCACGATCAAACACAATGATGCATGCAAAGATAGAAATGTGTATCTTGTTCCAGCACTCTACATGCAGGGTGATCCACGCATAAAATAAAAGACAGAATTTAAACTACCTATATGATGCACGAAGAAATCGGCCTTAGACGAAAAATTCTATACGAGAAGAACAATAACTAAGTGGTCAACAAGAGGAGTCAGAGTCTGGTCTCTGATGGTGATCGGTGTCTGCCACAACGGATCCTGCCAGCGCTCTATATATGACCTCTAGCGGCATAGGACCCCTCAGGTGACCGAAATAGCTTTTTATTTGTGAGTTATTAATTAGGTCCACTTAACATTCTATAGGCACAAGCAAAGGTATTAAGTGTGGGATCCTAATTAATTACGTCACAATCACAAGAAAATCCTAAGTTTAGGGGCCAAAACTTCGTGAATCAAAATAAAAGAAAGATCGGTGAAAACAAAATCGGTGAAAAACCGAACAAGCAAGAGAGGCCCCCAAGGAAACAATCCCTCGGGTACTGGACCTCATGAAATGTCAAAGTTTCTGACAGTCCTGTTTTAGTTACAAATTAAGAGTCTCTCTCTCACAATTAATTATACGGATATAGATAGAAGGTAAATGAGCTAATCTATAAAAACTCTAAGTCTTCTTTGAACAAGCTGTAGCCGGCCTCACGTGGGTGCCCAGGCGCCCTAGGAAAAGCCGCCTCCCTCGATCCACGGTACCTCGCACAAAGACACAAAGAGGGTGGTCAGATAGCTTAAAAATATAAGTCAAATATATAGTAGATAAAAGAAGCAATAATGGTAAACAAATAATCACAATCAGACACAAGATGATCTATACGTTGTTGCTCCCCGGCAAAGGCGCCATTTGATTAACCAACGAGAATCACTGGGGTCTAAATGTCTCACACAAGGCGGAGACAAAAGTCGCTGCGACGACCCTCAATAAATCCCAGTCAAGTCAACAATCAACCCACAATATTAATCAAACAATGAAAAGCAAATGTGGAGTCAAAATTTATTATAACTCTACAAAAATATGTATAGTGTGCAAGTGTGTAGAGGTTGAACACAAGGAGCAAGCAAGATAGATCGGACAAAAATGTGCAAAGATGTCATAGTGATCAAATGTCTACAAATATGTAAATTTTTGTGGGTTTTTAATTTTATATTTTTATTTGATTTTTGATTTTTGATTTTTGTATTTTGATTTTTAATTTACTGATCTTATATTTTCTTTTTATATTTTATATTTTTTTATATGTGTTTATAAATAGAATATATACACAATATAAGAAAAGAGAAGGATATGGTTTTATAAAAATAGGTAAAAATACTAAAAAATCAGGAAATAAAATGCTTTTGGACTTTTTATAATTTTATAATGTTTTTTGTGATTTTTAGAGGTTTTTCTGAATTTTTTTGGTATTTTTAGAAGCAAAACACTGAAAACAGGGAAGAAAATAAAATGCTTGGACAAAATTTCCAAACTAATTTTCCAAACTAATTTTAAACTAAAGATAATAAAATAAAGAAAATTCAGAGACAGAAAATTAGATTTTTAGGATTTTTGTAGAATTTTTAAGATTTTTCTCAAGATTTTTAGAGTTTTCTAATTTTTATGGTTTTTGTTTTGAAATTTTTAATGATTTTCGGACAGAATCAGAACACACGAAAATACACAAAGGTAATTTTTTTGGAATTTTTAAAGCCGTTTTTTACAATTTTTAGGTATTTTCTAATGCAAACAGTGCTGAAAAAGCATATTTTTGAATTTTTATAAATAAGAAAATGCAAGAAAAATGAAAAACAAAAATATGTGTGAATCTATAATGCAATAGGAACTTAACCTAATTTTTTGGTGATTTTTAGCAATTTATAGATGCATGGAATAAATACAAACAACAAATAAAAACTACACAGCTAGAAGGGGCATATTTGTAAATAAGCAAACATCCAAGGGCCACAGTGCAAATTTTCCACAAAATTTATAACCGATAATTTAATTTCCAGGACCAAATACAAATTTCAAAAGCCGCTAGGGCACGCCTGCAATTAACCCAACCCCGCGCATGAGTGGCACGCACCTGGGAAGGACCAAAATGCAAAATACAAAAATTCCAAGGGTTAAAATGCAAATTACCCAAAAATATTACACATTACAAAATAATTCCTGGACTAAATCGAAATAGCCAAACCAGCAGGGGGTCCAATGCAAAAACACCACCCCTCACGTGCACTGGTCACGTGAGGTGACGTGGAATGGACCTAAGTGCAAATAAATAAAGTTTGGGGGCCTTTATGCAAATATTACAAAAATATTTAAACTATAGATGAAAGTTTATGGATTAAAAATAAATACAAAAACTCTCAGGGCGAAAAAATGCAAAATACCCAAAGAGTCGCGATCCAAAGGCGGTGGAGAGGCCACTTGACACGTGACGCGTGAAGGACGGCCGATGACGCTTCGGCGATGGACGACTGCGATTAGATCTCCTTGGCTTGATCTGACGGTGGAGGCACGGGAGGATCCAACGACGGCTATGCACCTGGAGATCGGGCCTCGATCCAACGGTGCAGAGGGGCGGAGCAAGAACAGGGGAGGAGCGCCGGCGAGGCGAACTTCCCCGAGCTCAAGCTCCGTCCTCCGGCGTTCCTTGGGCTTCAAAAATGGCATGGAGACTCCTGGTGGTCAGCTTTAACTCCTGGGGGCTCCAAAATTCTCCGGGGATGGCCGGAGTCAGCGAGGAGGTGGCGGAGCTGGAGAGCTCCACGAACTCCGGCGAAGGGCAAAACGAGCCCCAGGCTCGAGTCAACGCGCAAAGACCTGCAAAAACGTGTGAGAGGGTCCAGGGCAAAATTCCTGGACCCCGCGGAGGTGGAATGGTTGCGAAGGACGGTGGCGCGAAGTGGTGGCCAGAGGAGCACTCCGGCAAGGGGTATGTGTGGGCGATTCAATGGATGGAACTCGGAATTTCTTGGGGGGTTTACTCCTAATGATAAGGCAAACAAAATGCAACGAAAATGGACGAAAATAAAAAACCTCGAAGGAGTTGAACCTGAGGTGGAAGGTACCTCAACGCCGGCAAAGGTCGGAGGTGATTCGTGCCTCCTCGGGCTTCGCTCGACCAGCCTGAAGATCTCCAAAGGAAGCTGTCACCTTCCTAGAGCTCGCGGGGCGTGTAAACGGGAGCTAAGCCTGTGGAAGAGGGGTTCAAAGGAGGCTCGAACGTCGGAGGGTCGATTATGAAGGGTTGATGTTGTGGCTCTGACGCTCCAAAGATCGAGAGAGATGGCTCGAATCGTCGCTCCTCGGTCCTAGGAAAGCCTAGGGCTTGATTCATAGATGCATGGGGCGAAACAATGCAGAAGGAAGTTTCATGAAATGATGAAAGGGAAAGCCTCGAAAAATCCTTGAAATCGAGGTCAAACGAGGCTCTGACAGGCACACATGGGGTGGACAGCCAGTTGACCAAGGTCAACTTGGACTGCCTCCTGGTTGGTCTACGTGGACCAACCAGGAAAAATCCTGAATAAATATTTTATTAATTCATTTAAAAATAGAGAATGATTTTATTATTTTTAGGTTATAAAATGAAAAATATTTGTTTCTTTCTAAGGTATTTTAATATGATTTTTAATTATTTTTATGAAGTTTATAGCTATAAGTTACCCTTTTAGGCCTATATAGGTATCTTTATCTATATATTTTAATAATTTTTTTATTTCGTAAATTTAATTTATTTATTTTTGTTTATTATTTTATAAATTTATAAAATATTTTTATACAATTAAATATATTTTTACTTTATTTTTCTGAAGTATTTTATATACTTAATAAAATAAAAGTGTGAATTATATAGGTATATATACATGTATTATACCTAGATATGCTATATACAAGTATTTTATTTTGTATTTTCTTTGAGATTTTATTCTGATTTTAATGCACATATTTATTATAAATAATATTTACAATATTATAAAAATATAAAATTATGAAAATAAAGAATAATAAATAAATTGAATAATTTAATCTGTACAAGTATACTATAGGGGTCCAAAACTCAACTTTCAAACCGTAGCTCCGCCAAATGCGAAACCACCGCCATTAAATAGCTTATTTTAGATTATATACAATTAAAGGTGATTTTGATGCATTTGGAGTTTTTATTAGAGAGATACAGGTCTGGGAAGTTGGGATTCTGAGATTTTATTCAGTCCATAACTTTTTTATCTGTACATTATTTTTGAGTGAAATCAATTTTGTATTTTTATTTTTTTAATTATCTACAACTTTCATGTACAAAGTTTCTTTATTTGGAGTACAAAAACTAGAACAAAAAATAGGTCTCATAATGAATAATGAATGAATGAAATAAAAGGTATTTTTGTTGTATTTTGGCCCTTATCTCCCCTACTTTATTCCTTGTCGACCTAGTAATCACGATGCCTAGGTCTCGGGATTTCGGGTCATAAAATATTTACAATATTTTATTCTTTTTCTTTTATTTTATTTATTCTATAATTTTGGCTTTAAATACAATATTTTATACACTATTTACATGCAAATGCATGGATGCTAAGATGCGGGAATTAAGGGTATTTACACGCATTTGTCAGGGTTTTTGAGGCCAAAATGATAGAATAAAGATGATGAAATGTGGATTCATCAGTGACTCCTTCTGATTTTGGTTCATTCATAAAAGTTGTAGATATTCTCGAAATAATCAACTTTCATGAAGATCACTTTTTTATTTGACTTTTTTTCTATTTTATGGAATTTTCTTTAATTTATTTTCTATTTTTTGGGGGAGAGACACGTGGCCGCTCTTAGAGCCACCACATGTCACCCCCTTTCTTTTTATTTTTATTTATTTATCAATATTATTTTCTTTCTTCTTTTTTCTTCCTTTTATTTTCTCTCCCTTCTCTCTAAGGCATGTGTTGTGCACATGCCACCCCCTCATCTCTCTCCCATGTCGACTGTTCCCTCCCCCTGTGTAACAGCCGCCGTGGTCGTTTAACCCATCCGTGCTTCATGCGGTCGTTAACTCTGCAAGCTACTTCTCATACACCCTCGTCGCCCTCGCCTCCAGCATTCACCGATCTCCGATCCTTAGGAAAACTAGAGAGAAAGAGGAGGAGCTCAGATTCTTGGCTGGTGACATCGGCCAAGAAGAACGTGAATGACAATTCCTCAGGGTGTGATCCAGAGGACCTCAAATCCTCTGATGTTTCTCTATCTCTGATGAATGGCGAAGCTTCGAGGTCTTCTAGCCGGACCTTAGAGGCGCAAATCAAGGAGAAGACTTCCCCTTCTCCAAGTCTCCCAGGCACCGACATCCGCCACCATCTCCGTCCACCATCATCGCTCCGCCCTCGACCGAACGTAACTTGCCTCGACCGTTGCTTCACCACAGAGCCCTAGCTCCGCTCCGTACTCTGCCCAACGCGCTACGCCATCGAATTGCCTTCACCAGCTCGTACCTCTGCTCGCCTCCACCACGTACCACCTCCACCTTCAACGCACTGCCCCGCTCCACCTTTACCCCCGCCACACCGCATCTCCGCTCCTCCTGCAGAAAGCTCCTCGGCCTGCTCGCCACTGGCCCCTCAACCTTGGCCCTCGGGCGTGTGTCACCTGAGGTCCGAGCTTCAAGTCGGCCATCGAAGCACGACCACAACCACCAGCTCGCCTGCACACCCTCGCCCTCGCCGCACCCTAGGCCCGCGTGCCCTCGCCTCCGCTCGCTCGTTGCCCAATTTCCCCCACGAGAGTCACACGTGGGGCGGAGGAGAATTTGTAAGGAATCTCCTGTCATTCCAAAAAACGACACCATCACCCCCGTCGCCCAGCAGGCACGTGCCCCGCACATGTACGCGGGTAATTTGCAAAACAAGCCCAAGCAGTTTTGATTATTGCAGATAAGTCCTTCTCGAGGGCCTTTTGAAATTCTAGTCCCTGGAATTTCATGTTAGCATATCTCGATCATTTTGAACTCCTTTTTTTACGCATAATATGTCATTTTGAAGCTTGTCTTGAGCTATTTTATGTAAGATATTTTGTGAACAGATCGAACCTAGATTTATATTGAATATTATTTGAGGATCGCTTCTGATCATGCATGCTTAATTTGGACACATATGTGCCCCCAATATTTTAAGAAAGTTTATCTCTTCTGCAATGGCTTCAATTTGGATAACTGAAGTTAATCTCACTGATAATTTTTATGGTTAAATATTACTTCTTTAAGGATTAAATTACAGGAAAGATCAAGGGCAAGATTATCTTGAGATTTATTTTCATATTTTTCAGGATTATTCATTAATCTATTGACCCTCCATGCCTACAGCTTGGAATTAATTTGAATACATTTCTTGGATTGTTTTCTTATGGCTATGTGATTTCTTTTGAGGGCTGATGGATTGTTTTTTAGGATTGGAAGATAGAATATTCACAGATCATGTGCTCATTGTTTACACTATTTTGCATTGCATCTCTTTTTAGAATTGCATTTTATTTTCTTTTTGATATAAAGATTATTGTCATAATTAGTTAGTTATTTAAATTAATTTGAAACCACACATTAAACATCATCGTTCCCTAAGTTCGACCTTGGTACACTTACCAAATTAAATTATCCACATATTCTAAAGTGTGGTTTTTGATAGATCATTTCCTACCTCCCTAGAATACAATATACCATTATTAAGATAGGTAGAAAAGTGGTTCATCACCGATGTCAATCGCAAAACATAAGCATGTATCAAAAATATATTTTTCTGATTTCTGAACTCATCTTATGTTGGAAAATATGAATATTTGAACTCATTTTGATCGTCACTCTGAGACGATCGAAACGAGCTCTTATACGCCCGAATCGGATATCAAAATTGGTAGTTACAATGGCTTGAATGTTTTATTAAAAATAGAAATGAGAGTTGAAAATAAAAATAATAATAACTAAATAAATAAAAGTTTACAAATACACGTACACTAGCCCCTCCCTAATTTTCAACACCTGACCTCTCATGTTTCCCCAATTTTCTAACACGATACCCCTTGTGTTTCCCAAATTTGACCCATAACCGCCCTTTCATCCCCTTATTTATATCACCCAAATACCCCTTATTCTTCACCCGTCTTCTCTTCTTCTCTTCATCCCAACAAAGAACCCATCCTCCTCCTTGTTGCTGCCGATTGACCCATTTCTTCTCTTCGTAAGATAAAAGGTACAATCTAAACCCTCCTCTTGCTGCCCTCCATGGATTTTTCTACATATCAAGTGTTTCAGTTCCAATAATTAGATAATGTTTAGTCATTGTTGTTTAAATTTTTCAATAACATCAACAAAGAAAATTACATAAGAAATCAACAGAAAAATACAAATTTCAGATGAAAAACTCAACTAACGTTCTAGTTACCGAGGAATTACAATACTATTACAGAAGCTTACACTAATAACTAGTCAACAAATTTACTAACCTTGAAAAATAAGAAGTTCACTGGGAAATGAATGTCAAATCCCTTAAGAATACATCACAGATATCTAGTAATGTCCACAACCAAGAGAATACACTAGAGCCAAAATTCTAAACAGATATGAAGAAAGAACAATTAACATTTATCCCACATATAAGAAAACATCATGCTATCGAAAATCAATCAAGAAACAACTCTCTCTCTCTCTCTCTATATATATATATATAAAGCCAACGATAAACCATGATTTACACTACAAGCGAGTCATAAGCAGCATACCTTCAATTGCAGCAACTGCACCATTTTTTTGAGTAAACATGCACATCTAGAATATAAACTACCAACTCATTAACTATACTCTTTTTGAAAACACCAGCCACCTAGCTACCAGAACCATCATTAATCAGCTCATGAAATCTTTCCTGTTGAGACCACATGTTTCAATTGAATGTCAAGACAATAGCATGTGCATGAGTTTCAATAGATCGTTGGATTTATTGTTATTGTTTATAATAGTAGTTTCTAACATCAAACGTACCAAATATGTTTCTAGTTTCTCCATTGTTATGCCTTGCTTGTATCTGATTGTATCAATGTTTAGATTAGTGTATCTTGATAATTATTATGAATTTCCTTTAACTCTTAGTTTTACCTTTATTTGCATTTCTAATGCACATGCTCAGCAACTCAGTGCCAACCTTCTTTTGCATCTGTAATGTATTTGCTTAGCTATCACCCATTGTGCAAATGGAAAATGGTAGTTGTTTCTTATTCCTTACCTATAATGAGATCAAAGTGTGCTTCGATTGTAGAAAATTACGCAGAACTATCCTTGGAGAACCTGTAAATTAACTTGGTCAGGATAATGTAGCCTATGCATCTGTTCTACAGGATGATCATGTGTTCTATAATTGCGATAATCTTCGACATATGAGGAACATATTTAAAGGCTTCATGTTTCTTCCCAGAACTATATGTCAACCAATATTACTCTAATTGTTTTTTGTACACCATTACAACTATATGAGATATAACACTCGTATTTGAAAATGAACCCGACGCGACTAAGGTCCATATGATCCGATAAAATTTTCGGTCGATATTAAATGATCTGAAACAATCCATTATTCATAAATCAAATTTTATCTGGGATCAATCGATCAAAAATATATTGCATCATGATTCGTGTCACTGGAAAATTTGTGAAGCAATCGGAACAGTAAAAATAAACTGAGACTATCATAAAAATCATTTCAACAAATAAAATCAATAAAATCGACCATTCGCCAATCGGAAATCGTATGACCATTTAAATTGCAAAATTTAACCATAAATCAAAACTGTATCTCGACAATTTCAAAATTCATCTTAGATCAGAAATATGTGAATATAATACTCATTTTGATCGTCATTCTGAGACGGACGAAACGAGCTATTGCTCATCCGAATTAGAGATTCAGGGTGAAAATGGGGATGACTTCGATATTTCGAATGAGTTGTAGATAAATTATTAAAAAACATTTACAATTTTCAACAGTCCAACACATGGCCTGATTTCTTCTCCACTTGTCAACACAAGAGCCACTCCTCCCCTTATTTATATCACCCCCCATTCTTCTTACATTATCCTAAAAAAACCCTTCTATCCTACCGAGGGAATCCCCAATCCACCCCCACCCCCCTCTTTTGCTACCAATATTTGCTGGAATCGTTGTTGTTAGCAACAGGTGGACTGTCCAAGCGTGGGAGTGTTGCTGCTGCTTCCTCTCCGATTAGAGCTGCTATCCAGCAGTACAGGATATGCTGCAACCCCTAAGGTTCCTGGAGCCCCTGCTGCAGCCTGCAAGCCGTTGTCCAGTAGCTCAGGAGTTGTTGCTCCTGGAGCTCAAGCCAAGTGGAGGTGCTACTGCTCCATTGGAGCTATAGATGTTGTCTAAACAACTCTAGAGTTGTTGCATCTATGCTTGATCTCCAAATTTTGGAGTTCCATTCATTTCAAAATCATATATATCTGAAATTAGATAAAAAAAGGTGTTTTACATGCAATTAAGTCCAATTTCAGATCACTAACTAATCTAATGATTTCATGCCTTAAAATGGAAAATTTGGTGGTGAATTGCATGCATTTAGTCTAATTTCAGACCATTGTTTATATACTTTTTTCATGCCTTAAAATGGGAAATTTGGGGTAAATTTTTGCATGTAGTTAGCTTTAATTTCAGACTACTGTTAAGATACAGCTTTCATACTTGAAAGGTGAGGATTTGGAGTAATTTTGCATGCAATTACTTTAAAATTTGGACCATTGTTAAGCTATCTTATGCTCTTTCTTTCATGATTAAAATTGAAGGATTTGGGGGTAATTTGGCATGCAGTTGATCCTTTTCAGATCATTAATTAGCCTATTGGTTTCATGATTAAAATTAAAGGATTTGGGGGTAATTTGGCATGCAGTCGATCCAAATTTAAATCAATAATTAGCCTACTCATGATTAAAATTACATAATTTTGGGGTGATTTATATGAAATTTGATCTAATTTCAGACCACTATTAAGATACAATTTTCATACTTGAAAGATGAAGATTTGGGGTAATTTTGCATGTAATCATCTTCAAGAATGTTTTAATGCTTTAAGAATGAAAGAATTGACATGCAATTGATCTTAATTCAAACCAATGATTAGGCTATAGCATTCATTCTTTGAGAGAAGAAAAGTCGGGGATTTGCACAGAATCAAACTTAAATCAAGATCTAATGAGTAGCTCATAATCTCATGCTTTAAAGAAGAAAAGTTGGGGAATTTTGCATTAATCTGAATTTAACCAGATCCAATGAACAACTTCTAATCTCATGACTTTAAAACGAAAACATTGGGGATTGTGCATGAAATTGACTCTAATTTCCAGACCAGATCTTTAGAATCTAGGAATCTTGGTTCTTTAACGAATCAAGGAACTTAAGTGATCTACATTTATGTAAAATCTTTGAGATATTTGGTTATTATGAATCACTGATAACTGATTTTTGTGTCGGTCATGGTGGCCCTTACACCTGATTGTGCGAGGGTGCGAAGACCCTCAATTGGACGAGAGATAGGAATCCTGATTAGGGTAGAGACCACCTAGTGTGTGTGTAGGATCCAAGTCTCTTGTATGTTTTTTTTGAGCTCGTAGTTTTTACGCTTCATTGGGATTCAGGTGCTTTAGTTAGACAAGTTCCGCCGACCCTATTTTCGGTAGGGTGCCTAGGTCAGATGACCCTTGGTTTTGTTTTACGAGCTCGATTTTCCTGTACACCAGATGGGACGGATTGGAGTGACTCGGATAGGAGAATCTCTCACACTCATCTCAGGGGCGTAGTTGGAGTGTGCCTAGCCTTCTCCTAGACCACTCTTCCACTGGAAATGCAAGATGGAAGAGTCTCTTACGAGGCTTCCTCACTGCTCGAGTTTGGTTAACATTCTGCCAGTAGGTGTTGATGAGGAAAAGCTAGATCATGAAAATCATCATTAATCATTAATATTTAATAATATCCATTATCATATCTGACATCTCACAACAATTGAATTGAAATAGTTATATCTATAATACTTAATTCCATCATAATATTATAATGAAACAAGGGAAGTTAAGGGTTGAAAGTTGAGGTGTGGTAAGTGAAAAAAAGAGGATTCATATGCGGAAATAACTAGAAAACCGTATTTCCATACAAATAGTTTAAATAATGATAATATCGTAACCTATCTATTTGCATTTCTTTTGTAACCACTTAAATGCATGTTAGTTTTAAATAGATTTTATTGTGCTCAACCTTTGATAACCTTTTGTTCATAACATGGATGGCAGGAAAGGAGCTTGGGATACAGTAGTCTGATAGTTGGACTATGAGCATATGAGGTTCATACGTTTTCTTTTGACGGTACACATTATATCCGTTGTACAGATAATGTAACTCTCTTGTGATTTCCTTCTCTTCTATTGTATTTGTGATACATGTACAAAATGAAAACATTTCTTATCGATACATGTAATGCTATAAAATTATAAATGCAAATGTTTCTGCAGCGACACGTGTTCTAATGTGAATGGTTAAATGAAATGTGAAAGTCATCAATCGTGAAAAATTTTCTCTCATTTTTGTAACATAATACGATCAATAACAATTTTATATATGAATGTTATGTAAACGTGTAATTCGGATCTCGAGGTCTTCACATGAGAATACTCTACAACTCAGAAAGATTTATAATGAATATCAACCACTCAACAATGCAATATTGGTCATCTATACACATGCGTTATGTTTTTTTATTATCTTGACGGTGGTGCCTTTCATAATATTGTGAGAACAAAAACATTATGCTAGGTTATCCTCTACATTTGGTTTGATATGATACAACAATGTCAGACATTTTGTCAGTCAAGGTGCCTCTTACACATGACCATGCGAGGGTACGGTGACCCTCAACTATAAATTGTTCCATTCTTTTTTGAGATAAGAATAAGAAAAATCTTTGTACGCCGTACTTCAAGTCATTGTTGTTGCACATCCAAGATATGTAAGATCAAATTTTTTATCTCATACTGCATTGCATGTATTTTAAGGCAGTGAAGATTTATTTTCTTATACATATCATTGTATAGGGTGTTCGGGTTACGGGAGTCCTTCTAGTCTGGAAAGAAGTTTTGACATTGGTTGTTTTCAATGTTACAATCTATAATTAAGGATGAGTTTCTCTTATCTAAAGTAGCTTGATAATGGAAGGAACCATGTGCTTTGATTTGGTTGAAATCTCGAGTTGGGATGACTCTGGTCAAAGTTTTTACTATGTTGGATTTCCTTTAGAATATTTAATATGTATTCCCATTTGCGATTGTTTTTTTTGTGATTGGATGATATTAAGCTTGTGTTGATTGTGTTTGTGAGCAGCATGTTAAAGGAACCTTAATCGGTTGCAAATAGTGATCAATTCCATGTATCTAGTTAAAAAGAAGAAGAGCCTGAGAGGACCCCATAGTTTAGTTAATGACATGAAGGGAAAGGCTGCAAAGAAGGAAGGCCAGGATATTGTCAAGATATATGCTTCCACAAGTGAATACCAACCCTTGTCTTGTAACTATATTAGAAGAGGTAAACTTACACATTCTATGTATTGTTGTTAAGTGATCATGGCGATTATATCATCAAGTCTCAAGAGGCCAATCTATACCTTACAAATTTCTTTTATATTTTATATGATTTTATCTTGATTTTTACCTTATTTAATTATAAAAGAAATTGTAAAATACAAAAATACAAGTATTATATATATAGAGTACACCAAAAATAAGTTTTGTACATGTGACCCCTTCTGATTTTGGTTCCTTCGTGAAAGTTGTAGATCTTGTCAAGATGATCAACTTTCAGGAAGATCACTTTTTTATTTGACTTTTTTCTATTTTTATGGAATTTTCTTTAATTTATTTTCTTTTTTTGGGAGAGGCACGTGGCCGCTCTTGGAGCCGTCACATGTCACCCCCTTTCTTTTTATTTTTATTTATTTATCAATATTATTGTCTTTCTTCTTTTTTCTTTCTTTTACTTTCTCTCCCTTCTCTCTAAGGCACATGTTGTGCACATGCCACCACCTCATCTCTCTTCCCCGTCGACTGTTCCCTCCCCCTGTGTAACAGCCGCCGTGGTCGTTTCACCCATCCGTGCTTCATGCGGTCGTTAACTCCACAAGCTCCTTCTTATATACCCTCGTCGCCCTCGCTCCATCATTCGTCGATCTCCGATCCTTAGGAAAACTAGATAGAAAGAGTGAGGAACTCATATTCTTGGCCGGTGACATCAGCCATGAAGAACGTGAATGACAATTCCTCGGGGTGCGATCCAGAGGACCTCAAATCCTCTGATGTTTCTCTATCTTCGGTGAGTGGTGAAGCTTCAAGGTCTTCTAATCGGACCTCTGAGGCGAAAATCAAGGAGAAGACTTCCCCTTCTCTGAGTCTCCCAGTCGCCGACATCCGCCACCCTCTCCGTCCAGCATCATCGCTCCGCCCTCGACCGCACGTAACTCGCCTCGACCGTCGCTTCACCACGGAGCCCTAGCTCTGATCCCTACTCTGCCCAACGTGCCATGCCATCGAATTGCCTTAATCAGCTCGCACCTCCACTCACCTCCACCGCGCACCATCTCCACCTTCAATGCACCGCCCTACTCCACCGTCGCCCCCGCCACACCGCATCTCCGCTCCTCCTGCAGAAAGCGCCTCGGCCTCCTCGCCACTGGCCCCTCAACCTTAGCCCTCGGGCGTGTGTCACTCGAGGTCCGAGCTTTACGTCGGTCATCGAAGCACGACCATGGCCACCAGCCTGCCTGCGCATCCTCGCCCTCACCGCACCCTAGGCCCACGCACCCTCTCCTCCGACCGCCCGCTGCCCAACTCGCCCCACATAAGTTACACGTGGGGTGGAGGAGAATTTGCAAGGAATCCCCTGTCATTTTCGAAAATGACACCAGCACCCCTGTCGCCCAGCAGGAACGTGCCCCGCACATGTACGTGGGTAATTTGCAAAACAAGCCCAACCAGTTTTGATTATTGCAGATAAGTCCTTCTAGGGGACCTTTTGAAATTTTAGTCCTTGGAATTTCATGTTAGCATATCTCGATCATTTTGAACTCCTTTTTTATGCATAATATGTCATTTTAAAGCTTGTCTTGAGCTCTTTTATTTAAGATATTTTGTGTACAGATTGAACCTAGATTTATATTGAATATTATTTGAAGATCGCTTCTGATCATGCATGCTTGATTTGGACACATCTGTGCCCCCAATATTTTGAGAAAGTTTATCTCTTCTGCAATGGCTTCAATTTGCCTAAGTGAAGTTAATCTCATGATAATTATTATGGTTAAATATTACTTCTTTAAGGATTAAATTACAGGAAAGATCAAGGGTAATATTATCTTGAGATTTATTTTCATATTTTTCAGGATTATTCATTGATATATTGACCCTCCATGCCTATAGCTTAGAATTAATTTGAATACATTTCTTGGATTGATTTCTTATGGCTATGTGATTTCTTTTGAGGGCTGATGGGTTGTTTTTTAGGATTGGAAGATAGAATATTCACAGATCATATGCTCATTGTTTACGCTATTTTGCATCGCATCTCTTTTTAGAATTGCATTTTATTTTCTTTTTGATATAAAGATTATTGTCATAATTAGCTAGTTATTTAAATCAATTTGAAACCACACAATTAAATATCATCGTTCCCTAAGTTCGACCTTGGTACACTTACCAAGTTAAATTATCCACATATTCCAAAGTGTGGTTTTTGATATATCATTTCCTGCCTCCCTATAATACAATATACCATTATTAAGATAGGTAGAAAAGTGGTTCATCACGGATGTCAATCGCAAAACATAAGCATGTATCAAAAATATTTTTTCCTGATTTCTGAACTCATCTTATGTTGGAAAATATGAATATTTAAACTCATTTTGATCGTCACTCCGAGACGATCGAAACGAGCTCTTATACGACCGAATCGAAGATCAAAAATGGTAGTTACATTGACTTGAATGTTTTATTAGAAATAGAAATGAGAGTTGAAAATAAAAATAATAATAACTAAATAAATAAAAGTTTACAAATACACGTACACTAGCCCCTCCCTAATTTTCAACACTTGACCTCTCGTGTTTCCCCAATTTTCTAACACGATACCCCTTGTGTTTCCCAAATTTGACCATTAACCCCCCTTTCATCCCCTTATTTATATCACCCAAATACCCCTTCTTCTTCACCCCTATTCTCTTCTTCTCTTCATCTCAACAGAGAACCCATCCTCCTTCTTCTTATTGTTGTTGATTGACCCATTTCTTCTCTTCGTAAGATAAAAGCTACAATCTAAACCCTCCTCTTGCTACCCTCCATGGACTTTTCTACATATCAAGGGTTTCAGTTCCAATAATTAGACAATGTTTAGTCATTGTTGTTTGAATTTTTCAATAACGTCAACAAAGAAAATTACATAAGAAATCAACAGAAAAATACAAATTTCAGATGAAAAACTCAACTAACATTCTAGTTACCGAGGAATTACAATACTATTACAGAAGCTCACACTAATAACTAGTCAACAAATTTACTAACCTTGAAAAATAAGAAGTTCACTAGGAAATGAATGTCAAATCCCTTAAGAATACATCACATATATCTAGTAATGTCCACAACCAAGAGAATACACTAGAGCCAAAATTCTAAACAGATGTATATGAAGAAAGAATAATTAACATTTATCCCACATATAAGAAAACATCATGCTATCGAAAATCAATCAAGAAACAACTATATATATATGGGGCTGGGGAAGCTGCATCCGGGGGTGTAGCTAACTAGCTGCACCCGACCCTTTTTTTCATTGATTTTTTGCGTTTTCGAAATGAAACCTAGGGAGATTTAAATCACCATATATCACCATGATATCATACAAGTTTCAACTAAATTCGACATTTCTATCATCTCCATCAAGGCTATGACATTTTAACTGTTTCAGAATTATTGAAATTGACCATATGTAGATGTGCATGCTAGGAGTGTTTGTTTTGCATGAAATTTGAAACACATATTCTTGTCAATAAACTAAGTAAATCTCCATAAGTTTTTTTCAAAAAAAAAAATAAAAAACCAATAAGAAAAATGGTCGGGTGTAGCTAGTTAGGTGCATCCGCCGGTGCATGCTCCCTTTTCCTTATATATATAAAGCCAACGATAAACCATAATTTACACTACAAGCGAGTCATAAGCAGCATACCCTCAATTGCAGCAACTGCACCATTTTTTTAGTAAACATGCACATCTAGAATATAAACTACCAACTCATTAACTATACTCTTTTTGAAAACACCAGTCACCTGGCTACCAGAACCATCATTAATCAGCTCATGAAATCTTTCCTGTTGAGACCACATGTTTCAATCGAATGTCAAGACAATAGCATGTGCATGAGTTTCAATAGATCGTTGGATTTATTGTTATGTTTATAATAGTAGTTTCTAACATCAAACGTACCAAATATGTTTCTAGTTTCTCTATTGTTATGCCTTGCTTGTATCTGATTGTATCGATGTTTATATTAATGTATTTTTATAATTATTATGAATTTCCTTTAACTCTTAGTTTTACCTTTATTTGCACTTCTAATGCACCTGCTCAGCAACTCAGTGCCAACCTGCTTTTGCATCTGTAATGTATTTTCTTAGCTATCACCCATTGTGCAAATGGAAAATGGTAGTTGTTTCTTATTCCTTACCTGTAATGAGATCAAAAAGTGCTCCGATTGTAGAAAATTATGCAGAACTATCCTTGGAGAACCTGTAAATTAACTTGGTCAGGATAATGTAGCCTATGCATTTGTTCTACGGGATGATCATGTGTTCTATAATTGCTATAATCTTCGACATATGAGGAACCTATTTAAAGGCCTCATGTTTCTTCCTAGAACTATATGTCAACCAATATTACTCTGATTGTTTTTTGTACACCATTACAACTACATGAGATATAACAGTCGTATTTGAAAATGAAGCCGACGCGACTAAGGTCCATATGATCTGATAAAATTTTCGATCGATATTAAATGATCTGAATCAATCCATAGGTCATAAATCAAATTTTATCTGGGATCAATCGATCAAAAATATATTGCACCATGATTTGTGTCACTGGAAAATTTGTGAAGCAATCGGAATAGTAAAAATAAACTGAGACTATCATAAAATTCATTTCAACAAATAAAATCAATAAAATCGACCATTCGCTAATCGGAGGTCGTTTTACCATTTAAATTGTAAAATTTAACCATAAATCAAAACTGTATCTCGACAATTTCAAAATTCATCTTAGATCAGAAATATATGAATATTATACTCATTTTGATCGTCATTCTGAGACGGACGAAACGAGCTATTCTCATCCGAATTAGAGATTCAGAGTGAAAATCAAATGAGTTGGAGATAAATTATTAAAAAAACATTTACAATTTTCAACAGTCCAACACATGGCCTGATTTCTTCTCCACTTGTCAACACAAGAGCCACTCCTCCCCTTATTTGTATCACCCATTCTTCTTACATTCTCCTAAAAGAACCCCTTCTATTCTACCGAGGGAACCCCCAATCCACCCCACCCCCCTCTTTTGCTACCAATATTTGTTGGAATTGTTGTTGTTAGCAACAGGTGGACTGTCCAAGTGTGGGTGTTGCTGCTGCTTCTTCTCCTATTAGAGCTGCTATCCAGCAGTACAGGATCTGCTGCTACCCCTAAGGTTCATGGAGCCCCTGCTGCAGCTGCAAGCCGTTGTCCAACAGCTCAAGAGTTGTTGCTCCTGGAGCTCCAGCCAAGTGGAGGTGCTACTACTCCATTGGAGCCATAGATGTTGTCTAGGCAGCTCTAGAGTTGCTGCATCTATGCTTGATCTCCAAATTTTAGAGTTCCATACATTTCAAAATCACATACTTCTGAAATTAGATAAAAAGGGTATTTTACACGCAATTAAGTCCAATTTCAGATCACTAACTAATCTACTGATTTCATGCCTTAAAAATGAAAAATCTGGTGGTGAATTGCATGCATTTAGTCTAATTTTAGATCATTATTTATATACTTTTTTCATGCCTTAAAATGGAAAATTTGGGGTAAATTTTTGCATGTAATTAGCTTTAATTTTAGACTACTGTTAAGATACAGTTTTCATACTTGAAAGATGAGGATTTGAAGTAATTTTGCATGCAATTACTTTAAAACTTGGACCACTGTTAATCTATCTTATGTTCTTGCTTTCATGGTTAAAATTGAAGGATTTGAGGGTAATTTGGCATGCAATTGATTCTATTTCAGATCACTAATTAGCCTATTGATTTCATGTTTAAAATTAAAGGATTTGGGGGGGGGTAATTTTGGCAAGCAATCGATCCAAATTTAGATCAATAATTAGCCTACTCATGATTAAAATTACAGAATTTTGGGGTGATTTGTATGAAATTTGATCTAATTTCAGACCATTATTAAGATACAATTTTCATACTTTAAAGATGAAGATTTGGGGTAATTTTGCATGTAATCAGCTTTAATTTAGAGCACCAATTACTTACAGATTTAATGCTTATGAAAGAATTGGGTGTAATTTGACATGCAATTGATCTTAATTCAAACCAATGATTAGGCTATAGCATTAATTCTTTGAGAGAAGAAAAGTCTGGGATTTGCGTAGAATCAAACTTAAATCAAGATCTAATGAGTAGCTCATAATCTCATGCTTTAAAGAAGAAAAGTTGGGGATTTTTGCATTAATCTGAATTTAAATCCAGATCCAATGAACAACTTCTAATCTCATGACTTTAAAACGAAAACATTGGGGATTGTGCATGAAATTGACTCTAAGTTCCAGACCAGATCTTTAGAATCTAGGAATCTTGGTGCTTTAACGAATCAAGGGACTTAAGTGATCTACATTTCTGTGAAATCTTTGAGATATTTGTTATTATGAATCACTGATGACTGATTTTTGTATCGGTCATGGTGACCCTTACACCTGATTGTGCGATGGTGCGATGACCCTCAATAGGACGAGAGATAGGAATCCCGATTAGGGTAGCGACCGCCTAGTGTTTGTGTGTGTCTAGGATCCAAGTCTCTTATGTTTTTTTCGTGAGCTCGTAGCTTTTACGCTTCATTGGGATTCAGGTGCTTTAATTTGACCAGTTCCGCCGACCCTATTTTCAGTAGGGTGCCTAGGTCGAATGACCCTTGGTTTTGTTTTACGAGCTCAATTTTCCTGTACACCAGATGTGACGGATTGGAGTGACTCGGACCGGAGAATCTCTTACACTCGTCTCATGGGCGTTGTCGGAGTATGCCTAGCCTTCTCCTAGACCACTCTTCCAATGGAAATGCAAGATAGAAGAGTCTCTTAGGAGGCTTCCTCACTGCTTGAGTTTGGTTACTGTCTGCCAGTAGGTGCTGATGAGGAAAAGCTAGATCATGAAAATCATCATTAATCATTAATATCTAATAATATCCATTATCATATCTGACATCTCACAACAATGGAATTGAAATAGTTATATCTATAACACTTAATTCCATCATAATATTATAATGAAACAAGGAAAGTTAAGGGCTGAAAGTTGAGGTGTGGTAAGTGAAAAAAAGAGGATTTATATGCGGAAATAACTAGAAAATCGCATTTCCATGCAGATAGTTTAAATAATGATAATATCGTAACCTATCTATTTGCATTTCTTTTGTAACCATTTAAATACATGTTAGTTTTAAATAGATTTTATTGTGCTCAACCTTTGACAACCTTTTGTTCATAACATGGATGGCAGGAAAGGAGCTTGGGATACCTGATAGTTGGACTATGAGCATTTGAGGTTCAGACGTTTTCTTTTGACGATACACATTATATCCATTGTACAGATAATGTATCTCTCTTGTGATTTCCTTCTCTTCTATTGTATTTGGGATACATGTACAAAATGAAAACATTTCTTATCGATACATGTAACGCTATAAAATTATAAATGCAAATGTTTCTGTAGTGACACGTGTTCTAATGTGAATGGTTAAATGAAATATGAATGTCATTCGATCGCGGAAAAATTTTCTCTCATTTTTGTAACATAATACGGTCAATAACAATTTTACATATGAATGTTGTGTAAACGTGTAATCTGGATCTCGAGGTCTTCACATGATAATTCTCCACAACTCAAAAAGCTTTATAATGAATACCACTCAACAATGCAATATTGGTCATCCATTCACATGCGTTATGTTTCTTTTATTATCTTGATGGTGGTGCCTTTCATAATATTGTGAGAACAAAAACATTATGCTAGGTTATCCTCTACATTTGGTTTGATATGAATCAATAATGTCAGACATTTTGTCGGTCAAGGTGCCTCTTACACCTGACCATGCGAGGGTATGGTGACTGGGCTAGAGGTAGGATGCCCAGTTTGGGCAGCGACCCCCTAGAGAGCGGGTCTAGGATCACAGTTCCTTTCCTGGTTTTATCGCGAGCTCGTAATTTTTCCGCTTCCCTGAGATCCATGTGCTTTCGCTTGAGTAGTTCCGCTAATCTTGAGTTCTACTAGGTTCATAGGCTGGAGGACCTTTGGTTTTTCGTCAAGCTTCTTTAGCCCGTTACTACACCGGTTCGGGCAAGAGTGGAGTGACATGGATGGAGTCTCTCCCACCTGTCTCAGGGGAGGAGTTTTGCTTAGCTTTCCCCCGAACCGCTCTTCCACTGGGGAAGCAAGACAGATGAGTCCTATAGGAGGCTTCTTCGCCGCTTGAGTTTGGTTATTGTTCCGCTAGTAGGTTTTGATGAGGAAGAGATTGTGACATGTAAATCATCATAAATCATATATATCTCAATAAGATCTATCACTGCATCCTACAAATGACATCAATGAAAATACATGACATGAATCTAGATCTCTTACGACGACATCATCTCATAATCAGTAAATGAATTACGATGTATAAGCCTTGTGGTGGGGTTAGTGAGAAAGTTATTGGTATATTGAGTTATTAGATAACCTTCTTAGTTAGATTATTGTATAATGTCATTACCTATCTACGTGCTTTCTTTTGCAACCACTTAAATTCCAGACAAATTTTACTGCTTACTGCTTGTATACAACATTTGTTGATGTCTCCTTGTCCCTAACATGGATGGTAGGGAAGATGCCAGCAACGGAGTAGTTTGGTGACATGACTCAGTTTTTGGTGGACAGTCGCCAGCTCCTTTTGATGTATACAAGATAGCCCTTGCATAGATAGTTGTATTTCTATGCGTACTTTCTCTTCTGCCATATTTTTGGCGATACATGTATAAGATAATAAAATTTTCTTTTGATACGTATTTTACTATATGGGAATTAATGCGTAGTTTCTTATGGTGACATGTATCTTGAGGTGGCTTATTAATTCATTGTGAATGTCATTCAAATTACGAAAAATTTTCCATGCAGTTTCATAACTCAATACGATTTATAGCAAATTTAATAATGCAAATGTCACGGAAACGGATAACCTGGATTCTCGGGCACCACAGAAATTGGCTCACAAACAGTTATGTGGATAATGGCCACTATTAGAGGTCACATTTGTTACTCATGAATACACCATTTTCTAGTAGTGGATGCATCGATACATCAACGAAGAAAGTTGACTCTTTGTAGTTTGTGAGTTGAGTCCATTTGATATTCTCTATTTTTAACCCTCAGTAAACATATAAAATGACCTTTTACCAACCCTTTCAAAACACACCAAGAGCACAAGTTCTCTACTCTATACTGTAGCTCTCTCTACTCTTGTGAGATATTCTTATGTGCTCAAAAGAAAATCTAGCCTTGCAAAATGCTCTCAATTTCTTCATGACCTTTAGCTTTGCTCTCTCAAAACCTTCTCTTATGATGCCATTTCCAATCTGTATTTATATTTTACTTGTTTTAAAGGCTTTATTAGAGTAATTGTATTTTATTTTATTCTTGTTAAGAGGCATCCTGTGCGAAGGTTATTCTTCCTAAGAAGAAGATAAACCCTTGATGAGGTCGTTCATGTGTTCTGCGTGAAAGCCTTTCTTCATGTGTAAAAGATAAATTCAGTCAAGGTTGTATATCTTTGGGGTGTTCTCTGTGAACGCCTTTCTTATAGAAGATAAATATTAGTAAGATGTCTACTTTATAAATGATTCAAACTACATTGGAAGTAGTTCTTATTGTGAGAGTCTGTAAGCCATAAGTAGGCCAAGCTCGGGTACAAGATGAAGCCTAAAGGAAGGATGGAGATGTATACATTCTTGTGTACTATGATTTGCTTGTTGTGGAATGCTGGCTGAGATATTATATAAACATTATTTGCATCCTCTGAGTGTTTCTTCATTTGGTATTAGAGCATTCCAATCATGTGATTTAGGCATCAATTTTGTACACCTACAGCAATGAGCTCAATTGATGTCGATACTCGTATCGAAGGTCAGGCAACCAACCTACCATCTTACTTCGATGGCACTAATGACACATACTGCAAGAAGAAAATGTCTATCTACTTGAAAAATCATACATAAAACATCTCTGGCGACACATATTGGAAGAAGAAAATAATTACCTACTTGAAATCACACATAAGACATCTCTTTCTCTGGAATATTACCACAAAGAAATTCAGAATTCCAAAAGTCATCAAATAGACATGAGAATAATCAACTATAGAGTGAAAGGGAAATTGTTAGAAACTGTAAGGCTATAGTTATTATACATTGTGATTTGTCTCCTGGTGAATTTTAATAGTATCTCTCAATAATAAAATGCACATGAGATATAGAGATGTCTTGAGGTCACTCATAAAGAAGCTGGCTAAGTTAAGAAATTGAAATTATTGTTTTGAAAAATGAATTCGAGTTTTTTAAAAATGAAACCAGGAGAAAACATGAAGGAAATGAATACGTGGTTCACCAACATCAAGAATCCACTTAAAGATCTTAGCAAAGACTACTCAGTGGAACACAAAATTGAGAAGTTTATGCAAGTTCTTATGAAGAAATTACATCTAAAGATCGCAATCGTAGAAGAATAGTAGGATCGTAGTAAGCTAACTCTTGAGGAGCTCATTAGAAGTCTTACATCACATAAGCCAACCTTAAAACTATAGAAAAATATTGAAAATAAACCAAAGAAATGTAAATCTTTAGGGTTCAAAGCAATTTCTGCTGACATTAAAACAAGAGATGAAGATGAGGAGGACATAGCCTTCATCTCTCAGCAATTTTGAAAGTACATGAAAAAAAGAGAGACAAAGAAGAATATTTTCAAGAAAACAAATGATCAAGCTATCTTTTACCATTGAAAAAATAAGGGCACATAGAAAGACAATGTCCATTTAAGGAAAAAGAAAAGAAGAAAAACCAAAGAGATCAATAAAAAACTTTCAAGAAGAAAGTTATTGTATATAATGGGATGATTTCGACTCAAGCTCAAGCGAAGAAGAAGAGGATTCAAATGCTTAAATAACCTATTTTTGTTTCATGGCAAATGGGACCGAGGTAAATGCATATATTTCTAAAATTTTGTAAGCATAGAATGAGATATTATCTGAATGCACAAAAATTATAAACAATAGAAACAAAGCCTTCTCCCACATTAAGTATGGTCGGCTATGTGTATTCTTTGCCTCCATTCATATTTTTTTGGATATTCTCGGACTCAAATCCAAGTAATTAAGATCCCTCCAGTTAGTCTCCTCCCAACACTTCATGGGCCTTCCTCACCCTCTCTTAGCCAGCCCCACATCCCAAATTTTGCATCTTTCTAACAGATGTATTAACAGACCTCCTTTGCAAATGGTCGAACCACCTTAAGTGGTCCTCTCTCATCTTATCCTCAATCGAAGCTACACCAACTTTTTAATGTGAGATTATTTTTGGGATTGTTAACTCACAAAGTGTGAGAGTGGGTTATAAGTATGGGAGATTACTACTTGACAACTTGGACTTAAGCATTTTGGGTAGTTGTAAACTGATCTAATTGGGCGCAAATCCACTAATTTGTTCGAGCTAGTTTTTCTTGATTATGGTCTGGAAACCTAAGCCCAAGATGTTACAAATGGTATAAGAGTCAAATTTCATCTGACATTGGAAAAGGCTACCCAAGAGGTGGAGCCACCCCTACAAAGAGATAGGAGGAAAATGCTGTACGGAGAATGCAACCGCCATTATTACTTGAAATAAATGATGGGTCATGTCACAGTGAAGATGTTGTGAATATAAATGAGGGAGATTGTAATAATCCCCAAAAAAGGTCTACATCAAAAACTCACAAAGTGTGAGAGTGAGTTATAATTGCGTGGGATTACTATTTGACAAGTTAGACTTAAGCATTTTAGGTGGTTGTCAACGTGTCCAATGGGTCTCGAACGTCCTGATAAGTTGCCTGAGCCAGTTTTTCTCGATAACGGTCTGGGGACCTAAGTCCATGACGTTATAACAACCCTTTACGACACCTCCAACTACCAACCTAGCCCTTTCCTTTCTGCTCCGACCCTTACTTTTGGGGCTGCTTTCCTCCACTCGTCCATCCAAATTCCTCCTACTACGGCTAGACTTGGTCTTACCATGGTTACTATATTAACTCAATGAGACTCTTGGTCCCCATGACAAGATAGATATGTTCTCCCTCCGCTTTAACAAAATGCAGGAGATGCCCATATGATGATGAGTCACAACATCAATATACATCAATGGACCAACGATTACTCGGAGTTTGTGAATATTCAAGCAGAGGTGCTCTATAGTGTAACATCCGGGATCCACGTAAACCCGAACCCGATCTGATTAGGGTTCGATTAACCCACTAAAGTTGTTGGTCAATGTTAAATAACCTAAACTGATCAAATGACTGTGAATCAAAGGTCGTTCAGGTGAAATCGATCAAAAATCAGTCGCATCGTAATATGTGCCCGAAAAAGCCACGACGTAAATTCGAAAACCGCAAAACAAATCGAGACCGTCATAAAATCCGATTCGACGAAACAAGACCAACAGAATTGATCGTTCGTCAATCAGAGGTCATTTGATATTTTAAAGAGAGATTATATACCAGGGATTACGTTGTATATACTGGCAGACTTCTTGTACAAGTTATAAAGATATGAAAATTTATAAATTAAATGTTGGTGACACTTGTTCTACTTGTCTATGTGGTTTATTTATCTGAATATGAATGTCATGGCAGAAACGTGCGAAATTTCCCCACATTTTAAATAGCTTGTGCGATCTCTAGCGAATATAATGCCGCGAAAGTATCGTAAACGGGTACCCGGATCCGAGGGGGTTCACAATTTGGTATCAAAGCGATTTGATTCTTAATTCTATTTAACTTCTCAAGAGCAGTGGATAGTTTGTGATATTGGTCTTTGTGTAACTCCACACTATGACTCTAAGGCATGACGCGCCTTAGGGTTGGGGTGCCTCTGTAGGCATGTGGTGTTGTATATTGCATCCTAACTACGTTCCCAACACGTCCACTAACTTATAAGGATTTCAGATCCAACTTAATTGTATTCAACTCCAACCAACTCAACTTTAATTGTAACTCCTCCAATACTTAACTGTAACTGTCTCAGGTGTAAACCTAGATGACCTAGATGTAGACATAGATGATTTGGATGTAGAATCACCAAGTCTACTGGCGAAAGAAAAACTCAAGTAGTGAGTGATGAATCTACGTTTCATCATCTTTATACTATCATTTTGGCCTTAAAAACCCTAGTAAATGCGTGTAAATACCTTTAATTTAGGCATTTTAGCATGCATGCATTAGTGTGTAAATATTGTAAAAAATACGGTCTTTAATGCCAAAATTATAGAATAAAGAAAAGAAAAGAAAAAGAATAAAATATTGTAAATATTTTATGACCCGAAACCCCGAGACCAAGGCATCTTGATGACTAGGTCGACAAGGAATAAAGTAGGGGGAGATAAGGGCCAAAATATAGTAAAAGTCCCTTTTATTTTTATTCATTCTTTATTCATTTTGGGACCTATTGTTGGTCCCACTTTTTATACCTCAAATAAAAAAACTTTGTATACGAAAGTTGTAGATAATTAAATATAGAAAAATACAAAATTAAATTCATCAAAAAATAATGTACAGATAAAAAGTTCTGGTCTGAATAAAATTACGGAATCCCAATTTCCCAGACCTGTATCTCCCTAATAAAATTTCTAAATGCATCAAAATCACATTTAATTGTATATAAATTTAAATAAGCTATTTAATAAAGATAGTTTCGCATTTTGCGGAGCTACGGTTTGAAAGTTGAGTTTTAGACCCCTATTGTATACTTGTACAGATTAAAATATTCAATTTATTTATTATTCATTATTTTTATAATTTTATAATTTTATAATTTTGTAAATATTATTTGTGTACATTAAAATAGGAATAAAAACATAAACAAAATACAAAAATAAAATACCTATATATAATACATAGGTATAATGCGTATATATAGACCTATATAATTACTACTTATATTTTATTAAGTGTACAAAATACTTCAGAAAAATAAAATATACTTAAGTGTATAAAAATATTTTATAAATATATAAAATAATAAACAAAATTAAATTAATTAATTATAAAAAACAAAAATAAATTATTAAAATACATAAATAAATATACATGTATATAAGCTAAAAAGGTAACTTGTATTTCTAAAACTCTAAAAAATAAATAAAAATCGTAATAAAATAATTTAGAAAATAATAAACATTTTTTATTTAATAATCAAAAATTAATAAAATCATTTATTATTTTAAATCGAATTAATAAAACATTTTTTGCAGGAATTTTCTGGTTGGTCCACGTGGACCAACCATAACCTTACGTTGGTTGACCTCGGTCAACTCTCTGACTGAGGTCTGGCTCTGTATTAGATGTGGTTTTTGACCCATCTTCGTGGTTTTTTCGAGGCGGATCCTTTCACCATCTCGAGTTTGACTCTTCACGACTTTTCTTCTCCTTGGATCGAGGATTCACGCCTAGGGTTCTCCTCGGGCTGTGGATCATCGATTCGAGCTGCTCGCCTCGTTCTTCTCGCCCTCCCAGTCGTTTGTATAAAACACCTCCCGTCACCTTCTCTCGACTTTGAACCCTCTTCTACCCTCGTTTAACCTCGTCTTGGAGCTCTGGATCGACTCCCGTGACAGGGGAGCCTCCAGCTCTGTCGCGTGAGGCTAGGCGAAGGCCGGAGCAGCCGTTCCACCATCTCCGACGGCCACGCCATCGTGAGGTTCATCTCAGGTGATTTCGCCTTTGAGTTCCATTTTATTCCCACTTTCTTGCATTTATTTCCATCCAATCCCGCATCTTTTTCCTTGATTTCATCCAATCGTCCACCCGCTACCTCCCCTCGTCGGAGCAAGCTCCGTTGAGCTCCATCTCCGCCGCACTCACTTCCATTCACCCCGCCACAGGGTCGAGGCAATTTGCCCTCAACCCTATAACTCTTTTTTGCAGGTATTCGAGCCTTCACGCACGACTGGGGGTGTTTTGCACGTTCGCCGGTGATACCTGGAGGGCTTCCGCTCCTTTGACCTCGCTGGTGAACGCCGAAGCTCCTCCGGCCTTTTTGAGGCCTTTAGTCGAATCAGGGATCTTCCAGAAATTGCCCCGACCATTTTGTAGCTCAGAGTAGTGCCATAGGAGGGAGAAGGAGGCCAGGGAAGCTCGCCCCACCGTGGGTTCTTCTCGTTCTTCGTCGTCTCCCTCTGGCCGTCCAATCTGGCCTGTTCTTAGAGGCAAGCAGCGACCGTCGGATCGTGTTCGTCGTCAGTCGTCTGATCATTCTAGATCAATCTAATCTGGGTCGTTCGGACGAAGGGGTATCGGGCGTCCACGCGTCGACACGTGTCCTAAGTGGAATCATATCGACCGTCCGATCGTCTTGGTTGGGTATTTTGCTATTTTTTCCTATCACTTTTTGTAATTAAAAATTACTATTTAAACCTTCATCGGCCGTTTTATATTTTTGTAGAATTTGCATAGTGCCCCCTGGGATTGTGTAATATTCCATTTTGACCCCTCCAGGTCACGTGCTTCATGCAGGTGTCTTAGACATTTTGCAGGAATACCCAGGGGACTTTTCATATTTATATTTAGTCCAAAATATTTTATATACAGTCATATAATTCTAGACATTTTGTAATTCAGCCCTTGAGTTTTTTATTATTGTAAGAAAGTCCCCACCAGGTCACGTGTTTGGGCACGTGGACTCTGGCGATTTTGCAGGGATATCCTTTTGCTTTTGGGTATTTGTATTTAGTCCAGGGAATTATTTATTCAGTTATATATATTTCTGGAAACATTGCGCCGAGGCTCCTGTTGAGACAGGAGGTCTCCTACTTTAAAGACAAGGGATCGCAAACAAACTTCAAGAGGTATTCCTATAACTCGTTTGTGATCTTGATGAAATGATCTAAGAAGTGTTCTCAAATCATGAAGTTTCATTTATTTGTTTTTTTTAATTTCGGTTGCCCGATGCAAATAGTATGACTAGTTTCTCTAGATCGTATGCGATGCGATATACACGCTTAAGTGATGTGGTAAGGCCCAAATCCTAGCCTTCAAGTGATATCATAGCCTTGATCGAAGGTCTTGGATCGGATCCAAATCCTAAGGGAACATGGTTTTGTATATCCGTTGCGCTTAGACTTGTTTTTTTGCATTTGATGCATGTTTCGAATTATTTTACACTAAATGAAAAGCCCTTATTTATGTATTGTTTGGACAAATTTTTTAGGTAATAAAATATATTTAGAATGTCTAAACATATCCCTAAAATAGTTGCCAATGGTTGGCACCAAAGTGCATAAATTAAAATTCGAAAGTCGCCTTTTACATGTATTCATGGATCTGTAATAAATTGATTTTTTGTCACTATTTTACCATCATAAAAATGAAATAAACACTTTAATTAAGTATATAATTAAATCATCAATCTGCTTGAATTTATTTCGTGTGATTTTGACTCCGTTTGCACTAGATATTCCATATGTAGTGGAGATGGATCGGATAATGATTAGATTATCAAGATTACTTTCTTATTACATTTATCATTCATTGTAAATCAAGAAAATTATGAATTTACCACGATTAATTGATTCTTAATATTTATGGAAATATTTGATAAATCTCAATTTCCATTGAATGATTGTTTCATGACGAAAACCCTAATTTATCCTACAATGGTTGCTGTAAGCATTTCGACGCATGCCATTTGGATTATGTAATGCCCCAACAACTTTTCAAAGGTGTATGATGGGAATCTTTACTGATATGATCGGTGATTTCATGGAAGTATTTATGGATGGTTTTTCAATTTTTGGAGACTCTTTGAGGAAGCACTTGGATGATTCAACGAAAGTCGCACTTGTAGGCATGTGGATGAGACGCGTACTTCCTGCAATCCAAGTTGATAATCCGAGTGAGGAATTTTCTGATTTCTTCTCATGAAATCCGATACCTTCTTCACGAGTAAGAAGCATCGAAGATGGAGGAGATCTACGAGTAGTCGATCTGGCAGCACAATGGTTGCGGGGCTCTCACAAACAACATAGTGGACGACCACATCATTGAGAGAGTGAGAGAGAGTGGACGTACATGAGAATATGAAAGAGAGGGAGAAATTTATTGCTCTCATCTTGTGAGTTCTAAAAATCACCAAAAAAATATCATAAGTTTCTGTTGCATTGTAGTTTCACTACATATTTTTGTTTTACATTTTTATTGCATTTTAATATTTATAAAAAAATCAAAAACAAGCATTTTTTCTACTGTTTGCATTATAAAATCCATAAAAAATATAAAAACTTCTTGAAAAATTCCAAAAAAATATATTTTGTGTCTTTTAGTGTCTTTTAACTTCAATCCAAAAATCATTAAAAAAATACAAAAGAAAACCCATAAAAATAAAAACTCTAAAAATATTCATAAAAATCTTAAAAATTCATAAAAAATCCTAAAATCCAAATTTTGTCTCCGATTTTTCTCTGATTTGTTTTTTTAATTTAAACTCAATTTGGAGAATTTTTGTTACTATTTTCTATTTTATTTCCCCATTTTCGTTTTTAAGCTTTTTATTTTATTCAATGTTTTTAGTATTTTGACTTTAAAAATACCAAAAAATAGGAAAACCTAGAAAAATCACAAAATCATTAGAAAATTATAAAAAAGACTAAAAATATTTTATTGCTTGAATTTTCCTTATTTTTACCTATTTGTATTAATACTTTATCCCTCTCTTTCCTTCTTTGTATATATATTCTATTTAAAGAAAAAGAAAATAAAAAATATAAAATACAAAAAGAAAATAGAAAATTAGAAAATTAAAAATCAAAATATAAAAATAAAAAATAAAAAATAAAAAATAAAATTAAAAAATATAAAATTAAAAGCCCACAAAAAATAACATTTATAGACAAATACATCACATTCATAATTTGTGCATTTTTGCCCCGTTCTACCTGTCTGCTGCCTGTGTTCGACCTCTACACTGCTTGCACACTATACACATCCTTTGTAGAGTTATAATAATTTTAACTCCGCACTGCTTTTCATTGTTTGATTTCTGTCGTGGTTTAATCGTTGTTTGAATTTCGGATTTCATGTGAGGTCAAATCCGCGACTGTTGATTCGCCTTGTGAATCAACACGACCTCTGCAAAATCCGGTTCAACAAATGGCGTCGTTGCCGGGGAGCAACAACACGTAGTTCGGGTTTTTGCTTGATTGTGATCAGTTCTCTATTTTCATGGCTTTTATTTTTGCTTATTTTATTTTCCTTATTTTTGATATATATGTTGAGTTGTCTAACCTCCTTCTCTTGTTGATTTCGTGCGAGGTACCACGGATTGAGGGAGGCACTCTACCTTAGGTGCCTGTGCACCCACGTGAAGCCGGCATCTGCCAGCCTAGCACCAAGGAGACGAAGAGAGATTTTTGAAGACCGAGCTCTACCTTTAGTCGTAGCATTTATTTCCTGTATTTAATTTTGTAATTCAAGTAAGAGAGAAACATTAATTTGTAATAATACAGGTACTCAGGACTTGGACATTCGGGCCCAATTTCCAAGTGTTTGTACACTTGAGGGCTCACCACGACTTTCTCGTGTTTTCCTTCACATTCTTTTTCATTTGTTTTCTGATTTTATTTTCCTTATTTTTGTGTGATTGAGCCCTTAGTTTTAGGAATTGCTTGTCATTAGTATTAGGTCCAAACACATTAATCATCATTGCATGCTCCTATAGTCTACGTTTGGACTTAATCAAATTGTGAAATACGGTTCTTCCCGATAATAGCAATTTCTGAACTTAGGGCGATTTCATCGGCTTGCATTTGCATATAGATAGGTTTCAATTCTGCTGAGCATCCTTGCATGTAGAGTGCTGGAGGCAAGGTGAGCATTTACGCTTTAGCATCCATCATCATTTGTCGCTTGCATTGCTTTTCCGCCTCTACCTCTGATTTTGATCACCTAGATGCTTAAAGGAAATGACTCCTCGTTAGGCACGTGCATTTCTATTAAAAATACAAAAAAGTGATAACCAATAAAATTGGGACTGTTAATATTACTTGACCCTAAAAAAGATCAAAAAGAAAAATACTCCCTAATAAGCTATTTCTAAATGAATAAAATTCCAGAATCCCAACTTCCCAGACCTGTATCTCCCTAATAAAATTTCTAAATGCATTAAAATCACCTTTAATTGTATATACTTTTAAATAAGCTATTTTAATGAAGGTGGTTTCGCATTTTGCGGAGCTACGGTTTGAAAGTTGAGTTTTGGACCCTTATTGTATACTTGTACAGATTAAAATATTCAATTTATTTATTATTCATTATTTTTATAATTTTATATTTTTATAATTTTGTAAATATTATTTATAATATATGTGTACATTAAAATAGGAATAAAAACATAAATAAAACTCAAAAAAATACCTATTTATAATACATAGGTATAATGCTTATATATAAACCTATATAATTACGACTTATATTTTATTAAGCGTACAAAATACTTCAGAAAAATAAAATAAAAATATACTTAGGTGTATAAAAATACTTTATAAATATATAAAATAATAAACAAAATTATATTAATTAATTATATAAAACAAAAATAAATTATTAAAATACATAGATAAATATACATGTATATAAGCTAAAAAGGTAACTTGTATTTCTAAAACTCTAAAAAATAAATAAAAATCGTAATAAAATAATTTAGAAAATAATAAACATTTTTTATTTAATAATATTTTAAATCGAATTAATAAAACATTTTTTCTAGGAATTTTCTGGTTGGTCCACGTGGACCAACCATAGCCTTCCGTTGGTTGACCGAGGTCTGGCTCTGTGTCAGATGTGGTTTTTGACCCATCATCGCGGTTTTTTCGAGGCGGATCCTTTCACCATCTCGAGTTTGACTCTTCACGACTTTTCTTCTCCTTGGATCGAGGATTGACGCCTAGGGTTCTCCTCGGGCTGTGGATCATCGATTCGAGCTACTCGCCTCGTTTTTTCGCCCTCCCAGTCGTTTGTACAAAACACCTCACGTCACCTTCTCTCGACTTTGAACCCTCTTCTACCCTCGTTTAACCTCGCCTTGGAGCTCTGGATCGACTCCCGTGACAGGGGAGGCTCCAGCTCCGTCGTGCGAGGCTAGGCGAAGGCCGGAGCAGCCGTTCCACCATCTCCGGCGGCCACGCCGCCGTGAGGTTCATCTCAGGTGCTTCCGCCTTTGAGGTCTATTTTATTCCCATTTTCTTGCATTTATTTCCCGTGTTATAGTGTTAGGATCCAATCCCGCATCTTTTTCCTTGATTTCGTCCAAATCGTCCACCCGCTACCTCCCCTCACCGGAGCATGCACCGGTGAGCTCCATCTCCGCTGCACCCGCTTCCATTCACCCTGCCACAGCGTCGAGGCAATTTTCCCTCGACCCTATAACTCTTTTTTGCAGGTATTCGAGCCTTCACGCACGACTGGGGGCGTTTTGCCCGTTCGCCGGTGATACCTGGAGGGCCTCCGCTCCTCCGACCTTTTTGAGGCCCCCAGTCGAATCAGGGATCTTCCAGGAACTGCCCCGGCCATTTTATAGCTCAGAGTATTGCCGGAGGAGGGAGAAGGAGGCGGGGGAAGCTTGCCCCACCGCGGGTTCTTCTCATTCTTCGTCGTCTCCCTCTGGCCGTCCGATCTGGCCTGTTCTTGGAGGCAAGCAGCGACCGTCAGATTGTGTTCGTCGTCAACCGTCTGATCGTTCAAGATCAATCTAATCTGGGTCGTTCGGACGAAGGGGTATCGGGCGTCCACACGTCGACACGTGTCCTAAGTGGAATCATATCGGTCGCCCGATCGTCTTGGTTGGGTATTTTGTTATTTTTGCCCTGCCACTTTTTGTAATTAAAAATTACTATTTAAACCTTCATCGATCGCTTTATATTTTTGTAGAATTTGCAAAGTGCCCCCGGGATTGTGTAATATTCCATTTTGACCCCTCCAGGTCACATGCTTCACGCACGTGTCTTAGACATTTTGCATGAATACTAAGGGAATTTTCATATTTATATTTACTCCAAAATATTTTATATGCAGTTATATAATTATGGATATTTTGTAATTCAACCCTTGATTTTTTTAATATTGTGAGAAAGTCCCCGCCAGGTCACGTGTTTGGGCACGTGGACTCTGGCAATTTTGCAGGGATATCCTTTTGCTTTTGGGTATTTGTATTTAGTCCAGGGAATTATTTATTCAGTTATATATTTCTGGAAACATTGGGCTGAGGCCCTTGAACTTTTTCTTATTTACAAAAATGCCCTTGCTAGCATGCATTTTCTTTTTGCTTCCCCTATTTATTTAATGCATCTATAAAATTCTAAAAATCACCAAAAAAT
Organism: Ottelia alismoides; assembly: GCA_037367405.1. Taxonomy (NCBI): domain Eukaryota; kingdom Viridiplantae; phylum Streptophyta; class Magnoliopsida; order Alismatales; family Hydrocharitaceae; genus Ottelia; species Ottelia alismoides. The sequence continues at coordinate 1,498,428 of JAZKJV010005397.1, read as the reverse complement.
ACCATAAGTTCATGTTGCATTATAGTTTCACTACATATTTTTGTTTTGCATTTTTATTGCATTCTAATATTTATAAAAAATCAAAAACATGCATTTTTTTCTACTATTTACATTATAAAATCCATAAAAATTATAAAAACTTCTTGAAAAATTCCAAAAAAAATTATATTTTGTGTCTTTTAATGTCTTTTAACTTTAATCCAAAAATATTTAAAAAAATACAAAAGAAAACCCATAAAAATATAAAAACTCTAAATATCCATAAAAATCTTAAAAATTCATAAAAAATCCTAAAAATCCAATTTTTCTCTGAATTTTCTCTGATTTGTTTTCTTTAACTTAAAATCAATTTGGAGAATTTTTGTTACTTTTTTTCTATTTTATTTCCCCATTAGTTTCAGCTTTTTATTTTATTCACTATTTTTAGTATTTTTGACTTTAAAAATACTAAAAAATTAGGAAAAATCTAGAAAAATCACAAAAACATTAGAAAATTATAAAAAGACTAAAAATATTTTATTTCCTGAATTTTTCTTATTTTTACCTATTTGTATAAATACTTTATCCCTCTCTTTCTTTCTTTCTATATATATTCTATTTAAAGAAAAAGAAAATATAAAAAATATAAAATACAAAAAGAAAATAGAAATTATAAAATTAAAAATCAAAATATAAAAATATAAAATTAAAAATAAAATAAAAAAATATAAAATTAAAAGCCCACAAAAAATAGTATTTATAGACAAATACATCACATTCACATTTTGTGTATTTTGCCCCGTTCTACCTGTCTGCTCCCTGTGTTCGACCTCTACACTACTTGCATACTATACACATCCTTTGTAGAGTTATAATAAATTTTAACTCAACACCGCTTTTCATTGTTTGATTTCTGTTGTGGATTAATTGTTGTTTGAATTTCGGATTTCGCGTGAGGTCAAATCAACGACTGTTGATTCGCCTTGTGAATCGACACGACCTCTGCAAAATCCGATTCAACAGTGAGGTAGCCTACAAATGGCTATTCTATCTCGGCCTCTAATTGGAAGTGCGGTCCAATAGAGGGATAGGTCTACTGCAAAACTACGCCACTAAGACAGGTGAGCGAGACTCTCTGAAAAAGTCACTCTAGAAAAAACGGTCCGACTAGTACGGGAAAACGAGCTCGTACGAAGAACTAAAACCGAGGATCCCCCGCCTGGGTATCCTAAAACAGAGGGTCAACGGAACTGGTCAAAAGTCAGGATCCCAATGAGGTGTAAAAAAACTGTGAGTTCGCGTAAAAACCGTGAAGAGGATTGGGATCCTAGACCCGCGCACTTAGCGGTCGCTGCCCTAACTGGGCTTCCTATCTCCCGCCCAGTTGAGTGTCACCACGCCCTCGCACAGTCAAGTGTAGAGTCACCATGATTGGCCAAGAATTGATTTTCATACTCATTCACTGTTACATTCACTTTCTTGACTATTCATTTTATTTTCAATCATTTCTGTGGTCAACTTTACAGATCCGAGTATGTTGTTGGCAATCTGTTAATAGTGATTCATACTAAAGAATTAATTGATGAGTTTAATAATCTTACTGATCACAGAAATCCACAAATTAATTTAATTATATTGAGATATATATTTAACGATTTTATGAGTTTCCTATCATAAGAATGGTCAATTAAGAAGAGGTCAAGTGCTTAGTCTGGAGAAGATAAGCTCAAGGTTATATTGATTGGCATATATAATATGCCAACAAATCGAATATATATGATTTTGTATATGGAAGAACTCAGATTATAATAGCAGATAGTAGTATAATATAAATTATTTCAGTTGTTCACATTTTGAAAATTTGCATCTGGTCTCAGACACTGGTTTTCAAAATATTATCTATTTTAGACTTTGATTTTAATAAAATTCATCAAATTTACCCTCGTTGCACAACCATCTGGTGCTCTTACCAAACCACCATTGTTACAGTAGTAGCATCATGGTTACAAACAGTGGTCAACTACTATATTGACTACGGTGGTTTGGTAAGAGCACCGGATGGTTGTGCAACGAGGGTAAATTTGATGAATTTTATTAAAACCAAAGTCTAAAATAGATAATATTTTGAAAAACAATGTCTGAGACCAGATGCAAATTTTCAAAATGTGAACAACTGAAATAATTTATATTTTACTATTATTTGTTTGGTATGATTATCTGTTATTATAATCTGAGTTCTTTCATATACATAATTATATATATTCGTTTTGTTGGCATATTATATACGCCAATCAATATAACCTTGATCTTTTCTTCTACAGACTAAGCACTTGACCTCTTCTTTATTGATTATTCTTATGATGGGAAACTCGTAAAATCGTTAAATATATATATCTCAATATAACTAAATTAATTTATGGATTTTTGTGATCAGTAAGATTATTAAACTTGCCAATTAATTCTTTAGTATGAATCACTATTAACAGGTTGTCAACAACATACTCAGATATGTAAAGTTGACCACAGAAATGATTGAAGATAAAAGGAATAATCAAGGAAGTGAATGTGACAATGAATGAGTATGAAAATCAATTCTTGTCCAGTCATGGTGACTCTACACTTGACTGCGCGAGGGCGCGGTGACCCTCAACTGGGCGGAAGATAGGAAGCCCAGTTAGGGCAGCGGCCGTCAAGTGCACGTGTCTAGGATCCCAGTCCTCTTCACGGTTTTTACGCGAGCTCGTAGTGTTTTTACACTTCGTTGGGATCCTGACTTTTGACCAGTTCTGTTGACCCTCTATTATAGGATACCCATGCGAGGGATCCTTGATTTTAATTTTTCGTACGAGCTCGTTTGCCCGTACTAGTCGGGCTATTTTTTCTAGAGTGACTTTTCCGGAGAGTCTTACTCACCCGTCTCAGTGGCGTAGTTTTAGAGTAGCCCTATCCCTTTATTGGACCACACTTCCAATTAGAGGGCGAGACAGAAGAGCCATTTGTTGGCTACCTCACCGCTTGAGTTTTTCTTTCTCCAGCAGACTTGGTGATTCTACATCCAAATCATCTATGTCTACATCTAGGTCATCTAGGTTTACACGTGAGACAATTACAGTTAAGTGTTGGAGGAGTTACAATTAAAGTTGAGTTGGTTGGAGTTGACTACAACTAAGTTGGATCTGAAATCCTTATAAGTTAGTGGATGTGTTGGGAACGTATTTAGGATGCAATATACAACACCGCATGCCTACGGAGGCACCCCAACCCTAAGGCACGTTCATGCATTAAAGTCATAGTGTGGAATTACACATAGACCAATATCACATACTATCCACTACTCTTAAAAAGTTAAATATAATTAAGAATCAAATCACTCTAATACCAAAACTGTGAACCCCCTCGGATTCGGTTACCCATTTACGACACTTCCGCGGCATTACATTCGCATGAGATCGCACAAAGTATTGAAAATGTGAATAAATTTCACATGTTTTTTCCATGACATTCACATTCAGATAAATAAACCACATAGACTAGTAGGACAAGTGCCACCAACATTTCATTTATAATTTTTCATATATTTACGGTATGTACTGGCAGACTTCTAGTACATGTTGTAAATATATGAAAATTTATAAATGAAATGTTGGTGGCACTTGTCCTACTTGTCTATGTGGTTTATTTATCTGAATGTGAATGTCATGGCAAAAATGCGCGAAATTTCCCCATATTTTCAATACTTTGTGCGATCTCATGCGAATGTGATGCCGTGAAAGTGTCGTAAACGAGTACCCGGATCCGAGGAGGTTCACATATAGCCTCTAGCTTGAAGCAAAGAAAAATAAACATTCATCCTTCTTCACACAACCTGGGCAATCTCCTCCTCACTCCACAAGAGCCACTTCTCCTCCTTAGTGACCACCTTTTTGACCTCTCCATTTTCTTCATGTGGCAAGAGAATTGTCATTGAGCAAATGGAAGAAGAAGAGGATGAGGAAGAATAAGAAGACTCCTCTAATGAGTACAATGCTGATACTGAGCATCATATCTAAAAAGGAAACGCGAGACCTGATGAAGCTCATTTTTACCACATTAATAATCATCTTTTATCGTAGTATATGTGGTAAAAATGATTCAGCAAAAAACACACCTTTGAATATGTGGAAGTTATTTTACTTGGTGGTGTATCAAGGTCAAACACAAGGGTGCGAGCCTCTTTGTTTATTTATCAAAATTTATTAATTAATTAATGAGTGGCATTTTCTAAACCTAGGTCTTCATGCAAATGCGATGCATAGAATTAATGCAGATAAATTCAAAAGAAATGATGCATGTCATTTTTTATTTTCTTTTTATGCAATTAAAAATGAGATGCAATGTAAATAATGAACAACAATATGCAATGATATGCAAACATATATGTATATATCCAAAAGTAATCAAGTCAATAAGCAATAAAAGGTCAGTTAATTTCAGAGACGAGTTGAGCATTAAAATGAAATAATGGCATCAAGGAATTAAGAGCAATAAACACTTTACATTTAAAAAATGACAATATTTAAACAAGCATCAAAACATGAAATAAATGATGCATTAGATAGAGCATGAAAATAACAACATAACGAATCTGAAATCAACTGAAATGGAGTCTGTATGCTCAAGATATTAAAGAAACAGTGCAAAGACATAAATATAATAAAAATGCATGGAAAACTAAAGATAAATATTACAGATAGGTCCCTGGAGGGACATATTTGCAATTAACAAAAAATGATGGGCCTCTATATAATTTTTCCTGCACGTAGGATATTTTTGTAGTTATCAAAAGTCGGCGAGAACTCGATGTAATTTACCCCAGGCATGCACGTGAAGCATGTGCCTGGGGACTTCGATGCAATTATTAAGAGAGTCGGGGGTATATCTGCAATTAGTCCAGCCCCTCACGTGCATTGCACGTGAGGAGCTAGGTTCGGAGGCAAGCTGAGGCTCAGATGGCATGTGGTAGGCGTAAGTGCCTCGGGGCATGTCCAGGTGATAAATCTCCATTTCATCACCTTTATTCTATCATTTTGGCCTTAAAAACCCCAGCAAATGCATGTAAATAGCATCAATTTGTTCATAATAGCATTCATTATTTATTGTATTAAATGTACATAGAATAAGGTTTTTAATGCCAAAATTATAGAATAAAGAGAAGAAAAGAAAAAAGAATAAAATATTGCAAATATTTTATGACCCGAACCCTGAGACCAAGGCCAGCATGGAATTGGTTGACAAGGAATAAAGTAGGGGGAGATAAGGGCCAATAGTACAATAAACACTTCATTTATTTATTCATTTATTTATGCATTTTTTGACACCTATTTTGTATATAATTATTTATTCATCAAATAGAGAAACTTTATACATGAAAGTTGTAGATAATAATGTGAGTAAAATTACAAAATTGAGTTTGTACAAAAATAACACTCACTGTACATTTTATGCCCATAATAAAAAGCCACAATCTCAACTTCACAGACCCATATCTTGCAAATAAAAACTCCCAATCACCCAAACTCACCTTTAATTGTATATAGCTTTCCAATAACTATTTGATAAAATTGGTTTCATAATTTTTGGAGCCCATCTGTGAAAGTTAGGTTTTTGGCCCCTATTGTACAATTTACCCGAATAAAATATTCAATTATTCTTCATTCATTATTTCTATAAACTTATATTTTTATAATTTTGTAAATAATGTATAGAATACATGTACATATTGGAATTAAAAGAAAACTAAAAAGAGTTTGTAAAATAAAATAAGTCTATGAAATACATAGACAAAATACCTATGCTACCTATATGTATATGAATAAAAAGGGTTTTTTCTTTTATTCTTTATTCATCTATATTTTTATAATAATGTAAATATTACATCTAACTGATTAAAAATACAAATCCAAAATAAAAACAAATAAAAAATATTAAATAAATAAAGTATATATAATGTATAGGTAAAATACCTATAAGTATAACTACATATATCTATACCTATTTATTTAAAAATGTAAATAAACTTGTAAAAATTGAATAAAAATATATTTATACTCATAAAAATAAGTTATAAATTTATAAAATAAGAAAATAAAATAATAAAATAACAATAAACAAAATAAAAATAAATACATATAAATACACGTATAAACACATTATTAAAATAAGACCATAATAAAATACATCGAAAAATCAAATAAAAATCCTAAATAAATACTACATTAATTAATACATATTTTTTATTTTATAAGTAAAATTTAATAAATTCATTTATTAGGTTAAAATAAAGAGTCAAATTCGGGCTGACATGGACCAATCACAGCCCTGCCAATGTTGACCGCGGTCAACTGTCCCCTCAGCCTCTGCAGCCTGTCAAATCTGTCCAACCTTGCATTTTCACCAAATTTTTCCGATCAACCTGTCGCTCCAATGACATCGGTCCCTTCACGGAAATTACTCCCAAAACATTGTACATACACGCCCATAGCATGTTTCCTTTGTATATAGCTTTGAATCCTTATTTTTGGCCAGTCAATAAGGGCTCCCATTATGTTCGAAAATAAATCAGCCTCCAGCCCGCCAGATCTGTCAGACCCCCCGTCTTCTCCCATTTTTCCCGGCTGCCCCGTCCATCGATTGCCTTTGCTTCCTTCACAAGAAATGCTCCTGGTATCTTGTACATCCACGCCCCCATGTTAGATCTAATGTATATATCACCGATTCCGTATTATTTGCCGGTCAATAAGGGCGCATACACATGTTTATAAATAACCCATCTTCCTCCTCCAAATTTTTTTGGCCATTTCCCTAGCCCTAGAGCTCCCACCTTTGGCCTAGTGTGCATCCATGTGACAGGTGGAGGTCCCCTGGAGGTTGTGGAGGCTCGTGGAGGAAGGAGATGCGCCCACGGCGGCGCTCCGACAGTCGTCCTGCTCCCTGGAGTTTTCCAGGTATAAGAGCTGCGCATTTATATTTTTAGGTAGATTTTTATTCCCGCATTTTATTCCTGTATTTTATTTCGCATGTAGATCGTTAGTGTAGCGTAATTTAGTTAAATCGAAGTTCACCGGAGCTCTACTCCGGCGACTTCTTCACCGTACCCCCGACTGTTTTCTGACCGCTACGACCACCCCATTCCACTCCCGTCCAGTTCTTCATCTCCCAGTCACCTCTGTCCAACCGGATCCCTTCTGGATTCGCGAACCAAAGCTTCGACTCCGCCGCTCGCCGGAAGCTTCGCTACCTCGCCCATTTTTGTGCTAACAGCTTCAAATCCAGGTCGAGGGTGAAGCCCTCGAGCCATGTGGTCTTTCTGTGCAGGTCTAGTGCGCCAAGATGCACCAGGAGACGAAGTACACGCCGGCGGAGGTACCTGGAGAACCTTACCTTTTCTGACCTCGCAAGGGCGCTCCAGTCATCCTCTGGCCGATCTGAAGCCTCCAGCAGATAGAGTAGAGCACCTGCGATGCGTGGGGACCTTTGGGAGCAGCAATGAGCGTCGGGGAGGAGAGATCTCGCCGGGAGAAGCTCGCCAGCTGCGAGTTCCTCCCCTGTTCTTCCAGCACCTCTCCTCGCCGTTGGATGAAGACGAAGGCCCCAGTTCGAGTGACAGCCGTCCGATGGAGCAGCGCTCAGACCGTCCGATCACCTCGGGTGATCTAATCCTCACTGCCCATCGTCGAAGCGACATCGGCAGACGTGGAGGCGACGCGTGTCAAGTGGACGAAGATCAGCCGTTGGATCGCGCGCCTTTGGGGGGTAAATTTCAGATACATCCCTCGTATTTTTGTATTTATATTTTAATGCCATAAATAAATTTCCCGTTGTAAATAAATTGTAATATTTGCAGTAGGACCCCTGTAGTTTAGATAATTGCATTTTCATCCTCCCGCGCCTCACGTGCAGTCCCACGTGAGGCGTGTGAATTTCGCACTTTCACCCTGGCAGGTTTTGTAAATTGTAAAATAGCCCAAAAATTTAAATAAATGTTTATTTCTGTAGTAATTTTTGCACTGATGCCCCTGAGAATTATTTTATTTGCAAAAATGCCCCTGCCAGGCTGTTTAATTTTTGTGTCTTTTATCTATTTATTAAAAATATCTATGGTGCTCCTAAAAATTCAGAAAACATAGGATAGATGCTTCATGTAGTGTTCTTTCACGTCTATATTTTATTTTGCATTTTTTGCATTTTTCCTAATTATTAAAAATGAAAAAGGAGCCCCTTTTGTACTGTTTAAATTAGAAAATACAAAAAAATTATAAAATGTTTTTGAAAAATTACAAAGAAATTATATATAGTATATTTATATATATATCGAGTCCAGAAATTGAAAAAAACCTAAAAACAAGAAAAAGAAAAATGAAAAAAATCAGAAAGCTCCAAAATACAACAAAAATAGAAAAACCCTTAAAAAATCCCAAAAATATATTTTTCTCTTTTATAATTATCTATATATTATTATTAATGTATTAAAATTAATTTGGGTAATTTTGGGAATTATTTCATATTTTTAAAACCCTAATTAATTTCGGCTAGTTAATTAGTCCATATTTTGGACATTTTTGGAATTAAAAAAATACATAAAAATTAGAAATATTCCAGAAAAATAAAAAAAGTAACTAGAAAAATATTAAAAAAGAAAAAAAAGAAATATTATATCTATATATTTTCAGCATTTATATCTATATATATCCATATATTATGTTACTTCTCTCTCTCTTCTTATATATATATCTCTTTATATATATAACCATCTTATATTATTAAAAATAAAAAAATGAAAATATAAAAACAAAATAAAAATTATAAAAACAAAAATATAAAAAATATATAAAATTCAAAACCCACAAAAACAATAAAGAATTGGACATGAACATTGAATTGAATAATTATACAACACATACATCCCTTCGCCTCCCAGTGTTCGACCTCTACTTGTGCTTACACCTATACACCCTTGCATGTAGAGTTATAATAAATTTTAACTGCACATTTTTATTGCATATACTTTATTGTGGGTTAATTGTTGATTGATTTGGGGATCTTTAAGTGGTCAATTCAGCGACTGGATCTCTCGCCTTGTGAGATATCTAGACCCTTGATCTTCCCCTTTCATCACCGGGTTGCCCCGAGACTGGCTTCGTGAAGGGCGACGTGGCCTCATCGGGGTCGTTGGATGGCCACCGTAAGGGCACCATCCAATGACACATATAGCTCTTTTATCAATCAATTAGAGGTGGTGTGATCAAAGCTCCGACGAAGATGCCAAAGCTCCTCCATGCTCCCCCCTACAATCTGATTTTCGAGGACGATCACAATAGCATTGGCGTTGAAGCTCGGACGAGGCGGGCAGCTGGTGAGATCAAAATGGGTCTGATGATGTGGGGTCATCAGAGGCGAAGCTTGTGGAGTGAGCTCTGATAAATCGTTGAATACGTGATGTAATTTGGTGTTCGTTGTAGTACGTGTACTTAGCGATTCAATCAGAACCGAGAGAAGATCTCCGTGAAGAGTGTCTCGGCTTAATTTATATCCCGGGAAAGTCCGGGGTCGAACACAGGGAGGCAAAGGAACAACTTAAGGTTAATTTGAAAATTTAGTTCTAGAATTCCACGCGGATATTTTTTTATATTTTTTAATGCAAAAACAAATGCAAATGCAAATGCGGCTGAATTAAGACTCTAGGAACTCACACAACAAGGCCAAATTAATTTTGATAGAAAATAAGTCCAATTTATCCAAGTTATATTTTTCCTAGAATCCTAATCCAGTGATGAATGCAAGACACATTTTTTGTATTTTTTAGGAATTAAAATGCAATAATTAAAATACACACTTTTTATAGGTATTTTTGTAATTTTTCACACAAACAATAAGCAAAAAATTATGAAAATTTTACCAGATGATAAACAAGATGCAAAAAATCTGCAGTAATATTTTTGGAATTTTTTGATAAAATATGAATTTTTTATGAATTTTTTATTGAAAATAGAGTGACAGTGATTAATTAATTCCTAATAAATCCATGTTATCAAATTAATCAGAATGCAAATTATCTCAAAAAGATATTTAAATGCTCAATCAAGAGAGTTGAAATTTTGCAAAAAGGATGTATGTGGATTTAATTAAAAATCGAATACAAAAATCACTCTATGATTTATTTCAGGCACAAGACAACTCCACTTTGGATGAAATTTGGGTAGTAGTTCAATCACATATCAAGGCATCATGTCTAATTTTTGTGGAATTTTTAGAGCAATTGTGAGTTAGATATAAATTTAAGTGCTCAAAATGGATAAAATATGTAGAATTTCAGTTAGACAATTTTTATTAATTACCCAAATATCAAAAAAATATAAATAAATATCCATGAGGTATAGAACTAGTTGTGAACACAATTGATATTTTTCATTGAATAAAATGACACTATAAAGATGTCCAAATTAAGACATGAACACAGGAGTATCCGCGCAAAACCAAGAAACAAGACTTATAAACAAAAGATGTACAAGGACCTTTTGGTAAATACATAAAATATAAATAGAAAAGCTGCAATTTTTACAATAAAAATAAAATCCAACCTTCTTCCTCACAGGTGCTACGACACGATGGGCAGGGGGCTTGGCGTAGCGGTGGCACGGCCGCACGCGGCTGCGACTGGGGGGGGGGGGGGACGACTGAGGCGATGAGGCGGTGAGCTACGGCCGGCGGGCTGGTGGCGAGGAGGCTTCAGTAGCGCGGGTCCGGCACATGCGAGGAGGAAGGGAGTCGTGGAGCGGGCTACTACGTGGGTCGAGGAGTTGCAGGTGGCGGAGCGTCGCGCACCGCCGTAGAAGTACGGCGAGCGAGCGTGTCTGGCGGGCGGCAGAGCTGCGCACGGCGGTCGCGCGACGGTTGAGGATGGAGCGGCCCCGCTGCTCGTGGAAGGGGGAGGGGCGGGGCGACGCCTGCTTCTTTTTTATTTTTTTAAATGTTTTTTTTTAAAATTTTTTTGTTGCTGATGTTGTGAATTTTTTAAAATTTTTCTAAATTTTCTCATGTTTTCAAACAGGAAATGAAAGTGGAGAAGTGGGAGTGATGAAATAAAAATAAGGGGGATGATGGTGTGGGGGTAAAATAATGGAAGGGATGATATGGTGGTAAAAAAATGAAGTAATGAAAAATCAAGGAAACAAAATTTAAGATAAAAAATTAAATAAAAAGGAAGATGAGATGTAACTCTTACCTGATCTTCGCCGGATTAGCGGAGCAGCTACGCTGGACTCCTGTCATCACCTCGATCCAATTGGCAAAATAAAATCGAAGAGGCTATGCGAGCTCGATGGAGAACTCGTGACGCGGCAATGGTGATCACCGCAGATCTCGCCTGAAGAAGGTTGTCGCTTAAGGACGATGATAAGCCGCTGTCACTGACACCACGTTCCAAGCTCTCTCCTTTTTCTATTAGAATGACGGATGCAAAAAATGTGGATGTGAAGATGATTATAAAGAGATGAATAATGGGAGTTAGAGAGATTGTGGAAAAGTGAAGTTTGAATGTGAGGTTAAAAGAATGGTGGAGTGGAATGGAGGTTGAAAGAAGACTTGGAGGTTAATGGAAAAAGGGAAGTTATTGTAGAGAATGTGATTAAATAAAAGAAAATAAAAGTAAGCTACTAAAAAGAGAAAATAAAATAAAGAGAAGAAAAAGAGTGGAGAATTTACAAAATAAGACAAACACTATGCATATTTGTTTACTTTTCTAAATTTATTTTTTTGTCTTTTTAATAAGAGATATTACAATAGGAAAATACAATAAAATACTACAATCAAAATACAACACAAGCATGATTTTTTTTATTTTTAATAATAAAGAAAGATAAAATAAAAAAAGAAGAAAGAATGAATATATACATAATATACAATGTACATCTAGGTCCCAAAACCCTACTTTTGCAAATGAGCTCCGATTTTAATGAAACCACTTCCATTGGATATATAATTTCCTAACTTGAACTTTAAAAGTAAGTTTGGTGAATATGGAGTTCATACAGAGCGGGAATTTGGCCTAGAAGTTGATCTTTATGGCTTTTTCTCTTAGGAATCTAGGAGCATTTATTTGAGGTGAAATTTATTTTATATTTTTGTATTTTTATATACATTTTTGTGAACAAGTTAGAGAAAGAATTAGACAAAAAGAAGTTGAAATAAAATTATTAAAAAACATGAAGTTTTGGGGTATTTACAACTGAAAAACTCCTTTTTTTTAGGCTTTTATGGGTGATTTATTTTGTACAATCTAATTTACAATAATTAGTGTATTTTATTTACAGGAGTCATTTTGTTAATTTATTGATTTTATATATATTTATTTGAGAATTTGCTCAAGGATTTTGCTAAGATCAAGATATTGAGATGATGAATCGTGGATTCATCACCCCCTATACTTAAACTTTGCTAGTCCTCGAGCAAATAAAGAATGAATAAGTTGGAATATCCTCTGACTGTGCATGCGAATACAATACTTGATCTATTCAAGAACTTTCGGTTTTAGAGATCCTAAAATTCTAAGCTGAACCAAGCTCTAGTCAAAAGGTATCCAATTTACCTAATCATCAGACTCTCTTTGTATACATATATAGTAAGGATATGACTTAAGTGTTGACCGCAGTTACAAGAGTAGAGTCGCAACGTCACCCAAGGTTCCAGTCCAACAGACTCTCCTAAGAACCCAATCCTCAACACTAGAGAATAAACCATTTCTTGCATCCAATTCACCGTCTCTTTAGTTGTCAGACTTAAAAGTGTAGATGGAAGGCCAGTTGATGGAGGGCATAGGATTATGTCATTTCTTCTCTCCCTCTCATTGGAACAAGGATCCTCTCGAGTGCCTTATTACTCAACGCATATTTTTGGTGTTGATCAGTGCATCCCTCAAGAGAAATTGGAGTCGTCTGCACTTGTTTTCCTGGGAGTACACCGGGGTGTGCCTTTTTTGAGTACCTATTGTACCTTCTACACCAAGACTTGTAGCATTTACGATGCAGAGCTCTTTTTTGGTGCAAGCCCGACTCCTGGTCCTAATAGCGGTGGTCCAAGTGGACACTTTTGAAATGGTTGGGAGTGCTCGCCTTTGGTGGAAGCTCTTTGATATTTTACTTTGTAGAATGAGAGCTTTTCTTTGACATTTCATTGCTTTGTAGTATTTTTGGCTAGCTCCACTGGCTTTACCAAGAGTTGACGTACACTGATCAACAAATTTTTTTATTTTATCACACCCTGGCACTTAGGTAAATGTCAAGAGATAGTACAAGAACCATGTTCTCATACTGGCTAAAGATGCCGACACTCAGGTTTCATGAAGCCTTCATTGATTTTATCCCACCCTCGAGCATCATCAAATCAAGTCCAAACTCAAATCCCTCATCCCAGTTCCTCAAGTGAAATTTCAACTCATCTCATCATAACTGCAGTTGTGTATGTGAGGTGCTGATCATATTGTTAAGGTAGAGACTAAGCATTCAATATAGCACACAAATCTTTCAAACTAGGGAAATGTGAATAATTAAGTCAAAGATCCTAATGACTAAGGCTGGTTAACTTAAAATCTCAAGACCTCATAAACCAAGTGTTCGTGAACTTCACTAGTCTTGTGTGAATGTGAATGTATCAGGGACTAAACCAACTTATTAGTTAGTTAGTTTTTTTGTGATTTTTTTAAGAAAAAGTTTTTCTTTTTTTAGAGTTTTTTTTAAAAACAAAGGAAAAGAAGACATTTTTTTGTAAGAAAAAGGTTTACTCTTTTTTTCAAGAGTTTTTTTTGAAAAATATAGGTAAATAAGAAAGGATTTTTTTTAAAAAAGTTTTTTTAAAAGCAAATAAGGGATTTTTTTTGAAAAAGATTTTCTTCTTTTTCTTTCTTTCTTTTTTTTCTTTTCTCTCTTTTTTAAACCAATTTACCCACCCTGTAATTATTGTAATATATACAAAAATACGTGAAAGTACGAGCTATGGGTAAAGTATATATGTAATATATACACGCCCCTTATACTTAGCGTGTGCTATGTCCTCATTGCACTAGGTGACAAAAAGCCATAGCTCGTACTAAGTATAAGTGAGTGAAAATATTAGAAGTGAAAAAGAATATACGAGTGCGGATAATACACAACGGGCATCGGCCCCTTATGCTTAGGCTCTGGTCAGTCTAAGCATTGGACAGAAAACAAGAATGGGGGACCGATGAGAATGGTAAAGAATATACAAAAAGAAAATAAAAAGAAGAGACAGAGCAAATCGGGTCACTCACCCCCTATACTTAGGATCTAGTCATCCTAAGTATAGCCACAAAATGAAAACGTTACGGTACTGGGGCGAGTGATGCGAATCACGAGGGAGGGAGGGAAATGAAGGAAGGAAAATCTATACAAGGATGAGTGAGGATGTACAAGGATCAAGAAGGTTTGTGACGGACCTTCTTGCGTGAGCAAGGGGGAGGATAGTATACATGTGTGTCACTGTCAGAGTCGTCCACAGAGGAATAATAGTGAGGTGTGGGGAACGTCCAATGAGGGTCGACACACGGCTGCTTGCTCAAATATGGCTTCAGAACTGCCGAACTGAGCTCACTCATGTAGATCACCTCATCTGGGACCTGATGAGGACTCCTCAGAAAATTCCTTCTCTGGAACGTCGAAGGTAACCTTCTTAGTCGATTTTCTAGAACTTGAAGCATCAAGATGAAGAGGAGATTGATACGTCTTAAGGAGTTCGGGGAACACCTCAAGGAATCAACACTCGTCTTCTTCTTACCAGATGACCGACTAGAGGATGGAGCAACCGATTTATCAAGATTGGTCAATTTGGTCTCGGTTGTCTCTTTTGGTGTAGGTCTTGGATGTGGTGTGTGTGAGGTACTGACCAGAGGTTCATCATCAGATGAGTCACCATATGCATTGTAATACTCCTGCAGGATCAACACATGTCTCTGGTAAGGTATAGTGTTCTCAGTTGGCTTGACATTGGTTGGCTCATGCATCGAATCATCTAAATAATCAAGGAAATCAGTAATGATCATGTCCGATTAAGGGACAGCTTCTGGTTGTGAATCCTCTATATAAGTTGTCACGGTGGTGGTAATGCAAGTAGTGGGTGGTGTGGGGGTGTAGGGAGTCTCTGAACCAATGGTCGTCTGGACAGTTGGTATCTCAGGTGTAGTAGAGAGACGGGACTCAACTGTCTCTCGAAGGTCACAACTGGAATATCGTGTGTCCTCAAAGATCGGGTGAGGTCGGAGTGCTCCCAATGCAGAAAAATCGATCTCCCGAGTCTGCAATTTATAGTTGCCTTAGCCAAAGCTAAGAATGGTTTCCCAAGAATGATTGGAGACTGAGTGAACTCTCCTCGGTGCTCAATGTTAATGATCGAGAAATCTATCTGCAATAGAGCACTTTGGAAAGTAATGATGACTGGAATGGTTCCTCTCGACCGTTTAATGGACCGATCTACCAACTGAATGATCTCTCTTGACTTTTTGGCAGATCCGAGTTTGAGCTTGGAAAACACGGAGGTCGGGAGGATATTAATCGGTGAGTCATCATCGATTCTTACATGGGTGAATGCGGTATCTTTGATTTCACAATCAAATTTAGGCAACCGCTTTACTCTGCGGCTCTTGGTTTTTCTCCCTATCATCAAAGAGGTGGCCATAGACACTACATGTTTCTCAGTCCTTGTCCTCTTATTTCCCGACCTTTTAGGCATCAATTTACTTCTTACAAATCTTTTAAGGTCGGTAAAGTGTTCAATGGTCATTATTAAGGGAAGTTCAAAAATCATTTCTCTATCAAGTGCTTCCCTAACCGCATGATCCAATTTTTGTAAGTCTTTTCCATTTTCAATTTTTATGGTATTTTCTAGGTTTTCCATTTTTTGGTCTTTTTGATAGGTGAAGGAGGACTAGGAGAATGTACAGACTCTGGTTTAGAGGGAAAGTGGTTAGTAGAAGAGGGAGGTAGAAGGGACTCCAGTTGTACGTAACGTGTGGTCAATCCGGTGTCTTCCAGGTTTTCAAAATTTAATCCGCAAAATCCATGATCCATATTCCTACCTGGACTCTTAATCGGTCAAGAAATGCCATCCTCCAATAAGTTCTCATGACACATCATGAGAGAAGTCTGCTCAATTGGAGGATACTGCTGAGAACTCGGGCTCTTATACTCAACACACATTGACTTAGGCGTGTAATACTGAGTTGAGTATGGACCATCTGTATGGCAGATGTCGGTCAGAGCCTCATAAGATGGAGTCAGTAGACAGGGGGCTTGTAAATCGGTCGCATGAATCCAATCCCCTGTATGTGTCGGCTCTCCTAATGGGTGATATGAAGGATGGTCAATGTTGGCTTGATCACTCAGGTCAATCAAGTCAGGAAGATCGTATGGTGTAGGCCTCTCCATTCGATTTGTCTGATCGACCATGTTGTACCCTAAGGTTAAGTCGGGATGTGTATATGTCAATTGTTGTTCTGTCCCAACTCGAAGTGAGAATGAGGTATGTGGGGTCAATTGATTATGCCAATCATTCATCTCAGCAGCCGCTTGCTCTTTGATTTGTTCCTTGATTCCAGCAAGCGGACGAGAATATGGTGAGTTAATCCAGGGTGGATGTGGGTCAGGGGTGTAAGAATGTGAGGTAGGTGAGAAGGACGAAGAAGTGGCTAAGTCAGTCGGAATCCTGACTTCGTGGTCGGGGCGTGGGTATGAGGAGGAATAAGAGGGTGGAGAGGATCGGAATAAGGTCGAGGAAGAGTGACATGGATATGGTGACCAATATTCTAACATCTTGGAAGAGAAATGGGAGAATGAAGCGGATCGAGGAAGAAAGCGTGCAAGTGCACTGAATAACACACAAAACAATCAAACACAAGAGCACACCCTCAATTTTACCAACTCAACACATGATGGTCATAAAGGTTCGGCCGAATTATCTGGTCAATTTTGTTGGTGAGAATATAATCTTGGAAAGATTAACGAGCTGTTAGGTGTCCGTATTTTCCTACATACTGGCCCGGTTCTTACGACTAGTTGGACCAGTCCCGATTTCCTTTTAATCTAAGTTTCAAAAACCAAGGGGAAGGAAGTCGAGAAAAACCGATGCCAAAATAGTGAAATCAATGATGCGTGCCCAGTTCAGAAGACTTACAGTGATCCTCGCGCTCTACATGCGGGATGCAAGGCAGAATTGAATTTTATACTAGACGAGATGCAAACGAGAAAACCGTTCCTAGATAGGCAGTTCTATTAGCGAGTGATAAACAAGTTAGTTTGGACTAATAACTCTGCGGTCTAAGTGTGTCTTGTTAAAAGTGATGTGTGGTCCTAAAAATTACGAGCACAAGCAATAAAGATATTCTAAAAAATGATGTAAGAGCCTCGAGTGCAAGTCCCATTCTACGTCAATCAACCACACGACCACGAGAGGGTCCAAAGTCCAGTCCGGATACAAATGCGAGCTCTCAAACAAGAGCCGCTATAAAGAGCAAAATTACCTAAATTACTACAACATAATAATTATAAAAAAATCTCTCGAAAATAAATAAATTTTCTTGCTCTTCAGCAGTCAGCGCGCGTCGCTTCCGTCGACCTCCGATGTACTCCAAGTCCACCGGACCCTCGCAAGGAAAATAAGATTTATATTAGAAAGATAAAAATAAAATATATACAATAATATGAAGAGAAATAATTGAAAGAAAATGGATTAATTATAAGTGGGTCGGGGTTCAGAGTACCCGAGTAAATGAAAATTTAAATCCAAAATTTTTTATTTAATCCCTAAGCCGTTTGCCTCCACAGCAACGGCACCATCTGATGAATCATTGAATATGTGATGTAATTTGGTGTTCGTTGTAGTACGTGTACTTAGCGATTCAATCAGAACCGAGAGAAGATCTCCGTGAAGAGTGTCTCGGCTTAATTTATATCCCGGGCAAGTTCGGGGTCGAACATATGGAGGCAAAGGAACAACTTCGAGTTTATTTGAAAATTTAGTTCTAGATTTCCACGCGGATATTTTTTTATACTTTTTTAATGCAAAAAAAATGCAAATGCAATGCGGCTGAATTAAGACTCTAGGAAATCACACAATAAGGCCAAATTAATTTTTAATAGAAAATAAGTCCAATTTATCCAAGTTATATTTTTCCTAGAATCCTAATCCAGTGAATGAATGCAAGACACATTTTTTGTATTTTTTTAGGAATTAAAATGCAACAATTAAAAATGCACACTTTTTATGGGTATTTTCGTAATTTTTCACACAAAAAGTAAGTAAAAATTATGAAAAATTTACTGGAAGATAAACAAGATGCAAGAAAGCTATAATAATATTTTTGGAATTTTTGAAAAAATATGACCTTTTATGAATTTTTTAGTGAAAATAGAGTGACAGTGAGTAATTGATTCCTAATAAATCAAGTTATCAAATTAACCAGAACTAAAATTATCTCAAAAAGATATTTAAATGCTCAAATCAAAAGAATTGAAATTTTGCGAAAAGGATGTATGTGGATTTAAATAAAAATCAAATACAAAAATGACTCTATGATTTATTTCAGGCACAAGACAATTCCACTTTAGATGAAATTTGGATAGTAATTCAATCACGTATTAAAGCATCGCCTCTAATTTTTGTGGAATTTTTAGAGCAACCGTGATTTAGATATAAATTTAAGTGCTCAAAATGGGTAACATATGCAAAATTTCAGTTTGACATTTTATATTAATTACCCAAATATCAGAAAAATATAAATAAATATCTACGAGGTAGAGAACTAGTTGAGAGGTAGAGAACTAGTTGCTCAACATAATGATATTTTTCGTTGAATAAAATGATGCTATAAAGATGTCCAAATTAAGACATGAACACAGGAGTATCCGTGCAAAACCAAGAAACAAGACTTATAAACAAAAGATGTACAAGGATCTTTTGGTAAATACAAAAAATAGGAATATAAAAGCTACAATTTTTATAATAAAAAATAAAATCCAACTTCATCCGCATAGGTGCTAGGGCATGATGGGCAGGGGGCTTGGCGTAGCGGCGGCGCGGCCGCACGCGACTGCGGCGGCGGGGGGGGGGGGGACGGCTGAGGCGATGAGGCGGTGAGCTGCGGCCGGCGGGCTGGTGGCGAGGAGGCTTCGGTGGCGCAGGTCTGACACTGCGAGGAGGAGGGGAGTCGTAGCACGCGCTGCTGCGCGGGTCGAGGAGTTGCAGGCGGCGGAGCGCCACGCGCAGCAGGCGAAGCGCGGCAGGCGAGCGTGTCTGGCGGGCGGTGGAGCCGCACACACGGCCGCGCGACGGCTGAGGAGGGAGCGGCGCTGCTGCCCGTGGAAGGGGGGAGGGGTGGCGCGACGTCTGCTTCTTTTTTATTTTTTTAAATGTTTTTTTTAAATTTTTTTGATGCTGATGTTATGAATTTTTTTTAATTTTTTTCTAAATTTTCTTATGTTTTCAAACAGGAAATGAAAGTGGAGAAGTAAGAGTGATGAAATAAATATAAGGGAGATGGTGGTGTGGGGGTAAAATAATGGAAGGGATGATATGGTGGTAAAAACATAAAGTAATGAAACAATAAGGAAACAAAATGTAAGATAAAAAATTAAATAAAAAGGAAGATGAGATGTAATTCTTATCTGATCTTCGCCGGATTGGCGGAGCAGCTACGTTGGACTCCTGTCGTCACCTCGATCCAATTGGCAAAATAAAATCGAAGAGGCTATGCGAACTCGATGGGGAACTCGTGACGCGGCAATGGTGATCACCGCGGATCTCGCCTGAAGGAGGTCGTCGCTTAAGGAAGATGATAAGCCCCTGTCACCGACACCACGTTCCAAGCTCTCTCCTTTTTCTATTAGAATGGCGAATGCGAAAAAATGTGGATGTGGAGATGATTATAAAGAGATGAATAGTAGGAGTTAGAGAGATAGTGGAAAGGTGGAGTTTGAATGGGAGGTTAAAAGAATGGTGGAGTGGAATGGAGGTTGAAAGAAGACTTGGAGGTTAATGGAAAAGAGAAGTTATTGTAGAGAACGTGATTAAATAAAAGAAAATAAAAGTAGGCTACTAAAAAGAGGAAATAAAATAAAGAGAAGAAAAAGAGTGGGGAATTTACAAAATAAGACAAACACTATGTACATTTTTTTACTTTTCCAACTTTATTTTTTTATCTTTTTATAAGAGATATACAACAGGAAAATATCATAAAATACTACAATCAAAATACACACAAGCATGTTTTTTTTATTTTTAGTAATGAAGAAAGATAAAATAAAAAATGAAGAAAGAATGAATATATACATAATATGCAATGTACATCTAGGTCTCAAAATCCACCTTTTGCAAATGAGCTCCGATTTTAATGAAACCACTTCCATTGGATAGATAATTTTCTAACTTGAACTTTAAAAGTGAGTTTGATGAATTTGGAGTTCATACGGAACATGAATTTGGCCTGGAAGTTGGTCTTTACGGTTTTTTGGGGGGTCTAGGAGCATTTATTTGAGGTGAAATTTATTTTATATTTTTGTATTTTTATATACATTTTTGTGAACAAGTTAGAGAAAGAATAGCCAAAAAAGGAGATGAAATAAAATTATTAAAAAAACATGAAGTTTTGGGCTATTTACAACTGAAAAACTCCTTTATTTTATGGCTTTTTATGGGTGATTTATTTTGTACAATCTAATATACAATAATTAATGTATTTTATTTACAGGAGTCATTTTGTTAATTTATTGATTTTATATACATTTATTTGAGAATTTGCTCAGGGATTTTGCTAAGATCAAGATATTGAGATGATGAATCGTGGATTCATCAAGCTCTGACCAACTTCCGACCATTGAAAAGTAAGGATGCAAACGGATGCGGTTATATTCGCATTCTTCGTATTTGTATTTGTTTTTTAGAGGAAATGGTTCTTTTTTTCTCTAAAATAGACGAATATAAATACGAATACGGATACAAATATTATAAATGATTTCCTTCACGGATACGAATCCGAATACAAATCTTGGTTTAGCGAATGCAAATACGAATACGAAAAAAAATGAATCCGATTACGAATATGAATATTCGTTGCATATAATTATATTTTAAAATATACAGACTTAGGGTTTATTCCCCCTTCCCCCCAAAATTATCTCCCCCTACCGCCCACCACTAACCCCATCGGCCACGACCCCGACACCTGATTTTTTCCTCTGAACCCCTTCGACCACCGCCCATCGACCGCCGCCTCTTTCTGCAGTAGCCCCCCCCCCCCCCCCCTTCGACCATCGCCTCCTCCTGCGGCCCTCGCCCCTGCTATCGCCCCCCTACCGACGACCTCTCCCCCTACGGGTGGCCTGCAGCCTACCGCCCCATTGCGGCCACCTTACCACCCTCCCGACCTCCGCCTCTCCCTATGGGCCTCCGCCAGCCCTGCCTCCCCTGACTTCCACCACCCCTACCGTCTGCCCCCCCCGCCCCCTCCCCCCGCACCATCCACCTCCCACCAGTCCATCACCCAACCTCCTTCCGCCTCCCCCGAGCTCTGTGTCCTCCTGCCGGCCTCTGCCTCCCCTGACCTCTACATCCCCCTGCACACTCTGCCTCCCCCACTGCAGTCAACTTCATTCTGTCGCATACTCACAGCTGCAATTTCCCTCTGTTGTAGCCACAACCTCCCTCTCAGTTGCATTTACAACCGATCTGGTATCAAACCTTAAATTCATAGTCTTGTAATGTATTTTAGTGAATGGAATGTTCTGTTAGAAAGAACTTGGGATATGGTTAAACGTATTAAAAAAATTTAGAAAGAAAATTGTAATGTGGTTAAATAAATTGGAATATTTTTTTGTGGTTGCTTGAATGTTAACTTCAATGTTTGCAGAAAAATAATGAATATCGATCCATCAATTGGGAATGAGAGTATTAATTTGGAAGATGTTCAAAAAAACTTTAAGAAGCAAAAAAAATTGAGATCAGAAGTATTGAATCATTATGATCGAATTTACACAAAAAGAGAAAATGAAGGACAAGGATGATGAAGTTGAGGTGGATATATTGTGGGCTAAATGTAAATATTGTTTCAAAGAAATTCGTCATGGTACAGGTGCAAGGACAACACATTTATCAGATCATTATAAAAGGTCTAGTTCAAAAATATCAAAACTTGAGCCCGGTCAGTTGTTGATGCAATCATTCACGAAATCCGATGGAAGTATCACACTTATGAATTACACATTTGATGATGAATATAGTCAATTGTTGCTTGCAAAGGCTATTATGTTGTACGGGTATACTTTCAATATAATTTCACATGTTGCATTTCGTGCATATATCCATTCCTTTCGTTCACAGCACAAAATTCCATCACAAACTACAATGGCAAATTTATGTAAGGTGGTTTACATTGATGAGAAAAAGAAGATCTACCAAATGTTTGAGAATCTTTCTTCACGAATATCTCTCACCATGGATAAGTGGACTGCTTCTTCACAGAACAAGTCCTATCTCTGCAGTACAACACTCCTTATTGATGATTCTTGGGAATTGCAAAAAAGAATCATAAATTTCATCAACATAAATGGGTCAAGTGGAGTGCATATTAGTAGCCATTTTTTGTCGTGTATATTTGAATGGAACATCGATGAAAAATTATTTACAGTCATTGTGGATAATGATAAGGCGAATGATATGTCTATCCGTCATATTAAAACTCGTCTTGGTGATTCCTTGCCATGCAATGGATTATTTTTCATATGAGACGTGCTGCTCATGTCATTAATCTTGTTGTCCAAGATGGACTGAAGGTTATATCAAGTGCAATACAAAGAGTTCATCTTGGTATCAAATATGTCACTTGTTCATCATAAATGGAAGTTATGTTCAATGAGACATCACAACAGGTTGATCCATAGTCAAAGAAAAGTTTGGCATTGGATTGTTGCACGAGGTGGAATTCAATTTACCTCATGTTGGCTACTTCCTTGGAATAGAAAGCTGTTTTTAAAAGGCTTGGCTTTAGAGATGCCAACTTTGTTCATGCGATGAGTGATGATGAATGGGAGTACGTAAGGAAGTTGGAGGAATGCTTGAAACACTTTTATGATGCTGCAGAGTTATTATCTGGGTCGAATTATATGACATCCAATCTTTTCTTTGTCGAATTTTGTGAAATACAATAGCTTTTGTGGAGTGGATGAAAAGTAATGATAAGATTATTATTTCTATGGCTACAGTGATGAAATTGAAGTTTGACAAATATTGGGATAGGTGCAATCAACTCTTGGGTATTGCCTCTATTTTGGATCCCCGTTACAAGATGAGGGCAATAGAAATTTATCACATTGATCTTTATCCGAATGATGCAGATAAGAAAGTGACTGAACTTCAAAGTATCGTTAAAAATTTATTTCAGTCATATTCTTCTCTTGTTAAAGATCAAAGGGTTGGATCAAAAGTTGTCGTTGTTTCTCTTCCTCTAAGTATTCCATTAGAAAAAAAAGAGCATATTTGCTCAAATCATGGATGAAGAAGATGTTAAATCATCAAAATCCGAGTGGGATGAATATCTAGAAGAGAAGTGTTAAAAATAGAAGGATGATTGTGGAAGTGGCTTTGATATTTTGGGATGGTGGAAATAAAATATTGAAATATTTCCTATACTTGGGAAAATGGCAAAGGATATTCTTGGAGTTCCCATGTCAATTGTTGCTTTTGAATATGCTTTTAGCGCCTACAGTTGAGTAGCAGATGCATATCGCAACAGTTTGGGCGTAGAGATGGTAGAGGTCTTAATATGCGGGCAGGATTGGTTGAAGGATGAATTCAAAGGTAACAATAATACTTATAAATTAATCATTTTATCGTGCATTCATCATATAACGTGTACTTCATTTTTTTTTTAATATAGTTGTAACAAATCATTTGTCTGAACAAGAAGCGGTAGAAGACATATCAAGCATGCAAAAATTTTCAAGTAAGCATAGTTTTCTAATGAAAATATTTATTTAACTTTATATGATATTCTTTTGATTTTCTTTTTTTCCATCTTGTAGTTGAAACAAATGAGAGTATTGCACAAGAAGTAAATAATGAAAATGTTGAAAACGAAGAATATGAGAGTGCTGAAAAAGAAGGCTATGAAATAGATAGAATGGAAGATGAATTTTGGTATGATTAATTTACATCATAGTTTTTTTACTTATATAGATTTTATTCTTATCAAATATGTTTTGTTCATAGGTGATGCAATATGGAGCATGGTAATTCGAAGAATTCTTTGACTTACTCATCGATGTATTTGGGTGAATGTTTGTAGATGATTTCTCTCTTTTGATGTGACCAGAGTTGGAATGATTGTTATTTGAAACTAGACATATTACACTTTGCTTTACGTCTGTAACTTTAATTTTTTATCATAACTTTGCAAGATATTTATTTGTTTCCTTCAAATCTTTTTATTGCAATATTCGTTATTAATTATTATATCATATTACGTTAAATTTCATATTCAAGTCATAAAATGGAAGTTATGTGGAAGTAGTCGCCAAATAATCAAGTATATTTTTATGTATAACTTTTTATTAAAATATTCATTTGGATATTCACATTCGTTCGTAAAAGATTTGTATTTGTATTCGTATTTTGAGGATATGGATCTTGATTTTTTACATTCGTGTAACATTCGTATCCGTATTCGTATTCGTAAAATAAAATGAATATGATTATATATTGATCGGAATTCGCATTTGTATTCGTTCGTTTGCATCCCTATTGAAGAGGATGCATCCCTGCATGCATTAGTAATAGCCGAAGCTGCGTGGATGGGGTCATGTGAGTGAAGTGGGGTTCGTAAGGGGGCGGAGGAGCGAGGGACCTGGATCTCCTCTCCGGCGAGCCGAAGAGGAGGTGGGGCGGAGGTAATTAGGTTGTGGAGAAGGGGGAACAATGAGCGGATGTGTTGGCAAACTTGGAGGTGACATGGTGGAGGTCATTGGGTGGTCAGGTGATGGCAAAACAAAAGGAAAAACATGGTACGGTACCTAAAGGATTGAGAAGAAGAAAGGGGATGTGGATGCTTGGGCTGAGATCCTTAGGGGACCTCCGGTCATCGCTCAACGAGCTCAGCAAGGTCTCGAAGCTTAGCATTGCCTAGGGCAGCCGCAACATGGTCGGAGGACCATGGGTCATCACTGGAGCAGGAGGCGCCATTATGGCCCTCCTCCGACCTCTGTTTATCACAAGGAGGAGGAGGACTAGGGCTTGAGCTCTTGATTGGTGGGCGTGTTCGCAAGGGAGCGGAGCATGAGTATTTGTAGGCGGAGCTCCGGCCGTTGCGGTGGAGGTGGCGTAGGTTTAAACACTCGATTAGTGTCCCTAAAAGCTCAGGATTGAAGGATTTGGGGTTACGCAAGGAAGGTGGATCTCAGAGCTATGTGGAGGTGTCGTTAGGTTGTCGAGAGGTAATCGGAGCGGTGGCCAGAAATGGAAGGGGGCAGGTGGAAAATCAGGTGTAACGCATGGGGAAGGAGATGTTGGAGGTAGGAGATGGAGTGATGGTCGTTGGATCACCAGATCCAACAGTCTTGATTAGGGTGCGTGCGGAGGGCTCAGATCGGATCAATGGATCTGATCGAGTGGTGAAGAGATGCGCGAAAAGCGACAACCAAGATGAAGGCTGAGCGAGATCAAGGGTTGAGAGTAGAAGAGGTACGTGGAGAAGGCAGGTCGCTAGATGGGTCGTGATCTAGTGGTTGTAATGGAAGCAGAAGTGGGCGGTTTTGATAAGGCCAAGGGACCTGATAACATGGTGGTAAGGAGCGGTGGGCGGTGGAGGTGAAGGCGGGGGTGGTGGATCCAAGGGTGGACGAAGGTGGCGGGTGGCAGGAGAGGAAGCGGCCACGTGGTGGCTCCAGAGAGTGCCACTTGGCAGCTCTAGAAAAATAAAAAAAGAAAATTAAAAAATAAATAGTAGGAGGATGAATCAACAAAAAGTCAAAACATGAAAATTGTAGATCTCGATGAGACCTATAAGTTTCATGTTGAACAAAAATCAAAGGAGGTCATTTGTGCAAGGAAGAATTTTTGCAATCATTTTTAATGGGTAAAAACATTGTGTTTTAAAGGTTTTGTGATTATTTTTATTTTTATTTTATTTTTAAAATCAAAATAATATATACAATAATTAACCTAATTTTTAGAGATTTTTAATAATGAGAATGAAGAAAAGTGTTAGTACTAAATGCAATAAATTAGGGTTAGATAATTAATGTCAATTACATAGATTATTTACAATATAATACCAATTAATATTAATGATTTCATTGTGGTTTTTATTGAATTGTTTAAGTTAGGAGAATAATAAATAGATTGTATAATGATGTATCTGAGATTCATTATACCCTATACTTAAACTATGCTCGTCCTCGAGAATCTAAAGAATAAAGGAGTCGGATTAATTCCTGACAGTGCATGTGAATTTTCAAGGCTCAATTTATCGAAGACCTTCAATTTGAGTGATCCTAAAATTCTAAGCTCAACCATGCTCTAGTCAAAAGTAATCCAACTTCTCTATTTATCAGACTCTATGTTTGTAAGTGTACCGCAGTCATGAGAGTTGTGTTGAGATGCCACCCAAGGTTCCAGTCTAGGAGACTCTCCTCTAGACCTAATCCTCAACACTAGGGAATAAGTCGATTCTTGCTTCAGTTAACCGTCTCATTAGTTTGTCAGACTTGCAAGTGTAGATGGACGAACAGATGATGGAGGGTATAGGATTGTGTCTATTTTTCTCTCTGTCACATTGGAACAAGGGGTCTCTCGAGTGCCTTATTACTCAACACATATATTTTGGTTTGTTGATCAATGTGTCCGTCAAGAGAATTTGGAGTCGTCTGCACTTGTTTTCCTGGGAGTACACCGGGGCGTGTCTCTTTTGAGTATCTAAGATACCTTCGACACCCGGACTTGTATCATTGTATGATGGAGAGCCCTTTTTTGGTGATGGCCTGACTCCTTGGTCCTAATAGGGTTTGTTCTAAGTGGACACTTTAAAATGGTTTGGAGCGCTCGTCTTTGGTGGAAGCTCATAGAATTTGTAATTGTAATGATTGAGCTTTTCTTTGTATGAGAGAACTTCTCTCGAATTTTCAATTCATTGTTTGGTCATCTCCACTGCTTTTACCAAAAGTTGGCGCACACTGATCAACAATTATTTAGTTTCATTACACCCTGACACATAGGTAGATATCAAACGATAGCATGCGAACTTGTTCACATACTGGCTAGGGTTTGCTGACACTCAGGTTTCTTGAAGCCTTCATTAACTTTATCTCATCTTCGCACATCATTAAATCAGGTCTAAACTCAAATCACCAGCCTAGTTCCTCAAGTGATAACTCAACTCATTTCATCAATCATGCAGTTGTGAAAGTGTTGTGCTGATCATATTCTTTATAAGGTCGAGATAAAGTATGCAATATAGTGTTCAAATCCTCAAACTAGGGAAGTGTGGATTATTAAGTTCAAAAACCCTAATGACTAAGGCTGGTTAACTCAGTCTTTCAAGATCTCAGAAATCCTGTGTCTTTAAATCCTCAAGCCTTGCATGATAGTGAATGTGTCAGGAATACACCAACTCCAGAGCTAGTGATTTTTTGTGATTTTTAGTCTTTTGCAAATTTTTATGAATTTTAATTTTTCAATTTTTTTAATTCTTAATATAGATAATGACTGACCCGGGCTCATACGAATAGTTGCATCTACTTCCAGCCAGTATATGTGTAAGTACGGACTGTTAGACGGATACTCGTATTACTTGAGGACGGAGCCATAGACAATGTCCTCTAAACCACCCACTCTGGTAAGGGAGACAGTAGTTCCCTCACCGAAGAGTAGCTACTCATTTTTAAGCTTAGTAGTCAGATCGTCTACAAAAGAAAATTTTTTATTTTTCAGATTTTTATGGAATTTTTTAATAAAGTTAGTCTTTTATTTACAAAAAGTTAATCCATCAATTTTTTTAAAAAAGGATTTTTTTAAAAATCAGTTCGCCAGCATACCTAAATGCTAGCTTGAAAAGTTTTAAAAAAATTTAACATATGAGCTATGGCTAAAGTATATATACAGTAATATAAGGTATACCCCCCTATACTTAACTTTTGCTATGTCCTCATAGCAAAAGTGATTTGAAGCCATAGCTCCGGTTAAATACAAGGTGATATAGCGGAACTGACTCGGAGATTCCCCTATATTTAGGTCAAAGATGACCCAAGTATAAGAAGACATGTACAATGGAGGTTGATTGAGTCAGGTCCCTCCTATACTTTAGTTGAAAATAGCCTAAATATCGGATGCGGAGTTTGGGTTGGGGGATACGTGGTTTGTAGGGTTAGAGGGGGCATTTATACAGGTGTCTGTTGCTTAGAGATGGGGGAGGGGGTGATGAATATTTACAGATGAAGATGAAGATGTAGGAGGGGGTGTGAGTTAATATACAGGGATGGGTGTGGGGGGGAGGTGGGGTAGACCATCGAGTGATCTACTTCTTCTTTTTTTTTCCTTTTTTTACACACGCGAACCCTCGAACGAGGACCGCTAGAAATGCACATGATAGTTTTTTTACAACAAAATGTATGAATGAAATGTTGATGAATCTTCCTTGAATCCTTATGAGTTTTCTCTGTGGTTCCTTGCAGAAGGAGCTCCCAACTCCACGCCTCCATGGATCTCAAACGTCCTCGATCTCCATTGCCCTGCCACAAAGAAATTGTCAGAAAAAAATCTCGAAAAATAATCAACGCATGATGCAGAAACAACACGATTGCGAAGACCTAAAATTTTGAAAATATCCACATCAAAAATAATACAATAAAATTCAACACGCAAATAAAGATGAGTCGTTTTCCCAGCAACGACGCCATTTGATGAAGGGCATAGGATCAGAAAATACCCACTCATTAATTAATCAATAATTTTCGATAAATATATGAAGAGGCTCGTGTCCTTGTGTTCGACATCGGTTGCTGAATCATTTTTACCACCTTTACTATGATAAAATATGAGTATTAATGTGGTAAAAATGTGCTTCATCAAATGACGTTGTTGCGGGGACGAGCATAGTTTAAGTATAGGGGTATGATTTCTTTTTATGCAATTATTAAAAGAGATGGGGGTAGGAGATGGAGGGTGGTGATCCAATGGCCCTGATTAGGGTGCGTGCGGAGGGCTCAGATCAGATCGGCAGATCTGATCGAGTGGTGAAGAGATGCGCGGAAAGCAACAGCCAAGATGGAGGCTGAGCGAGATCAAGGGCTGAGAGGCCAAGATGTTAGTATTAAATACAATAAATTAGGATTAGATAATTAGTGTCAATTATACACAGATTATTTACAATATAATGCAAGTTAATATTAGTGATTTAATTGTGATTTTTATTGAATTGATTTAGTTAGGAGAATAAAAAATAGACTTATAATGATGTATCTGATATTCATCAAGACCTCACCGATGCTCCTCTCCCCATGGTCATGATAGTGATTATGATCCCTATTACAATTAGTCATGTCATCTTTTCTCTAGTTTTTCCTTATCTTTATTTTATTCTACTTATGTAATGGAACACGTTTTGTGCACACAAATATTTGTATGAGTTCTTTAAAGTTATTGATTTATTGTATTTTTAAGTTAATTTCTTGTACTTTATTTACTTTCCTCATTTTTATTGATTATAAAAAGTAAAAGAAATTTAAGTATTTGAAAGAAGAGATTAAACATTTAACTTGTGATCAAAAACTTTAAAAAGGGGAGAATTGAATTTTTTCTTAACTTTTTAAAAGTAACCCCTCTTGTTTTTAGGGAGAGGTTTGTTTAAAAAACTTGTTTTTAAGCTTTAATCATTTTGATACAACTTTTTTTCTAAAAAAATCTTAATTATTTTATCATCATTAAAAGGGAAGAGATGTTAGTTTTTTGTATTTCTACTAGCACTTGTGTTATTTTCACGTATTATGTTTTAATTATGACACACCCAGTTATTGCAAGTCGCTCGTATAGTATATCTCTTTGACTTGCAAGATTATAGGTTGTTTCAAAGATGAAGAAAGCATCAAAGGATTAAAGCACTAAATCAAGAGATTTGTGTTATCATTGTTGTAATTCGATATGTATTCTGTATCACAATTTTATGTATGCTTGATGATCGAATGTTGTAAAGCCCTAAAAAATCAACTTCTTCTGATCCTATCGTGCATATGGATATTAGATCTGGCCCGATGAGATGATACCAACGAAACAAATTTCATCAGAATCAATGGTTGTTTTGAATTGTTATGAATTTCAGAAGAAAAGGAGGCTGAAGTCGATTAAGCCATCATTAACCTTTAATCTTCATCATTAGCACTAATTAATCGTGATTAAGGAGACTAATAAACAGTAAACGTACAAATCATTATTAGTAAATATTAGTCATAGATTAGTAGATGTTTATCATAATTAATAATATTTAATCACGATCAGTGCTAATTAATCATGATTAACGCTAGTGAAGCATCATTAGGGAAACCATGGGCTTAGTGATAAGCTTGGGCATAACCATGGATTTGATAACCCATGGTTTTGGTGATGGCGTGGCGGCTGATTGGGACCGTATTGTGCAACGAATGATGATTCGCCAATCCTGCTGACTAGACACTGATTGGGATGACACGTAGGCACCTCGAAGGCTAATAAATACGCACACCTTCATTCTCTACGATGTCCATTCCATCCACTGCAACCTCATGGATAGGGTTAAGAGACTGAGAGAAGGGAAGGGAGGCAGGGAAGAAGTGCTAGCGAAGCGCTGCCGAAAGAAGAAGAGAAGGAAGACGGAGCGCTCATCTCCTTGACGACCTCAGGAAGAAGGTAAATAGATATTTTTAATTAACATTTTGATCTGTTTTTCATAGACTTGTGTTTTCTTGTGAGTTTATCTAGATATAAGAGAAATTCTATGAAGTTTTCGTTGGAATATCACCCGATATAAGAGGAGATTCTGACGAAATTTTCCTTGGAATGTCACTCGATATAAGGGGAGACTCTATCAAAATTTTCCTTGGAATATCACCTCATATAAACGAAAACTCTATCGAATTTTTTCTTAGAATATCACATGATATAAGGGGAGACTCTGTCGAAAATTTCCTTGAATATCACCCAAACTTTACCAAAATTTTAAGAGAATTCATCTTCTTCGCATATTTGCGTTCTTCATTTGTTCTTCATGTTCTTCGTGCGTTCTTCGCTTTCTTCATGCTTTTTTCGTGTTCTTGACTCATAAATGGAATATAATCATTTTAGGAGCTAATAAGCCCTAGCTGAACACATATCAAGGTAGATTGACTCCGTTGAGAAGTTAACACGATCTTGTAACAAAATCATACCTCTTTCTATTGAGTTTTCATGTTAAAATGGATAACGTTAATATTTATTGTGTTCTTTATTATGAAGAATGTTGAAATGTTTGTTTCATTATTATGAATGTTGGGGTCCAACCACACCGAAAATCCAAGAATCCAATTCATTTGACACGTATCCAACAAGGATTTGATTGAGTTTTTCGAGTTAATCCAATAACACCCTCTCTTAGTTATACGATACTTCTTCAATAATAAGTAACACAAAATAAAACATGAAATATTGTCATTAAATCAATCATCTAACTTCCTGATGCGAGTTCTACCACATAATGATTTGGGCATTTGCCGATGGATAATCGTGTTAAATGCAACTCACGGCAGAAGTATCTAGATCCAAGTTGACTTTCAGATCCCAGGCAAAGCCAGATCTGGAGCATGCAAGCATGTGTGGCCATTCGATCCCCATTTCTACTTTCAGGTAGAGTAATTCATCCGAAGCATCAAATGTAGCCCCCACCAAAAGTATCTAGAACAAGATTACTCTTCGAGCCCGAGCATAGCCAGAGCCAGAGCCAGAGCATGTGTATGGACATCCAATCCCCATTTCTACTTTTGATACAAGAGCTTTGAGAGGGACTCCACCAAAAGTTGAGAATCAAACAATATGGTATCTTATATCTATTTACTCCTCATTACTTCAAATTGGAGAATCCAATCTCTCAATTAACATCTCAAGTGATCCTAATCTATAAATCTATATCTATAAATACTACTAAAGTTGGGTCTCTCCAGCTCTCTCTTACAGTTTGACACGTGGATACGCCATATGCCTCCCTTTCTCCTGTACGTTTTAAATGGAGAGAGGTGTTCTTTGGGGTTTTCCTCAGCTTGCAGAAACGTGCCAAAGCCACACATGTGTTCTCCGTAACACACGTCACATTCTACCTGCATGACATGTCCCTCTCAGCTCTCCAAATGTTCCCCACCATTCTCTATGTATAGGTGGAACAAACCCTTCCCCCATCTCCGTAGTCTCTCTCTCTCTCTCTCTCTCTCTCTCTCTTCGTATGAAAGAGTGGTGACATGGCTCATCGTTCCCCATTGAACTGCAGCAAGGAGGAGAAGTGGGGTGGGTGAGGCCACCTTCATTTACGTGAGATCTGTTCTACCATGATCAACCTCCATCCTTGTACACAAGAGTGTCGAGGAAACGACCTATTCCTTCAACCATTCTACTTCCAAGAACGTGGATCATAGATTAGGATTAGTTCGATTTAGGGTTTTAGTTTGATTTTTCGTTTGATTTCAATCATTGTTTTCGTTTCTATACATTTTATTTCCAGTACCTCTGATCAGACGTGATTTCGATCGTCCTTTTCATTGATCGATTACATTGTTTCTATGATCACCTCAATTACACACTTCCATTCATTGCCAACCCATTTCCTATCCAGTCACGATCGAAGGCATTTCCTATTCACCATTTATGGTACCATTTCATCCTGATTCACTTTTGATTACATCCCCTAATTCCATATTCATACTATTAATCTAATCCCTAGGTCGAGATCGATTCTCGAGCCGCCAATCCTAATTGCTGGTAGCTGGATCTGCTATATATCCCAACAAGCACTATCGGGGGTCACATCAGATGGAGCATTGCCTGATCGAAAACCACACCACCTCCCCGTGCTTTTGAAATTGAACACCGGAAGTGGAACAATCATTAAGCATCGAGTCGAGTAGCATCTGAAGGAGACACGAGCATTGAGCTTCCGATCGTCCACTACTGATTTGAGGAGTACAATCGAATGAAGCATCAACTGAATTAGATTAGCCACTGTGTGGAACCGCCAGAATTTAGGAAGAACGTAAGCCTTACCTCCTGTTTGCACAACATCCACACGATCAGACGAGGAGCTTCCATTGATGGCTTGGCTTTATTCAGCACACCCTACGTTCAACCGTTCCATCCATAATGAAGTCGATGCGGAGAAACATGCCATGTGTACGAGTAAATTACCACACGATCAAATCAGAGTTGCTTAATCTGAGTTGTATACTGCCTAAGATGATCACATGAACTTCACGTGATTAGAACTTCTTACGCAGGATCCCTTTGAGATATTTCATATTACGAATATATCCTCTACTGCAGGAATGAACATATATTTTTATAGCTTTTTATAAAATTATTGTGAAATTCTTGCAATTATAACATTGAGACAATTTATTTGAAAACTTAAATATCATGATCAAAGATCCACACAAACAAGTATATACTATGCCCGCAGCGAAGCGCGGGATATTTTTTCCTAGTTGGCTTCTAATTCAACACCTAAATCAAGGGCACAACATCCTATTTTTATATTACACACATAGATCTTAGATACTAGAAACCCAAATCATATAGTCTGCTTTAATCAGGAAACCTAAAATCTGAAAAACGAGAACCCAAATCTGAAATCCAAATCCTAGAAATTTACCCCAACCTCAATCACAAACCCATATTCACCAAACAACAATATAATCTTTGATTTACTTGTTAAATCTACTTACTGTTGAGATTCCCTCCAAAGAAACCCTAGGGGTTGACTGTCGAGATCATGGACCATCTCAACCTGGCAGTTCATTTGGAAAGCTAAATGCAACCTTGCTTTCAAAGATATCTTCGTCGATATTCCAAATTTTATCCAAAAACATCATATCCTTATTGATACTCTTCTAGATAGGTAATCTTTACCGTCTTTGATATTCTCTTTATCTGTGCATTGCAAAATTCGTAGCTTGATTACACATTCTAGGTGTGCTAAAATTTTTTTTAAAGGAACTTTTCCTTATGCACCGATGGTCCCTTTGGTTCAAAGAGGTTTGAGGGTGAAAGGTGCTGCCCCCAAACACTCTTGTTGTTGCATTCGACGTTTGATCAAACTGTCTTCCAACCCGAGATCACCTGCATTCGATTTTCGATTTAAAAGATTGATCAAAAATAGCCCCCCTGACAAAAAGAAGCAACAATCCTTGCCGACGTTGCTTTCACCAAAAGGAAGAAACTGCTTTGATCATCGTTTGTCCTGGTTGGTTGAGATTTTCAAGTTGCCTATAAAAGGCTTCAATTCCTGCTGCAGAAGACCAAAGCAAACTGTTAATTACCCAGAAAAAAGAAAAACTGCTCAACCATCACACCTTCCAATTTAATCTAATACTTTGAGAATGGTAATTCGGTTAGAAGAAATACTGCTCGGCCACCATACCAACCAGATTACAACTACTGTTAATCGAAGTTTTAGGGAAGATGATATTGTTACAATATTTTCAAGTTGGCTATAGAAGCCTTCAATTCCTGCTGCAGAAGACCAAAGCAAACTATATAGTAATTACCCAGAAAAAAGAAAAACTGCTCAACCATCACACCTTCCAATTTAATCTAATACTTTGAGAATGGTAATTCGGTTAGAAGAAATACTGCTCGGCCACCATACCAACCAGATTACAACTACTGTTAATCGAAGTTTTAGGGAAGATGATATTGTTACAAGAATCTACGTGGATCGCAAGAAAATACACTTGTAACTCAAGAAACCCCAGTAAGCTGGCAAAGCCATTACATCGGCACAACTGACTCTAATATCCTCATATGGAAGATTCAACCAAACCAAGATTTCCAGAGTCATGTTTGAAACCCACCTTTGCACACTAGCGTCTTTCAACCGCATCTCTTCTTTGTGGTAACACCATGGCAGGAGCATATTAACATCTTCTATCTTCCGGCATTCGTATCTTTTATTCCGCTTCTGCAAATCTCTGTCTAAACGATTCGGAACTTACGAACTTGTCGATGCTGCAAGTGGCAAAAGAATTTTAGAAGCTTGCAAAAAACAATCTAAATCAAACTAGTCAATGAAAATATATATTCTGAAAATACAGTTTCTTACCAAAATAAAAGATCTCCACTGGATGTTTTCTTTATGGATATCCAATCCGGAACGAGTTCACACAGTAGATTGAGTTGTTCTTCCACCTCACCTATGATGGACGAAAACTCATCCAATTATATTGATCAACTTCATTTTTTCCCAAAAATGTTGCAAAATAAAAGTTGACACACTTACCCCTTTCTTCTACATCAAGTTGCCTTGAAATGATTTTGTAAATAAGTTGTTCTTTCGTGATACCAGAAAAATGGAAAGCTTGGAAAATCAAAAGGATCAAGTCAGCTAGCTTGGGCAAGCACGCGATCTTTCGCTGTCGCTGAATTGCTTTTGACGCATCGACGTTCTTATCCATCAAAACAGTTTCTTCTTCTCGTACCTGATTGCAGATGGAAAAGGTGCTCTTAGCAAAATTGCAATGGAAATGAAAGTGCACGAGGAACCTTCGACATTGAGCAAAAAAAATAAAAGCTTTGAAAATCTGAAAATTGGATTTGGACATGCGGTGCAGAGATTGGTAAAATCTGGTTTTAAGTTCCTCAGAAATTTTACATGCTTATTTTCTTATTTGTCAACTTAAGAACGAGCATAAGTCTTGCTTTTTTCACCAACTGCAATTAAAATGCAACTTATTAAACTCATTAAAATGGTCCCCTAAGAAATGCTATTCAAACTCGACAATTTCTGATGGAAAGTAGAGGCTGGAACAGTCTGATATTTAGTTCCCCTAAATTTTCCATGACTCTTTTCTTAACACCATTATAATGAGCATACATCTTGTTATATCTCTCCCTACCTCGTGGTTAAAATTGCGATTAATATATAAGTTACTAAAGCCACTTTAATGGACTTGTGTCTATGTACAATCCCAAATCATCAGCAAAATAGAGGGAAAAAACCTGGATTACTAGAAAACTTTCTAAATTTCAGTTGATATAAAAAATACTTGGAAAAATGAATAGCTGCAAGAACTACTCAGGTTGCAAAAGTGGCAAAATAACAAAATTGGGTAGGAAATGTATTATGTTAGAGAAAGAATCAGGTTAGATTTTTCTTATTTGTCAACTTAAGAACGAGCATAAGTCTTGCTTTTTTCACCAACTGCAATTAAAATGCAACTTATTAAACTCATTAAAATGGTCCCCTAAGAAATGCTATTCAAACTCGACAATTTCTGATGGAAAGTAGAGGCTGGAACAGTCTGATATTTAGTTCCCCTAAATTTTCCATGACTCTTTTCTTAACACCATTATAATGAGCATACATCTTGTTATATCTCTCCCTACCTCGTGGTTAAAATTGCGATTAATATATAAGTTACTAAAGCCACTTTAATGGACTTGTGTCTATGTACAATCCCAAATCATCAGCAAAATAGAGGGAAAAAACCTGGATTACTAGAAAACTTTCTAAATTTCAGTTGATATAAAAAATACTTGGAAAAATGAATAGCTGCAAGAACTACTCAGGTTGCAAAAGTGGCAAAATAACAAAATTGGGTAGGAAATGTATTATGTTAGAGAAAGAATCAGGTTAGATTGTTCGTCCTCAAAATAGACAGACGATTTCCGCACATACGTTGATTCAACAAACAAACATTTCAAATGCATATATAAACTATGAGGTAGGATTAATAGCCAGATTGCTATATTTGGTTGTAAACAAGTTGATAAGCAATAACAAATACCTACCAAATGCAGAAGACCATCAAGGTCAGCCTGATCATAAACGGTTTTTGCAACAAACATTTCAAACGACTATCTGAGTTATGAGGTAGATTTAATAGTTAGATTGCTAAAATTATTAGGTTGTAAACAAGTTGATAAACAATAGCAGGTACCTAAAGTTGATAAACA
Source organism: Ottelia alismoides (assembly GCA_037367405.1). Taxonomy (NCBI): domain Eukaryota; kingdom Viridiplantae; phylum Streptophyta; class Magnoliopsida; order Alismatales; family Hydrocharitaceae; genus Ottelia; species Ottelia alismoides. The sequence continues at coordinate 1,461,207 of JAZKJV010005397.1, read as the reverse complement.
GCAACAGGTACCTACCAAATGCAAAAGAGAGCCACCATCAAGGTCAGCCTGATCATCCAAAGTTAGTGGCCGCTTCACCGACTTCTTGGGTGGATAGTCATAACGATCATCAACATCTTTTCGACGTCTCTTTGGTGGTTGTAACTCAGGAGTATCAATCATAAGTTTTAATGGAGTCGAGGCAATTCTAGAAGGAGTTGCAGATACAATAATAGAGTTTTTGGTAATAGACTCATCATCTTGGATGGGCTCTTCAGCTGCTTGATCAAGAGACCCAGTGCGGACCTCAAACAATAATGGCTCTGAAGATGAAACCAATGGCAATGCCTTCATCGGTGGCCTTAAGGCACTTGAACAGACATTATCCATCAATACGTTTGAACTTGAAGCGGCCGTTTCAGATTGAATAGGAGTCGCAATAGCAGAAACCTTCTGAGAGAATCTTCTTTTAAATGACTGAGGCAAGTGTGCCGCAAGCACAAACTCTTCTTGAGAAACCAAATCACTTTGAAGGGATGAAATGTTTGATGGAATTGATTGTTCAGTCAATTTCAAAACCTTATTCAGTCTTGATTGGTTGAAAGGCTCTGGCAAGACGACCAATGGCACATCATCTTCCTGTCCAACAAAGAAAACATTTAACATGTGACATTGTTTAAAAATGTGACATTGTTTAAAAACCATCTCATTGGAAAAGATATTCTTAAGAACAAAATATTGTCATAACAAAAGGTTCATAAAATTACAACAGTTACTTGTTGTCGGTATAAAGTCCCAAAATAGCGTGAAATTCCATATACTTATTTGACTTGCATTTCTTGGCCAAAAAACACAGAATAGAGGGTTAAGTGGGCAGCCAAATACCATCATTTAAATAATTAGGAGAGAGCGACAAGTAAATATGAATAGATCAAACATGAAATTTATTATGTGTTATTGTAGATAATAAGAAACCTAAGGAGGTACACATTTGGCTCCACAAGTCATGAGAATCCATAAAAGAGTGGCACCCTTCAGCAACCTATTAGTAATCTTGACTGATAAAGATCACACACCAACAGACGTGATTTAAAATGGTACTCTCGGTCGAACCAATTCGTAATAAGGCCCTATGATTACCTTAAGACATGTCATGCTATACATTTGCTTAACCAACTTTATTTCTAATGGCATGTGCATTTAAACTCATGTACCTCTGGGTGCTCATTGGAATATTCTGAAAGGCGGGCATTGAAAACCTTGATCAAAATGAAGTAACCGCTTTCCATCTTCAGCTTCACATTATTTGATAATGCATCAGGCAACAAGTTAACTTGAAGATCTGGACTCATACAACATGTGAACTCATTGTGCGTGAGAATTTTCTTTATTGAAATAGCTTCAGGAAGTATAAACTTCAGCTGTGCAAGGTCTCCGTGAGTAAACCTCCTGAACACAATGACCGATCAGATCCATTATAAGATTCCTCATGGGAAAATAAATTTTCCATGCCAAAAACATAGTCAAGAGATTGCCAGAATCAAATGAATTTTACCTGTCAGTCAAGCGTTCAACCTTGGGGCGTATGTTTGAGAACGTGGTTACCAGCCCCTTCATCACCAGAAGCCGAACCGATGTCACCAGTGAATTGAAAAGGTGTTGCAGTTTCTTATATCTAAAGGGCAGCAACAATGCCAGATACATCAGATGATAACACATACATAGAATCAACAACTACAGGTTATGTTTGCTTAGATCAAACTCCAAGGAGTTTTCAACATCCTCAAGAGTCAACAGCTATAAATAATTTAAATAATTGTGGCTTTCTTAACAACGGTAGAAGCTTTATATTAATCATGACACAAATATAAGAATGTACTCAAAAAGTAAGTATACTTATCATAAGTACAACTAAACGTTGTGATGGATACCTGAAATTCCCCAACAACCGAACTGTTCGAGATCAATTCTAGCATACTCAAGATACCACAATCAGTAACCAAGCCCTCAAAAAAGAAAGGGTTCCAGATCCTGGAACACTATTACAAAAAGGCATACATCAACACAAACTATAGAGGCATAAGTGATGCATCATTAAGTTAACAATGACAAAAACGACTCACAGATCCTAAAAGCGTCATTTTTGATGCAAGAAGAAAACTGGAACTTTCCCAAAGCCCATCAAACAGCAAAATCCAACAACAAAAAAACGACTAAAAGAATCTCAAAACCTCATCTTTGATGCCCAGTAAACAAAATAAAATAAAATTTCCCTACAGAGAACCCTAACTAAGGTGGTGTTTGGTTGGTGGGTTATCTAGGGGTGGATAACCCGGTTTTGTGTTTGGGTGTTTGGTTGGTGAGTTAAGGGTTGGGAGGATTTGTGTGATGTGGTTGTATTGGAATTTGAAAAAGTTGGTAATTATTATGGTATGATTGTATTGAAATTTGAAAAAGTGGGTGGTTGTTGTGATGTGATTGTATTGAAGTTTGGAATAGTGAGTAGAATGAGTATTTTATGATTTTTAGATGATATTATGGTATAATATATAATTTTTTTGATGGGAAGGGAGTGGGCCCCATAGTGGGTTAAAAGGGAGGGTTTTGGAGGGTTACCCACCCAAAGTGAGGGGTAACCCCCAACAGAACGTGGCCTAAAGGTCACCGAAATCTCAACTCAGAGACATATTGGAACTTCCTCCCAAACTACCAAATCCACCAAAACCCCAACTTTACCACCGGATACACATCAAAATCCAAAGGAGGAGGGGAGGAGGAGAAAGCACATACTTCTCCGGAAGCCTCCCGCTACTGCCCCATTCGGCGTCTCCCCGCGCGCATCTTCCGATCCCTGCTTCGCCAACGCCGGCGCTGGTCCCTTCCTCGGCGGGGACACCGAGGGGGCGCGGCGTGTGTATCGACCGCCGCGAGAGCTCGACCGGCTTTTCAGGGGTTGCGACATGGTCTATTTGGGGAGAAAGGCGCCTCGGAGGCTTCGACGGGGTGGAGAAAGCCGGCGTGGACGTCGGAGCTCCGGCCCGATTCCATGAGAGAGCGGAGAGAGGGGGAGCTATAATTTATTATTGTTTATAGGGGGCGAAGGGTCTCCTAACGGCTATTTTACGTGGGGCCCACCCATTCCCCATGCCTCCCGCCGTGTGTGATTTTGCACTCGTATCCCTGGTAAATCACTCCAAATTATAAGCATGGGTAAATTTAAAAATAATACCCCAACTATGCGCTGATTGCCCATTAGGAACCTCATTTTCCAAGGGGAGATAAGTCTAAATTATTACCTTGCATCTCTTAGATCTCAACACTCCAAGATAGTTAGGGCCTGTTTGGTTGCAGGGTTGGGCAGGGTTGGGTTGGGCTGGGTTGGGATGGGTGAATAGTAATCTGTGAGGAGGAAGTACCCTTGTGAATAGTAACCAGGGTTGGGCCAACCCTGCCCAACCCTGCAACCAAACAGGCCCTTAGGGTAACATCCATTCAAGTATGCAAGGAATGTTGAATATCGCAATGGAATATTTTCAAGAATACCCAGAACCAAGGAGAGTTTGACCCCTAAATTATATCCTCGGTACAACACTCGTGGGCTAATTAGAAAACACTTAGGGGGTGTTTGGATAGTGGGTTTAGGTGGGTTAAACTGGTTGCAGGTAACCCATTTTTGGGTTTTGGTGTTTGGATAGAGGGTTAAACTGGGGGTGGGTTAGAAGTGGGTTTGGGGTGATGTGATTGTATTGGAGTTTGAAAAAGTGAGTAGTTATTGTGATGTGATTGTATTGGAGTTTGAAAAAGTGAGTAGAAGTGGAGTAGTTTATATTTTTTATATGAGATGATGGTATAATATATTATTTTTTGATAGGATTGATGATGTAAATTTTATTTATTTAATTTTTTAAAAAAGGAATAAAGTGAGGCCCACGTGGAGGGAGAAAACATGGGTTAGGGGAGTTAAACCACCCTGGGGGTGGTTTAACCTTGTATCCGAACAACCCCTTAGGGTGCGTTTGGTTGGTGGGTTAAGGCGGGTAAAACTGGCAGAGGGTAATCCGTTTTTAGATTTTGGTGTTTGGATAGAGGGTTAAATTGGGGTGGGTTAGAAGTGGGTTTGGGGTGATATGATTGTATTGAAGTTTGAAAAAGTGAGTAGTTATTGTGATGTGATTGTATTGAAGTTTGGAAAAATGAGTAGAAGTGGAGTAGTTTATAATTTTTATATGATATGATGGTATAATATATTATTTTTTTGATAGGATTGATGATGTAAAATTGATTTATTTAATTTTTTAAAAAAAGAATAAAGTGGGGCCTACGGGGAGGGAGGGGGGTGTGGGTTAAGGGGGGTAAACTCCCCAAACCCACTTCTACGGTAGCCGAACGCTACCTTATGAACTCATCAACCCTATCTCAGTAGAGAAGATTGATAACGTAATTAGGGGCCTTAAACTTTCTTAAGCCATTGGGTCCAGACAGATATATTCTGGAATTCATTAAACATTATTGTTCAAGGTCAGATCTTTTAACATGATAAATATGCTACTTGATTGACGAAGATTAGGATCTTAGACGTTTGAGGTATATTAACAACTGTGTCATGCCTCTCTCTTTGATAACGAGACCCTTAAATAAAGCTATAGGTCGATTAATCTAACCGATGTCTCATTGAGAATAATCTCCAAATGATTAACGAATAGACGGGTAGCCAAAATAAGCCGTTACAACATGTCGTAGCAACGTGCATTCTTTGGCCCTGTTCTTTTTTAGAATAGCACTTGAATAAGGGGTTAATTCCCCGTCCGGTACGGTTCCTAAGAGTACGGTTATTTCCATACACAACACATTATTTCACTTTATTCCACCCTTATTCATATCTTTACTCCACCTTACATTTCTTTATTTCACATTATTCTCCTAATTCCTATCTTTCTAGCCAAACATAGAATATATTGTTATTCTCTTTATTCCACATCCTTATTATTGCCTATTCCCGAACCGAATACCCCTGAGAATAGAGGTGCATCGAACTATTTTGAGTCATTTTGAAAAATTTTGCAAACTGGAGACAATCAATAGCTATGTTTGTGGTACTAAAGATAGATGTAACATAAGCTTTTGATACATTGAGTTGGGATCTGATTATAGAGCCACGAAAATCTCATGTTATCAAAAAGGGATTTTTACACCACAAACTTCGAAGATTTTATAAATTACTTTCTCGACTTTGTAAACATCGTAATTATCACCTAAACACCGTAAACTTGATAACTCTTACACTACGGACTATATGATTAACTCACATCCTTTTGACCGTTAAAATGAACCCCGTTTCCAATAGCAATTTATCTTCACAACTGCTTCCATCACCTTCTCCATCTGATCGGACTCCCACATATCTTTAATCATCCTCATCCATTCACCAACGCAGAGGATCCATCCACATCAATCTCTCGTATTTGATTCATATTTTTTGTTTTTTTTTGTTCAGATCAGTGGATGTCTATCTTTTGAATTCCAAATAAACTGATGCGAGTAAAGTCTAGATAGATTGTGAACATTGTTGTGGCATTGATCGGTAAGGAAGAGCTCCGAGTTCTTCCAACGAGCAAATGCACGCAGCAGCTAACCCGAGCTGCAGTTCGAGCGCACAAGCGTGGGTACTATAAATCATACCTTGTTAGATAAATCATTAATAATATGGGAAAAGAAAGTATTTCCTTGAGTGTAGCTAACTTAAATGCTTCCATCCCTTTTCTCAATTAACGGTCTCAGAATTGCTTAAATTGACCTCCTTCAGATGGAACATAATTCAAAATTGATGAAATGAAACATATTGGAATTTAGATAACAATATGATGTCATTCAAGATTCAACTTAATTCGAGACTTCTATCATCTCCATCAAGATTGTCAAATTTTAACGGTCTCAGAATTGTTGAAATTGACCTCCTTCAGATGGAGGGCATAGGAGTCTCTGTTTCTGACGAAATTGGAATGGCATGTTAGGAGAATATAGTGATGAATATACATATTTTCTATTTCCAGAAAAATAAAAAATAGAGGAAAAATAGAGTTGGGAGTAGTCAATTGGCTACACTCAGGGTGTAGCCTCATTTAACCCTAATAATATCTATATCAAAACATTCAGAATATCATCAAAACTGTGGAAGCGATTTTGATTTATGATTTCTATCTTGCTTGTTCCTTGCGATATTGTCTTCTAAGAGACCAAGAGACAAAAAGGCCGAAATTATCTATTTTTAGAGAGAAACTTCCTTTTATTATTCGTCTCATCATTTGCAGTTTATTTCTCCGATGGGAGGAGAAAAGTAACTTGCGTAACTTGCCTCTTGGGGATAATAACCGTCTCCTTTGCTATTAATGGGTTGTAATTTGTATTTTTACTCATCAAAGAACACAAACTATGATAAGATATCTACATAATATTGCCCCATACATTAACCAGCATCCATAAGCCTCTTTATTTTATCCATAGTTGACCACTTAATTTTGGCTTTGTTGTGATATCATTAAACTTATGTTAATAGAATACATATGATGGACCAAAAATATCAACAATCTCCCACTTGGACCACATATGTATATTTTATTAACATATAAATTTTGGTAAGCTCAAATATTGTATCACGTATAAAGGATATTCTTTGGCAATCTCGTCCATTGATTACATTAGTATAGAACCAATGCAATCTTTGTCATAAAGTATGAGTAACTAGATCATCAATGATCACATATACTAATATATTCAAATGACATAGATCAAGTATGGATATGTAGCATGGAAATTTCATGGATTGCGATCATAATATCTCAATTTCCAATTGGTCAATGAGATCAAAAATATAGAAAGTATGAACATGAACATCTTGATATTCTGCAGAAAAATCTCATGAAAGTATCTAAATATAAAAGTTACACATTAAACTCCCACTAAAAATTAGACATCATCCAATGATTGAATACTCGTATGAATGGTGTGTTCATGGAAAATCTTGGGTGGTAGCCCCTTTATCAACAGATTTGCAACCATGGAGTTTGTTCCTATGTGCTCAATATATATCTTGCCATTTTGAATTCTTTCTTTAAAAATAAGATACTTGATCTCTATATGCTTCGATTTCGAGGAGCTTTTGTTGTTGTTAGAATACATGACTGCAGATTTATTATCACAAAATAACTTGAGGGGTCTCTCAATGTTACCCAAAATACACAGTCCAGTGACAAAGTTTTGCAGCCATACTCCTTGATTGGATGCCTCGTAACAGCTTTAAATTCAGTAGCCATGGTGGATGTCGCTATAAGTGATTGTTTAGCATTTTTCCATGAAATGGCTCCTCCGACAAGTAGATAAATGTAACCCGAAGTAGAACGACGATTATCTTAACATCCAGCAAAATCCGAATCTGACCAACGAATGATCTCATGTTGGTCTGATTTTTTATATGTAAGCATATGATCTTTTTATTCTGTGTAGGTATCCCATGACCTGCTTGACTGCTTTTCAATGATCCATTCCACGATTACTCAAATATCTATCTAATATCCCCACAATGTATGCTATATCCGGACGAGTACAAACCTGAGCATACGTTAAGCTCCCAATAGTTGATGCATATGGAACATTTTCCATTTCCTTAATCTCTAAACTATTTCAAGGATGCTGATTTAAACCGAATTTATCTCCTTTAGATATAGAGGTATCTCTCGATTTGCAATCTTGCATGCCAGATCTTTTAAGCACAATTTCAGTATAATTCTTTTATGATAATCCATGAATACTTCGAGAACGATCTCGATGTATTTTAATTCCTAACACAAAAGAAGCATCACCAAGATCTTTCATTTCAAATTTCTTTGAAAGAAATATCCTAGTTTCATGTAAAAATAGATATATCATTACTAGCAAACAATATATCATCGACATATAGTACTAAGAAAATATGTTTACTCTCGCTAAATTTGTGGTATACACAATCATCAACAATATTCATCTCAAAACCAAATGAGAGTATTATTTGATGAAATTCGTAATACCATTGAGATGATGCTTGCATAAGCCTATAAATAAATTTCTTTAATTTACAAACCATCTTCTTTGAATCTCCTAATACAAAGTTTTCAGGTTACACCATATACATTGTTTCATTAATGTCATCATTAAGAAACGTTGTTTTAACATGCATTTGATGTAGCTCAAGATTAAAATGTGCAACAAGTGCCATTATAACCCTAAAAGTCTTTCGATGAAATTGGAGAGAAAGTCTCTTCGTAATCAATACCTTCTTTCTGAGTAAATCCTTTAGCTACGAGACGAGCCTTATAGTGCTCCACATCACCCTTGGAATCCCGTTTGATTTTAAATATCCATTTACAACCAATCGATTTCGCACCTTCAGTTAGTGGAACAATATCCCAAACATCATTGTCATTCATTGATTTAATCTCATCATTCGTGGCATCAATCCACTTTTGAGAATTTAGACTCGGCATGGCTTGAATTACATTGATGGGATCATCTTCTGTTAATCCAATGACATCTTCATGTTCTTGGAGAAATACAATATAGTCACCAGAAATGACATATATCCGCTCTCTAGTGGATCTCCTTAAAGGCATGAACTCTTCATCTTGAGGTTGTTGAGTTTGCTCCATAGAAGGTTGAACAACAATGTTTTCTTGATCATGATTTGCACCTTGAACAATGTTTGGAGTGGAATCTAGAACATTTTCAGGAGCAATAATGGGAATCTGAATTAATTCCTCTTGTGAAGAAGAAAGTGGATCAGGTTCATCTTCCTCAAAGACAATGTTTTAACCTTATTTCTCTCCCCAAACTCAACATCCTCAAAGAATGTTGCAATCCCCGTCTTAAAAATTACCTTAATTGTGCGATCATAAAATTTACAATCCCTTGACCTTTCAGAGTAGCCAATAAAATAACAACTCATTATTTTGGCATCCTATTTCTTTTCAGTTGGCTTATAAGGCCTTGCTTCAGATGGACACCCTCAAGTATGGAAATGTTTAAGAGTAGGTTTTTTAGTAATTCAAAACTTGTAAGGTATTTTTGTTGTTACTTTAGTGGGTACTCTACGAAGTATGTAAGCTGCAGTTTTTAGTGCCTCACCCCAAAGTTAATTAGATAAGGTAGAATGTGATATCATACTCCTTACCATGCCCTGAAGTGTACGGTTTCGTCTCTCAACAACATCATTCGCTCTATGTGATTCTGACATGGTATATTGAGGGACAATACCACATCCCTCTAGGAATTTAGATAAAAGACCTGTACGTTGTTCACCTGATCCATCATATTTGCCATAGTATTCTCCACCACAGTCAGATCTAACAACCTTAATTCTTTTGTTGAGTTGAAGCTCAACTTCAGTTTTATATGATTTGAACATGTCCAAAGTTTGTGATTTCTCATGCATGAGATACAAATAACCTTATCTTGAATAATCGTCTATGAATGATACAAAATATAGTTTACCATTCTATGAAACAATAGAGAATGGACCACAAACGTCTGTATGTATCAATTCTAGAACATCCTTAGTTTTATTGGGATGTAATATTCTTTTATTTGTTTGCTTTCCTTTAATGCAATCCACACAAATATCAAAATTTGTAAAATCAAGGGAACCAAGAATTCCATCTTTTACAAGTCATTCTATTCATTTTCTAGAAATATGGCCCAATCTAGTGTGTCATAAGATTGTGGAACTGTCATTAGCTAACTTTCTCTTTGTGCCTCTTGAATTATCATGAAAAGCTTAATGATAAGAAGCAAATGTATCCAGCAAATATAGATTGTCATGGAGTGATAAAGTACCGGTACCAATAACATTGGAGTTTAATGAAAGACTGAAAGTACTATTTCCAAAAGAACAACAATAGCCATACTTGTCCAACATAGAAATAGAAACCAAATTCAGTCTAAAAGACGATACAACAAAAGTGTCTTCTAAATCAAAAAACTACCAGAACTTAAAAGCAATCTAAAATGCTCAATAGCTTCAACTTCAACTGCCTTGTCATTTCCCACAAAGATACATCTTTCAACATCATTCGACTTTCGGTATTGGAGGCAACTTTGCATTGACACACTTATGTGAGTTGTGGCATCTAAATAAAGCCACCATGTGTGCCTCAGCACAGAAGATAAGTTAACTTCGGAACAAACAAAATTAAGAAATATACCTTTCTTGACACGCCAAGCATGGTATTTTTCACAAACGTTCTTTTGATGCACGATTTATTCCAAAAGTAGCAACTATTTTTGTCATACTTTTTAACATCCTTATGGTGCTTCTCTTGTTATGGACTCTTTGCAGTTTTATAAGGTTTCTTTCTTTTGATCATTTTGTCCTTTGAGGTGCCAATAAGGTAAATATTGCGGGACTTGTCTTGCTTAAGCCTTCCTTCTTCTTGCACACAATGAGAAATTAACTCATTAAGAGACCATTTCTCCTATTGACAGTTATAACTGATCTTGAATTGATTGAACTATGTTGGAAGTGATATCAAGACAAGATGCACTAAGAGGTCTTCAGATATTTCCAACTCTAGTGCCTTTATATTTGAGACCAGATGAGACATTTACATAATGTATTCCCTTATGTTTCTCTTATCTTTATACCTCATTAAAACCAAGCTTTCCAGAAACGCATTGGTTTCAATCTATTCATTATTTGCAAAAAAAAATCTCAATTGCCTCAATATAGCCCTTAGTCGTAGTCACCTCATCGGGTACAATCCCTGAAAACCTCTGAAATGCCTCTCTTTATAATCATTAGACTCATACGATTGGAATGATCCATCGTTCAAATTCTTTTTTATCCTCATTGGAACTTGAATCCACAATGATGAGACATTCTTTTCTTAATGCAATGTCTAAATTAAGGCAACCAAGAACAATCATAACATTTTCCTTCCAATCCTTAAAATTAGTTCCATTCAGCATAGGAATAGAATTAACACTGGCAGATATAGAAGAAGCATATGCTGAAAATAAAATTAAGAACAAATAAAAAACAAGCACATGTTTATATTAAATAAATGAACATAACATATCCATGAAGAATCAAGTTATTGTGCATCCCATCAACGGAAAATCACTTACAACATTAATATTTAATCTTTGACTAAAAAATAACTTGTTATTGATATTTCTTTGTAGTGGTCAAATACTAACAAGAAGACATGTGGATAATATGTCAATCTTTGGATCTACAAATTATTCACATGTGAATAATCAAATAAATGTTAAATATCCATCACTATGTATGCGAATGTGATATGATCAAACATATGCCCTCCTTTGTGTTGACTAATGTGGTCATGAATCATACTCACACAACATTCTCAATAGCACCAAACAAGTAATATTCAAAAGGATACTACTTTGGTAGCTTCTTATGAATACAAACAAGATTAATAGAATTAATAAATTTTAAAGAATTATAATCTGATATGAAGATACGAATGAATGTTTCACTGAATTCACCAAAGTTGGTGGTGAATAGGCATGAATCAAGCTTATCCACAAAAGGAAAAAATGCAAAATAAATCACATATAATCTGCATTTTTAAAAACTCCAATCATAAAATTTTTTAATAAAAAATAACACGAAACAACAATGATGGATTGAAGATATTTTTTAAAAAAATACAACAAACTCACGTTTCCATAATTTTGAAGGAGTTGTTTTGTTTGATTTTTTAATATATAATTATGTAATCCAATCAAAACTTGAAAAAAAATGCCAAATAAATAAAAATAATAACCGAAGTACATCATAAATTACGGAACAAACAATCTATATTATCAATTTCGGAAGGGTTAAACTTTAAGCAAAGGAAGTATAGTTGGTCTCTTGATTCATGAAAGAAGATGATGAAAGCATATATAAAATCTCAGTGAATCAAAATAAATGGTGGCTCTGATACCACTTGTTAGATAAATCATTAATAATATCTATGTCAAAACATTGAGAATATCATCAAAAGCAGAAGCGTACCTTGATTCATGATTCCTATATTGCTCGTTCCTTGCGTTATTGTCTTCCAATAGAGCAAGAGACTAAAAAAACTGAAATTACCTATTTTTAGAGAGAAACTTCTTTTTATTGTTTGTCTCCTCATTTGTGATTTACTTCTCTGATGGGGGGAGAAAAGTAACTTGCATAACTTGCCTCTTGGAGACTATAACCGTCTTCTTTGTTATTAATGGGTTGTAATTTGTATTTCCACCCATCAAAGATTGCAACTACGGTAAGGTATCTACATAATATTGTCACGTACATTAACCAGCCTCCATAAGGCTCTTATTTTATCCATAGTTAGATCACTTAATTTTGACTTTTTGTGATATCATTAAACTTACGTTAATAGAATACATATGATGGACCATAAATTACAACATATCTCTCTCCTTTCACCTGAGTTGCAGTTCAAGTAAATGACGTCGGAGTTCGATCCAAGAATCTAGGTTATGGGTTAGATGGAAAATGGGAGACGTGGCTCTGAGACGGCAGAAGTGCAGAACTAGTTAGCGGAAGGTTTGGATGGTAGAAGAGCGCACAAAAAATCGAGAGTTGATAGCGATGTCAGGATCGAGTTTGGGTTTCAGATGAAACATACTAAGAAAAGTAAGAAGATGGGGTAGCAGAGAAAGGGGGAAAACAGAAGGAGATGAATAAGACATGAGCTGAAGAAAAAGATGGAAAAGCGGGAAGAAGATGAGGAGAGAATGACAGAGAGAGATGGGGGTCATTGATTTTGGTGTGGTTTCATTTACTCAGCCTTAACCCAAGTAAGTTGACATAAGAAGAGTCAAATTAATAATCGGATTCGTATTGTTAAATAGAGCAAGCTTGTGAGGTTCATGTAATAGTTACAAAGTATATATGGTCTAGAAGATAATTTAGAAGGCTTTTAAGATTTGTGGTGTAAAAATCCGTATAAAAAGTTCATTTAATGGATTTTGACCATCCTTGAAATCATACATATTTTCAAGAAAATAAATGTAAGCTCACTCATATTTTTAAAACCATAAAGAGCAAGGCGACCACTTATCCCCGCTCTTTCCCATAATACTTTAGACATCTTGAATAAACCATTAAATAGTCTCACAAAGCACAACTTAATCAAGGAGTTCACCCTTCAACATCAGATCATTGAGATAAGAAGAAACTAGGGGTGGACATGGATCGAATTGGATCGGATTCTAGCTTAATCCATGTCCAATCCAATCTTAACGGATTTCAACATTTTCCTATCCAATCCAATCCATTAAATATCTATATACGAAACAATCCAATTTGTTGGATTACATATTGGATCGGAATGGTTTGGATATCTTTATACCTATGTAGTAATCCATCTCAATTGTTTACCCTCTCATGTTTGTACTTTATCACACACTAACCCTCAACATTCAAATTATGGCTAAAAAGTTGATAATATATATCAGATGCAAAGAAAAGTTTGACGACCCCTCAATCAAATTAGAGTTGAAGAAATTCATTAATCCATAATAAAAAGGTTGAAGACCACACAATCGAAGTAAATAATTATATTGAATTTGGAATTCAGGATTCTTTTTATAAATGCCGCATTAGTATTTTTTCGCAAATGATTTCCGACAAATGCTTCAAATAAGAATAATATAAGTTACCAAATAACGATCTAAAGATAAGTTAGACAAACAAAAAATGTGATCTCTGTGATCGGATATTGATGAAATACGTGACTAATTTATAGTCAAAATATTTTTTTAAAAAATAGATCAAATTTGGATATCAATTTACAAAGGAAGTAATGCCTATTTTTTCTTAGATGGGTTTAGTATATTTGAACATCAATTCTTGGATGAAATAATTGATCCATTTTCATCGTCGGGATAAAGTTACAAGTTGGAACAAGTACAAGGTAAGAAGCAAAAAGGCTAAGAATAACAAACAAAAGTACCAAACAATTATCTTAAATCTAATTTCTTTTAACGGAGATCAGATGAGTGGCAACACGATTAGAACAAATGATATCATATTGGAAGGGGACAACATTGTGTGAAACAAGCATCGACATCATGAGGGAGGGTGATGGCATTGCAAGGGAGGAGTGACAATGTTTTGCTAGAGGTGGGAGATGTTGAAATAGACTGAGAGGGAGTTAACTAGGAGCGGAATATTGGGGTTAAGAGTGAAACGAAAGAGGGTGGGAATTGAGAGGGGAATAGTTCAATGGTATTTAAAACTTTACAAGTTATAGTTATATTTTAGGATTTATGAATTTAACAATTATCTTTCAAAAGAGAAGATAGGTGGTGGCAAGAGGACTTGTATCGACTGTTAATATGAAAAATTGAGACGAATGGCATTGAATACGGTCTTATGGGAATGGGTCCATATATTTATGTATGTATATATATATATGTAAATACATATATGTATGTATATGTAGTATGTATATGTTAACAGATTAGCAAATTGGATCAAATTTTGATAATGCTTCGATCCAATCCATACTTTAGCAGATTTGCAAAGTTTCAATCCGATCCATTAAAATGATAAAACAAAACCACTCCAATCCAATAACATTGGATTGGATCAGGTTATGAATTTTATCCTATCCATACGCAACTCAGTAAGAAACATTCACTTTATAGATGACTTTTTAATCCTTGTCACGTTTGGAGAAGATCCAAGTAGGAACATGGTTTGTTTGCGAGGTGGATGAACGACAAATAACTCGAGGGACATGAGTAGGGGCACAACCGATGTTGCAAAAAAGAGAGGGGCATAACTGATTTTACAGAATCTAAAAAATCTATTTTATTATTATGTTTAAACTAAAATCTTATGAACAAAATAGTATAGATTTCAGATTCTTAAATGAAGTAGACTCTTGAAATATCTAATTAGCAGTCTCATATTATTGGCATCCTTGTATATTTTTGTTACAATATGATATGAGAAGTTCCCAATAATAAAAATTTATCTACAAATGCCTCCACGTGTGGACCCTCATCCTACATTTAGTTACCACAAGATTTTCTAATCGAAGAGCTACCATTAGATTTCTCTCATGAAATAAAGGGTTTCAGAAAAAAATACTATAAGAAGAATTAAAAATGCAAAGTAATCTAATAACAATTATAATGTGAATATAAATAAATTAACATAAACCATCGTATATGGTACTGATGAATCCACGATTCATCATCTTAATATCTTAATCTTAGCAAAATCCCCGAGTAAAATCCCATATAAATGTCAATAAAATCCATGAATTAACAAAATGACTCTTGTAAATAAAATATACTAATTATTGTATATTAGATTGTATGAAATAAATTACACATAAAAAACCGCAAAAATAAAGGAGTTGTATACCTGTAAATAGCCCAAAACTTCATTTATTTTTAATAATTTCATTTCAACTCCTTTTTACCTAATTCTTTCTCTAACTTGTTTATAATAATGTACATAAAAATACAAAAATACAAAACAAATTATATCTCAAATAAATGCTCCTAGATCCCAATGAGAAAAAGCCGTAAAGACCAACTTCCAAGCTAAATTCCCGCTCCGTATGAACTCCAAATTCACCAAACTCACTTTTAAAGTTCAAGTTAGAAAATTATCTATCCAACGGAAGTGGTTTCATTAAAATCGGAGCTCGTTTGCAAAAGTTGGGTTTTGGGACCTAGATGTACATTGTATATTATGTATATATTCATTCCTTCTTCATTTTTATTTTATCTTTCCTAATTAGTAAAAATACAAAAAAATCATACTTGTGTTATATTTTGATTATACTATTTTATTGTATTTTTTCCATTGTAAATATCTCTTATTAAAAAGAAAAAAAATAATATTAGAAAAGCAAACAAAAAAATGTACATGTTGTATGTATTCACTTGTAAATTCACCATTTTTTTCCTCTTTATTTTTGTTGTATTTAAAGTAGCATACTTTATATCATTATTTATTTATTTTCTCATTCTCTACAATAACTTCTATTTTCCTCCATTAACCTCCAAGTCTTCTTTCAACCTTCATTCCACTCCATATTCTTCCACCAACCTCCCATTCAACTCCACCAATAATAAAACTTCCCATTCAACACCACCACTTCTCTAACTATCATTATTCATCTCTTTATAATCATCTTCACATCCACATTTTTCCCCATCCACCATTCTTATAGAATAAGGAGAGAGCTTGGAGTGTTTTGTTGGTGACAGCTGCGAAGCATCGTCCTCAAGCGACGACCTCCTTCAGGTGAGATCCGCGGAGCTCCGCTTCGCGTCACGAGTTCCCCATCGAGCTCGCTCAGCCTCTTCGATTTTATTTCGCCAATCGGATCGAGGCGACGACAGGAGTCCAACGTAGCTGCTCCGCAAATCCGGCGAACTTCAGGTAAGTATTCCGCTTCATTTCCCTCATTATTTTATCTTATCTAATATTGTGTCCTTGTTTCGTCACCGTCATTTTTTATATATCACCCCATCACTCAATCTCCACCATTTCTCATTTCCCCCTTTTATATGTACATACTTATTTTCTTTTTGAAAATATAAAAAAAATAAAAAAAATAAAAACAAAAAAAAGTTTTATTACAGCAACAAAAAAAACAATCAAAAAAATCAAAAAAAAATTAAAAAAATTTGCAGGGAAGCAGCAGCCCACGGCCGCCGCTCCCCCGCACCACCATCGTTCCCATCATCGCCGGCACCACCCGCCGGCCCTTCCCGCGGCTCCGCGCCGCCGCCCCCACCACCAAGCGACGCAGCGGCCACCGCGGGCGGCCGCTCAACCAGCGGCGACCAGCCGCGCCCCCCCCCCCCCCAGCGACCCGCGTCCACGCGCCACCACCGGATGCCGCCGCCCCCCCTCGCGGCACCCCAGTTCCCAGCCGCCTCGCCACCGCGCGCCGACCACCGCGCCGCCCTCGCCACCTCGCGCCGACCACCGCGCCACCGCCGGCACCGCCCAACCCTATTGGGTTCTTCCACCTCCACCTGCGCAGGAAGAAGAAGGTCTTATTAGTTTATTTTTTTTATTGTAAAAATTGCAAAATATTTTTGTATAGTTTCTATATTTACAGTTCAGTCCCTGTGCATAAGTTCAAGTTATATATAGTTTTCTGAATTTGCAAGTACAACCATGTGTTCACGCGTTAATTTGGACTTCATTTTGATGTCATTTTATTCAAAAACAAATACCATTGTGACGAGCAACTAATTACCTACATGTTGACCATTTATTTGTATTTTTGTGAGTAATGGGTAATTAATTAAAATTATTTAACTGAAATTTTGCATAATTTACCCATTCTGTGCCATTAAATTAATATCTCACAAACGGTTGTTCTAAAAATTCCACAAAAAATATATGTGATGCCTTGAAGTTTGCTTAACTTACTGTCCAAATTTCGTCCAAAATGGAGATGTCTTGTGCCTGAAATAATTCATAGAGTGAATTTAGTATTTGATTTTTAATTAAATCCACATACATGATTTTCACGAAATTTCAAGTCTACTGGATTGCTCATCTAAATATCTACTTAAGATAATTCGCAAGTTGATTAATTTGATAACGTGGATTTAATAGAAATTAATTACTCATTTCCACTCTGACTTCACTAAAAAATCCATAAAAAATTCATACTTTGTCAAAAAATTCCAAAAAAATTACTGTAGTCTTCTTGCATCATGTTTTCATTTCAGTAAATTTTTCATAATTTTTGCTTACTGTTTGTGTGAGAAATTGCGAAAAAACCCATAAAAAGTGTGCATTTTTATTTATTGCATTTTAACCCCTAAAATTCCAAAAAAGTATGTTTTGTGTTCATCTCTAGATTAGTATTCTAGGAAAAATATAATTTGGCTGAAATGAACTGATTTGACATTAAACTTAATTTGGCTAAGTTGTATACTTTCTTAGTATATTAGTTCACTTGCATTGTGCATTTTGGCATCCTATTTGCATTAAAAAAATATAAAAAAAACCCGCACTGGATATCTAAAATCTTTATTTTTGAATTAACCCCAAGTTGTTCCTTTGCCTCCCTGAGTTCGACCCCGGACTTGCCCGGGATATAAATTAAGCCGAGACACTCTTCACGGAGATCTTCTCTCGGTTCTGACCGAATCGCTAAGTACACGTGCTACAACGTGAACCTAATTAAACACCGTATCTAGCAGCTCGCAGATGGCGCCGTTGCCGGGGAGGCAAACAGCTTAGGGATTAGTTTAGAAATTTGGATTTAGTTTTTCATTTACTCGGGTAGTCTGACCCCCGAACCACTTGTATCTATTCCATTTTTTTTGCAATTATTTCTCTTCATATTTTTGTATATATCTTGTTGTTTATCTCTCTAATATAAATCTTTGTTTCCTTGCGAGGGCCCGGTGGACTTGGAGTGCATCGGAGGTCGACGGGCGCGAGGAGCGCCGACTGTTGAAGTGCGAGGATAAAGCAATTTATTTTTGAGAGAATTTTGTAAATTATTGTAATTATTTAGGTAGTTGCTCATTTCTAGCGGCTCTTGTTTGAGAGCTCGCGCATGTAAAAAGACTTAGACATTATTTGTGGTGTGTCAAGCCTGTTTCACTCTCCGGCGAGGGTGGGGCTTGACTTGAGTGGTGAAATTAAGGATTAGGCACACGGTAGTTTAGATTCAAATTTGTTTGTGCCAATCGTAATTTTTAGGACCACACATCATGTTTAACGAGACGCACTTAGACCGCTGGACTATTAGTCAAATTTAACTTGTTCATCACTCGCTAATAGAACTGCTTGTCTAGGAACGGTTTTCTCGTTTGCATTCATATAGTATAAAATTTCAATTCTGCCTTGCATCCCGCATGTAGAGCGCGAGGATCACTGTAAGTCTTCTGAACTGGGCATGCATCATTGATTTCATCATTTGCATCGGTTTTTCTCGACTCCCTCCCCTTGGTTTTTGAAACTTAGGTTAAAATGAAATCGGGACTGATCGTTAGGCGTGCTTTGTTTGGTGGACTAATCAAGTGATAACCAAACATAAAATCGGGACTGCTAATCAGAGTTGATCAAAAAAAATTTGACTAAAACTAACACTTGTTTTGGGAGACTAAAACCCTCATTGTATGCTTGGCTAATTGTGATTGTTGAGAGGTGAGGATGCATCCCTAGGATAGTGCCCAAAACCTACTTTTGAGCCTTGCGTAATTGGATTGATATCTTGATTTATCACCTAATTAAAACTGAAAAGATAAACGGTCGGACTTTTGCGACCATCACTGTGTTGAGTAGGTGAACTCAGGGTTTGCTCTTGTGTTTGTTTGTTTTGTGTGTTGTTCGGTGCACTTGCACGCTTTCTTCCTCGATCCGCCTCATTCTCCCATTTTACCTCCAAGATGTCAGAATATTGGTCATCATATCCACGTCACTCTTCTTCGACCATATTTCGATCATCTCCACCCTCTCATTCCTCTTCATACCCACACCCCAACCGCAAAGTCAGAACTCCGACTGACTTCTCCACTTCTTCGTCCTTCTCACCTACCCCACATTCTTGCACCCCTGACCCACAACCACCTTGGATTGATTCATTATATTCTCGTCCGCTTGCTGGAATCAAGGAACAAATCGAAGAGCAAGCGACTGCTGAGATGAATGATTGGTATAATCAGTTGACCCCACATACCTCACTTTCACCTCGAGTTGGGACAGAACAACAATTGCCATACACACATCTCGACTTAACCTTAGGGTATAACATGGTCAGCCAGACAAACCGAATGAAGAGGCCTACACCATACGATCTTCCTGACTTGATTGACCTGAGTGATAGAGACCACATTGACCAACCTTCTTATCACCCATTCGGAGAGCTGACATATACAGGGGATCGGATTCATGCGACTGATTTACAGACCCCCTGTCTACTAACTCCGCCTGATGAGGCTCTGACCAACAACTGCCATACATATGGGCCATACTCAACCCAGTATTGCACACCCGAGTCAAGGTGTGTTGAGTATAAGAGCCCGAGTTCTCAGCAGTATCCTCCAATTGTGTTGACTTCTCTCATGATGTGTCATGAGAACTTATTGGAGGATGACATTTGTAGACCGATCAAGAGTCCAGGTAGGAATGTGGATCATGGATTTCGCGGATTGAATCTTGAAAACCTGGAAGACACTGGATTGACCACACGTCATGTACAGCTGGAGTCCCTTCTACCTCCCTCTTCTACTAACCACTTTCTCTCCAAACCAGAGTCTGTACATCCTCCTAGTCCTCCTTCACCTACCAACAAGACCAAAAAAATTGAAAACTCGGAAAATACCATAAAAATTGAAAAAGGAAAAGATCTAAAAAAATTGGATCCTGCGGTTAGGGAAGCATTGGATAGAAAGTTGATTTTTGAGCTTCCCTTAATAATGGCCATTGAACACTTTCCCGACCTTAAAAGATTTGTGAGAAGTAAATTGATGCCTAAAAGGTCGGGCAATAAGAGAACAAGGACTGAGATACATATAGTGTCTATGGCCACATCTTTGATGATAGGGAGAAAAACCAAGAGCCGCAGAGTAAAGCGGTTACCTAGATTTGATTGTGAAATCAAAGATACCACATTCACCCATGCAAGAATCGATGATGACTTACCGATTAATATCCTCCCGACCTCCGTGTTTGCCAAGCTCAAACTCGGATCTGCCAAGAAGTCAAGAGATATCATTCAGTTGGCAGATCGGACCATTAAACGGTCGAGAGGAACCATTTCAGTCATCGTCACTTTCCAAGGTGCTCTACTGGAGATAGACTTCACGATCATTGACATTGAGCACCGAGGAGAGTTCACCCAGTCTCCGATCATTCTTGGGAAGCCGTTCTTAGCCTTGGCTAAGGCAACTATAGATTGTGAGACTCGGGAGATCGATTTCTCTGCATTGGGAGCACTCCGACCTCACCCGATCTTTGAGGACACACGATATTCCAAGGTAACCCGTAAAGTTGCAGACAGTCGCGACCTTCGAGAGACAGTTGAGTCCCATCTCTCTACTACACCTGAGATACCGACTGTCCAGACAACCATTGGTTTAGACACTTCCTACAACCACACACCGCTTACTGCTTGCACCACCACCACGACAGCTTCTAGAGAGGACTCAAGACCAGAAGCTATCAGTGAGTCGGACATGACCTTTGTGGATTGCCTTGATCATTTCGATGATCCGACACAAGAACCCAACAATGTCAAGCCAACTGAGAACACTGTGCCTTATCAGAGACGTGTGCTGACCTTGCAGGAGTATTACAATGCATATGGTGACTCATCTGATGATGAACCTCTGGTCAGAATCTCACACACACCACATCCAGGACATACATCAAAGGAGACAACTAGGACCAAATTGACCAATCTTGATAAATCGGTTGCTCCATCCTCTAGTCGGTCATCTAGTAAGAAGAAGACGAGTGTTGATTCCTTGAGGTGTTCCCCCGAACTCCTTAAGACATATCAATCTCCTCTTCCTCTTGATGCTTCAGGTTCTAGAAAACCGACTAAGAAGGTTACCTTCGATGTTTCAGAGAAGGAACTTTCTGAGGAGTCCTCATCAGGTCCGGATGAGGTGATCTACATGAGTGAGCTTAGTTCGGCTTATCTGAAGCCATATTTGAGCAAGCAGCCGTGTGTCGACCCCCGTTGGACGTTCCCCACACCTCACTATTATTCTTCGGAGGACGATTCTGATAGCGACACATGTGTATACTACCCACCCCATCGCTCCCGCAAGAAGGTCCGTCACAAACCTTCTTGATCCTTTATATTCTCCCTCCTCCTTGTAAATATTTTCCTTCCTTTATTCACCTCCCTCCCTCATGATTCGCACCACTCGCCCCAGTTCCGTATCGTTTTCATTTTGTGGCTATACTTAGGATGACTAGATCCTAAGTATAGGGGGGTGGGTGACCCGATTTGCTCCTTCTCTTCTTTCTATTTTCTTTTTGTATATTCTTTCCCATTCTCATCGGTCTTCCATTCTTGTGTTCTTTCCAATACTTAGGCTGACCAAAGCCTAAGTATAGGGGGGAGCGATGCCCGCCATGTGTATTTACTCATCATTTCTCCTCTTGACCTCGTCCGCCCCATTTTTGCTCTTCTTCTACACTTAGGCTGTCCAGAGCCTAAGTATAGGGGGGCGGATCGACTTCTATACTTTTTATTATTTTAGCTTTCCTACGCTTAGTACGAGCTATGTCTTTTTGTCACCTAGTGCCATGAGGACATAGCACAAGCTAAGTATAGGGGGGCGTGTATATATTACATATATACTTTACCCATACCTCGTACTTTCACGTATTTTTTTTATATTATACAATAATTATGGGATGGGTAACAAAAAAAACAAAAGTAAAAAAAAAACTTTTTCCTTGAAAAAAAACTCTTTTTCTTTAAAAAAAACTTTTCAAAAAAATCCTCTTTTGCTTAAAAAAAACTTTTTCAAAAAAAAGTCTTTTCTTATTCACCTATCTTTTTCAAAAAAAAACCTTCTTTGCCTTTGTTTGTCAAAAAAAACTTTTTCTAAAACTTAAAAAAAAAAACAAAAACAACAAAACAACAAAAAAAACATTCATAAAAAAAACTAAAAAAAAAACTAACTAATAAGTTGGTTTAATCCCTGACACAATTCACTTTCACACAAGACTAGTGATGTTCAAGAACACTTGGTTTATGAGGTCTTGAGATTTTGAGTTAACCAGCCTTAGTCATTAGGGTCCTTGACTTAATTATTCACATTTCCCTAGTTTGAAAGATTTGTATGCTATATTGCATGCTTAGTCTCTACCTTAAAGAATATGATCAGCACCTCACATACACGACCGCAGTTATGATGAGATGAGTTGAAATTTCACTTAAGGAACTGGGATAAGGGATTTGAGTTTGGACTTGATTTAATGATGCTCGAGGATGGGATAAAATCAATGAAGGCTTCATGAAACCTGAGTGTCAGCACATTTAGCCAGTATGAGAACATGGTTCTTGTACTATCTCTTCACATTTACCTATGTGCCAGGGTGTGATAAAATAAAAAAAATGTTGATCAGTGTGCGCCAACTCTTGGTAAAAGCAGTGGAGCTAGCCACAAATACTACAAAGCAATGAAATGTCAAAGAAAAGCTCTCATTCCACAAAGTCAATTATCAAAAGAGCTTCCACCAAAGGCGAGCGCTCCCAACCATTTCAAAGTGTCCACTTGGACAACCGCTATTAGGACCAGGAGTCGGGCTTGCACCAAAAAAGGGCTCTGCATCGTAAATGCTACAAGTCTGGGTGTAGAAGGTACGATAGGTACTCAAAAAAGGCACACCCCGGTGTACTCCCAGGAAAACAAGTGCAGACGGCTCCAACTTCTCTTGACGGACGCACTGATCAACACCAAAAAAATGCGTTGCGTAATAAGGCACTCGAGAGGATCCTTGTTCCAATGAGAGGGAGAGAAGAAATGACACAATCCTATGCCCTCCATCAACTGGCCTTCCATCTACACTTTCAAGTATGACAACTAAAGAGACGGTGAATTGGATGCAGGAAATGGTTTATTCCCTAGTGTTGAGGATCGGGTCCATAGGAGAGTCTCTTAGACTGGAACCTTGGGTGACGTTGTGACTCTACTCTTGTAACTGCGGTCAACACTTAATGTCATATCCCTTATATATATGTATACAAAGAGAGTCTGATGATTAGGGAAATTGGGTACCTTTTGACTAGAGCTTGGTTCAGCTTAGAATTTTAGGATCTCTAAAACCGAGAGTTCTTGAATGGATCAAGTCTTGTATTCACATGCACAGTTAGGGGTTAACCAAACTTATTCATTCTTTATTTGCTCGAGGACTAGCAAAGTTTAAGTATAGGGGGGTGATGAATCCACGATTCATCATCTTAATATCTTAATCTTAGCAAAATCCCCGAGTAAAATCCCATATAAATGTCAATAAAATCCATGAATTAACAAAATGACTCTTGTAAATAAAATATACTAATTATTGTATATTAGATTGTATGAAATAAATTATACATAAAAAACCGCAAAAATAAAGGAGTTGTATACCTGTAAATAGCCCAAAACTTCATTTATTTTTAATAATTTCATTTCAACTCCTTTTTGCCTAATTCTTTCTCTAACTTGTTTATAATAATGTACATAAAAATACAAAAATACAAAACAAATTATATCTCAAATAAATGCTCCTAGATCCCAATGGGAAAAAGCCGTAAAGACCAACTTCCAAGCTAAATTCCCGCTCCGTATGAACTCCAAATTCACCAAACTCACTTTTAAAGTTCAAGTTAGAAAATTATCTATCCAACGGAAGTGGTTTCATTAAAATCGGAGCTCGTTTGCAAAAGTTGGGTTTTGGGACCTAGATGTACATTGTATATTATGTATATATTCATTCCATCTTCATTTTTATTTTATCTTTCCTAATTAGTAAAAATACAAAAAAATCATACTTGTGTTATATTTTGATTATACTATTTTATTGTATTTTTTCTATTGTAAATATCTCTTATTAAAAAGAAAAAAAATAATATTAGAAAAGCAAACAAAAAATGTACATGTTGTATGTATTCACTTGTAAATTCACCATTTTTTTCCTCTTTATTTTTGTTGTATTTAAAGTAGCATACTTTATATCATTATTTATTTATTTTCTCATTCTCTACAATAACTTCTATTTTCCTCCATTAACCTCCAAGTCTTCTTTCAACCTCCATTCCACTCCATATTCTTCCACCAACCTCCCATTCAACTCCACCAATAATAAAACTTCCCATTCAACACCACCACTTCTCTAACTCCCATTATTCATCTCTTTATAATCATCTTCACATCCACATTTTTTCCCCATCCACCATTCTTATAGAATAAGGAGAGAGCTTGGAGTGTTTTGTTGGTGACAGCTGCGAAGCATCGTCCTCAAGCGACGACCTCCTTCAGGTGAGATCCGCGAAGCTCCGCTTCGCGTCACGAGTTCCCCGTCGAGCTCGCGTAGCTTCTCCGATTTTTATCTTGCCAATCGGGTCGAGGCGACAACAGGAGTTTAGCGTAGCTACTCCGCCAATCCGGTGAAGATCAGGTAAGTATTTCTTCTTATTTTTTTGTTATTTTATCTTATCTAATAGTTTGTTTCATTGTTGTCTCATCATTTTTATTTTTATTTTTTTTAGCACACCACATCCAACCCACCATCATTTTATTCATCATCACCATATTCCCCATCACATTTTTACCACCATTACCATCATCTTCATCTTTTCCACCATTTCCCTCTACCAATTTTTTCCCCTTCCCTTTTGTAAGCATCCATTTTTATTTCCTGTTTAACAAAACAAAAAAAATATAAAAAAATTAAAACAAAAAAAAGTTTTATTACAGCAACAAAAAAAACAATCAAAAAAATCAAAAAAAAATTAAAAAAATTGCAGGGAAGCAGCAGCCCACGGCCGCCGCTCCCCCGCACCACCATCGTTCCCATCATCGCCGGCACCACCCGCCGGCCCTTCCCGCGGCTCCGCGCCGCCGCCCCCACCACCAAGCGACGCAGCGGCCGCCGCGGGCGGCCGCTCAACCAGCGGCGATCAGCCGCGCCCCCCCCCCCCCAGCGACCCGCGTCCACGCGCCACCACGGATGCCGCCGCCCCCCCTCGCGGCACCCCAGTTCCCAGCCGCCTCGCCACCGCGCGCCGACCACCGCGCCACCGCCGGCGCCGCCCGACCCTGTCGGGTTCTTCCACCTCCACCTGCGCAGGAAGAAGAAGGTCTTATTAGTTTATTTTTTTTATTGTAAAAATTGCAAAATGTTTTTGTATAGTTTCTATATTTACAGTTCAGTCCCTGTGCATAAGTTCAAGTTATATATAGTTTTCTGAATTTGCAAGTACAACCCTGTGTTCACGCGTTAATTTGGACTTCATTTTGATGTCATTTTATTCAAAAACAAATACCATTGTGACGAGCAACTAATTACCTACATGTTGACCATTTATTTGTATTTTTGTGAGTAATGGGTAATTAATTAAAATTATTTAACTGAAATTTTGCATAATTTACCCATTCTGTGCCATTAAATTAATATCTCACAAACGGTTGTTCTAAAAATTCCACAAAAAATATATGTGATGCCTTGAAGTTTGCTTAACTTACTGTCCAAATTTCGTCCAAAATGGAGATGTCTTGTGCCTGAAATAATTCATAGAGTGAATTTAGTATTTGATTTTTAATTAAATCCACATACATGATTTTCACGAAATTTCAAGTCTACTGGATTGCTCATCTAAATATCTACTTAAGATAATTCGCAAGTTGATTAATTTGATAACGTGGATTTAATAGAAATTAATTACTCATTTCCACTCTGACTTCACTAAAAAATCCATAAAAAATTCATACTTTGTCAAAAAATTCCAAAAAAATTACTGTAGTCTTCTTGCATCATGTTTCATTTCAGTAAATTTTTCATAATTTTTGCTTACTGTTTGTGTGAGAAATTGCGAAAAAAGCCATAAAAAGTGTGCATTTTTATTTATTGCATTTTAACCCCTAAAATTCCAAAAAAATATGTTTTGTGTTCATCTCTAGATTAGTATTCTAGGAAAAATATAATTTGGCTGAAATGAACTGATTTGACATTAAACTTAATTTGGCTAAGTTGTATACTTTCTTAGTATATTAGTTCACTTGCATTGTGCATTTTGGCATCCTATTTGCATTAAAAAAATAAAAAAAAACCGCATTGGATATCTAAAATCTTTATTTTTGAATTAACCCCAAGTTGTTCCTTTGCCTCCCTGAGTTCGACCCCGGACTTGCCCGGGATATAAATTAAGCCGAGACACTCTTCACGGAGATCTTCTCTCGGTTCTGACCGAATCGCTAAGTACACGTGCTACAACGTAAACCTAATTAAACATCGTATATAGCAGCTCGTCTGGTACTTCGATGCTTTAATCAAGATTTGTACATATGCTAGTACTTCAACGTTTATACAAATTTAATTATATGTCGGTGTTTCGACGCTTATAAAGATTTGTCCATACGTGTTATTAAATGTAGAAAGCATGCAAAGTGAGATTTAGTTCGTGGTAACATCTTGAATGTAAAAAGAAAGAAATTTGTGTGAAAAAGAAAGGAATCCTAAATTTCCTTGCCATCGTAAGATAGAATTACTCAAATATTTTACATTTATACCCTTGTTCTGTGGCATGATCCTTGTTACAATGTTGTTTGTTATCCTTATTTTTCTCTCCCCTTGGAATGATTGTGAACTGATGACAACAATGATATTACTATGGGTATTTGCCAGCTACTCATCTTCTCGTTGCTACAGATTGTTCAAGGGAGTATAATGGAATAAGGTTACCTTCAAGACATCACATACTTCCACAACCACTGTATTCATGACCTTTTTCATATTAAGTGCGCTTATATGGGGCCAAAAGTCGTTCGATGCTTCAGGACGATATTTGCCCTGATTTTGGTAAAGTTTGTCATTCAGTTCCTCTTATCTTCATAGGTGGTTACTTTAGATTTAAGAAGTTTCCTGATGAGGACCATGTCAAGACAAACATAGTTCATAGGGAGATTCCTGAGCAAGCTTGATATATGAACCCAATTTTCATAATACTTATTAGCGGCCCGCTTCCGATTGGTGTTGTATCCATAGAACTATTTTTCATCCTTACATGTATTTGGATTCGCCAGTTCTACTACATATATGTGTTCCTGTTTATGGTGTTTATTTTCTCATCATCACTTGTGCAGAGATTATATCATCGTGCTCTATGTATACCATCGTGCTTTGCTATTTCCAGTTACATAGTGAAAACTACACATGCATGCCATTCTTTTTAAAAATTTATAAGAAAAAGATCATATTGCATGTATATTTATAGGCTATTATGTTAATGTGTTGATATATTTGATCAAGACTATTAAATAGATTTTACTAAAAAATAATGTATTAAAATTATTATTTAAGTTTAAATATTATTGAAATCATTATGATAAAATACTCATTCATTTTTTTGTTAAATTTTATATATTCGATATTAAATTTATTTAAGTTATTATTTGGCCAGTAATTAATCAATCTATGATAATCAAAATATACTTTAAAAATCCATAAACATTAAAAATACATAAGAACTATTGTGAAAAGATTTCAAGAACATTCGATTGATGGATATAATTAAAATAAAATACGATACTTATATGTCACCCTAATTTCAAAAGATGAGAGAAAATAAGTTCTA
Source organism: Ottelia alismoides (assembly GCA_037367405.1). Taxonomy (NCBI): domain Eukaryota; kingdom Viridiplantae; phylum Streptophyta; class Magnoliopsida; order Alismatales; family Hydrocharitaceae; genus Ottelia; species Ottelia alismoides. The sequence goes on along the minus strand of JAZKJV010005397.1, from coordinate 1,432,882 downwards.
TATGTATTATAATTTTAAAAAATATTCTTTATTATTGGAAATTTTTTTATTACTTATAATAAAAATTTTATTAGTAAAATATTAATATAAGTAACATTATATCATAATCAAATTCATAAGTTATTTTTTATTTTGCTATTTATTGAAGTATCTGTATCACATAATAACTCAAGTATCGATTTGAAATTATTTCTAGATTTCATTTTTTATTACTTTAAGATTTATAAACTTAATTTTTTCTTAAACTATTATTTTTAATTATTATTTTATTTCAATATTTTAACAATACATATAATGTGTTGTAAGCATTTTCAAAAACTACCTACATTTTATTTGTGAGAGAGCATGCGAGTGGAGAGAGTTTTTATTTTTTAGGAGGTTACATGGAGTGGAGATAGGGTACATATCTGTGTTTTGCGGTGTGAATAAATTAAGGTGAAGTTTTAAAAAAATGGTAAAACCAATAAAAAATAATTGATGCATAATAGAAGAAAATAAAATAAAGATCAAATATAAAATTTAAGAAGTAGAAAATTCAGTTTAAATATGCATATATGTTCTTCTAATTAATATTGGTGTTTATAGAACATTTTCCTACCGTAAGGAAAATTTTAATTTTCTTTTAAAAAAGAAAATTATGTCATATAAGATGAATGGGGAAATATTTAAATATTGGAATGAAGTTAAGAGAGAGAAATAAACTTTTTACATTATCCAAATATTTAGAAATATCTCTGTAAAATAATTTTTTTACAATTGGAATTGTTCTTATAGACAATTACATTATAGTTAAATACTTTGGATAATTGTATTTTTTGCATAAATGATTATCTATATCATTAGTATATGACACTTGCAAAAGAAAAACATCGATATTATTTATTTCGTACATATTTTGACATGCATATGGAGATAAAGAATACATTGAAAGACGAAGATAGAGAACAATTAGTGGTGAGAAAGAGATGAGTGTTTCCTACATATAATATATGCAAATAAGCCAACATTACATGTTGGATTGAATTTTCAAAATTTATATTTTTCTCATAATTCAAAAAAAATAAACATCAATTAAAATTTATTTTTAGAGAACTAAAAAACTGAGAATACTTACACATTTTGGATTTCTTAAAAGGAAATACATTTTATATCTATAATAACATATAGTTCAAAGACCAGCAAATAAAAATAAATTAGTTTATTGTTTTAATGTTTTTACTAAATCAATGTAACTTGTTAACGTGCTAATATTTATCGATATTAGTTATATTACACAATGAAGTTATGATTGTTCTATACTAATCACATGAGGATATTTTAAAATTGAAAAAAGTTTAATAAATACATGTTAGCCATCCATGTCTTATAAGACAAATATAGCATAAAAAATAAATGATCAAGAGATGGAGAAATATTATTCTTTATATTCTACATCATATTCTTACACCATCTTTGTAGTATATGTATAATTACTATACACATATAAAGATGTAATATTTTACACTATATTTTTTATTCTTGTTCTTTATGCATTATTATTTAAATCATGAAGACTCAATCCTTAAAGTTGTATTTGTTTATTCTAACATAATATAAAATTAGCGAGAATTTTGGATGAAAAAGTATTATAACTTTTATATTCTATATGCATTACGAAGACTCAATCTCTAAAATTATATTTATTTAATCTAACATAATATAAAATTGGTGGGAATTTTAGATGGAAAAGAATTATAATTTAAATATTTCTATTAATTATGCACTACATTTTATATTTTTATAATTAATCATATGTACTCATTTTAATATAATTTTGTTTTAGTAAAAAATGAAATATTTGCATTGGATCTTACTTATATTCATTGCTAAAATTTGAATACGAAAATATTACTAAGTTTGAAAAAAAATTACAACTTCAAATAATAAGAGAAATAAAGAGAAGAGAGTGTGTAAAGAGGAGGAGAGATAGAAAACGAAGATGCACGTATTTTGAGGGAGAGAGAGTAAATGAGGAGAGAGAGTAATGGGTTTTGATGGAGAGAGAGTTAATAGAGAGAGAGTAGAGGGTGGAGAGAGGTGTTTTGATGATGAGATAGTAATGGAGAGAGAGAGAAATGGATGGAGAGAGGATAGGATGGAGAAATATTATTCTTTTTCATATGCCATCTTTATATTATTTGTATAATTGTTATACACATATAAAGATGTAATGTTTTATACTATATTGTTTATTTTGTTCTTTATACGTTATTATTTACATTATGAAGACTCAATACTTAAAGTTGTATTTATTTAATCTAACATAATATAAAATTAGCGAGAATTTTGGATGAAAAAGTATTATAACTTTTATATTCTATTTTCATTATGAAGATGCAATATATAAAGTTGTATTTATTTAATCTAACATAATATAAAATTAGTGAGAATTTTGGATGGAAAAGAATTATAATTTTATTATTTCTATTAATTATGCACTACATCTTACATTTTTATAATTAATCATACACACTCATTTCAATATAATTTTATTTTAGTAAATAGTGAAATATTTGCATAGGATCTTACTTATATTAATTGCTGAAATTTGAATATAAAATATAATTAAGTTTTAAAATTTTTTTATAACTTCTAATAATGAGGGAAAGAAGAAGAAGAGAGTGTGTAAGAAGGAAGAGAGATAGAAAATGAAGAAAGAGTAAATGGAGAGAGAGAGAGAGAGAAATGGATGGAGTTAAACGAAGAAAGAGTAAATGGAGAGAGAGAGTAGTGGATGAAGAGAGAGTGTGTGTTTTGATGTTGAGAGAGTAAACGGAGAGAGAGAGAGAGAGAGAGAAATGGATGGAGAGAGTGGGAGGATGAATGGGGGAACTTATACACGGGAGGGGGAGAATTCACAAAACACCACGTGTCCATCTTAGGAAGGATCTTTGGAAAACCCAATAATAATATAATTATAGATAAAAAAGGAAAGTATGTCAGATAAGATGAAAGAAGAAATAATAACTATATGAATGAAACTTAAGAAAAGAAATAAAATAAACCCATATCCATAAACATATCACCTCTCTTTGTTTATTATCCACATATAATAGGACTTTTTACATTATTCAAATATTTAAAAATATATTTGGAGTTGTTTTACAGTTGGAGTTGTTCCTATAGTCAATTTCATTATAAATAAATACTTTAGATAATTGTATTTTTTCATAAATGATTATCCATGTCATTGTTATATGACATTTGCAAAAGGAAAAAATTGATATTATTTATTTTCTACATGTTTTGACGTGCATATGGAGATAGAGAATACACTGAAAGATGAAGATGGAGAAGGATTGGTGGTGAGAAAGAAATGAGTGCTTCCTATATAATATTGGTAAATAAACCAGCACTACGTAATGGATTGAATTTTCAAAATTTATATTTTTTCATAATTCAAAAAAAAACATCGATTAAAATATATTTGTGAAGAACTAAACAATGGAGAGTACTTACACATTTGAATTTTTTAAATGAAACGTATTTTATATCTTTATTTTTGTTACATTTATTTACTTTGTATATATGAAACTGCTTTTTCAATTTCAACATGAAATGATCTATAATAACATATAATTCAAAAATCATAAAAATAAAAATAGGTTATGGTTTTAATATTTTCACTATATATTGTAATTTTTTAACATACCAATATTTATCAATATTAATTATATTATACAATAAAGTTACGATTGTTTTATAGTAATAACATGAAGATATTTTCAAAACTAAATTTTTTAATAAATACATGTTAGCCATCCATGTCTTATAAGAAAAATCCAGCATAAAAAATAAATGATCAAGAGATGGACAAATATTATTCTTTCTATTTTACATCATATTCACACACCATCTTTGTATTATTTGTAGATTTGATATGCATATATGTATATAGATGTAACATTTTACACTATATTTTTTATTGTTGTTCTTCATACAATCTTATTTGCATTATGAAGACTCAATCCCTAAAGTTGTATTTATTTAATCTAACATAATATAAAATTTGTGAGAATTTTGGATAGAAAAGAATGATAATTTTAATATTTCTATTAATTATGCACTACATCTTACATTTTTATAATTTATTGCACACTCATTTCAATATAATTTTATTTTAGTCCAATAATGAAATATTTGAATTGTATCTTACTTACATTCATTGCTAAAATTTGAATATAAACACACTACTAAGTTTGAAAACGAAAATTACTTTTACATAATGAGAAGAAGAAAGGGGACGAAGTGTGTAAAAATAGAAGTAAAAATGAAGATACTACGAATTTTGAGGGAGAGTAAATGGAGAGAGAGTGTAGTGGATAGAGAGAGAGAGAGTGTAGTGGATAGAGAGAGAGAGTAAATGGAGAGAGAGAAGTGGATGGAGAGGGAGTAAATGAAGATGGAGAGTGGTGGATGGAGAGAGAATAAATGGAGAGGGAGATTAGTGGATTGAGAGAGAATAAATTGAGAGAGAGAGGGCAGAAGCAAAGGAGGGCAAAAGAAGTTAGATGTCCACGTGCCCATAAATTGGAAGAAGAAAGGAGGCTAAAGGAAGTTGATGAGGCTGTCCACGTGTCCATTCATTGCAAGAGATTTCAAGAACCCAGCTTTAATATTATTAATAGATATTACTTTTGATATATTTTTTATCATGATAAACTCCAAAAGGTACCTTTTGTTTTATTTATACTATGTTATATATATTCATAACTGTGTTAGAGAATTTAACGCCCACATTCATTTATTTTGTATAGTAAAATGCATCATATTTGATCAAATTGATGCTATTGTCTTTAATATCTAAGGTAGCACTTTTAGAACACGTATTAAAAAAACAAAAGTTAAAATAGATGGTGAAAACCGAGGTAGTAATCCATTCTTTATTTCGTGTTTTCACAATTGATGTAGACAAAAAATACATATCTATTTCTAAAATAATAAAATATATAATATAAAAAATATATAAATTAATATTAACTATATTAAGAAGTCAATAAAATTACATAAATTAACAATCGCTATATTAAGAAGTCAATCTATAAGATTTACATAATTAGAGTTTTTTAAATATAAAAAACTTAGAAATTATACAATTGAATTTAATGAATAATGGAGTTTCAATTTGAACATGTAATATCTTTGCTCTTAAATATAGAAATAAAACTAAATGAAAGAGGGAGATGAGAAATGGCGAGGGTAGAGAGTTGGTAGTGGGTGAAAATATATCTGGAGAGAAGTGAGTGATTTCTCGAAAGGGGCATCGCGTCGACACAATTTCCCTATCAATGTCGACAAAAAGGTTTATCATCCACCAGTCTATCTGGTTCTGAGAAGGTATGGGGCCTCATCGAGCCTTCAATGACATCCACGACGGGGGCACACACCTTTGAACTTATGGAAAGGGATTTGTTCGGTCCTGCCAAAGGTCGCTACCTCAATGACGTTCGTGTTGGGTGATGATCACTCCTTCTACTTTTGGTAGGATTATTGGTCTAGATAAGGAGACTTTGTGTCCTGACTACCACAACTTTTTGCATTGGTGGCAGACAGAGACATATTGATGACATAGGATGGGTCTGGTGGGACTTGGTCCCTGAATTTTCGTTCTGAGCTCTTAGATCATGGGATGGTGGATCTCTTGAATCTCACTGAGTACATCTCTTGCATTGTGGGGTATGGGGTGGAAAGGACCATTGGCGTTGGTGCAACGATCGTTTTTTGGCGAGGAAGGCCTACAAGAAGATATATACTATACTTGTGTTTCGACCTGGGCATTGTCATGACTTCATTGGGGCTTATATAGGGTTGGGGATCCCTTACAGAGTCAATATATCTCTTTGGTTGTTTGGGTCGGCTTGATGACATGGGTCAAACGAGCCCATTTTTTAAGAGAGGTAGACGGCATTTGTCCGAGATGTGAGGTGGATCTTGAAAGTTTGGAACACCTTCTCTTCTTCTGTCTGAAATCAGTGGTGATTTGGGCTGAGACTGGGATTCTAATGTTGCCATTGTGGATGCTAGGCAATTATGTGCTTCGCTAGGGTTTTTTGAAAATATGGGGATGGAGGACAAGATTCGTGCAGTGTCTATCCTTTGGGCTCTATGGCTTGCTAGAAATGGTGTAGTGTTCAGATGGGAGAGACTCTATGTATACAATATTTTGGTTCATGTCAGAATCCTTCAGATTCTTGGTCCTTATAATTTTCTTCTAAACATGTGAATATAAAGTTTTTTGGGCTTATGTCTTTACGATGTGGCACCCTTTTTTCCTTAAAAAAGGGTTTGTCATGGGCCTGGAAAATCATTTGATGAATTTGCAATAACTACCCCATGCACATTAGCACAAGAAGTATCTATTGTTTTGCTTTTTTATTTGAGTCCCCAACTAAAATTACGACTTTGCACTAAATTATAATTCTTGTTTTTCATTTATATCAAAGATTTATCATATATAGTATCACAAAAACAATAAAGTCTTTTCCTACAATTAAGTGAAATAGGGTCGGTTATATATATTTTTTCCCTCCATTCAGATCTATTCTGGGTCGTTCTCGGATTTAAGTCCAAATAACTCAGATCCCTTCGGATAGTCTCGTTGAAACACTTCTTGAATCTTCTTGCCCTTCCTTAAACAGCTTATCATATAAATTACCACGATGAAAAAACATACTTTAAATTCTATCATATAAATATCATAATAAAATAAATGCAAACTTTCCAATTAGAAGAAAATAGTACCTAGGTTATATTATATACAAATTTCATCAAAATGAGATATACCTTATTTCTGATTTTGGATTACAAATGAAAAATCAATTAACTTAATTATGAATGTTCCCTCAATCTTAGATTATTACTACTATCATTATTGTGATCATATTGGATTCTCTCGAATGGTACGCCAACGGATAATCATATATAAAAGTTAAGTCCTTGCAGCATGAATTATTGATTCAATTATATCTTATTTTTTTACTACAATATAATTTATTAAAATTTAAGTAATCATGCCTTAATTCATTATAATATATGCACAAACAAATATATCCCAATAGCAGATACATTACCGATGTGTCTGATAATATATTTTCCAATTCAACATTGATGAACTAATTTAATTATACCAAAATTTATGTAAATGCACATTCATTTCAATATCGAGGAACATGTATAATCAAATTAGAAATTCAAGGCAACTTAAATGACATTTAAATATCAAGCACATTAATTAAAATATGAGAAAAGTGTGTATTGAATAATGTAAACATGACTCAATACATATATTGAAAAAATAATAAGACAAACCCTTTGACGACATACAAGATGACGGAAAAAAATTGTGGTCAAATGCCTTGAAAGGGAAATTGCACATATACCCTCTTGAGAAATCTCTCTCTCTCTCGATCAACTAGTGGAGATAGAGTGGGAGAGAGGATGTGGGAGAAAGATTAATATTGGAGAGGATATATATAGAGAGAGAGGGTCTAGTGAGCCCTGTGCTTATTTGAGCTTTTTAAGCACGGGTGATCATCCGTGTGATGATGATCTTGTGTTTCTGAGTAAAATTAGTTAATTTCCAAATTTAGCGCTAAGAATGAGTTGACATAATCACTCCCCGCATGTTACTCACAATTTAAATCCCTTTTTTGAGATGCAATTGTGTATTCATTAATTGTCGCATTGTTTTTTCCAAAAAAAACATGAGAATCTCCTCTTTCCTTCGGTGACAATCAAAATACGCTTCACGTTGAGTTACTGAAATAAATACAAAGTTACTTTTCATATATGTTTTTTATACAAGGTTACTGATTCCATTGCAAAATTATTGAAATAAATACATTGCTACTTTTCATGTATGTTTTTTATTCGCAAAGAAATACTGATAACATTTGTATAAGTTGCTTGCTATTTGTTGGTTGTTACTTGTCTTTCAATCATTCTTACTAATAGCAGTTGATAAAGTTACTAATATCAATACCGCAATTACTGATTGCAAATGTCCACATTACCGAACTCATTACAATTATTACTCAGTTGTGGTAAATATTGTCCATTTAATAATGAATAAATAAATTACTAATTACAGATGTTCATATTACTGAACTCATTCTGATTATTACTAAAGATATAGTTACTTAGTACTTCTGAATAATTGCTAGATAATTAAGTTGGAATATTACTGAAGTTATACGCACAATTACTGAATATTCATGTCCATGTTACCAACTCATTGTGATTAGTTACTGAAATTAAAGTTAGACATCAATTATTTATTTGGTAAATGCATTGGTTAATTGCCACTTTTATTAGTTACAGAATGATTTGTTCTTAATTTATTGTCAAATATGTTCTTATCGCTTCTTTATTCAATAAGTATGCAATGAGCATCAACACTTCTTATTTTTTTTCTTCCATGAAACATAAGTATCTGGACATCTGGCGTACCTGGAATAATAAATTGTCAGTAGCATTTGTAAAATGAATTAATAACTATGTAAGAGAAATATATATATACATGAAAAGTAAGAATTGTATTTATAATAATAACTCAATGCAAAGCATGGGTAATTTGATGAGCTACTTAAGTAACTTACTGAATTGACATCAACAAGATAAACTTCGGAATTCATATCAGTAATAATTCACTGTTTCGAAAGTAAGTAGACTCATTTTTGCGAAAAAAATCAGTAACTTTTAATTCTATATCAGCAACTAATTGTAAAGTACAAGTAAATATTCAAATTACTTAGGTAACTTGTAGTAGATTCATTTTTGCGAAAAAAATCAGTAACTTGTAATTCTATATCAGTAACTAATTGCAAAGTACAAGTAAATATTCAAGTTACTTAGGTAACTTGTAGAATGTTTATCAGTGATAATGAATATAAGTACAATAACTCAATATATCTTCAAAGTAACATATGAAAAGTAACAATTCTGTTAGTAATAGTAACATAAAATATATTAGAAGTAAATTAAGTAAATATATCAGTAACTCAGTATATCTTCAAAGTAACACATTAAAAGTAACAATTGTGTTAGCAATAGTAACATAAAATATCTTATAAGTAAATTATGTAAATACATCAGTAACTCGGTATTTTTTCAAAGTAATGCATGAAAAATAACAACTATGTTTACTGCAACTTTTTATTATATGAAATCAAAATACTTTCGATAAGAAAATAATTAGGACTATAGACCGTATATCAAAATGAATAAAAATTGATATTATAGACACCACTTTCTCATATTTCAATCATACTTCTCGAATAAATATTGCCTACGATAAAAAATATGCAGTATTCATAAAATAAATATTACTGAATTCATCATCTCACTCATTTTGATCCCAAAGCAAACACTGCTAATAAAATCAAAATATCATTAAAAAAACGAAATTATGATAGAAATAAGCGATTACATCATGAAATCGAATCGCATACCTCGCATCTTGCATTGGAACGAAACCAATGCCTTGCGTTGGAATGAAACGATAGGTTTTAGCAACCATATACATGTGCCTTCCACTTTCCAGAAACATAAAGCTATTTTTAGAAATGTTTTAATTTCCGATTTTATTTTATCTCCATATGAAAATCAGTTCCTATTTTACGGGGATTGAATCTTGTGGATGGACGGCTACAATTGGGTACTCATCCCAACTCTAATGGGTACATGTCTCATTTGATAAAAATCCTATATATATATATGGGATTTTACCCGGCAGATCCTATAAACTTTGTCAATTACCTCTACAACCTTTGGAACAACTTGATTCCCTCCTAGACCTTGTAAACCTGCTAACCTTTACCCTACAGACCCCGTGGTTAACCCCCATCCATTTACCCGTTAAAACTAACCGGATTATGCTATGTTCTTTTATATTATACGCATTTTATTTATCAAATTTACATTGAGTGCCACTCCCCCTCACCTCCTTCTCGTCAGACCCTATAAACTTTGCTCTGCCTTGCTCCCTCTCATGTCTTCTCCTCCTCCCTCTCTGCCACCACCTTTCCTCTCTCTCTGGATTCATACGACGGTTCCACCATTCCCCTCTCCCTGGGCACTCCCCCCCAATCCCTCATCATCCTCCTCGACACCGACAAACACCTCGTGTAGGTCCCCTGCACCGCCTCCTACTCCTACCTCAACCGCTCCTCCTCCGTTCTTCCTCCCCAAGCCCTCCTCCACCGCCTGCCTCGTCGGCTGTCGATTCCGCTCTCCACCTTCGCTTTCTCCTAATGCTCCTCCGACGTCTGCCCCGTGTACCTCCTCCTCTATGCCTCCGACTGCACCTGCGAAGCCCTCCTCTCTGATACCTTACGTATCGTCTCCATCATCCTCACTATCCTGGGCTCCGTTGTACATTGATGCTACTGGACCAGTAAGGCTCCGTACCTTCCTCGTTTGAGCTTCCACAATAGGTCTGAGCAGCTCGATAGCGAACACCTGAAGCGGAGATCCATCGTTCCTTCAGTGACCCATTCTGCGGAACCATCGTCCTCCTCGCTGCGTGAATCATCACTAGGTCGTCCACTATCATGCTCCCTGCAGATCCTCTTTGAACCATTCAACAACAACCACAACAGCTTCATCTCAGCGGGAGGGAGGTCATGTGCCAATGTTCCCCTTCCACCGTAGTTCTTCCTCACTAGACTTTCAGAACTACAACATCCATCGAACTCCTATTCATGTCACCAGAGAGTCGTGCAAATGGTTGAAGCTTAACACTCATTGAAGGAGTATACCACTTCGTCGGGAATTGAAAAAAGGAGGTTAGAGGTGCATCGCTTCATCCCAGCAAGCATTCACCTCTTCGCCTCATATTGCAGCCACTGCACGACCCTCCTACTCCAGATCTCCACTACGCTCATCCCCGACAGCCCAGCAAGCATTCACCTCTTCGCCTCATCTCACAGCCATCGCGCAACCCTCTTACTCCATATCTCCACCACGTTCATCCTCAGCAGCCCCCAAACATACCATTGGATTTGCTAGGGTTTGATTAACTCAACTTAAACCCAAGCTAGTTAACCCAAGCGGTCTCAAATTAACGACAAGGTCTGTGGGGTAAGATGGAGCAAGTTTACATGGCGGAGGAGGGGAATTAGGTTATTTCAAAGGTCGTGGAGGTAGTTGGTGAAGTTTATAGGGTCTGCCGGGTAAAAATTTCTATATATACAGGAAAAAAAGAGTATGCTCCCTGAGTGTAGCCAACTTACATGCTCCCACCCATTTTCCTCTGTATTTTTTTATTTTTCTGAAATGAAACTTATTAGAATTTAAATCACAATATGTCACCATGATATAATTCAAAATTCAACTTGATTCGAGACTTCTATCCCCTCCATCAAGACTGTCAAATTTTAACGGTATTAGAATTACTGAAATTGATTCCTTCAGATGGAAGACATAGGAGTCTCTGTTTTCGACGAAATTAGAATGACATGTTAGGGGGGTATAGTGTTGAATATGCATATTTTCACTTTCCATAAAAAAATAAAAAATAGGGTGAAAATGGGGGTATGTGCATCGCCATTTAACCTATATATATATATATATAGAGAGAGAGAGAGAGAGAGGAAAGGGATCCTACTCCATGGAGCAGGTAACTTACCTACTTCATTTTCATTTTTTCCACTTTTTTTATTTTTTTAAAATGCTTCTATGGATTTTCATATCTATATCCCTCAAATATGCCATTCAAATTTCATCAGAAACATAGACTCCTATGCCCTCCATCCAGAACATGTAAAATAAAAATACAACAAATCTAAGAACATTAAAATTGTCTATTCTGGACAGAGGGCATATGAGTCTTTATTTCTGATAAAATTTGAATGACATATTAGAGGGATATAATTATGAAAATTCATGGAGGTATTTTTCAAAATAATAAAAAAAGTGGAAAAAAAAGGGACGAGGCGTTGACGAGGTGTAACAGACGAAGCTGGAGGAGGACGATGAACGGGCTCCGTTGGATCTAGTGATCCATCGGCTCTGATGGAGGTGTTGTTTAAGGGTTATGATCAGATCAGAGGAGTGGATCGGGTGGTTGAGATGAGTGCGGAGATGATTTGATCAGGGATATGATTAGACAGTGGGAGATGGAGCGGAGATGGACGGTTGAGATGGGGGGTGGGAAGGAGCAGATCCGACGATCAGGAAAGCGTCGGGTGGCGGAAGGAGGACGGGCCACTTGAGCGGCCCAGAAGACGCCACGTGACCCAATCAAAAATTAGAAAAGCAAAAATAAAGCTAAATACAAGAGAATCAGTTAGAGGCGGAAGTAGGAAAACGTCAAAACATGAAAGTTGTTCGTCTCGATGAGATCTACAAGTTTCATGTTGGACGAAAAGTCCAAAGAGTTCATTCATACAAAAAAATATTTTGCAGATATTTTTAAGGGGTTAAAAGCACCGAATTTTGGGTTTGAATTGTTTTTGTATTTTTTTAGTCTTTTTAAGGGTTAGTGATATTATAGACAATTAATTCACTTAATTTTTAGGGATTTTTGATGAGAAAATAATTACAAAGAAAGTAATAGTAATTAAATACAATTAATTATGGGCTAATTATATACAATATGCATAATATAAAAATGAGGAATTATTGGTGATTTTTATTGGTTTATTTAAGCCAGGGGGTTTAATTAGTGACTTTTAGCATGATGAATACGGGATTCATCAGTGTGACACTCCCCTCTAGTCGTACACGCCACACGTACCCTCCGCACGCCGCCGCTACTGTGTGCGACACTCCTCTCCAGCCGTACACCGTCATCGCACGCGCGTCCTCCTGTCGCCGCCACCTGCCCCTGCTTCTCCTCCTTCCTTTGGGCTATATGACTCAAAACAAGAAGAGAAGAAGCCCTTTTTCCTTCTATTTTATTCACCTTTTGTTGTTGTCAATCTAAGTATAATTTATTTAAGATTTGAATCTTTGAAAAGTTAAATAATTTTGAGTATTCTCTTTGAAGTTTTCCCTTTTATTTTAATACTCACTGAAAATATTGCAAAAAGAAACCTCAATTTTATATTTTAGCATCTAAATCCTTGTTATGGATAGAACTTTTATTTTCTTAAATTTGAGTCAAGTTTAAAGTATTTTTTCTAATAACACTTTCTTTATTTTATGAAAACTACAAAGTTGTCCCTATTAATTATGCTTAATCCATTAATTGCAAGTCATCCCTTCAAGTATCTTTTACATGCATCCATACCCTTTATTTGTTGTTTGACAACGAAAAACATTATAAAAATCAGAAAAATTCTAGAAAATTCCCAAAAATATTTGGAAGCATTTCAATCATTTTAAAATAGGTTATACTTCCTTTTAAGCCTCTATAGCATACAAAAATAAGAACATTCTCATTTCCTTACTTTAGGAATCAAATCAAGATAGAAAATCAAATTAAATTGTGTTTAGCTTGCTAGGTTCTTGTGGATCGAACCTTGACTTGTTCACTTTGCTTTTTAATTAGTATTTTGATAAGTAGTTGTATTATTTCATTTGAATAGTCGAGATTAAGTGTGTGCACAACGAGTTGATAAAAATCAACTATTAAATCACACAAAATCTCGCTTTCATCAGCTTGACATTTTGAATATTAGTCTAGTAAACAAATGCTATTTATGTATGGAAAAGTCTTAAATTCCACCACATCTATTTGCAAAATCGTTCTTTTAACATTTACCGATTACTCTACTAATATTCTATCTTTAACATCTCGAGAAGTACCGTGATATTTAATTAGTATCGACGGATGAAATCAAGAGTGGCATCAACATGGTGGTTGATCTGGAAGAAACGATGCAAGATGACGTCCACAGATAGCTTTCAAAATATGTAAAAAATTGCTTAAGATATCTAAATTCTTTCATTGCACCTATTCAAGGAATATAAAATACTAATAGAAAAATAATACAATTGTTTACTGTAAAATTGTATTTCAATTTCATGATTACTATTTTGTTACTAACAAGGCTTACTTGAATGCAAAGCGGAGACTTAAAAAGTGAGGCTGGCACATATTCATAATCAACATGTTGATATCCACTAAAATCTCGGGACACCTTCTCTTAATGTTTATGTATTTTTTTGTCATAGTTAAATAACTTTTAAATTTTCTATTGTATGTAATGCTACTCTTATTTTCAAACGTGGAAATATCTTCTCCTCAGCTCCTCTCCGGTGGCAAACTTTGATAAATATTTTTTGATCTTTTCCTAAAAATAAAAACAAACGGTATATGCCTTCACCAGCCGCGGTATAATAAACCCTTCCAAGAAGAACTCGTACAAAAACCCTCTCCTCTCCTCCCCTCTTTCCCCGCTGCAGCCCAAAGCTCCGAAGCCATGAGAAGAGCATCGGCATCCTCACCCCTCTTCCTCCTCCTCTCCAGAACCCTCTTCTCCTCCGCCACTCCCCTCTCCGCCAGACGACCCATCCCCTCCACCACCCACCACCCACCGCCCACTACAACTCCCACCCCTCGTCCCCTCAAACCCACCCTCTTCCATCGTTTCCACAGCTATCCACTTCGCCGTTTCTCCGAAACCACCGAAAAGGCCCCGCCTTTCGACCCCGTCGACGCCTTCGAGGCCGCTACCACCACCAACGACATCCTCGCCGCCTTCGGAGTCCTGGAATCTCAATTGGGTCCTGACGACGTCGAGATCGGATTGGCCTGCTTGAAGGTGGGCCAGCATCTCGATTCAACTGGGCACCCGGATCAAGAAAAGGCACTGTCTTTCGCATGCCGGGCGCTCGAGATCCTCGAGCGGTCCAGCGACCGCCCGATCACGGTCGCCATGGCCCTGCATCTGTTGGGCTCCGTTAGCTACAATCTCCAGAGGTTCCGCGACAGCCTTGGGTACTTGAACAGAGCCAGCAGGGTCCTTGGCAAGATCGATGGTGAGGACAACGACGACGAGATCGACGTGAAGCCCGTGAAGCACGCTGTGGAGCTTCTTCTGGCAAACACGAAGACTGCGTTGGGGAGGAGGGAGGAGGCGATTGTCAATCTCAGGAACTGCTTGGAGATGAAGGAGTCAATGTTTGATCCCGACAGCCGGGAGGTGGGCGTCGCATACCGCGATCTCGCGGAGGCGTACATCGCGGTTCTGGACTTCAAGGAGGCGCTGCCGCTTTGCCTGAAGGCAGTAGACATCCACGAGAGGCTGCTGGGACGGAATTCCGTCGAGGTGGCGCACGACAGACGGCTGCTTGGGATCGTCTACTCCGGTCTTGAGGAGCACCAGAAGGCACTGGAGCAGAATCAGCTCTCTCAGAAGGTTATGAAGAACTGGGGTATGAATTTGGATATCCTCAATGCGGAGATCGAGGCCGCAAATATGCAGATCGCAATGGGGAAGTACAATGAGGCAGTCAGCACTTTGAAAGACGTTGCTCAAAAGGCAGACAAGTATAGCCACACTCGCGCATTGGTGTTTATTTCGATGGCCAAAGCGTTGTGCGCGCAGGAGAAGGTTGTGGATGCGAAGCGCTGCTTAGAGATCTCTTGCGAGATACTCGAAAAACAGGAGAGAAACAATCCACAAGAGGCTGCGGAGGGCTATGCAGATATAGCGGAGATTTATGAGAATATGAGCGAGTTTGAGACTGCTATACCGTTGCTCAAGAGAGCGGTTATGCTGTTTGAGAAACTCCCGCAGGAGCAGTATGCGGAGGCGAATGCCTCGGCCAGAATAGGATGGTTGATGCTTTTGACTGGGGAAGGTGCAAGAGGGGATACCATACTTGGAGAGTGCTGCTGAGAGGTTGAAGGAGAGTTTCGGCCCGAAGCATTATGCAGTTGGGTATATATATAACAACTTGGGAGCTGCATATATGGAGTTGGAGAGACCGCAGTCTGCTGCTCAGATGTTCTCGCTCGCAAAGGACATCATGGATGTTTCTTTAGGCCGACACCATGCTGATACCATCGGGGCGTGTCAGAATCTTGCTAATGCATATGATGCCATGGGCAAGTAAGAATTTGCATTCTTCCCGGCAGCTTAGTTTTTTTTATCGCAGTATTTTTTGAAGCTGGAATCTTGATTTGTATACATGATAATCAGGTTTTGAGAAATAAACAAACAAAATATGGCTACTGGACATAGGGTTAAAGTTGTCTTATAATCTTCTAAAAGTAATGGAAGAGGAAATCAAACTCTTTGCCATGACATATAATTACTTTGATCTTCTAATGTGCATGGGTCCTTGGCTCCGTGGGTGAGCATGATCATTGGTCTTTTCGACCCATGCATTATGGAGTTTGATTGCAAGAAGATTTGGGCTTGGGTCAAGCTAAGTTAATTTAGTCCACTAACTTAACCACACATGGGTCAATCTAACTGTGGAATTCCACATAAAGATAATTTCATGTTATGAAGAGGAGGCTTTGGGTACAGATTTGGAACCCTGGGGTCAATGATAAAAAGAATACACTACTGCACTGGTTAAAAATCGAAACAGGCAAAAAATAGGAAATAAGGAAAATCCGTAAATGCATCAAAACACCCCTCAAGTAGGAGCATTTCTATTGAGCATGCGTAACTTGGACGACAATATAGAGATGCGCTTTTGTGGAAGATCCTTTTTGAGGATGTCTTCTAGTTGGTCCTCAGTGGAGATGCGAGGAGTGCTCATCTTTTCTTATTGCACAAATTCTCTGATAAAATGACAGTAAACTCAATATATTTGATGCGTTCGTGATAAAAGGGATTAGAGGCAATATGAGTGACATAATTGTTATTGCAGTAATGGGAAACTTGAGTTTTAATAGAAAGTCCAACTCGTAAGAATGAGATGAGCTAATCGATCTTACAAGTTGCTTGGGTCATAGCTTTACACTATGCCTCTGCACTAGCTATGGAAACTACGCCTTACTTTTTACGCAATGTAACAAGGTTACCTCTAACAAACATGGTAAAACCGATTGTAGATCTTTTGTCCTTAGGCTATCTAGTATAATCTCGATGTGCATAGGAAATGGCATCGGTGCGTTTAAGTTACACAAGTCCTCTAGCTGAACTCTGCATGTATGTGAGAATAAGGTGAATACCATGCCTTTAATTGACTCTAGGATTCTCGATGCATCGGCTAACTTTGCTCATAATATATGATATGTTTGGTTTGATGATAGTAAGATACACAAGCTTTGACACCACACTTCTATACCTCTTGGTATCTTTAAATTCATCTTATGTAGTAATATCGTGTCGAGGCTTTACTGGATAGTTTTGATGAGTGATGACTTACAACAAAGTAAGCATGACTCCTAGAATGTCAAGACAATGCTTCAGTTGAGTGAGAAGAAATCCTCTAGAGTGTCGAGTTACTTCGATAGCAAAAAAATACTATAAGAGACTAATATCCTTAGTAAATAAACACTTCCTATATAATAACTTTGATCTCTAAGATCCCTCTACTATTGTCATTAGTAATAATGATATCGACATAGATGGCAAAAATAACAACACTGGACTTGGGCGGATGTTGCTTTTCGATTTAGAAGGTGTATAAAGTCGTGCACATATTCACGATCTTTGATTCATATATTGTCTCCACAAAGTATAGCATATTTGGAAGTGGAATATCCTGCTGCAAGTCAAGGAGTTCTCGTGGTTAATGATGTGTGGTGATAGACGCTCGGAGGGCCAATGCGAGTGGTTCTGTCAACGATATCATAGGCACTTGATGATGCAAGTCATCTATTTTTCTTGTAGCTCCTCCAAGGCATATTGGGTTGCAGCAGATTTAGACGTAGTTGAGATAGAGTGTTTCACAAATTTTGAGAACTCCATGGATAAGCATTGCCTTAGGGCAGATCTGTCATGATTTGGGCAACTGACATTATATGGATCTTGGAATTGGCCAAGAATGAGGCGATTTTTCGTGGTGAAAGGGTCTACGTAGAAAATGCTATAAAGTATGCCAAGATTCTTCGAGATTCTTGGTCTTTGTAATTTTATACGTTAACTTGCGAATATAAAGCAACCATGAGACCTACTATGCCCTCTGGATCTGAATGTTGGCCCGTGAACCATAGACATGTGCAGAGAATGGCATTAGCAGAAATGACTTGTGCTAAGGTGGATGTGTGGGTGTTGGAGTATTTGGTATATGCGCCTATTGAGTTGTAGATGCCCATCCAGTTGTTTAGTCCCACATTGTCCAGTGGTGGGACTTGGAGGCCCTATGGAGGCTATATAAGGAGCCCATGCCTCCTGTAACAGACGAGAAAGTCAATAGACAAACACAGCCCTTTGAGGCCTTCTCCCGTGGTTTCATCCCGCTCCTCACGGAGTAGGGTTCCACGTAAAATCCCACGTTCTCAATTTCTTTATCTTTATCCATATTTTCGCTTCCGCTTCTGATTTTCTGACATGGTATCAGAGCGTGTTCGATTCTTGGAGATTTGTTCTTGAATTGTTTTATGTATTTTTCGAGAGTCAGATTGTGATGAAGATTTATATGTGAGTTTGTTCGAGTTCTGCACGAGATCATTCAGCATCATACTATCATTGCTAGGGTTTCGTTTTTTGAAACCCTAGATATTTTGTCCAGAAGACGAGATCCAGATCTGAGCGGCTGTTCCTAGCGAAGCCGCATGCGGTGGCAAAGCTCTTGCCGCATCAGCCACTCTACAGGCAGTGCCGCCAAGCATCAACTCCAGGCAACAACAGAGAACCCTTGGGCACCGATCCCCAGGCACCAGAGGCATTTCCTTTTCCGTTTTTCTATCCCAGGCGGAGCCCTATTCCCATGGGCGGGCGCCTCCAGACGACGAGACTCAGACGGAGTCCCATCGAGCACCGCCCCAAAGATCAGGCGGCAGCAGTGCCACGCTCGCGTTGGTCTCCAGGCGCAAGACCCTCCTCTTCTCCAGCGATCCCCATGCACGCACCTCTTCTTCGCGCGAGATCTTCTATGCGTCAGCCATGAGGCGGCACCCCTGCCGCACCAGCCCCCATCGCCTCCCTGGTAGGGATGAGCATTGGGCCGGGCTAGCCCGACCCTGCCCGCAACCCGACCCGTTAAGCCCGGCCCGAACTCGAACCCGTTTAAATTTGGGCCGGGCTTGGGCCGAAAAAAAGAGCCCGTTTCTAAAACGGGCCGGGTTCGGGCTAAGTAGAGCACGACCCAAAGCCCGGCCCGAAAACCCGGCCCGAAACCTGGCCCGAAGCCCGATCCCAAACTTATGTAATATTTATATATATAATATTACTTTAACCTTATTCCCTCATGGCCCTCCCCAACCCAATCCCCCTCAAACCACATCTCCACTCTACAACGATACTACCATGCGCCAACATTTGAAAGTTTTGGAAAAAAATAAAATGTATATGAAAAATCACAAGTTTTTGAAGAGAAAAATTCAAACATTTCAAAGTTTTTTTTTTATCAAAATGCCATAGGGATGTCAAAATTCTTAGATTTATCACGAGTTTTTAAAAAAATAAAAAGTTTTTTAAAAAGACATTTCCATATCACCCATTGAATTAAGCATTTTAAAAAAAATCGAATGTTTTTAAAGGAAAAAAGCTATTGGGCCGGCTCGGCCCGAACCCGGCCCGTTTAACTTCGGGTCGGGTTCGGGTTCGGGCTGGCCCATCCATTTTTTTTCGAGCCGCAGCCGGCCCGAAACTCGAAAAAAATAAACGGGTTCGGGTTCGGGCCGATGCCCAGCCCGACCCGCCCGACCCGATAATCATCCCTACTCCATGGTACCGGCCCCCACTTTGATTTTCATCTCCAGCCGCAGAAGGCCGCGCGAGCGCCTCTCCTCGCGCGTGCACCCTTGGGCGGCGCGGTTCTCTCCAACTCGCGCACAGATGGAGGCGCGGTTTCATCACCCCACCACGCAGCTCCTGGCGATCCTTTGACTCCCGACGACGCTCCACTCAACCCCCCCAGCGCAGGAGGCGCTATTCCCTCCGCCATCGAGCCCTCGCGCAGCTGGCGCAGGGAGGCGCTGTCTCCAGCCCCAGAGCTCCTTTCTTGGCGGAGGAGCGGCCTTCCCATCGCGTGAGCGACACCAGGCGGATGGCCTCCAGGTCCTGGCAACACACTACAAGATTCGAAGGGGTTCCCATACGATGGGAACCCTAGTTTTCTCGAGGAAGCTCATCCGATGCCCTCATTTAAATGAGAAATAGGCTGGTCCACTTTATAAAAAAATGTGGGGGCTTAGTGACCCGAGAATATTTTGTGGAGCTTTTTAAGGGGCCAATGCAGGCCCGATGGCCTAGAGCAAAAAAGGGGAGGTGCAAATATAAAAAAGGGGGAGGGGGCCATAAAAAAACTTTTGGCTGTTTATGTCGGGCCACTTTTGTTTGGCCGAGAAAGTATGAAAAAAAGGGGATAAAAAAAATAAAAGAAGGCGTGTACATACAATAAAAAGTCGTACGCTAAAGTCCCCAAAAAAATGTTAAAAAAATGATTTTGAGAAGCCGATTTTTTTTTTGTAATCGGCTTATTTGATTTTGTGTTTTTCCCATATTATCATGTATTCTCCCAACTTTGTTGATGACATTTTCCTACAAGTATGGGAGAAAGGGGGAGTGTATGTAGAGTCACAGGTCTATTCAGATGTTCGAGATTCACATGCAGATTTACAGACCATTCAGATTGCAGACTCTACAGTTGTTCAGACTCGACGGTTGATTTCTGAGTCTCGAGATTCAGACACACACGAGTGTGCGGTCTTCAGTTTCGTGGTCCCCAAGGTTGCAAAAATCGGTAGTCGGTACTCGGTCGGTTGGGTCACTGACTAAGGATTAATCGGCAGTCGGACGACTAATCGGATTTAGTCGGACTTTAATCGGTTTTGAAATTTTTAGTTATTTTCAATATATAAATCATTTTTGTATACGTATTCTTACATATTTACATAGATTTGTACATTTTTTATATTATCATAATGAAACAAAAGAAGAAATTGAATTTAAATAAAACATTAAGTATATTAGAATAAGTTTGCTTTAAAAATAAAAAATAAATGGTATCTACAAGCAAAAATCGATCGACTAGTTGGCCTTAGTCGGAATTAGTCAGTACTCGGTCGGCCACACCACCGACTAGACTAGTCGGACCTACTAGTCGGGCTAGTCGGGGGATTTTTACAACAATGGTGGTCCCCATCATTCTTCTTGTTGTCAGGCCAGAGTTTTCATGTGAGCCATAGGGACTCCAGAGCAGAGGACCATTCCCCATGCCATTGAGGGCAAGGGTTTTCATGTGGTATCATAGGTACTCCAGAGTAGAGTATCATTCTCTGAGCTAGATGGGAAAGACCCAGTTCTCCTACAAGGAGACTTCAGGCGCAGTTTCAGACTCGATGGTCAGATTCTGAGTCTTCAGTTGACTCACACTCCAGCCCGTTCATCCTCCTCACCTGCACGACATGAGAAGCAACGTCCTCGACTGCATCAATGGGCGCGTTGGGTTGATATTGTCTGTAGTGTCCTGTAGCATTGAGTTGAGTTTCTTTTTGTTTGTCCAAACTGAGCATTGCATGCTCCAACTTGAGGGGGAGTGTTGGAGTATTTGGTATATGCGCCTATTGAGTTGTAGATGGGTAAATGGATCCCTCCAGGATCCATTTAGCCCATCCAGTTGTTTAGTCCCACATTGTCCAGTGATGGGACTTGGAGGCCCTGTGGAGGCTATATAAGGAGCCCCAAGCCTCCTGTAACAGACGAGAAAGTCAATTGACAAACACGACCCTTTGAGGTCTTCTCCCGTAATTTCGTCTCGCTCCTTACGGAGTAGGGTTCCACGTAAAATCCCGCGTTCTCAATTTCTTTATCTTTATCCATATTTTCGCTTCCGCTTCCGATTTTCTAACAGTGGGCACATACGTAAAGGTCGGATTCAGAGTGATGCAATCAGAAGGAAGGTTGATGTAGCTCTGATCGAGGATAAGATGCGAGAAAATCACTGAAGATGATTTGGCCATTTGCAAAGGAGGTCAGCTGAATCACCGATGAGGAGATGCGAGTTTTGAGATGTTGAGCCGGCTAAAAAGAGGGCGATGAAGGCTCAAGAAGTGTTTGAATGAGACAATACAAAGGGATATTAGTTTTTTGGATCTAAGCACAAGAATAACCCAAGATAGATCTGAATGGAGGCAAAGAATCCATGTAGTCGACCCTATTTAATGTGGGAAAAGGCTTTGTTGTTGTTATTGAACTTGCAAATATAAAGTTTTTGGGTGGGCATCTTCTCGACGCATTACCTTTAAAAAAACACTTCCAACATGTTTTTCGATAAAAATAAATTAATAGAAAAAGTTTGAAGAAAAGAGAGTCAATCTTAGTCGTAAACCTATCAAGCCAATATCTTGGGTCGTAAATAACCTTACGAAGTTGAGATACTCTCCCTTGATGGTGGAACTCGGGTGCTAAGACATATAAACCTCTTTATTAATTTCTATAAAGAAAATCATTCTTTACATCAAGTTGATATATTGGACAATTATTGTCAATAACAAGGGTTACTATACTTCAAACAGAAGACACCATTAAGCAACAAGAGAGAATGTCTCAAAGCAATTGACCTCATATGTCTCGGTGAAGACTTTGGCAATTCAGTTTATCTAGCGAGCCATATCGGGCATGTTTGATCATAAAGATCCATCTGCAAGCAGCATGAGTGGTGCATTTGGGCAAGGTAACATATCCTACCTTTGTAAATCAGGGCTTCCATCTCTTCATCCATAACATGCTTCCACTCCTATAAGAGTATCAATAAATTGCTTATTAATACTAGATAAACCTTCATTACTAGCAAAAAAGGTAGGGATGATAATTGGGATGTGCTAGCTCGGCCCAGCCCAAAAAGCCCGGCCCGACCCAAGACCAAATGTACATTTGGACCGGGCTTAGGCCAAATTTATAGGCCCAATTTTTTTGGGCCGGGCTCGGGCTTGGCTCGGCCCAACGTGACCCGACCCGAGGGCCCGAACCGATAGAATGCTCGATTTGTGGCTCATAAATCCGGCCCAAATATGGTACAATATATGCACGAAGCCCCCTACGGGCTTTGTTTCCACACTTTGTTCCCCAACTCCACACGAAAAACCTTAACTCCACGCCACCATGACGTCGTCCGTTCATCCACTGCAAGTGTCGCCACCCTGCGTGGCTGCGTATCCACCTCTGCCTCTAGGTCGTGTCTCCCCCGCCCCTCCACCGCTCCTGCAGTCCGCCGCCCCCTTCTTCCTCCCTTCTACTTGGTAGGTAGATCTGTTTCTATCTTTGCTCCCTAATCTTACTACTTTCCATCTTCTCAAAAAAATCTTATTAGTTTCCATCGTGAATGCTGCCACCATTTTTCTATAATTCGCTTGATTTGAAACACACTTGATCAGCTCGATTCAATCACTCCACCACTATGCACACTAACTCTTCTTCATAATTTTCTTTCACAACCAAATCACCTCCGGATCCATTACGGATCTGGGACTTTCTCCCTCACATTCCACTCTTGTATATGCGACGCCTGAACTGCAACCATCTTAGATCGAATCATTTGATGATTTTTTGCGTATTAGTTGCTGAGTTTCTTCATGCATATTTTACTGATTATAGTTTCCTTTATTTTTCCTTTTTCATGCACATGAACTTACAGAAAAAGTTTATACGGGTGAGTAGAATTTATGATTTTAATATTTTTATTTGTGGAACATATTCCAGTCTTCAGTTTTTTGACTCAAGAAGAGTAGACCTGCTTCTATATATATAGTTTCATGGCTTAACTGCCTAGTGACTAATCTAATTTTTGCAGGACAAAAAGTTTTCCTTCGGAAAAAAATAACGATTTTGAAAAACTTATACCAAGGACTACCGTCGATCGATGGAATTCAGCTTTTAAGAGCATGCTAACATAAATCATTCTCTAACGAAGAAGCCCTCCATTGTGATCTCATGGACCTTGATCAGATCTATTCGTGTTATATGGGCCGACCCGGCCCAAGTCCGACCCATAGGATTTGGGCCGGGCCTGGGCTTGGGCCAAAAAAAATTGTGGGCGTGGGCTAAGTCCATGGCCCGAATTTTTAAATGGATTAGGCATGGGCCCGACACAACCTGATCCATGCTCATCCCTAAAAATAGTACATAAGATGTAACGTACATCTGACTTCCTCAAGCAAATGGGAAGCTCAAGGGAGGGAGAAGGACATCGGTGAGCTTAGGCGGTTGGCATGTCTTGTGTGTTGGAGTATAAGTTGTATGTGTCACTTATGAGAGAGATGGGTAAATGGATCTCTCCAGAATCCATTTACCTCATCCAGAGTTTAGTCCCACATCTACCAGTTTGAAGATGTGGAGACTCAATGGGGGCTATATATAGACCCCCGCACTCCTTGTATTCAGATGATAAAGTTGAATGCATCATATGGCCCTTTGAGGCCTTCTCTCGTGGTTTCATCCCCCTCCTTAGGGAGTAGGGTTCCACGTAAAAATCCCGGTGTCCATAAAGTTTTATTCTTTTCTCTGATTTGCTTCCGCATGTTTATTTTCTAACATGGTATCAGAGCGGGTCGTTCTTGGTTAACTTTTGAAGAATTATCATTGGAGATTTTTTTAGTTATTGTTCAAGATCAATCGAGTTCGTGTTTTGAGTTATTGTTCGAGATTCAAGAGATTTTATTCTGTTTCTGCGATTCCTGGTGAACCCTAGTTTTTTAGATGGCAGTGACAACGAGGCTCCAGGCGGAGCTTCTCCTCCCCATGCATCGCAAAGGTCGAAGTGCATCTCATGGCGTACCTCCATCCCCGTATAATCATCCTGCTCTATGAGGCATCTTAGATCTGGCCCTTGATGGCCACAGTGGCGTATTAGTCTTCAGGGTTTCGAAACCCTAAATTAAAAAAAATCGAGAACATGCACATATCCTCCCATCCAGCCACATCACAGAGCGGCACCAATTCCTCCTCTCGCGCGCACCTCCTCCTCCGCAGGCGGCACGAGAGGACAATCTTCGAGTCCTCTAGGTGCTCCCTTGGGAGCCCCCCCCCCCCCCCCCCCGGGGAGGGTCTCCAGACGCGACTCCCAGTCGGCGGCTATTCACCCCAGCAACGGCACTCCAACATCTACCAAAGGGTCTCCAGGACTTGCTGCAATGCGTCCCTACGTGCGTGGGCGAACTCACCACCTCCTTGATCTTCTGGAGCGTGCGGTTGAGCCGGAACTGCTGTGCTGTGCTGGAAGGGCTCACGGACAGCTGCTTCAACAACCTGTTTCCCTTCCTGCCTCCAACACACGGAGACCCATCGCCGCCCTAGCACGAGAAAAACACGGCAACCCAGAGATCTTCCTCGCGCTCTCTCCAAGCCCTCCGACGACCGGCGATGCAGATCCTCTTCATCTTGTTCAGCGACGACGGCGATATCAGAGAGGGTTCCCACGATGGGAACACTAGGGCTTAGGCAGAAAAAGACTCGATGGCCCTTCCCTTTATAAAAAATTGAGAGATAGGGAAAGTGGTGGCCCTTTTTGGGGTGAATTAAAAAAAATTGTGCGGTAGTTATGTAAGCCCAAATGGGCTGAGAGTTCAGAGAAAAAATAAGGGACCTAAGTGGGCCGTGGCTTGTTTGCGAAAAAAGGTATTTGTTAAAAAAAGCGCATACAATAAAAAGCTGTACAAAAAAAATCTTTGCAAAAAAAGCAGAGAAAAACAAAAAAAAAAGATTGAATGACTTTAAAAATTTATTTGTGATGGCTACAAAATAAATTGGAAATAACCGAGAAAAAATGATTTGATTGAGAAAAGCCGAAAAAATATGACGGCTTATTTGGTTTCATGTTTTCCCCAATTTATTTGTCTTCTCCCAACTTGGTTGACGTTCATGTTTTCCTACAAGTATGGGAGAAAGGGGGAGTATATGTTGAGTCACAGGTCTTCTCCAGATGTCAGATTATCCAAACCAGCCAATTTCTGCCAGACTCTACAGTTGTCAGATGTTCAGACTTGACGTCAGATGTCTTTCGAGTCTTCAGTTTCATACATGCACTTGTTTGCGGTCTTTAATTCAGATGTGCACATGTTTGCCATCTTTTGTCGAGGACCAGCCGGTTTCTTCCAGACTCTACAGTTGTTAGATGTTCAGACTCGATGTTAGATGTCTTCTGAGTCTTCAGTTTCAGATACACACATGTATGCTGTCTTCTATTCAGATGTGCACGTGTTTGCCGTCTTTTGTCGTGGTCCCCATCATTCTTCTTGTGTTTCGACCAGAGTTTTCATGTGAGCCACATGGACTCAAGAATAGAGGACCATTCCCTATGCCATGTGGGCAAAGGTTTTCATGTGGTATCATATGGACTCCAGAGTAGAGTACCATTCTCTGTGCCAGTTGGGAGAGACCCAGTTCTCCGACGAGGAGGCTTCTTCAGACTCCATTCTCTAGCGACCGTGGACTCCGACGAGGATTACACTCCACGGCCTTTCAGTTCGGTCCTTTCAGAGATGGAGCAGTTGTCCACATGTTGTGGCGGGCCAGAGTACTCCGACGAGGAGACTCATTCCAGTTACAGTGACTCTGACGGGCGCAGTACAGAGCACATGCTCTCCAACGAGGAGATTCAGTTGACTCACACTCCAGCCCATTCGTCCTCCTCTCCTGCAAGACATGAGAAGCAACGTCCTTGATAACAACCGACAGTTGTGCGCGTTGAGTTGTTATTGTATGCAGTGTCATGTATTATGAGTTGTGTTTCTTTCTGTTTGTCCAAGCTGAGCATTGCATGCTCCAGCTTGAGGGGGAGTGTTGGAGTATTTGTTATATACGTCTTATGTGTGGGAGATGGGTAAATGGATCTCTCCAGGGTTCATTTACCCCATCCATGTGTTTAGTCCCACATCTACCAGTGGTGAGACTTGGAGGCTCCGTGGAGGCTATATAAGGAACCCCAGACCTTCGGTATCTATTGAGAAAGTTGAATGAAGCATATGTCCTGTTGAGGCCTTCTCCCGTGGTTTCATCCCGCTCCTTAGGGAGTAGGGTTCCACGTAAAAATCTTGGTGTTCCATGTTTCGTATTTCTATTCTTATGCTCTGTTTATCATTTTTGCTGCCGCATTCCTATTTTCTAACATTGTGGATGTCTCATCTTCCTACATAATAGATGTATAAGGTAAATGGATTGAGTCAAATACATTATTGCACCTATTGTGGTAGATATGGAGTGGTGGTGGAAACTTCAAGGGGATGTGATGCAGAAGGAAATCCGGCGACGACGTAAAATAATTTTATTTTTTGTGGATTTTCAGTGGAAGAATAATTGGGAGGGTTGAGAGAAGAAGCTCGTCGGGAAAACGAGGGGTTTGGAGGAGAGAAACATGAAGACCACGTGGGGAAGGAGAGAGACTAGAGAGAGAGAGAGATAAATCTCAATTTTTAATAACAACTGAACTCCCCTAAAACAATAGCCTATCATCCTTTATATAGGAGGGATGAGGTTACAAAAATAGAAACTCAAATTCAAATTCAAAACTACTTATCCTAATTTGACTCTAACCGACTAACTAATTTTGAAATTCAAATTGAAACTACTACTTTGAGATCACATGCGATCTCTTTTATTTGAATAAAATCACGACGACTCAAAATAAACGTAAATAAAATTAACGGATAAAAATATCAAGCCCTATATTTTAATTTTGTGCTGCATCAATTCTCCTCCGCTTGAAAAATTCGTCTCCCGACGAATTGCTTGATCTTCGAGGCACTGTGGGAGAATTCAATCTTGAAATTATAGCTTCAACTTCCCCAATTAGATCCTCTTCAACGTTACGTTTGTAATTTTGTCCAATTGGAGGGCGTCTCTGCAATTTTCGTACCCCTTCATTTAAAAATTTTTTGTAAGGGGTTTCCTTCCTTATGACCTTCAAATAAAAACTTTTATGAAGGTGGGTTTGCCCACAGTTTTTCCAATTCATATCCCTGAGAATAAGGGATTCGATTAAGGGCACCATGGCTAGTCTTTCTCCCGATGGATGGCGGCAGCGCACATGTGGAGGATCGTGGCGGTGGCACGCTGCTAGGGCAATGCGGTGGCGGCCCACGAGAAGGGGAGCTGGGCGGTGGTATCGGAGAACGGTGACAAGGAGGTTCTCGGTGTAGGAGAAGGAATTGACACGCGGGGGGATGGGTATCGTGACGAAGAGCGGGAGGGGAATGGCTAGCGTTGGGGGCGAGTAGGGGGAAGGGGCGGAAGTGTCAGGGCTGCAGGAGCACGGGCTGGAGTTGGCGGGAGGAAGGGGGTAAGAGGAGGGGTTGACAACGGGGGTGGCGGGAGGGGTCACTGGGACAGGGGGATTCGGCAGTGCGGGTGCAACGAGAGGGCCGACTGGGGGTTCGGGGGTAGCGATCAGGGGAGGGGCCAAGTGTGCGGGGGTGGCCCGTGGGGGTAGTAGCGGTAACGATGGGGGCGAACTGTCTAGGGTTTCGGGAGGTAGGGGCCGAAAGGAGGGGTGGGTAGCAACAGACGGGTTGGGTGGCTCACCGGAGGTGCAGGGAAGGTGAGGCGGGGCTGCAACGGGGCCGAGACAGTCGTCGGAGGTGATGTCGCCAATGGTGGCTGCTGAAGCGGCCTGGACTGCAAGCATATTGTTGAAGACGGCGATCTTTTCTTGGCCTTCATCGGGAATTTGGACGGAAGTTTCACCTACCCTTTTGCGGCATTCTCTTCCAGTTGACGCGTCAATGCTTCAACATTTCGTGGCTCTCGTATCCGTGACGCCAAAGCTTGCATATCGGCACAAACTTGGAGCATATTAGATAGTGCTTGTCTAACCTCAACACGCCATGCACGATCGTTGGAGTGAGATCTTTTGGATTTTTGTTCGCGTGAACGACAGGACGGATCACTAGATCGTGAGGACGATCTAGATGCCATGCTCTGATACCAATTGATGCAGAAGGAATCCGGCGACAGCGTAAAATAATTTTATTTTTTGTAGATTTCCGGTAGAAGAATAATTGGGAGGGTTGAGAGAAGAAGCTCGTCGGGAAAACGAGGGGTTTGGAGGAGAGAAACGTGAAGACCACGTGGGGAAGGAGAGAGACTAGAGAGAGAGATAAATCTCAGTTTTTAATAACAACTGAACTCCCCTAAAACAATAGC
This sequence comes from Ottelia alismoides, assembly GCA_037367405.1. Lineage (NCBI taxonomy): Eukaryota > Viridiplantae > Streptophyta > Magnoliopsida > Alismatales > Hydrocharitaceae > Ottelia > Ottelia alismoides. Next base: position 1,403,693 of record JAZKJV010005397.1, on the reverse strand, counting down.
CTATCATCCCTTTATATAGGAGGGATGAGGTTACAAAAATAGAAACTCAAATTCAAATTCAAAACTACTTATCCTAATTTGACTCTAACCGACTAACTAATTTTGAAATTCAAATTGAAACTACTACTTTGAGATCACAAGTGATCTCTTTTATTTGAATAAAATTACGACGACTCAAAATAAGCGTAAATAAAATTAACGGATAAAAATATCAAGCCCTATATTTTAATTTTGTGCTGCATCAGGATGTCACCAATAAGTTTAGTGAAGAAATTGATTTGTTCAAAAAAAGTAACATATGAAGAGGCAATATCAACAACCAACCAGGTCATAACACATATAGTCTTTCTAGAGTAATCCAAGAAGGCATTTTTGAGTATACAGGGATATAATTTTTCCTTATCCTGAAAGTTTTTTTTGAAGCTCTCCTTATCCTGAAAGTTACGAATGAAGGAAATGCAACCAAAAGTGCCTAGAGGTAAGGGAAAAAGGATTCTCACCAGGATGAGTGAGGAGAACAAAGTATTCCTACTAAGAACAAAGGCGTGAGCTCAATTGATCAAGTAGATGGCAATCGGTGTTGTTAAAGGCGAGATGCACTTTAAGGCGCTAGGGGGTACAAAACGCTCGAGGCACTATGCGCTCATCTAAACGCTCGAGGCACTATGCGCTCATCTAAACGCTCGCTTGAGAACAAGATGTCATGTAAATAAATAAATAAATTATGTGTGTCTATATGACATGTGCACATACACACTTGTGTATGTATGTGTAAGTGTAAATATATGTATGTATAATTATATTTCAATCTAAGCTCAATCCAATATATTTGTGGGTGTGTTTACATGCCCGTATATAAATGTGTATGTGTACATGTGTATATGTATGTGTATGTCTATGTGTATGTATGCATGTTTATACATGCTATCACCAAATTATATTTTACGATCAATACACTATTTATTAATGTTTATTTGTAATGTATGCATGTGCTTGCGTATCTATATATGCATATATTAAATATTTGTATTTGTGTATGTATTCACACGTATGTGTCACACACGTAGATATTTGTATACATGAGTATGTGTTTATGTATATGTGTCCGTGCATACATATGTATACATGTGCGTGTATGCATTTTTATTTATACATGTGTGTTTTGTCTATTTTTGTGCATGTATGTACTTATAGTACTTCAAACTTATATATATCTATGTAGAAGAATATATACTTTTTTGAGTCAAAAGTGTATGTACTATTTTAAACTAAAACATGGATGTATATGTATACATATATGTAATGAAAATGTGTGTATTACATATACATGTGTGTGCATATGTATAAGTAAGTGTGTTAATGATACTTAGAACTAATATATACATGTGTGTGCATATGTATAAGTATGTGTGTTAATGATACTTAGAATTAATATATATCTAATATAAGAACCTAAACATGGTTAAAATCACAAAAAGTTGGAAAAAAGCCATACTTTTGCCTCAGGCGCTTGGCTTGAGCGCCCAGAGACTCAAGCCAGACGCTCGTCTGAGCGGCGCCTGAGGCAAAACGTCTCGCTTGGAGGGAGGCAAGGTTTTAGGGTTTCGCCTTGCTCGGGTGCCTAGGCGAGCACCCAAAGGGCTTTTGACAACACTGGTGGCAACGAGGATAACATTACCTTGGAAGGTTTTAGAGACCTTCGTTTGAGTGAGAAAAGATTGAGCAAAATATCCAACATATGACATATCTTTCTTTGCACTACCCCATTTAATGCGAGGTATGTATGAAGGAGCGTTGTCAGGCAAATAAATGAAGATCATTCTACACAAACTCATAAGCATTGTCAGACATGAAAGTTCCAATATTTGTAGAAACGTTATCTTTATAATAGCAAATAATTTTCCTCAAAAAAAATATAAGAGCAATGAAAGTCATATATCAATTTTATTGATCTCTTCACGTTCCTTTATTAGGTAAACCAAAGAAGTTTTACTCTAATTCCAAATAAAAACAACGAATTATTTGTTACCACTCACGTGATGAATAAGACATGCTCCCCAAATTTCATAATGTACTGAATCAAAGGAGTAGAATGACATGATTCGGTTCTGTAAGAGGACACTTTATGACATGCTTTACACTCAAAAGGCTTCAGCGATATTAGTTTATGAAACATCTGAGAGGCCAATAGAGAACCCATATGCATATGCCATATGTAGCCTTATAAAAAATTGAGTCATCGTGAACATCAAGGTAGTAGAGATCGTCCTTTTCTTTATCCAACCAAAAATCTACATCGTCTGGATGTCCTTAAAATAGTAAGAGATGCCAAATATCATTCTACAATTGAGCTCTGTGCATAATCTATAAATAGATAATAAGCTCAAAGTCTGGTGCGCAAATTTTTTTGAAGAGTTTAAACTGGCTGAAAGTCCACGGCCTCAAATTTTTCTGAAATTCCACCGAATTTCTTTGAAATTTCCATTTCTCTAAGTCACCGAAATCGAAATCATTCCTTATTTCTTTTTCCAAGATTTCAACGAAATGTCAACGAAATTTCATCGAAATTGCATGTCGTTTCAACAAAACAACAATAACAAGGGAATCTACCCTTCACTTTCATCTAAATTTGCATATATTAATGAATGCTATGCAGTTCTACTATCATGTTGCAACCTTCCAAGTTTTGTGAGTGTAAGTATTTGCCTACTATCATGTTGGATATAGGTTATGATGTGAATGCTATGCAGTTTCTTGGTGTTAATTGATTTGTTTGTGTTTTATATAATATATATTTTATGATCACAAGCTATACAATGCATCTATTAGACATATATGTTAGAAAGATTTGTGCTTGTGTGTGTGTCTTATTTTATTTCTAAAATTAATTATTTTTCTAAGTTGAACGTATTTTGATTAGGTACAAGTTCTAAGTAATCATTCCGATCTTCAATTTCTTACGTAAGATATCATTTTGCTAGTACTCTCATTGACCTATATTTTTATCTGTTATTATTGCACGTATCACCGTTCTCTTTATGTTCCATTGGTGAAACTAATGACTTCTAATTTCGGTTCCAAATATGGTTCTCGTTCTGAGCAATATACAATTTTTTTTTCACTGTTGGAGCGATTGAATGGAAATCTAATGTAATATATCGTGTTAATATCTTATTGTTAGCAAAAAAATCTGTATATTTCTATCTTCTTTTATTGAGTTAAAGAATATTAGAACTCTTGATTTTAAGAAAAAGAGCTTTTACATAATTTTCCCAATTTTTGACTATTTCATTGAAATTCCACCGAATTTCTCTTTCCAAGCTTACCGAAACGAAAGTGAAATTCGACATTTAAGACCTTAGAAAAGTCAATGTTGCCAATCAAAGTTAGGGGAAAAAACACCATTTGCCAATCTATCCGATGTCACAATTGTAGATTGCTGAGATGAGGACATAAATCTCTTCACTAATCAAGTAAGTAGACACTCAAATCAATAATTTATGTAGTTACGGTAGTGGAGGCAGTGTGTACCACAATACTTGAAGTTGTGGCCAGGCTCACAATGGATATATGCTCAGGGGCAGAATTGCTCTGAAGAAGATGCATCACACATAAGTAATCTATAGAAGATAAATGAATAGTCTGACTTGACTTGTAAGAAGTATCCATTAGCTTACTTATATTTAGTGGGCAATCAGCTTTAGCAGAAGGTTTGTTGGTTGTAAGAGCTCTTCCAAATTTCATTCAACATTTGTTTGAAGGGTGGACCTGCATATGAATGTTGGCCCGTGAACCACAAACACGCGCTGAGAATGGCAGTACCAGGAATGAAAATGTTAAGGTGGATGTGTGGACACACACATAAAGATCGGATTCAGAATGCTGCAATCAGAAGGAAAGTTGGTGTATCTCCGATCGAGGATAAGATGCGAGAAAACCGCTTAAGGTGGTTTGGCCATTTGCAAAGGAGATCGACTGATGCACCAGTTAGGAGATGCGAGTTTTGGGAAGTTGAGCTGGCTAAGAGAGGGCGAGGAAAGCCCAGGAAGTGTTGGAATGAGACTATACGAAGGGTTTTTTGGATCTAAGTCCGAGATTGACCCAAGATAGATCTGAATGGAGGAAAAGAATCAATGTGGCCGACCCTACTTATTGCTTAATGAGGGAAATGGCTTTGTTGTTGTTGTATTTGTTTGAAGGGTGATTGGATCGATGGTAATGCACTCAAGGAGAATAATGACGTCTATGACCTCCTTATCCACCAAAGTGACAACCTCTACCATGAAATCTACACCGACTGCCTCTACCAACTAAGGTAAGGAACAATGTCCTTAGAAGTCTGCGAAGTAATAACAAAGATAAGTCATAAATAAGCTAAGGATGGAGTTAAGTAGCTGAAATCAACTAAAAATCACACATGTGTAAGGAATCGTGTGAGAAGTAAGAAACTGATCCTTTTCTGTGCGATAGTGAGGACTAAACCTTGTAAGAAATCTCTATGCTTGCAATCAACACATTGATTAACCTCCTTGTCACAACATGTCGGTTGAAAAATTGCAACCTTATTATAGAACCTTGTGATATGGGTTTAGAGCTGAAAGAGGGTGAGATTTCATGGGGAGATGGACCAAATACACAGGTGAATATTAATAGGATGAGATTTGGTTATTGTCGGGAGTAGGTCTAGGTTAATTCCTCATTTATGTGGTTGTCTCCTAGAACAAGAGATTGGCTGCAAGTTCCTTATAGAGCCATGTGATTTGGGTGTAGCCACTGGGAGATAGACCAAATACTTATATAAATAACAATAAGATGTGATTTAGTTATCTTTTGTGAGTAGGTCTAGGATATTTCCTCTCCTTGAATGTCTCCTAGAATAACAGATTGGTTGCAATAGATTGATTAACAATATTTGTCAACCAATTCGGTATTTGGTAGGTGTCTTGCAATCATGATTCATGGCTCAAACCTTGAGAGGACCATTGTGAGAACATATATTTTCTTTCAATGTGTCAATGAACACCTTCAAAATCCGAGCCTAGAGGACATGGTTTTCTGCCCCTTTGAGTTTGATAAAGGTCCCTTTTACCATAATTGTAGAGGTGGGAACAAGGAGCTTTGTCTAGGATGGAGTCATGATCATTGCGATTAACAAGAATGGTGATATTGAGAATAATATGTGGTCCACTCAAACATTTTGAGGGTTCGTGAGGGTAGACCTAACCATACACCCTAAAATACCTTGTGATCGTTCGAGAGACCTAGAATATTATTACATAGGTGGAGCAGAGCTCGACGATACTTAGAGTTTGGCTTTTGGTGTCGTTGGGGCTCGATACGTGTTGGCACATATGAACTGGCATTATCGTAGCCCTACGTTAGGCACTGATGTCTCTTAGGTACAACGTAGGGTGTTGGTATCATTAGGACCCGATCTGGCACCTCTCGACGTTTGCGCTTGGGTGCTGGCACCATTGGGTTGAGGGTGGATGGGTGGGGTAGGTCAAGAGGGTATTAAATGCTAGTCTAGGACAACCACTCTGATACCATGTAGAAAAAGGAAAGGGAATTCATGTTGAGAAAGAGGCTTTGTGTCTCTAATCTAGAAAGGAAATCTTAGAGCCAATGCTCGAATGTACATGAGCACCGTTAGGCTAAAAATTGAAACATGTTAAACTTACAAATAAGAAAAGGCGATAATCAAAGTTGCAAATATCGGTCGGTGCTTGGTCGGTTGGGTCACTGACAAGAATTAATATGCAGTCGACCGACTAAACAGATTTAGTCGGACTTTAGTCAGTTTTGTTTTTTTAATTATTTTAAATATATAAATCATTTTTACATATATTCTTATATATTTACATAAATTTGCATATTTCATATACTCCCATAACGAAATAAAAAATAACCGAACATTAAGCATATTAGATTAAGTTTACTTTATAAAAAAACATAAAAAGAGAAAAAAAAACATAGTACGGTTGCAAGAAACTACCGACTAGTCAATTAGCTAACTAGTGATCGATTAGTCCTAATCGAGTCAGCTACCCCCGACTCGAATAAACCAGCCGACTAAACAATCTAGTCATTGTTTTTCGCAAGCTTGGTCTTAATACATCAACATTAACTATTTTAAGTAACTGTACATTTTGCAACTAATCCATAGGTGGATATTTCTTTATCCCCACTCCCTTTCAAAAGTGGTCAATACTAACTATTTCAAGTAACTATACATTTTGCAACTATTCCATAGGTGGATATTTCTTTATCCCCACTCCCTTTCAAAAGTGGTCATTGAAGAAGATAAGTAATGTCATATGTTGCAAGATATGTGATGCAAATGAGAATTTGCGCGACGATGAAAATAAAATTTTAACGGTGGAATTTTTGGTGGAGAAGAAAATGGAGGGGTTGAGAGGAGAAAGCTCGTCGGAGAACGAGAGATTTGAGGAGGAAGAAGCGCGGAGATCGCGTGGGGAAGGAGAGAGACAAGAGAGAGACGGAGATAGAGATAAATCTCAAATTTTATATCAATCTGAACTTCCTCAATAACTAGTCTATCATCCCTTTATATAGGAGGGATGAGATTAAAAAAATAGAAATTCAAATTTAAACTAATTATCCTAATTTGACTCTAACCAACTAATTACGAAAATTCAAATATCTAACTAATTAATTGAGATCACATGCGATCTCGTTTATTTAATTAAAAATACGACGACTCAAATAAACGTAAATAAAATTAACGGATAAAAGTAGAGAAAAATGCGGCCCTATTTATCCTGTTCACGCTGTATCAATTCTCCTCCGCTTGAAAAATTCGTCTCCCGACGAATTGCTGGATCTGCAGGCTTGGAGGTTGATAAATTCGAATCAACGTTCCTGATCATCCCATGGAAGAACTGGTGTGGAGCAAATGGCGGAATCCATGCGTGCGTGGCGCGAGTGTTGGCGACGTTGGCGTCGTGGCGGAAGAGCAGGTGTGGCGCACATGCGAACATCCATCCGGGTTTCGTCCCTTTGACATGGTGCTCGAAGAACTGACGGGGCATCTTCATGACGAACAACTCGGCCTTTGGAGAGTACATAGCAAAGAAATAACACAAAGAGAGTAGAGGAGGAGATGTGTCCAATGAATTAAGCCATGGGGCCTTTAAATAGGTGAAACCCATGATCCTAATCCTATTTGGATAAGGAGACCTTCCAGATTTCTCTTTTTCAACCCTTCTTTTAAAATATTTCTGCTCCAGGGGGTTGGCATGCAAATTTCGTATCCCTTCAATCATGGCCTTCCAGTAAACGTTTTTATGAGGAGGGGTTTTCCGGCAATTTTTTCCATTCATATCCTTAATTTCCAGGGGCTCGGTTGTGACTGCATCCCTAACTAGTGTTAGGTTTTTTTCCTTCCGAACTAATTGGCGGCGGCAATAGGAACGGGGGAGGCGGCGTCCTCGAGCTCGTGCCCAGGTGTCCCGTGCGGCTGACGCTGCTCGCAAGGGTGGCGAGGCCGTTTGCAGTGGTGGTTCGCAAGGGTGGCTCTTAACCTTGTGGTCGTGGGTTCGAGCCCCACGGTGGGCGCCGGCAAAGGTGGGGAGGGGGCGATAGCTGGTAGCGACGGCGGGAGGGGGTGTTGGCGGTGGCGCGAGAGGCGCGAGGGTGGGGTCGGGAGTGGGTTTTGCTGGGGGTGAGGAGGTCGCGGCGGGAGGGGAAGCTGGGGTTGCGGGAGGGGACACGGGGGTTGGGGGGTGTATCGTGATGGGTCCGGGGGTGGTGGGAGGGGTTGACGGGGCGGGGGCTGGGGGAATCGGCGATGGCGCATAGAGGGCGGGAGGGGGCACTGGAGCTGTAGGGGATAGCGCGGGGGTGGCGGCGGGTGGGAGTGGCGGCGACGGGACTGGGGCCACAGGAGGGGGTACGGGGGTTAGGGGTTGTGCCTCAGGGGGTTGCGGGGGTATTGGGATAGGATGCAGGGGCTGGGAGGGGCACGAGGGCGGGGCTGGGCGGGATGTTGGGGGCACGGGGCGGGTGGAAGGGGCTGAATGTGGGGTTGGCAGGGGACCAAGGGTTTGGGGACTGCGGATGGGGAAGAATCCATTGAAGGCATGATCGTGGTCGTCGAGGAAGGCATGGGGAGTACCTGGAATGATTTGGGTGGTGTCAGGATAGCTGGCAGGTCATCGTTGTCACGATTTTTTTTCGGACAGCAAGCAGATCATTATTTTTACCTCTTGAAATGGCCTAGACAGCGAGTAAATCATCATCGACGACGAGTTTTTCTTCGTCAAAATCGGCTTTGGTAGTCGGAGACTTTGATTTGGCGACGTTTTCCTCTAGTTGGTGTGTTATTGCTTAAATATTCCGTGGCTCTCGCATTTGGGACGCCAAAACTTGCATGTCGGCACAAGCTTGGAGCATATTCGATAATGCTTATCTAACCTCGGCACGCCATGCATGGTCGTTGGAGCGAGATCCGTTGGACCTTTTGCGCGAACGTCTGGACGGATCGTCAGATCGTGAGGACGATCTGTAGACCATGCTCTGATACCAATTGATGCAAATGAGAATTTGCGCGACGATGAAAATAAAATTTTAACGGTGGAGAAAAAAATGGAGAGTTTGAGAGGAGAAAGCTCGTCGGAGAATGAGAGATTTGAGGAGGAAGAAGCGCGGAGATCGCGTGTGGAAGGAGAGAGACAAGAGAGAGACGGAGATAGAGATAAATCTCAAATTTTATATCAATCTGAACTCCCTCAATAACTAGTCTATCATCCCTTTATATAGGAGGGATGAGATTACAAAAATAGAAATTCAAATTTAAACTAATTATCCTAATTTGACTCTAACCGACTAATTACGAAAATTCAAATATCTAACTAATTAATTGAGATCACAGGCGATCTCGTTTATTTAATTAAAAATATGACGACTCAAATAAACGTAAATAAAATTAACGGATAAAAGTAGAGAAAAATGCGGCCCTATTTATCCAGTTCACGCTGCATCAATATGCAAGTGTTAGGTTTGGCCCCCATTTCTCCTCCATAGCTCGGAGAATCCCCACACTCCTCAAGGAACCGTTACTACGTTTGCCATGATGTCATTGATGTCACCCCCTACCTCGTGTGATCGGGTGAACATCTCCCCTAGGGATTGGCAAATGACAAGTTCGACGAGTTTTTTTTTTGACGCTCGCAAGTTCGACGAGTTGGTGCATATCATATTTTCCAACTCGATGAAGATCCATTGGATCACCTCACCAAGCTTCTCGTGGACATGCTAAGATACAAGCTTTCTTTGGGCTTACACAAGCTTAAACAGATCCTTGTTTTGTCAGTTGTATCCACTAACATGGGCATCCTATCCAACCATACATAAATACGATTAGGAACTTAGTTATTGGTTAGATTGCAACTTCAAGAACAGATTTGTCTACAGGTCCATCTTGGTTGAACTATTATGTGAAGTTGTCAAAGTAAAAAAGATAGGGCAGTAGAGTCCATTGAGAATCATCAATTGATTTTATTCTTTATGAATGTCTCGGACAAATTGCTAGGACAAATACAAGAGTTGAACGACTTTCAAACTTGTGTATTTAAAGGGTTAAAAGAGACATCATTATGGATGTGTCAATCACATGGCCTCAAATTTCAGCGAAATTCGGTCGAATTTCTATCGAATATCGATATCCAGTCGAAATCGAAATTTGACAGAAATGGCCGTAATGACCGAAATATGAGGGTCCTAGTACAAAAAATGACCGAAATGATCGAAATTTCGATCGAAATTTGACCAAAATTCCATCGAAATTCTATTTTGGTCGTCACCGAAATGGTGACCGAAACCGACATTTAAGACCTTGGTCAATCAAATGTACATTGAATTTTTTTAGTGTACGATAATCATTTTATTTTGATTAGCTGTTAGTATTGAATCTTGAATATGTTATTATTTGAGCTAGTTTTAAATGTATTGATCATATAAACCACATCATTCTTGAAGAAGCTCTTTAAGGATCGATCTCTGAAGGCAACTATGTTGGCGAAGCTTAGGAGTTGGTTGGCTGCAATGTCGCTGAACTCAATAAAGGCGTTGTAGAAGAGGTTGGTGGGGACCACGGTGAAGACTGAAGCTGACAATCATTAGGGAAGAGGATGCATAAGGCAAACTCGATGTCATGCTTTCGAGGTTCTTTCGCCGGGCATCGTGGATAGATGGTATGTCGTTGTTGGGGTTCTACGATTAGATTTACATGCTTTATAGGGGTTAGGATGTGAATGTGAAGTAGTATGCATGGGTTTAGATGTAAATTATAGGGGCATGCATGTAAATATCCCTTGTTTATTCAACTGTCATTCTAATTGACGGTAGATGACCGACTTTTGCAACCTTGTGAAGGATTGGGACTTGTTTGTGCCAATGATTGAAATCAATATCAATATCTTATCGGAGTGTTTGAAAATAGATATATAAGGGATATATCGGGATATATCAACGAGACCCATGGAATATCGAAAATGGCTACAAAATGATTTTCTCATAAACGAAGATCACCATTATTCTTGAAATGATAACATAAAAATACACTCTAATAGGCTATACTGAGGTGTATTAAGCATATTGTATCACACATATCGTAGTATCGTGTATAGAAGATCCTGTGAAATGTTGATCACTGACATTAGAAATGATGAAATAATGAATTCATTCAATAAGTTACATCTTTTGTAATAGATTTACATGCTTTATAGGGGTTAGGATGTGAATGTGAAGTAGTATGCATGGGTTTAGATGTAAATTATAGGGGCATGCATGTAAATATCCCTTTTTTATTCAACTGTCATTCTAATTGACGGTAGATGACCGACTTTTGCAACCTTGTGAAGGATTGGGACTTGTTTGTGCCAATGATTGAAATCGATATCAATATCATATCGGAGTGTTTGAAAATAGATATATAAGGGATATATCGGGATATATCAACGAGACCCATGGAATATCGAAAATGGCTAAAAAATGATTTTCTCATAAATGAAGATCACCATTATTCTTGAAATGATAACATAAAAATACACTCTAATAGGCTATACTGAGGTGTATTAAGCATATTGTATCACACATATCGTAATATCATGTATAGAAGATCCTGTGAAATGTTGACCACTGAGACATCAGAAATGATGAAATAATGAATTCATTCAATAAGTTACATCTTTTGTAATAATAAACGACCACATGTTCTAAAAAATAGATATGCATTTAAATTAATAACAAAATAAAATCTTATTTGAAGATGATCAAAATCAAGAGTTGCAGTGACAGATCCATATAACCTCCATTGTCTTCGCTCATGTCGTAAATAGATTCTTTGTATTCAAAATAAATCCCCCGTATTATATAGTAGTGCATAGCCTTGTAACCCATTATATGTCGCCTGCATTCATGTTCGTTTGTGTATGAGAGGATCCCGATGCGGTAATTAGTTGTCTACTATAGATAGAGTTGGTATCTCGGGTGGGGTGACGAGAACGAGAAGGAGCTTGAGAACTTTGTGATGATGACGATGATGAAGGATCTCTGTGGAGGGGGTGCTCATTCGGGAGGATGTTTCGCCATATTGGATTATTTGTTATTTGATCATATTTTGTTCAACTTTGTTCACCCTTCTCCTCTAATAGACTTGTGATCATACATGACACTTTTAACTGATATGATAAACACTTTCAACTGGGATAAACACTTTCAACTGGTACTCACCCCATGCGCATCCCTAGGTAGTAAGGCGCATGTCCTTGGTTGTAGATCTGCTAAGCGTGAAGCTAAACTTGTCTCATGCTGTAGAGGTTTTTTTCGACACCTTTTTATTTATCATCCTTTCCCATAGTTTCGTTGTATCACTGATGGACTCCTTATCCTTATAGTTTGCTCAAATTTTCTATAACTCTTTGTCCGGTACGTAATTAAATTTTGTAGTAACTATTACTCTGAAGTTGCTTATGCTAGTTATGTGCTCTTTAATAATGAGAGAAATATTAATTTGTATTTACAATGTTTTTGTACTTGAAGATGAACAAACATAAGTGCATATTAATTTTTGTACTTATCGAGTATCAGGGGGGGGATGGAGCGTTGGTGGAGAGCGAAGGCGAAGCGTGGGGAGTCGTCCGGAAACTCGGACCTGGGTGGTGCTGCTCCTTCGGGTGGGGATGACGCGAAGGGTAAGGGGATGATCTACGGGGTCGCTGCGGGGTCTCGGAGTGGGGAAGGTAGCGACGAGCGGCGGGTCGCGGAGGAGGCCTGGGTGAAAGTCTCGCATAAGAAGTCTGGGAAGCGGTGTTTCCGATGCGGCGATCGTGGTCACGTTGCTTCTTTCTGTTCTCTTCCTGCTCGTTGTTATGCATGCGGGAAGCCGGGTCATCGCCAAGCTTCATGTTGGCTCCTTCATGGTCGTAGCCCTCCTCAGTCCGGGTTGTTCTCTTCTTCGGGGCTTCCGCGGAGCATGTCGGCCGCTCGGTCGACATTCTCCGGCCCTGCTGCCTGGAGGGAGGCGCGCTCTTTCGCTCAGGTGGTGGCTCCTCGTATCTGTTCTTCGGGCGATGGTCTTCTTGGAGCAGGTGCAGAGGTGGGTGGTGATGTAGCCTCGGTTGAGGTGGGTGGTGATGTTGCTTCGTATCTACGCGCTATGCATGGTGCGGGTGTCGAGGTGGGTGCTGATGGTGCCGAGGAGGTTGGGCTGGCGGGAGTGGGGGATGCTTCTTCGGTGGGGGAAGGCGTGCAACGCGAGAACGTACTTGGGAAGGCGGTGCATGGGTTGGGGGTGCTTGATGAGGGCCGACGTGTCGGGGCAGTGGGGGTAGCTCGTCGACGCAACGTGGCCTGGGATGTTGTCAGTTCTCATCTTCTTGGCTTCCTGGGTCCCCTCTTCCGTGGGGATTTTCTTGTTTTGGACTCTTCTCGTTGCTGTGTGCGTGGCCTTTCCCTGGATCAACGGGATAGGCTTCTACGAAATGGGTCTACCGAAGACGTCGCCTGGAGATTGGTTCGAGTAGCGGATGGTGCTTTTTCTGACACTGATGTGTGTGTGGCGGAGCTTCGTGGTGTTCCCTTCCTCTCTAGGAATGTCCCTTGCCTCGGTAAGGCATTCTGACGATGGGGGGAGATTTTGGCGGTCGTGGACGACGGTCTTGCGCCGGAGGCGGATTGGAAGGTTACCCGGGTCCTCATGGAGTGCAGCAAGAGTTTTCTCCATGGTGCGCCTGGCAAGATTTTCTTTGGTTCTCTAAAGGTTGGCCGGTGGCGGTTCAAGGTGGAGCTGTCCATCGTCGCCCCTTTGCCGGCGTCGGTGGCTGATGCTGGTCGGGTGGCTTTCCTGGCCGGTTCGCTCGGCTCGGGGGCAGGGGGCGACGCTTCGCCTTTGGGTTGCCAGCTGGCGCGTTTCGGGGATTTTTCCGAAGCGTCGCATCCCATGCATGACTCTTCTGCTTCATTCGACGTGCCTCTTCGGTTTCCGTGCCTTTCATCTGCAAGTCCCTACTTCTCCGAGTTGAGGGCGTCCGAGGTGGATTCCTTTCATCTTTCTCGTCCGGTCTTGTCGGCTACTGCGTTGCATTTTCGATACTCGGGTCCTTTGGCGGGTCGCGGACCTTTGGACGCTGGCGGGTCTCTCACTTTCGGATCTTGGCCGCGAGCCTTGCTTTAGAATGCCCCGTTTATCTTTCCCGAATCTGATGCGGTTAAGTGCGGGATCTTTCAGACTTGGTGGGGAATCAGACGGCGATGGCTAATATTGCTTCCCCCTTGGGGGGCTCCTCGGCCGTGGCTGATGCCTCCCCCTTGGGGGCCTCTTCGGACGTGGCTGATGTTTCCGACGGGGGGGGGGGTCTATCTGACAGGCGCTCGGGGAAGAGGTACAGGAGGCGTAAAAGCTACCGACAGGGCTCTTTGGTGAGGCATTCCTGTGCGACTCAGCGGGAAGCCGTGGCGGAAGCTGCTGGTCTCAGTGGCCTTGGGGGATCTTCTGCTGGTTTTTAATGAAGGTTCTTTCTTGGAATGTTAGGGGCCTTGGGGAGGCCGATAAGCGTCGTTCTTTGGGCTCGCGTTTATCCGAGTGGTGCTGTGATATTGCTCTTATCCAAGAAACTAAATTGAGAGGTGTCGATGATACCATCTGGCGCTCTTTTGGTGCGGTTCTACGGACGAATTCCGAGCGGTGGATGCGGTGGGCTCGGCAGGGGGTTTTTTGATTGCTTGGCATTCTGCGATGTTCTCTTTCAACTCGATTCTGGCGGGGAGACATATGATCTCGGTAGTTTTGACTTGGGCTAAGACTCTTGAGCCTTTGGTGTTTTCTTGTATTTATACCCCAACTTGTCATGTCCTGAGGAAGGATTTGTGGGAGGACCTTCGCGCGGCGGCTTCTATGTTCGGGGGACTTCCTTGGCTCTTGGGGGGCGACTTCAATGTCACGCTCCACTCTTCTGATCGCCCCCGGGGCAGGGGTGACCAGGATCCGGGGTCGCTTGATTTTATTGAGATTTTGGACGAGCTTGCACTGGAAGGAAATACCGGTATCGATATCGTTTCGATACAATGTCGATACCGATATATCGCCGATATATCGACGCATATCGCCGAAACCCGGTATCCACCAAGGCATTTTCTTCTGTCGATATCCGATATCGTCCATATCGGCGATATATCGGTGACCTGTCGATACCGATATATCGCCGATATATCGACGATATATCGCGATATGGCGATCCCTCTGGAGGGCTTGGTCCCTCATGACATCTCTTACACTTGGAGGAATAATTCTACCCGTTCTAGAATCGATCGTTTCTTGGCCTCTGGGAAGCTGTTGGAGGCTTTCCCTCTTTGCGCGGTGTCTTCTCGCCCCCGCTCTTTCTCCGATCATAATCCCATTTTGTGGGAGCCTGGTGAGGGTCATCGGCCGCGGGGTCTTTTCTGCTATGAGAAATGCTGGCTATTGGAGCCTAACTTCAAGGAGGTGGTGCAGGAGCATTGTGCTCATGCCTCGGTTATGGGATCTGCGGCTCACAGACTTGACCAGAAGCTTGCGTCGTTGCGCAAAGTGCTTGCAGGCTTCAAGAAGGAATCCAGGTTGGCGCGTATTGCTATCCGGGCGGCGGCGGAGGAGGTCATCACGCGCCTTGATCAGACGGAGAACGAACGGGACCTTTTGCCTGAGGAGCTTCACGATCGGCTCTCTGCTCAGCTTCAGGTTGCGGCGGAGGACAAGAAAAGAAACATTGAATGGCGGTAGCGGTCGCGTTTGAAATGACTCAATGAGGGTGACGCGAATACGGCCTTCTTTCACCGTGTGGCTAGTAGCAGAAAGTGTGCTAATTTGATGCGGGGTATCTCTTTTAATGGCGTTCAGGTCTGCGGGGAGAGGGAGATGAGGATTGCCATTGTGGATCATTTCAAGCACTTCTCCTCGATTTGCTCCCCGCGTCGGTGGCGTTGGCTGGGTCTTGGGGCGCCTTCTCTGTCGGCCTCCGATTCTGGGCTCTTAACTCGACCTATCTCTTTGGCGGAGGTTAAGGAGGCTGTGTGGGACTTAAATGGTGATTCTTCCTCGGGTCCCGATGGCTTCTCGGTGGCATTTTATCGTGATTTCTGGGAGCTGGTGGCTGGTGATGTTATGGAGGTGGTGTCCGAATTTTGTGCGGGTAACTCTGGCTTTGATCGGATTAATAGGGCCAACATTGTTTTGATCCCTAAATCCTCGGTGCCACAACGTATCGAGGATTATCGGCCTATCACCGTCTCTAATAGCATTTACCTTATTGTTGCTAAAGTTTTAGCCAGACGCTTGGCTCGGGTTTTGGACTCTGTTGTCTCTCCGGCCCAGGCCGCCTTTATTAAGGGCCGGCAGATTGCGGATTGCATTGCGGTTGCCTCAGAATTGGTCGCTGAATGGAAGAAAGATCATAAGAAGGGGGTTCTTTGGAAGGTCGATTTTGCTAAGGCATACGACTGCTTGGAGTGGCGGTTTTTGTGGTCTGTCCTGAGAAGGCGCGGTTTCCCTGAGATGTGGATTTCGTGGATGCGTAGGTGCGTCTCAACCGTCTCCCTCTCGGTGCTGATCAATGGCCGGGCGGTCGATGGTTTTTTCCAGCCAAGAAGGGGAGTGCGCCAGGGGTGTCCCCTCGCTCCCCTCCTTTTTGTGTTGGCCTCGGATGTTCTCGCGCGTATGGTGGACCGCATTATTGAGGCTGGGCTGACTAACGGTTTCTGTAAGGGCAATCTCTGTGTGCCCTTGATCCAATTTGCGGACGATACAATATGTTTTATTGAGGGTGGTACTGCTGAGGTCTCCGGTATGGCGACCACTCTTGCCCTGTTCAGCGAATTGTCGGGATTGATGATTAATGGTTTTAAATCCAAAGTGGTTCCCTTCGGCTTGTCGCACGAGGAGGCGGCGGAGTGCGGTCAGTTGCTGGGATCTCCTCCTGGCGAGCTTCCTATTGATTATCTTGGCTTACCTTTGGTGGTGGGTCGGGCCAGGATCCGGGATTGGCGCTTGATTGTTGAGCGCGTGGAAACGCGCCTTGCTGGTTGGCGCGTGGCTTTGCTCTCTAGAGGGGGGCGTCTTGTTCTTCTTAAGTCTGTGCTCTCCTCTATCCCGATTTATTTCCTCTCTGTTCGTCGTATGCCGGCGGGGATTCGTTTGAGGATTGAACGTTGTATGCGGCGCTTTCTCTGGGGGAGGAAGGGGGAGGAGGGTAGGGGTCTTCATCTTGTCGCTTGGTATGAAGTTACTAATTCTAAGCGATTTGGTGGGCTGGGTGTGCGGAGGTTGGAGGTGGTGAATGATGCTCTTTTACTCAAGTGGGTGAGTAGAATCTGGGGGAAGGGTGATAACTTCTTTATCTCTGTTCTCAGGGAGTTCTTGGGCGATGACAGGCTGGGGTTGGCGCGACGAGCCCACAACGTTCATCATTCTCCTTTTTGGCGTAATGTGCTGGATGCCTTTGCGAGGAATGTTTCGCTGTTTACTCCGGTGCTGGGGAAGGGGGACTCTTTCAAGTTTTGGCTTGATGATTGGTCGGGAAGAGGTCCTTTGCAGGTGCGGTTCCCGCGCTTGTTTGCCTTAGCGTCTCATAAAGATGCGTCGGTTGCCGATTGTTGGTTGGATGGTTGCTGGTGTCCGCGCTTTATCGCGAACTTCTCGGATCAGCGATTTGACAATTTTGTTTCCCTGTTGGATGCCCTTCGTGACATTGCTAGGCCGAACGAGGGTGTGGATCATTGGAGTTGGAAGGATGGTCCCTTCTCCACGCGCAAGGCTTATCGGGCGTTGGCTACTCCACTTTCTCCCGATGATGCTCTTCTTGTGCGTGATTGTAGGTTCTTGTGGGGCCTGTGGCTGCCGTAGCGCATTGGTGTCTTCCTTTGGCTTCTTCGCAGACGGAGGCTGATGACGCGAGATCGCTGTGCTCGTTTATTCCTTAACATCAATGCCAACTGTATCCTCTGTAATGCGGAGGTGGAAACTATTGATCACCTTTTCTTCGGGTGCCACTTAGTTCGTGGGATCTGGGATGATTTGCCTTGGGCACGCTCGGACAACCTTTCTGCTTTGTGCGAGACTCTTTGGAGCAACATGAACAGGGCTAGTAGGGATTTCTTGGCCCCCATTGCAAGGCTGTGGTGCATTTGGCTGGGAAGGAACGATGCTCTCTTCTCCGGACAACGGTTCTACCGGGAAAATATTCTTATCCTTTGCTCGCACTTTCTCGATGACTGGTGTACTGTATAGGCTTTGGGTCTTGTTTTTGCGGGCTGGCATTGTTTGTTTGCTATTCCTTTTCCTCTTTTCTTTTTTCTTCTCTTTTTCTCCCCCCTTCTCCCCTTCGTTGTAATTACCTCTTCTATTTTTCCTTTGTATATTTTTGGGGCGAACACAATGAGTGTCTCCCCCTTTTTTGAGCCTCAAAAAAATTGTACTTATCACCCTATTTTAAAATTGGGAGATGCAGAAGTAGAGGTTGAGATCACACAAATGCAATTCCACCAACCCCAGCCTCGTAAACATCTGCAATCCATGTTTCTCCATGCAAGTCTATATGATATATAATGATTATTTCCACCTATAATCATGGTATTAGTTTCTAATATTGAAATAATTATTTGAAGGTGGACAGTCATATCTTGATTGATGAATGAAGTTTTCTTGCATAACTGCTCCATATTGTTTATCTTTCTTTTTCCCATATTCTTCATTTGAAAGTTCAGTTTTAATTGTTGGCGACACTTTTTGGTTCCTGCAGCCTTGATCTTGCCTTGGAATTCCAAAAACAAGCAGTTGATGCTTGGGGAAAGCATGGACCTACTGGTGCAGAAAACCTTCAAGCAGCTAAGAGACGTCTCCAGGAAATTGAGAAGAATATGACTAAAAAGGTCCTTGATGTCTGGCAAGATGAAATAACTAAGCTAAAAGAGAAACGCATAGAGGCCAGCCCACATGGCGCAATGCCACAAGGTGCTGAGAAAGCACCTTTTGCTGGGGACAAAGCTAACAGCAGCCCTTCTCGAACTTATTAAAAAATGATGGTTAGTGGGGTTAATGGCTTTATTCCTACTATTACGGTGGTTTATACATTTATTTCTTCATATGAGATTTTGAGAGGCTTACATCTAAGTTTTTTGTGCAATTATATTTTCCATTCTTTGTAAAACCTACTGAATTTTCTGCAGATAACCTGCTTATGTTGGTAAACATTATGGGTTGTTCACTGCTAATATATCTCAGCATGTTAATTGTTTGTTGGTACCTTGCAATCCATGTGCCAAGTTCTTGATGAACTCTGCTTGAACAATAAACTGATTTTTTTTCTTTTCAAGTTTAAAAAGGATGTACCCACTTAAATGGTTTGGCGATAATGCAGTGTAGCCTTCACCCAAAATAGCAGGGTTCGACCCCCCTCCCCCCTCTTATGGGGGTTGCGTTAGGCAGCCGACAGCCACGTAAAAATAATCAAATCTTTCAGCATGGATTTGAGCAAGAATCCATGTTGTCTATCCTACTTATAGTGGGAGAAGGTTTTGCCAAATTTCAAGTTTAAAAAGGTTGACTACTGCCAATCTATGGTCATCCCATAAAGAACTTCCTCCAGTGGCTTTACCTCAGAAAACAACCCTGATTTTTTGTTCCCTTACCTTACCTATCATATAACCCTGCTTTTTCTTCTGTTTTTTGTTCCCTCCATATCTCTTTCCTCAACTTCAAAAAAGAGAGACCAATGCCTTTTCTGCCAATACATCATTGACCACCAACCCAAGTTCTATTTTAGATAGAACATGTAGAGAAAAAGTAAAGATAATTTATGTTTTTATCTCTGAATTCATATATCACCTTAGACATTGGAATTTGTTAGAAAATAAGAATGCGGAAACGTATCAGAAATAAAGGATAAAGAACAATGAAGAACGCGGGATTTTACATGGAATCCTACTCCTTAAGGAGTGGGATGAAACCACAGAGAAGGCCTCAAAGGGTCATATGTTGCATTGCACTTTATCAGCTGATACAGAGGGTGAGGGGTTTCTTATATAGCCCTCACCGAGTCGCCACATCCCACGGACGGTCGGTGTGGGACTAAACAATAAGATGTGGTAAATGGATCCGGGAGGGATCCATTTACCCATCTATCACATAAGTGACACATACTCAACATACTCCAACACTCCCCCTCAAGCTGGAGCATGCAATGCTCGGCTTGGACAAACAGAAAGAAATCACTCAAACTCAAGCTACAGGACACTACATACAATATTAACTCAACGCGCACAACTGTCGGCTGCTGTCGAGGACGTTGCTTCTCATGCCGTGCATGTGAGAAGGAACAAACGGGCTAGAGTGTGAGTTAAACTGAATCTCCTCGTCGGAGAACATGTGCTTTGTACTGCGCCTATCGTAGTCACTGCAACTGAAATGAGTCTCCTCGTCGAAGTACTCTGGCCCGCCACATCATGTGGACAACTGCTCCATCTCTCTGAAGGGCCGAACTGAAAAAATCATGGAGACATCCTCGTCGGAGTTCACGGTCGCTGGAGAATGGAGTCTGAAAAGTCTCCTCATCGGAGAACTAGGTCTCTCCCATATTGGCTCAGAGAATGGGATCTCTACTCTGAAGTCCCTATGAAACCACATGAAAACCTTGGCCCACATGGCATAGGGAATGAGATATCTACTATGGAGTTCCTATAGAACACATGAAAACTTTGAGACCAAAAACAAAAGATGGAGACCACAAACTGACGATCGCATACATGTGCGTGTCTGAAAAGGAGTCTCTATCTGGAGAACTCAAAGAAAATGAGCCACTCAAATATGGAGTGCCTCGAACTTGGACTCTGAACCAATCCACAGAGTTTGAAACTGAACTGTAGAGTCTGAAAAATTTGGCTGGTCTAGAGAATCTGAATCCGACCTGTGACTCTACACAATACTCCTCCTTTCTCCCATACTTGTCGGAACACAATGACATCGACAAAGTTGGGAAAAGACATGAAGAACGGGGAGGAAACAAGAAATCAATAAGACGCCACAAATTTTCTCAATTTTCAAAAAAATTCGTTTTTCCTTTTTTAAATCATCATTTTTTTATCGCCCATTTCCTTCTCCTTTTATTTTATAATAGCTGTCTCTTGCATTTTCTCACATACGATTTTTTTGTGCGCACCACTTTTTTGAAGAAATTGTTCCTTTTTTTATCATTCTCACGTCCTCACTTCCCCTTTTTTTCATGAGCCCCCTCTTTCCTTTTTTTCTTGGTAACGGATGGGCACATTGAGCTCAAACAAGAGAATTTTTCTAAGAAGACGACCCAACTGGACCCTCTTTTTTTATTTAGGGTTCCCAGTGGAATCCTTTTCCACAAAGATCGCCGCCCCTCGACGAGGGTTTTCTGCTGCTGAAAAATATGGTTGGTATGGAGAATCTGAATCCGACCTATGAGTCTACACAATACTCCCCCTTTCTCTCATACTTGTCGGAACACAATGACATCGACAAAGTTGGGAGAAGATATGAAGAATGGGGAGGAAACAAGAAACCAATAAACCGTCACAAATTTTCTCGGCTTCCAAAAAATTTCCTTTTTCCTTTTTTAAATCATCATTTTTTATCGGCTATTTCCTTCTCTTTTTATTTTTTAATAGTCATCTCTTTCATTTTCTCGCGTATGTTTTTATTTTGTATGCACATCTTTTTTTGAAGAAATTCTCCCCCTTTTTTTACCATTCTCACGGCCTCACTTCCCCCCATTTTTTCATGAGCCCCTCTCTCCTTTTTTTCTTGGTAACGGATGGGCACATTGGGCCCAAACAAGAGAATTTTTTCTAAGAACACGACCCAACTGGGCCCTCCTTTTTTTTATTTAGGGTTCCCAGTGGAACCCTTTTCCTCAAAGATCGTCGCCCATCGATGAGGGTTTTTTGCTGCATATAGCCGCCGCTGCCCGTGG
Source organism: Ottelia alismoides (assembly GCA_037367405.1). Taxonomy (NCBI): domain Eukaryota; kingdom Viridiplantae; phylum Streptophyta; class Magnoliopsida; order Alismatales; family Hydrocharitaceae; genus Ottelia; species Ottelia alismoides. The sequence continues at coordinate 1,382,202 of JAZKJV010005397.1, read as the reverse complement.
AGCACGATGGGGCTCCTGCGATGGAGATGAGGGGAACGGGAGCCCCCCCCGTTAAAGCACGTCGCCTGCTGATGGGAGAATCTTCAAGGGCATCTCGCGTCGCCTGCACAAGATCTGAGAGGAGAGGAGGAGCACCACCATCGAGGAACTCGCCTGGAGGTAGGGCGCGAGGGAGACACGCTTGGAGATGCGACGGTGCTGCCTAGAAGATGAGGGCGCCTGGAGGTAGGGTGTGAGGGCTTCTGGGACTTGAAGCGGCTCTGCCTATGGTTGTGCGGTGCTGCCTGGAAAGGAACCTCCTTCTGGAGGAGCTGTGAGGGCTCGCGCCGCTTGTGCGAGTTGAAGTGAGGTTCCGTAGGACTTGAAGAGAAGTGCAGAACTTTCGGTGCTGCCGCCTGGGTGTTGGAGAGAATGGGATTTTGGAATCCTACATGGATATGTGCCGCCATTGCCGAGAGAAGAGGAACTGGAGCTGTGCCGCCGAGATCAGGGCTCCGCCTGGGATCACATGGAGCATGGACCGGAGATGTGCGCGCCTCCAATCTGGAGAGAGGAGGAAGGGCGGCCTGGTGCAGCTTGGAGGGTCGCCACTTGGGGATGAAGAACATGCCCGTGATGGGGCATCACCGGCGTCACCTGGAACTTGATACTAAAAAAATATGAACAGATCTGGAATAACACTTAAAGAGTTTGCAAATACAGGGTTTCAAGAAATCCCTAATGATTGAAGCTCGAACTTGACCGATCTTGAACAATAAAAATAATCTTCAAAAAATAAATATTCAAAATCAACCAAGAATGACCCGTTCTGATACCATGTTAGAAAATAAGAATGCGGAAGCGTATCGGAAATAAAGGATGAAGAACAATGGAGAATGCGAGATTTTACGTGGAACTTTACTCCCTAAGGAGCGGGATGAAACTACAGGAGAAGGCCTCAAAGGGCCATATGTTGCATTGCACTTTCTCAACTGATACAGAGGATGGGTGGCTTCTTATATGGCCCTCAGTGAGTCTCCACATCCCACAGATGGTCGATGTACGCATACTCAACATACTCGAAGAGAATTCGATGCCTATTTTCGAAACATCTGCTTACTACTTCGAGTCTTTGAAGAAAATAATTATTATCGGCCTATTGCTGGCCTAATCCCGAGTAAGAGAGGAGTGTTGCGTTAGGTACCCAGTGACCAATATAAAATCGCGAGAATTTTTTAATCATGGATTATTGCCTACAATCAAAACTCATTAGGGTGTCCCTACCCTGACATGTTGCATTGAATGACTGCATAAAAAATGGTAAAGACTGCTATATTATTGTCCAGATGTAGTGTGAAGCTATGCATGCAAGTGAAAAAAGTTAGTCTCACTTCATAACATCCATGTGTGGCTCATACAAGGAAAACGTCTCTACATCTTCTAGACGTATGTGAGGTAAGGACGCTTCCTAAGATAACAATTGAATGGCACTTGGAATATTGGTAGTATCACTTGGAAGCTAATGAATGCATATGTGTCTTATGCTTGCAAGAGATAAGTGGGTTGGAGAAGAACTACATAAATAGCGATACATGGCTTTAAGTTATGATATTTAGGAAAGTAGAAAGTTCGGATGGGGTTGCCATTATTGTACATAAAGATTTGAAAGAGAGTATGATAGAAGCAAAATGTTTAGAAATCAATTTATGATGATTAAAATGATTGTGGGAGTGGAAATCTTAAATGTCATTTCTGCATATGCACCCTAAGTTGACTTGGATGAAAAATTATAAAGAGAATTTTGAGAGGAGTCCGACAAGGCTTTTTCAGGAATCCCATAAATAGAAATGATTTTTTAAGAAAAACTACGATTACTATGAATTTTCAGAAAGAGAAATGATTTGTTGGAAGAGATGCTTTGGAGTTCTCGATTGTACATGGTGGTCATGGTTATAGAAATGATTAAGAAAAGATTCTCTTGATTTCTCGTCATCCTATGACCTTGTTGTGTCTAGTGCTTTCTCTAAGAAAAAAAGATGAACACTTGATTACTTACAAGTATGGTTTGACAAAGACACAAACTGAGTATTTTGCATAGAGGAGAAGAGATCGATTGTGTTGTAAAGATTAGATGATCATTCCAAGTGAAAATTTAACTAGCCAATGTCGTCTCTCAATTTTGGATGTACAGATAAAAAATCTATAAAAGAAACAAACTGTTACAAAGATGTGCGAAGTGAGTAGCAAGAATGGGGGATGGTGAGTGTGGATGGCAACAACAATGTCAACGTTCGAGAGAAGGATATTGAATGGAAAGGTAGTGGATCATGGACATTAGTATAGAGTCGCAGAGATGGAGTGAGATGAAGCTTTGCATGGGAACTACTAAAAGGAGAATCAACTTTGCTTCCGGTATAGGGAGATGGAACACTCATTGTCATAGTATAGAGGGGCGTTGAGGTGCTTTCTATATAGGAAGGCTAAGCATATGCATAAGGATGACAAAAGACCTAAAGAAGGATGAGAAGGTGTTAGAAGCCTAAAGGTTTGCAGCCTGTGAAGCTAAGGTAATGGCTGACGGTGAGCCTTTTTGGGTATCCTAGTTTCAGGAGCGGTGACCTTAGAGAAGAAAAGCTACAAGTCCTACTTGGAGGTTGCTCTCTCAAGTTTGGGGCCTCACTTCACCAGGGATATTGTCCAACTTGGTGGTTGTTGAGTTGGGTTTACATTATAATTGGGTAAGGGGATCTTTGGATGAGGAATCATTTACCCAACTTTTTATATATTGTACTCATCCCTCCTTATTTCAAATCATTCTATTGAAGAGAGCCCGGATCTCATGTGAGGGAGATTTGGGGTTTGTGTGCCATGTGGGTTTCTCTCTCCGAAGGGTTTTCCACATAGATCGATCGTCTCTATGTTTTACGTTCATCTTAATTGATTCTACATTTTATCGGAGCCTCGTGTATGTCAATTTTCTTTTTCCTACCCCTAATAGGCCGGGTGTTGCATTATCACTCAATGTTGCATCTTCGTTTGCCCTACAACTCCGGAATCACTCAGCTCGCCTAGCCCCATGCACCTAGGGGTAGGCATTCAATTGGTTTGAGTGTGTTTGGGCTTAATAATTTGGGCTGCATTCAGTAAGGTGGCCATCCATGACGCAACCATATTAATATAGTTGAAGTTATTCAGGTTGTCGGTTTGAGTCAAAACCAAACTTTAGAAGGCGTCTATGATGTTAAAGAATCAAAATATATTTATAGGCATGTGTTCGATATACAATTAAGGTCAGTTGATAAATGTAGTTCTTAATATCAAGTTCTTAGAATGACTAGCTTTTTAAATGTCTATGTGCTAAGTGGGATTTCATTATGAACTAATATGAAATTATTGGTTGCCGCAACTTCCAGTTCGGGTTCTGTGGATGGGTTGGCTGAAATACGTCAAATCCACCAACAACCCAAACATCAAATAAACATTATGGTTTTGGTCTAATCTAACCCAAAACTTAAATAACCGAATCCATCTCAACCATTTAAAAAGGTTTGGACGGGTTATTTGGGTGGACCCAAATAGCACCCAACCTATTGTTGCCTGAACATGCTTTGCACAGTACGTGGGAACTGAACCCACGAGCACACTCGTGCCTTGGTTTTCTCGGAAGCCCTAGCTCCGATTTCGCCCTTGCGTGGTGAGGATCACTGTCCGACCTGAGTGGACCCTTGCGTGGTGGTGAGCTCCTATATGAGAACCTCCGCTTGATGAGCTTTGGATGTCCTCGTGCCCTCACGCGGAGATTTAAATGAATTCTTTGGTCCTTATGCTGTGAATTTTCTTTCCACTGGCTTTCTTTAATGGATTTCTAATAGCCTTTTTGAAAAAATAAACAGGGAGAAAGATTTACTGTAATAGTGCTCCTTGTTTTAGTCTTTGTTCTGGCTGTATGCACCGTACGAGATTATTATTATTATTATGGCTTTGGAAATCAAAGATGTTAGTATGGATAGCTTTGTCAACCCAAATAACCATGATAAAATTGACTATGACATTATTTGATGTGGTCCATGGCCATGAAAATTGCTTTAGCTTCAAGGGCCGGAGAGGTTATGTTGATGGAAGAAAGAAACCTCGTACCTTACGGATAAAACATATGATTAATGGTACATTGAAGATAGACAGTGTTGGAACTGGATTATCATGCAGTTCATCTGGATATTCAACCACTTGTTCTTTGTAAGAAAATGTCTAGAGAGCAACGGTTCTCGTTGAGAGCATGTATGGGTAGAAGAGACAAGGCATTTGTATGTATCAGCTAAGTAGGGTAGTGTATAAAATGAGACTGGACGAGATGTTTGTTGTTGCCAACAATGCAACCTTCAGGAGAAAATGTGATAATATGGACTATTATTGTGATGACACGTGGGAAAGAGTCGTTTATCAGAAGAAATATTGGGATAAAATCTGGAAGTACATGGTATTCATGTTCTGATCTCACCCCAGAATTTAAGGCCACCATGTGTTTACTTCTTAGTAGTGGAATCAAGTTCGAATTGTTCAATATTGAGGAGGTATATCATTGAGTCAATAGCCAGAGATGTATGGCTATGGACATTGAATATGTTTTGTCTATGGAAAGTGCACTACTTGTAAAGGAATTACAAGTGGTTACTGAAAGGACGAGAAGTATGGGCACTGAAATAAGAATGGACATGATAATGATTATTGTTGGGACTTCATCATGAGAGAAAACAAAATAAAGGCTAGAATCTTGTTGCAGTGGTTGTTGATATGAAAAGTACCATAGATGTTATGATGTTGAAAGCAGGAAACTGGCAGGATGATCAGATTAGAGATCTACACGAGTATAAGGAACACATCTATCTTTGGCGAAGTTCTTGGTAAGGTGGTGGCCCTTGAAGCTAGAGCAATTTTCTTTGGAGTCGTGCCAGCCATCGGAATCTAGGGGCGTGGTAAGGTGGCGGAGACCGTACTTCTTGGATGGATGTTCGAGGGGGGTGGAGGCTGTGTGGAAAATTCAGTGGAGGAATGTTAGGCCCGCTCCTTTTCGGATCTGAAATACCCGTTTACATATCATCTGTAGTATCATGTTCGCTAAAGATCACATTAAAAGACTAAAAATTAGGGGAAATTTTTTTCCTTTTATGAACGACATTCACAAATTAACTAATAAGCCACAAAACTACAATATGTCACCAACTACGTTGCACAAATTTCCATGGCAATTTTACATATAACAAAAGAAACTGCATAATGTACATGCATCCCAAATTATAGAAGAGAAAGAATAACATTTATATAATATCTTGAACAAAACTATAACATACATACCTGATATGTTTGCTTCAGAAACTGATGTTCAACTCTCCTAATACTACGGTGCAGGTATTTACCTGCAATCCATGCAATAGGGAGAAAAGAGTATCAACAAATGTTGAGTAAATCTTATTAATTGGAAGTAACATGAAATTTTAGTGGCTCCAAAAGAAAGCAATTAAATAGACAATTAAATTTACTATTGGCAATGAAACAAGTTTTCTAGTTATTCAGCAAGTGAATTTCCCGACTTAGTTTAGTATGTAAACCTCCATACTACTCATCCTACCTTAATTACCCATATTTATTATTTTTATGCATAGATTATATGATCCATATTTAAACTGTCACATTTTAATCAATTATAAATCATGTTTAATGGATCTGGAGATGTGGATGTTGAGTCTTTGTTCTTGGTCTTTATCTAACCTCTCAGATTTAGTGGATAATCTGGGATCTTGATCTGAGTGTGATCTCATATTATGATTCTAAGGTGTGACTCCAGTATAAAAATGTATATGATTTCCGTTCTTCCCCAACAATTTCAAGTTTCATTGATTTATTCAATGCCTATCATGATTGAGATGATTCAGATATCTTGAGTATTTAATGATTGACATGGTCGAGATGATTCATGTCTCTTCTGATGATTGTGAGTCATGTGGATAGACCATAGTAAGTGTAGATGATGAGCCTGATGTTTTGATTCTTTTCTTGCTGAATTTCTCAAGCATAATGGATAGTCTGTGGTCTTGGTCTAGGTAAGACCTCACACTATGACTCTAAGGCGGTAAGGAAACTTTAGGGTTGGGGTGCCTCCGTAGGCATGCGGTGGAGTAAAATGTATCCTAACTAAGTCGGCATGCGGTGAGACGGGTGAGAGAGACTCCCCGGAAAAGTCACTCTAAAAGAAAAACCGGCCCGACCGGTACGGGCTAACGAGCTTGAAAAACTAAAAACAAGGGCCCTCCAGCCTAGGTACCCTAAAGAACAAGGGTCAGCGGAACATGTCTTTAAAAGAAAACCTGTGGATCCCAGAGAGGCGTAAAAACTGCGAGCGCTTGGGAAAAACCCCCGAGAAAAAGACTGGGATCCTAGACCCGCGCACTAAGCGACCACTACCCTAACTGGGCTTCCTAATCTCCCGCCCAGCTGAGGGTCACCGCACCCTCGCACAGTCAGGCATAAAGGTCACCATGACTGGCATTAATAATTATCAGTCATTATTGAATCATCATCACTGACTTAATTTCTCATCCTTTCTCAATCTCTGTTGTGATTAACTTTACAGACTTGGGCATCTTGTTGACAATCTTATTGAATAGTGATCCATAATTAGGGATTCATACCTAAATGATTGATCACAAAGATTTTCAGTCGTTGATCATTAATTATCTCAAAATTTGACAGCCTGCTAATTGATCTAGAATTTATAAATCACTTGTATGGAAGTACCCCATTGTTCTCCTTTTCCTATCATGAGATTAGAAGATAGTCTATCAGATCTGAATTTAAGTTTAGATCTTGGAATTTTGTTCAAGTCAATACAATTTTTCAACTCTTCTTCTTTAATTTATGAGATTTAGAGCTACTTATTAGATCTCGTAAAAAGAATTTAATATCATCCTTTATAACCTAAAGGCTAGTAAACTTCCAGAGTATGTTTTGTCCAATCACGACAATCTAATTCTATATCAAGAGCTAACAGATAATTAATCCTCGAAAATACATTGCAATCAATATAATACTAAGATACTAAGTTCAAGGCCCTGGAGATTTTTATTTGTCATAGGAACAACTACCGTTTTGATTATTGCAGGAATAAAGCAAGCTATATCCTCAACTTTGGACCAATCATGCTATGGTTGAAGGATCTCATTCCATTACAGGAACATGTAACTCTACTGAAGGATGAGCCGTATCGTGCTCTAAAGCTATTTGTTAAAGAATCTTTTTCCATGATACATTTGCATGTATCGATGCATCCATCCACTATTGAATCACGATTGTTGATCATGCATTGACTAATTCTAAGGCTAAATAGGTTGATGAGTTAGGTAATACTCTTTTGAGTCTCTTGACAGATTTTACCCAAATCCTTCGACGTTAGGGTCGTTAATGATTTTCTATAGCTATTTAAGATCAAGTATGCATGCTTAACTCATTTTAAATTAAATCTTCTATCTATCAATTAACTACCGAGCAACTTATTTTATCTTATAATATTTTACTTTAATGACAATACTTGTAATATCAAAACTTCTACCTCGGTAGTGTCAGCATGGCCAAGATGAGATCGTTAGTGTTGTCTAAATAAGATTCATGATCATAAAAATCGATAGTTATCTACAGAGAATATATCTTGACTGGAACTGTAATAAAGGTTTTACCTTTCATTGTAAAGGTACATATATATTAGCTACGAAAGTCCGATTTCTATTATTTGATCACCCTTATAACATTCATTAACATTATGATGTCTTATATGACCAATAAGCCATTTAAAGAAAACACAAAGTCTAATACCACACAAGAATGATCTCTTGATAACAATTCATTATGTGGTTTTTTAGCAGGGGCTAAAACGGACCAGATTCATTACAAGATTAAAATGGAAAGGTCCCAATTCTTTTAGAAAGGAACGTGTATATCCTTTATCAATTTTTGAATTATGTCTTTTAAAAATATCTTATAAAAGGAATTGGTGGAACTTAGACCAGCTTGAAATGTCCATGGGACTCTATGATTTCTCAGTTCTATCACAATAATAGACACATAGTTCTGAATTGAATCTAAAAATGTGCATGAAAATCAACAAAAAGGGCTTTAGAATTTTGCAAAAACATGGATTGCAGCAAGAGGAGGAGAAGATTGTACCTTTGATCCTCTAAGTTTGGAGGGATTTTGTGGCTTTATCTAACATACAACAATAGCTAAAATACCTGATGGATAGCAACATAAAAAAATAGAATTAGTGACTCCAACATTGACTTTAATGAAAGTAAAGTGAAGAGAGATGTGTACCTTTGAATATCTCCACTTTGGAGATCCAAACTTGCTTGCAACATTCTTTTCTTGACAGGAACTTCAGTTCATTCGGATCCGGATGTTACAAAGAAGTTCCGTTGCGATGTAGGAGGCTGAGGATCCCGCAGGAATTGCTAGAGAAAGTAGGAGAGGTGTTAGATATCCATTCCTCGAGCCTCTGGCCTGGGGAGGGCTCCGAGGTTGTGGTGGCGATGTGAGGACCGAAGCTCACATCACCATTGCGTATGTGGTTGTGGATAGGAAAGCGGTATGTGGCCCGGTGTCTCTCGGTGGTGGACGAGGGCAGTTCCCCGATGGTGGCTCCGATAAGGATCGAGGTTGGTCGGGGAGCACAGTCGTTGGCAGTATTGTCGGGGAGGCGCCATTTATGGGGGCGGCGAAGCGGTGACACACGTTCCAGCAAACCCTAGCGCTGCCTCTGGGACCCCGGTTATGGTGTCATTCGGATCTTTCGGACAGGACTCGACTATGAACAGTTCTTCAAGCCCAACTCTTAAGTGAGTTTAGAACTTGATTGGTGAGGTACGAGAACTGAGTCCGAGTAAAAGGCTATCAGTTTCTCCAATCTCAGACACCCGAGTTCGGTCCATGAATCAAAGGCGTCGAGTGGACTGGCTTCATCAGTTTTGGCTCAGATCATTGGAGGAAACATCACCAGGTTTTCACCTCTTGGTTTGTAATCGTTGGCGACTGGAACCCCATACATCCACAAGGGCTTCGAGCTAGAGGTGACTTGGCAGCACTGCTCGATTCCCTTGGTGCTGGTGCACTTGGGGTGATGGAGGTGACGATATTTGGAGGTGTTGGGGGCTTCGATGGAGGCATAATCACCTCAACGGTGTCCAATAATAGGGGCAAGGGGAGATCCAGGGGGTTCGACCCAAGGGTGGGGATCAAACTGACGAGGCGTTTGGTGAACCCCCTCCATCTTTCCCAGATGGGGGGACCCTTCGCACCTCGGGGACGTCGCTGATCGAGCAATCACATTCTGGTCGTGTCTGTGATGGCACAAAACATCTTCTTTTATTCTCTTGAAAGCGAAGGTGAACAAATTTAGTGGATTGGGAGACAAGAGCGCAGGAAAGCAAGCGCGAAGATGGAGCTCAGAATGGATATATTGGTGAGGGGGATAGTGTTACTCAATGAAGCTTTTATCTTAGAATGTGCGGGACTTGGGTCAACTAGAGAAGTGGTTGGCAGTAGGCTCCTTGTTGGACATGTGGTCTATCAACGTGGATTGTTTGTACGAATAAAAAATCGAATCATGGGACTGTCATATGGTGCTCTACCTCGGGTCCCCGGCTAACAGAGTTCAGAGCTTGCCCTGCAAATGGAAGCTCAAGCAGGTTTGTTGTTGCTTGGAATGGGGATATGTTTGATGTTGTGGATGACTTGATCTTGATCCACTAGGTCTCAGTCTCTTTAGTGACAAAGCAGATCCCTCCCATTTTGTGGTTACATCGGTCTATGGGGTAGCGGGGTCTTCACAAAACGTGGAGTTGTGGGGGAGTTGCGAGAAATTATGAGACGGTTCCCGGAGATGGACTGGCTGGTGGGGGGACTTCAATGTAACTTTGTACACAGATGACAGACCAGGGGGGAGGTGTGCAGGATCCCAGGTCTTATCTTTTCATCGAGGTGGTGGAGCTGAATTTGGAGGTTCTGGATGACGAATGGTTGTTATACGTGGAGGAACTCCTCGTCTCGATCGCGCATTGATCGGTTTCTGCTCTCCGTTGAGGCGCTCGAGAAGTTCAATCTGGCTACTGTCAGTTCGTTGCTTAGTTCCATCTCGGACCGCACTCCGTTTTGCTTGGATTCGTGCACTGGCAGAAGACACTCTTCTTACTTTAGGTTTGAGCGGTGTTGGCTGCTGGAGGATGATTTTCGGGACATGGTGAGCACATTTTCAATCGGCTTTGGCAGGGGAGGGGTTTCGGCCACGATCAGGTTTGCTTTGAAGCTGATGGCTCTGCGTAAGAGACTGGTGGACTTTAGGAGGAATTCGCGCAAGGAGAAGGAGTTGAGAGGATTTAAGCACAAGATCAATCGGTGGGTCTAGATTTGGTGGAGGATGTCAGGGAGGTGGACAAGGAGGAACTGACAAGTTGTGGGATTGTTCTGAAGATTTTGGAGGAGGACAAAAGCGAGAATGTGAGTGGAGGCAACGATCGTGGCAAAATGGTTAAAGGAGGGCGATGCAAAAACAAGGTTCTTCTACTCGGTGGCAAACGTGAGAAGAATGAGAAATATGATTCATTTGGTGGAGGTTGGAGGTGAGGAGCTCCGTGGAGAGGGGGAGGTGGCAAGGGCTGTGACGAACTACTTCAAGGAAATGAGTAGGTGACGTCCATGCAATGGTTCACGTTGGTTAGGGGGTGAGGCGAGCCAGATCTCAGGCCCGAACGCGGAGGGACTGATGAGGCTGTTTGATGTGATGGAGGTTCGCGAGGTGGTGTTTGGTCTTAATGCGGACGATTTCCCAGGTTCGGATGTGTTCCCGGTTCTTTTTTCAGGGAGTTCTAGGATCTACTTAGCGAGGATGAAATGAAGGTGGTGGCGAAGTTCGTTGGTGGGAACCGTGGTTTTGATGAGGTCAACTGATCGTTTATTTTTCTGCTCCCCAAGAAGGATGCTGGTACAAGTATTGATGAACGTGGTGAGGAATGCGATCTATCTGATCTTGGCTAAGTTGCTGGCCAACATGCTTAGAGGGGGTGTTGGACAGTTTGATCTCTTATGGTCAAAGTGCATTTTTACCAGGGAGATAGCTCATGGACAATATTGTCACAACTTCAGAGATTGCGGCAGAGTAATACTGGAGGAAACAAAAGGCGTTCTTTGGAAGGTGGAGTTCTCGTAAGCTTATGGTTACATCGACTGGAGGTTTTGCACAAGCGTGGTTTCCTGATAGATGGATCTTCTGGATGAAGAGGTGCATCACGATAGCTTCCCGTGCGGTGCTGGTGAATGGTTAGCCCAAGGAGGGTACTTCCATCCTCAGCGTGGGGTCCGGCAGGGATGTCCTCTGACATCGCTTCTTTTTATCTTGGTTATCGACGTGTTCACAATAATGGTTAACTACGTTGTTTTTGGTAGTTTTTGTAGTGGTTACTCGAGGGAGGATCTATCAATCCAATTCTCCAATACGCGGATGACACGATACTTTTTGCAGAGGGGGGTGCTGATAGTTGCAGGAGTTTGTTTGTAGTTTTGGACATCTTTGATGCTGTATCTGGGTTAAGCCATAATATGGAAAAATCAGAGTTTGTTCCATTTAGACTGACAAACGTGGAGAGCGCTGAGTGTGCGGACTTGTTGCGTTCATCTCGAGGGAGTTTGACTTCGCGCTACCTTGGTGTGCCGCTGGAGATTGGTAGGATGCGTGCTACTAAGTGGCTTCCTGTCATCGAGAAATTAGAGCAGAGGTTTGCCAGGTGGAAGTCCGTTTGCTTGTCTAGGGGGATAGATTGGTGTTGCTGCACTCTGCGCTAATCTTCATCCTGTCTTCCAGACTGGTGCCTGTGGGGGTGAGAAAAAGACTTGAGGCCATCATGAGGCAATTCTTCTAGCCAGCTTCGGGGCAGACACATGGGCGCCCATTGGTGTCCTGCTCAAAGTAGGATGGAGGACTTGGTGTTCGGAGTTTGGAAGAAATGAATAAGGCTTTGTTGAGCAAGTGGGTTGCTCACATTTGGGGTGATTGCGACAGCTTGGTATGTAGCTTGATTTGGAAGGTGTATGGGCCTGGGCTCTCTTTCCCGGGTCCTGGGGAGCTTGGTTTGTCAACATCTTTTTTTTGGAGGGTCGTTTGTAGTGTGGCACATGAGTATTGGATATGCGAGCCCACGACGAGCCATTATGCAATAAATGTTATTGCAATTTATTCCGTGATCAGAAATGAAAAATAATTAACCTGCATAATATGTCCCTTAGTACAAATAGGATTATGTACCATGACCATCTTAATGATCATACAATTGTTGATTCAATTGTTGAATCATAGAGGCTGGTGCTTGGATGAATATCTAAGGAGTTAGATTGAGAACTCATCAAGCACCGTCAAATGATTATTAAGAGATGATCTCCAGTCTGAGAAGGAGATGTCAATCTTTCTTATTTGATTGATATCTGACTGACCTCTTGATTCAGGTCCTCTGCATAGGATTAGAGATTCAGAGGTGTCAGATAAATTAGATCAAAGTGACTTAACGAGATCGAGATAACTAAGTTCTATGTCGTATACTGTCACGATATAGCCATGAATCCTCTGATTGGAGACATATGTATTACTATACGTCTAAGTATGTATATTTGGCAGACCGATAGGTTGATGGCCTAATCAAGGTCTATACATGGATGAGTTGGTGTGCATACAAGGGCATATGAGTAATACGATCTCTTAAAGGGATCATACATGTTCACTTGCGAATGAGAAGACATTAACTCACTCATGAGGTATTGGGACCGATCAAATTCCATGCATGGTGATCGTCTGGCTTTAGAAGCATGGCAAGAATTTGTAAGTATGATATATGCTTTTGGAAAGCATATGATCGATACCAACTCCCAATGACCGAAAGAAACTTAATGATAAAACCCTGAAGGAGACATTCTAAAAGAGATCTTAAACTTCGGGTTTATTTTAGGTCTTCTAATATGCTGGATGTACATTGTTGGAGTATTTGGTTGTGCGCTTGTTAAGTTGTGGATGGGTAAATGGATACCTCCAGAATCCATTTACCCCATCCAGTTGTTTAGTCCCACATCTACCAGTTTGAAGATGCGGAGACTCAGTGGGGGCTATATATAGACCCCACACCCCTGTAGTCAGATGAGAAAAAAGAATGCAATATCCGTCCCTTTGAGGGCTTCTCCCGTGGTTTCATCCCGCTCCTCACTGAGTAGGGTTTCACGTAAATCCCGATGTCAACAATGTTTTATTTCTTTTATCTCTGATACGCTTCCGCATTTCTATTTTCTAACATACATTTTTTAGGAATACCTGAATGTGATGTGATCATAAGCGATTGTATAACCATGACGCTTCCATTCCGAGGGAGTGATGAAACAGGTCTGGATTTTAGGGACCCCTCTTAGCAGAGAAGTGATCCGACCTTAGTCCAAATGTTGGACATTGATCTGGATGTGATTTATATGTAATGAGAAGATTAGATTTACGACCTTGATTTAATCAAGCATCTGTGAGAGGTCCCCGAGATCTAGATTTGAGATGTGTCACTATACGTGGAACATACACTCGTCCTGTCCTTATCTCCAAGTATCCGCAGAAAAAGCGCATTATTCTTGAAAGAGTTCAAGAACAATTCCATTGATGAATTGTGTATCTGAGTGAGCATTGAGATAATTAAATGTGATTTAATCATCATAAATAATTTGAATATGATTCTTATTATTTGGGCACATGAGGAGAGTTATCTTGGATAACTAAATGTGATTTCATTATCAAAGCTATGATTAGTGTGTATATCAATATCCATATAATCGTGGATATTGTAAATACGATTTATGATTTGTTGGAGATATTTAATTTTAAATAGATTACAAATTATATGCTGTTGTGAATTAGATTTACAATAAACAATTAATTGTAAATCTAATTTACATATTATGTTGGATGTATGAATATGATTCACATTTATCAATGGCATGATTAATATTTTCACAAATTTAATTTGGAATTATTTTTATCAAGATAAATGCAATAATAGTTGTTGCCTATATATATTAAGGAAGGCTACTAACCACCTAAAAGTTGACTGTCCACCTTGAACCATTCAAGGGGATGACCACCCTATTTTTAGGAATGGTGGTTGCCTCCCTTAATTATTTATATATTATAATTAAATTAAAATGAATTAGTTGTTATCTTGATAAAGTGATATAATTAATTTATTTTAATTATTTGGTTGTTGCAAATTTGTAGCAACAAATCATGGTCATTGATTAATAACTTCTTAATTTAAACCGTTGGACCAAGAGAGCTCATGAATTGAGATCCATGTGCATCCAACTAGTATAAAAGGAAGAGTAGCCCTGCCTTTTATACTACTTGAATTCCAAGAGGAATTAAATTCTCTACATCTCTCTCTATAGCTGTCCCCCGTCTCTATATCAATATAGTGACCGTCCACTTATTGACTTAGAAATACTTGTAGTCACCACGACGTCGTTGTGCTGCCGGATCGACTACTCATAGATCTCCATTTTCTTCGGGGCTACTTACTCGTGAAGAAGACTTTCGATTTCGTAAGACAAAATCAGGAGAGTCGTGGCCCTGATAATCATCTTGGATTGGGAGAAGCCCACGTTTCATCAACGTGTTCGCAAGCGTCCTCTCCATTGAATCTGACTTAAAACAGGAGGTCTTTTACTTTAGAGACATGATCACAACCACACTTCAAGAGTTATTCAGATATCTACTTTGCGGTTTAGATGAAACGATCCGAGAAGTGTTCTTAGATCATGTGGTTTCTTCACTTTATTTTTTTAAATTTCGCTGCACCGAGCAACTAGCGCGACTAGTCGCTCCCAATCGCATGTGATGCGATCTTCATGTTTCCGTGATGCGCTTAAGGTTCTTTCCATAACCTTCAAGGAGATCCACTCGTTCTTGAGATTAGTGTTGGGTGACGACATTGACTTTTGTTTTTGGGTCGATGATTGTAGTGAGGGCGGGGCTCTACAGGAGAGATATCCACGACTAAAGGCATTGGCAGAAAACCCTGATGAATCGGTGGCGGACGCGTGAGATGGTTTCTCTTTCTTCTCATGCTTTAGATCAGAGCTCTCTGATCAACATCTAGAGGAGCTCATGGTCTTTCTTGAGTGGCTGGAAGGTGTGGCTAGTCCCTCTGACGACTAAGACTGTTGGACCTGGTGCGACGACTCCTTCTCGGTGGCCAAGGCTATAGAGCGCTGAAGGGACCCGCGATCTTGGATCCTGGGGGGTGCGATGGACTGCAAGCGTATATGGAAGTGGAATGTTCCAGCTCATGTGAATGTGTTCCTTGGGCTCCTAAGGAGGGGAAGACTGCTGACCAAGGACCTACTCTCGAGATTTGTGCCGATGGTGGACATGGTATGTCCCTAATGCTTGGGGGATGTTGAGGATGCATACCACATCTTCTTTGGCTGTAGATGCTCTTTGGCGGGTTGAGACCTTTTTTGTTGCCGGGGAGTAAGGTGACAACGCGTGGAGTTTTCGGAGCTCGGTGAGGGTGGATTGGACTGGGATAGAGAAGGAAAGATCGAGATGCTTGGCCCTGGTGTGGGCACTATGGTTGGTCAGAAATGGGGTGGTTTTTCATCAGGAGCGTGTCTACGTAGAGAATGTGGTGGCACACACGAGGGCACTTAGTGAGAGTTTTAATTTGTAAAAAAATCTATACTGTACATCTATAGCTCTTTAATACCTTTTTGGTAATAAATGGTGAAGTTTTTTTGGACACACACCTAAACAATGGATGCCCTTTTTCCTTAAAAAAATGTCGAAGAAAAAATATAGATTAAAAATTAGGATTTTTATTAGTTCTGCCCTTCCGAGATATTCCAATATCAGTTATGCCCCTTCCTTTTTAGGAATATCAGTTGTACCTCTGACTTCTTGCCAATCTATGACTTGTGCCCCTCAGATTAGCGACCGTCCATAACCAACACAAACAGACGTTAACTTTGAGGACACAAATGGAATTAAATTTAAAAAAGGTCTGAAAAGTCTAATGCATCCTCTTCTTCCTCCTCCTCCGTCTTCTTCCTCTTCCTCCCTTCCCTTCCTCCTCCATAGCTCCTCCCTCCTCCGCCTTGAGCTCTCCTGTAGCCTCCCTCGAGACCCTGCTCCGACCATGCACCTCCCCACCTCCGTCCCCGTCCTCCTCCTCCTCCCCCCTCTGCTCCCCCGCACCTCCCTCTCCGCCCCCTCGCACCTTCCCTTCGCCCCAGCTCGCCCTCTTCACCCCCAGCACCTCCCTCCGCCCCCGCACCTCCCCTCCGCCCTAGCTCTCCCTCTCCGCCCCAGCACCTCTCCTCCGCCTCCAGCTCTCCCCCCGACCTCCCCTCCGCCCCCCGCACCTCTCTCTCCACCCCCCGCCCCCCCCGCCGCTAGCACCTCCCCTCTGCCCCTGCACCTCCCTCTCCACCCCCGTCTCCTCCCGCCGCCCCACGTCCCGTTATACTGCGAGCTCCTCCCCCTCACATCCCCTCCGCCCAGTGCCTCCCCTCCGCGCCCAGCTCCTCCCACCGCCCCTGCACCTCCCCCTCCGCCCAGAGCTCCTGCACCTCCCCTCCACCCCACACCTCCCTGTCCGCCCCCAGCTCTTTCCCATGCGTGTCGTGCCTCGCCGCCTCCTCCTCCTCTACCAAGGGGCATCTTGCCGTCGCAGCCGCAAGGAGGAGGTCGATGCTTCGGATGATCGCAAGGGACGGGTTGCTGGAGGAGGTGGAGGAAAGGGAGGGGAGGAGGAGGTTGTAGGTTGAAACAGGAGAACTTTCGGCATTTGTTTAGTTAGAATAAATTTTTGATTAATTGATTTATAAAAACTCACTGAAAAATTCAATGAAATTCACCATTTGATCCACAATGAGTGATATATCCATGAAAATGTAAAAATTTCAGCGTTTTAATGGATGCATGAAGGTGTAATTAAGAGAGAGAAATTATGAAAAGAAAGGAAGAAAGACAAATGGAGGAAGAAGACGAAGAAGAAGAAATTTGGACAATTATACCCCTTTTAACTGCACCGTGGTTTGAAAAAATCATGGTTAAGTTCAACTCATTGACGGCTAGACTAACGGAGGGGTACAAGTGATAGATTGGCAAGAAGTCAGGGGACCAACTGATATCCCCAAAAAGGGAGGGGCATAACTGATATTAGAATATCTCGAAGGGGCACAACTGATAAAAACCCTAAAAATTATAGACCCACAAGTATACATGTATATGGATCTCCTAGGAACCAAACTCGTAGGCACAAAATTTAGGGATGAAATTGTGTTTGCATATAATATATTTGAAGCACAAAAATGTAAAGTACCTGATTGTTAGTTAATTGTTGCCCGTTGTATTCATAGAATTAGAATAAATACCATTAGACAAAAATTCGAAAGACTGTAGATATTTAATTAGTAAGGGTTAGGAATAAAGGAAATGTAAGAATAATACGAGAACAAATACCCTATAATATCTTCCCAAATGCAATATATACGAGAACAATGAAAAGATGCATCGATCTAAATGATGAGATAAGAGTTGTTGGGAAAAAAATACATCAAGTTAATGCATCATGATGTTACATATTAAACACAAAACCCATATACAACTCATTTGTTCAGATACACAACCGCATATGCAACTGTATATGCCACATACTTGGCCAGTGTATGCATTTTGACCAGATAACGCCACATATGGCAGATGCACTTCAGCCATGTAATCAAATACACATGCGACATCCCAGATCGCATATCTGAACAATTGAGAGTGGGGGGGTTGCTAGTAGATTTTGGCATCCTATCGATTAATGTAGGTCGCACCTTGAATCTACAAAGTATTATTGGGCAGCATAGGTAGTGAGGGTTCAGGGAGTGTGAGTGTCACCATTAACAAGAGAGACGAGGGAGAGGAGGATGGGTAGCCAATCATGAGCTGTCGCAAGCATGGTAGCTGGAGGTAATTGTGCTACATATTTCGACCTGACGGTCATTGGACAGTGGTGTGCAAGGATGTGCCTTGATGTTTCTCTTGTGGGGGGGATCAATCATCGCCTAGAGTTGTATGAGAAGTGGCTGCAACAAGTCATTAGGATTGGGAAGAAGCCGATCCTTAAGGAGCCAATGAAGCCGATAGTTGTGGAACCGATCAAGAATGAGAAGAAGCACTCAACAGTAAGATCGACAACTGTCAGAAGGACATTCACAGAGGTTGTGTCAGGAGTTTCCTTCAGTCTAACTTTCGGGTCTTATAATGAGATACTCGTTGGCAATTTTGAGAGTCATGTGGTGAGTATAGGGGGTACATGTTCGCATGCCTCCAAAGTCCTTGGCAGGGTTCATGAATGATGCCATGATGTTGAATGACATATTTGTATCACACAAAACGACCCTCATCAAGTAACCTCATCACCTTAGCATTTGCCAAGCCTCATGCATAGAGAAGAGAACCATCGCAACATAAGTAATGACCCGACCCAACTCTACAAATCGAAGATCCGTGGATGGCCTCCCCTTGCCATCCCAACTTGAGTAACTACCAACAATCGAAATAGCCACGAGCGACGGCTCCTCTTCCTGCGAACGTTGACCCATTCGTTATGTTCTCCATTGGGGACACCACATCATTAGATTTTGGTCTACTCAACAACCCTTCGTCACCCCTACCCATTCTCTCTCCCTCTCTCCCCAACCGTCTCTTTCTCCATAAAGCTAACCTTCTCTCCCTTTCTTCCAATTGCATTTTCTCTTCCTACACTTTCTTGATTTATTTATAGCAAAATAAAAATTACGAGACAAATTAAATAACTAACTAACTAAATTTTTTTTGACATAATCCTTAATCTATGTGTGCATCGGGATAATAGGGCATTGCGCCTTCTTTCATTAATATTGTTCATTCAATACTCATAAAGATTGATGGAATTGTTGTGGCATTATAGTTCATTATGTTGGATTTTTGGACTTTAAGGGAGGGAAGACAAAGAGGAGAGGTTGGGTATTACTCGAGGACAACTAAAATAGAGAAGAATAAGCGCGGCTGCACAAGCATCAAGACATGGATTTACATGCCTTCAGACAATCTTGAAGGGTTGCTCTACTCCCTGAGAGAAGGGATCATCTAGGTTAATCTCCATACTAAAATTCTCAAGGATTACAAGAGGCGTGTGGCTCTTTTTATAGCCCCATCTACACATCAAGCCCCACCACCAAAATATTGTGAGACTTAACACATGGAGATATGTAATGAATCTGGCCTAGATTCACCCAATTGATTCAACCCCATACTATTTACAACACTTTTGAAGATGGAGCATGTAATGCTAAGCATGTACAAATGGAAAGCTCTCTACTTTTACACTGAGTACTTTCAATGTAAACTATCTCGACCCAATGCATACTCCATTGGTCGTTGTGTTGGAGAGTAGGAGAAACTGGAAAGATGGAGTTTAAAAGGGTGATTTATTAAGAAATTCGGGTGGAAACAATGTGCTCGCTTGCTCTGCATTTGCGTGGATCATAGTCGTCAACATTGCAACGAGTCTTCCTCCTAAAGATCTCTGGCTAGCATCATGTTTCCTCAACGAAAAACAACTCAATCTCTTTAAAGTGTCAACAAGGTCGTGGAAATCATGGCATCAAATATCGTCGAAAGTTGATCGAATTTCAATTTTGACATGTCATCAAAATACGACCAAATGGTTGATATTTCATGATGTGTGTGGGGGGGGCACGGAAGAAACTGGGACAAAAATAAAAAAGTTGGTGACGATGGATCCGGAGCGGGGAAGGGGTCGGAGAGGGGGAAAAACCTCTGATCCTGGAAGAGACCATCGGACGACTACTGACTCAGGAGCGAAAGAAGTTGGAAAGAGAGGCAAGGAAGGGGGCCACTTTTGGAGATTTTCTGACTGAAGAGGAAGTACGAGTTGCGTCGGTGACCGCTCCTCTTCGCCGTCGGTGCTATAAGTGTGTTATGGCGGGTCACCTTGCGAGATGGTGTCTTGCGAAGAGGACGATCTACTATTGATGACGAGAAGAGGGGCATCTTCGAAAGGACTCTCCGTCGGGATCTTCCAAGATGGTGCTCGATACCGCCATTGGGTAGAGAAAGGAGGAGTTGAGGAGAACCAGGACCCTATGCACGATATCCTTGTTGAGGAGGGCCCAAATGAAGATTTGAAGAAGGTGGCGAAGGTCCTGTACTTGAGTCGAACTGATGGGTGTGTGGAGGCGATTTGGCTCGGGAGATGATGTGTGTGTCCGCGATGTAGAGGCAACGAAGTTACCATGGTTCATTTCCAATGGAAGTGGCTTGTTTCCGCCATCAGTGCGTTGGCGGAGCGCGCGATTGCGAGACAGGGCGGTGCATGCACCACCGTGTTGGCTGTTGGAGGTGATGAGGCTTCTGATCCGTTGCCGAGGGCTGCGAGCCGTTAAGGATGCGTCGTGGAAAGTTGGGGAGGTCGAGCATGTTCTTTGATCGGGTCTTCTCCCAGGGGAAGGATGGGATGTCCTCGTGTCGATGAAGGGGAGTTGAAAGTCGGTACCATCGAAGACGGTATTTCGCGTCGGAAAAGTTGTCTTCAACCTCTGCCTGACGAGGATGGAGGAGCCGCAGAGGTTGGACACGCCTCCCTCATGACTCCAGCGACCGGATCAAAGTCAATAGAGGTTGGGCTAACGACGATGGCACTACCGTCGCAGGAGCCGCCGACGGTTGTTGCGACTTCGCATTATTCCCGGGTTGAACGATCAATTACCATCCCTAATTTACGATCGGACGTTACGGTGTTGAGTGGTGGTTTTCCTTTTTGGGAGAGAAGATCACCACTCCTTACGAAGAGGCAAGATATTTTGCTCAGTGGGGCCACAACTGTCGCTATTGCAGCTGGGTCGGGTCCTGACTTGAGTGTGGCCTTCAGATCTCGATAGGAGAATCGTCCGAGCTGCTCATTCCCGGACCGTGTCTTGGATCCATCGGGTTCTCAAGCGAATGGGTTTTGGTTGGATCCAATTCTCAACCCGACAGCCTTGCAGGCGGTTGTCTGCTCATCATCTCTAAAAGGCAATGTCCGTTCTTTCGCCCTTCCCTTGTATTGGAGTATTTGTTATATGCATCACTTGAGTAGATGGGTAAATGGATTCCTCCAAGATCCATTTACCACATCCTGTGGTTTAGTCCCACATCTACCGTCTGTGAGATGTGGAGACTCAATGAAGGCTATATATGAAGCCCCTCACTCTTTGTATCCAGTGAGAAAGTGCAATGCATACATCAACCCTTTGAGGCGTTCTTCCATTGGTTTCATCTCGTTCCTTAGTGAGTAGGGTTCCACGTTAAATCCCATATTCTTCATGTTTATTTACCATATCTTGTGGTTTAGACCCACATCTACCGTCTGTGAGATGTGGGAACTCAATGAAGGCTATATAAAAAGCCCCTCACTCTCTGTATCCAGTGAGAAAGTGCAATGCATACATCAACCCTTTGAGGCGTTCTTCCATGGTTTCATCTCGTTCCTTAGTGAGTAGGGTTCCAACTTCCACGTTAAATCCCATATTCTTCATGTTTATTTTTCTATCTCTGATATACGTTTCCGCATTTTATTTTCTAACACCTTGGACGGAGGGATCCATGGCGGTGGCTTCACATCCCCGGCCTTGGGAGCAGGACCCCAAGCTACTCCGAAGCCCTTATATCCTTTTGGAGAGTCGTCGAAGGAAGGTATCGATGGAGCTGATCCTGACATGTCGGGGCTGGATGTCGCAGATCTAGAGGACGGTGGGGACAATATGGTGATCGTTGAAAATCCTCTGCTTGCTTCTACGCCACCGCAGGATGGGGACGGGGATTCGGTGCACCCATCGATGATAGGAATTGCATATCCAGCTTGAACCTAATGGTTTTTCCGTCTGCACCTAGCATACTGACTATGGGACAATTGGATCCCTCTATGTGGAAGGACTCCACTACCTTGAATGTGGAGGGGGAGTCCAACTTGGTGGTGGGTGGAGAGGATTTGAAGGGGTTCCAAGGGCTGTAACCTTGGCTCGAAGCCGGAAAATGGAACACCGTATTCTGGTAGCAGAGAGAGCGTGGAGAGAACGGAGGCTGACGCTGGGTGACGGAAGCCGTAGAACAAGGAGTGACCGATTCTCTCTTTCTCTCGCAAGAGAAGGAAGCTTGAGGTACAATTGTGGTTGGATGGGGAGCTGGAAGATATAGACTTGAGAAACCGGGTTACTGGTTTCGATTGGGGCCACCTCATCGGCAACATCAACTGTGAAGACTCGAACAAAGGGCGAGTGGAAAACTGATGATACTATTAAGACTATGTCCGACATTCACGCGTGGGTTGCAGAATGTCTTGGGGTATTTGTACCTGCCACTAACCCTTCAAGTGGATCTTAATGAGGATTGTCTCCTGCAACGTGAGAGGGTTGGGGGACAGGGAGAAGAGAAGGACGATTGGAGGGCTTTTGTGTTCTTGGTGTGCAGATGTGGTGTTCTTACACGAGTCTAAGGTTGCGAGCTAGGACCATGTGTCATGGAGGTCGTTGGAGTGTTCTAGACTATCAGAATTCAGAGCAGTTCCAACTGTGGGAATTGTTGGTGGCATGGTTCTGGCGTGGGATGCTGATTTGCTCTCATTTGTAGAATAATGCGTGGATCTCAGATCTGTGTCTGTGTTGTTGGAGCGTAATTTCAGGACTGGCATGATTCTGTTTACTTCGATTTATGGTGTTTCTGGCGATTTTGTTTACTTCGATTTATGGTGTTTCTGGAGGGCGACGTGATCCGATCTTGTGGGAGGAATTAGAGGCCATAAGAAGGAGGTTCTCGAACACCCCATGAATGATCAGTAGGGACTTCAATGTAACGCTGCTCGTGTCGGATCGCCTGAGTGATCTGTTGGGAAAAACGATCAATCTGTTTATTCCAATAACCCTAGGCTCTCTTATATAGGAGAGAAGTCTATGGGTAAATTATATAAGGCATACATAAATAAAGAGAGTTAAGAAATAGTCCAATAAACAGGAAATAAACACGGCAACATAAATATATATCTCTACACTCCCCTCAAGATGGAGCATAGATGTCTATCATGCTCAGCTTGGACGAACACTTCTGAAAAGGTCCTCGGAGTAAGGCCTTGGTGAGAATATCTGCAGTCTGGTCCCTTGAGCTGACATGAGATGTGAAAATAAAACCCTTCTGAATCATATCACGTATATAATGGCAATTAACCTCAATATGCTTGGTACGTTCATGAAATGCTGGGTTATTTGCAATAAATATAGCAGCCTGATTGTCACAGTTCAATGACATGGGAAGAGGAACCTCGATGTGTAGATCTGTAAGAACATCTCGAACCCACATCATTTCTGTGCTAGCTTGAGCCATAACCCTATACTCTGACTCAACACTAGACCTGGCACAACGGTTTGTTTCTTGCTCTTCCATGAGACAGGAGAATCTCCAACATATACGGTGAAGCCTGTGTTGGACTTCCTATCCGTGGGGCACCGTGCATAATCTGCATCTGTGTATGCTGAGACGGTGGCCGACTTGCCTTTTCTAACAATAGACCTACACCTGGAGACGATTTAAGGTACCTTAGTATCATCTGTATAGCGTCGATATGTACCTGACGCGGTTGCTCCTTGAACTGGCTAACTCTACTAACTGCAAATGAGATATTTGGTCTGGTAATCTTAACATAAAGGAGCTTTCCTACCAGTTCTCTGTACCTCCTCCGCTCCACTTCCTCAGTGTCATTATCGTACTCATGCTTGGATCCATAACTGTAGTAGCAGGTCTACACCCAAGCAAACCCATGTCACTAAGCAGATCAGTGACGTATTTTCTCCAGGTCATTACTAGTCCTTGTTGATTTCTGGAAAACTCCAGTCCCAGAAAGTATCAGAGAGCTCCAAGGTTCTTGGTAATGAATTCACATCCCAGAAAGTCTTTAGCCATCCTTATTCCCTAGGTCATCTCATGTAATGAGAATATCATCAACATATACCATAATAGCGGCTGTACCTCTGGCAGTTCTCTGTATGAAAAGAGAATGATATGCATCGGATCGTTTGAACCCTTGCTTTTCAAACAAATCTGATAGATTCGGAAACCAAGCTCTCGGGCTATGCTTGAGTCCATATATGGCCTTATGAAGTCTACATACCCGTGTACACTCCCCCTCAGTAGTAAACTTAAACCTGGTGGCTGTTGCATATAGACTTCCTCCTGAAGGTCGTCATATAGGAATGCTTTCTTGACATCAAGTTGAAACAGTGGTCAATCTCGAAGGACCGCAACAGCTAAAAGAATTCTTTGGGTAGAATGACGCGTAACGGGAGAAAATGTGTCCAAATAATCCACCCCATATGTCCATGTAAAGCCTCTTGCAACTAGCATGGTCTTGTATCGATCAATGCTACCATCTGCATTCTGTTTCACTGTAAAGACCCATTTGCAGCTCACTAATGACCCCCCAGAAGGAGCAGGTACTAGACTCCATGTATCTCTAGAATGTAGAGTCGCCATCTCCTCTTCCATGGCTAGACGCCACGGACTGTCTGCCAACGCCTCCTGGTAAGTCCATGGGATAACCACAGTGTTCAAAGTAGCTACGAACTTCCCAAAATCACATGTCAGATGTTCGAAGGTTTCATAAGAAGCAATTGGATACGAAGCACATGAACATTGCTGCTTCCTAATAGCAATGAGTGAATCCAGATCATCATCATCATTCCGGCCATCACCCTGATCATCCTCCTCCTAAGGGTAGCCCTGCTGAGAATCATTATTAATCCCATCATTAGAAGTAATGCTATCAGAAAAAACTTGTGGTGTGCTGGATGATGGACCAAGAGAATGTGCAAGGGCAAACCGTCGTCTGTAATGATGAGGTAGTGGAGGAACTAGATTAATGGGTGGTGGTGGGGTTGATGGTGATGGAGGTGGTAATGGAGGTGGTAGTAATGGAGATGTTGTGGGAGGTGGTTAACGCATGGGCAGAGGTGGAATGTAGACTTGATCATCCGAATCTAAAAGAGTCAGCCTGTCACCTGTAGGCGAAGAATACATGTCAGACTCGAAAAATGTGACATTTGCGCTGACATAATATTTCATGTGTGCTGATCATTGCAACGATAAACCTTTTGAGTTTTGGAGTACCCAACAAAGACACATTTGACAGCCCTTGGAGAGAGCTGGTCAATCCCTAGGGACAACCGATGGACAAATGCATCAGATCCAAAAACACGAAGGCTAAGAGAGAACAACTCCTTGTCAGGAAAAACAAGTGAAAAAGGGACTTTCTCACCCAGCACTGACGATGGCATGCAGTTAATGAGATAGCAGGCCGTGAGAACCGCATCACGCCAGAATGAATGAGTAGCACAACTCTGTATCAAGAGTGTACGAGTGACATCAAGGAGGTGACGGTGCTTTCTTTCAGCAATACCGTTATGTTGGGACGTATAGGCACACAATGTTTGATGAGAATACCATGTAAAGTGAAGAATTGAGATAACACATTTGTACAAATATTGAACGTACTATCAGTCCGTACAATCTTCACAGAGGTTGAAAACACATTCTGCACTTCTCTAATAAAATTTATGATGACATTACCAGCTTCAGATTTATTCTTCAACAAGAAGACTTAGGACGGACGACTAAAATCATCCACAACTGCTAAATAAATTATATGTCCCTGATGATCGGGGATACGACTTGGACCCCAAATATCAACATGGAAAAACTCAAAAGGAGAGTTACTGCTCCGACTCTGACAACTAGGAAAGACAGATCGATGATGCTTTCCTAATTGATATGCTTCACAGTTGAATGACGAGCGAGGTGAAATCTGAGGAAGGACTTGACACAACTTCTGAAGTGGGAGATGACCGAAATGCATATGCCATACGTAGGGAGAAACCGGTCCAGTGAAATGGGACGATAGACCAGCGTGTGGTGTGCAGACCAATCGATAGAGTCTGCCCTGCTCACGGACAGTGCCAATCACCCTACCCGTAAGAATGTCCGGAAAAACAAGAGATGATGGGTCAAAAATTTCTCGATAGTTTAAATCCTTAGTAATCTGACTGAAAGACAGTAAATCCATTGAGAATCAGGAGCATGTAGCACGTTTTGAAATCGCGTAGAAGATGTCAAGGTGATCTCCCCCTGTCTCGTGATGGGGGAATGAGTCCCATTAGCTATGACAGCTGTCCGTCCTGGAGAAACCTTCTTGTAGGCTGTGAGCTAGCCTCTATCTCCACACAAATGATGCGTGGCTCTAGAATCAATAATCCATTCCGAGATATGAGAACCATGGTAAGAAGCAGAGGCATGAAGACTAATGAGGTGCTTGTTCCTACATTAGAGGTAAGGTCCGAACTGTTCTCTGAAGTAGGTGTTGAGGTACTAGATGGGGGCACAATGTCTCTCAATTGAGACACAAGATCATCATATCGCTGATCCGATGTGAGTGGAGCAGATTGCTGATGTTGGCCTGTTATGCTACACGTGCTGATGCTGGAAAACCATGTTTGGAGTACCGTGTATCTTCCATATGACCAGATCTATGACAATAGGTGCACTATGGTCCACGATCACATCCATCTCATATAACTTTGCAGACTATCTCTAAAAGGTTTGGCGGGGGGAATGGAAAATCAAAGAACGAAGTACCTTCAGATTGATTTCAACAAAGCTATCTATAAAGAAATCATACTAACTAAACCATCTAGCTATATAATCTTTTCGGTTTATCTGGAGCTACTCTTAGGACACCAGCCACATAAGCCATAGGCGAATTCTTCTCATCTACCTCATTAATCACTATTTCGATATCAACTACTAGGAAACCCACGTGATGCCCGTCCATGAATCTGAGATGAACCGCCTCTTCCATGAGAGGCCGCCATGGTAGAAGAATTTGGTGCTGGAGATGGAACATTGAATCCCACTCAACCTCTGGAAGGCCTCTTCCATGGGAGGAATGGTAGCATCATCCAGTATCTAGGAGAAAGCAACCTCGTACTGTGAGTCATGAGTCAAGAGAGGCCAGAAATACTCCAACCATCGTAGCATTTCGGAATGCCTTCATATGCTCTGGAGTAGCGTGAGAGGCACGAAGCTATGAAGCTTCTCAAACATTCCGCGCAAGGCGGTATAGTGTGCATGTGATGGACGTCCATTCTGCTTAGTAGTAAAGATGTCATGCTGTAGCTGTAACATCTTCGTCTCATTCTTGGCCCGTGAATATGTGGCAACAAGAATATCCCACATGGTTTGGCTGTGGGTTGGTGCAGGAGATCATTCGCAGTATCTGGTATCAAGGTACTAGATAACCAGACTTGTGCATATGCATCATCAGCCTTCCATGAAGCATACAATCTTGTCTTCTTCGTCGGCTCATCCTCGGTAAGAATGTGCTTCTTACCCATCGACTTCATCAGGCTCATGAATTGCATGACCCATAACTCGTAATTCGACCCATCCATCTTGACTATGGGTGTTGGACATCTAAAGGTGCCCGTGGTGGGGATATCAACCTTGTTCTTTGACATCTTGTCGATCGTAGAAGACGAGGATCGTAGACTTGACAAAGTAAATGCCTACACTGACATAGAGGAAGTTAGTTGCATGTGTAGACTTAGATCATAACCAACCCTCTTGAAGGAAGCGGCGCGACTACGGGAGCCGTCAGAGGTGACGGAAACTACACCACAACGAGGGCTGCAAAGGCCAAGGGTGGCAGGGCTGTAGGGATCCGTTGGGCGGCGACATCGTTGGTTGAGGGGCTGGGGGCAGCGGAGCCTACTGGCTGAGGGGCTAGGCGGCGAAGGCCGAGTGGCTAAGGGCGACGGAGGCCGCTGAACGCGTGAGAGGCTGGGCGATGGAGGGCTAGGGTTAGGGTTTTGGGTACGAGAGCTCTGGTTTAGGACTGTCGCTTTGATACCATGTTGGGAAAAACGATCAATATGTTTATTCCAATAACCCTAGGTTCTCTTATATAGGAGAGCAGCCTATGTGTAAATTACATTAAGCATACATAAGTAAAGAGAGTTAAGAAATAGTCTAAGAAATAGGAAATAAACATGGTAACATAAATATATATCTCCACATGATCATGTGGGGTGGGACCCAAGATCGGACCGATTGGTTGATTTCATGGATTGTGATGGAGAGCTGGCGTTGGAGGTTCTGGATGTCACGAACAGGAGGTACACCTGGCGTAACACCCCCTTGAGATCCCGACTGGATCGGTTTCTAGATTTGTTGAATTGATGGAGATGTTTATGTTGTCTGTGGTCTGTGCCCTTCCCAGATCTAGATCAGACCACACACCATCTATTGAGATTCATGCGAGGGGACAATTTCGAGGTCAATGTTCATATTTGAAAGAATCTAGTTGCTAGATGATGCATTCCAAGATATGGTGTTAAAATTTTGGAGTATGTTGCAGGTGGAAGGATCAACGACACAAAGGCCGGCGCATAAAATTTAAAAAATATGAGATATGTTGATAGAACACAAAAAAGAAGTGAGCCGATGTAGAAATGGAAAACGTGACAAAGCTGTCAAGGGGATTGCGAGACTGGATGAGTTAGCAGATAGTTACAACATGAACAATGAGGAGATGCTTGCTAGAGGAGAGAAACATGTGGTCGTTGAGGATGACAAGCGAATGGAGGTGGAGTGGTGTCAAAGGTCTAGGCAGAAATGAGTGAAAGAAGGGATGTGAACACACGTATCTTTCACGTGGTGGGCAGTGGAAGGAGGAGGAATCTGGTACAAGATCTAAAGGTAGAAGGAGAGAAAGTCCAAGGGGACATGACGATTGGTGCAGCAGTAGTGGAGCATTTTCGGAGCTCCAACAGGAGACAATCATCTTCTGGTGCCAGGTGGTCTGGAAGGAGGGCTAAATCTCTGGGACCAGGCCAGCAGGAGGCACTTGTGTCAGATTTCACAAGGGAAGAGGTTTGCAGGGCGGGTTTTGACCTTAATGTTGGTGGCTGCTCTTGGCCAGATGGCTTTCTTGTCTTTTTTTTACAAAGAGTTATGGGAGGCGGAAGAGGAGGATGGTTTGTTGCTGGAGTTTAGGGATGTAAATTGGGGAATGGAGAAGCTTAACAAGTCCTTGCTCTTTTTGCTCCTAAAGAAGGAAGGTGCTGAACGAGTTGACGGGTTCCGACCCATAGCATTGTCTAATGCTATTTACCTCATTGTTGTCAAGGTGTTAACCGACCGACTCTGAAGGGTGCTGGATGATCTCATTTTTCCGTCGCATACGATATTTATTCCAGGGTGGCAACTGTTGGAGGGAGTGGTTGTAGCGGCAGAGATGGTCTCCGATTGGAAGAGAGAGTCTGCAGGTTTCCTACGGAAGGTTGACTTTTAGAAGGCCTATAACAAAATGAAGTGGAAGTTTATCTGTGCGTTGATGGTGAAGAGGGGATTTTCAAACATCTGGGTTGATTAGATGAAGATGTGCATTACCACTACCTCGCTTTCGGTACTTGTGAATGGAAAGCATAAAAGGAGGTTTCTTCCAACCGCAGAGGGGGATGAGGCAGGGTTGTCCCATGGCCCCCTTGTTTGTCTTGGCAGCGGACACATTGGCTGTCATGTCTGGCCTGGCGGGGGAAGGTGGGTTCTTGAGGGACTACATCAGGGACGCTATTTCAATGCCGGTTTTGCAGTATGCGGATGACAACTTGTTCTTCATCGAAGGGGAGTGATGGAGTGCAGGGCAGTAAGGGTGGTGCTCGATATTTTTGGAGACCTGTCAAGACTGGAAGTTAATGGTGCAAAATCAGACTTTATACCTTTTAACCTGTCTTTAGAGGATAAAACGTCTTGTGGGGAGATCTTGACGATGATGTAGAAGACTTGTCTATCGGTTATCTGGGCCTGCCGCTGATGACGGGGAGGCTTCGACAGATTGATTGGATACCTGCGGAGAAGCTGGAGAAAAATCTAGCAGAATTGAAAGCTTCATTTCTTTCGAGAGGGGGGAGATTGATCTTGTTGGTAAAGGCTGTCCTATTAGCCATTCATGTCTTCTTCTTATCAGTCAGGGTCCTGCTTGTGGATGTATGTAAGAGGTTGGAGTAACTAATGCGACGCTTCTTCTGATCATCGCCCATGGAGGATAAGGGCCTAGCACCGGTAGGATTGCCGGCGGTGACCACATCGATCAAGGAGGGAGGTTTTGGGGTGCTGCAGATTGGTGATATGAACAAAGCGTTGCTGGCAAAGTGGGTGACGAGGTTCTGGGGAACTAGGATTGATCTCCTTTCTAATATGGTTAGATCGATTTATGGCTTGACTCCAAGTTTGATTGCCCGTATGGACAATGTATCGTCGCCAACTACCTTCTGGAGGAGCGTGTTTTGTCCTAGCAGACCTAGCTGAGTCTTTACGACTGATGCTGGGGGACGATCGGGGTTTTTGTTTCTGGATAGATGACTGGATGAAGGAAGGAGTACTGTGTGACTTGTACCCAAGACTTTTCGCTTTGGCAACAAATAAGGATTGCTGTGCGGCGGACGTGTGGTCAGATAGTTCCTGGACGCTTAGATTTGCGACAGAGTTGTCGGATCAGAGAATTGAAGAATTTATGTGTCTTTCTGGCAGGTTGTCTAGACTTAAGGTGCCGTCAGAATGGAGAGATTCGTGGTGCTGGAGGGATGTGTTCTTCACTGTCAGGAAGGCTGTATCGGATTTGGAGATTTTTAGGGACTATGCGAAGATTTGAAGCTGGAGGATTCCATCTTTGGTGAAGGTGTTCCTGTAGCTCTTGAGGAGAGAGAGGATCTTGACAGTTGCAAGGCGAGCCATGCTTTTTCCAGGTGTAAAAGAGGGTTGTAGAAGATGTGGAGAGTCGACATAAGATATTGATCACTTATTCTTTAAGTGCCCATGCTTGGCAGACCCGTGGCAAAATGCAGATATTCCGGGTCTACAATAGAGCGATGGGAACTCTTTTAAGCGTCTTTTAGCAGAAGTTGGTCTGGTTCAGAAGAATGGAGAATGAAGATCTGCGTGCTTGTTTGGTCATTGTGGTTAGCCATGAATGCTGTGGTTTTTGAGGGAGGGAGATTTTATTTTGAAAATGTTCTAGGGCATGATAGGGCCCTTTTTGAAACTTGGCAGATGTAATTTTTTCCATTTTAAGTATATTCACTGGATGGACCTTTAAAGGAGATCCATCCCACAGTTTTCCTTAAAGGGACGAAAATGATCGAAATTCGGTCAAAAGTCAGTTCTGGTCAGTTATTGATGCAATCACTGAAATTGATATTGGAGGCCTTGGTGGAAATATCCATACACCCATCTGGAAAAGGGGCCCATCTTATAGAGACTTCTGAACTGGGCATCTCCTATATAGAAACTCAAACGGAGTTGTTCTTCCATATGAACCTCATGAAAGGAGGGTCTCTCTCATCGGAATCTTTGAATGATCTCGTATCGGTGAATACAATCAAAGGAGAATAAAGCTCGTGTCTTGTCCTTTCATGTGATAGATGTGAGTTACTCTATAAAGAACCTAAATAAGGTAGAGTCTAAAAGCTCCACTGTAATACTTCCCCGTTCTCCCATCTTGTAGCATCTTTCTGGATCTTTTTCTCCTATTGTTTTACAAGTTTGCCTCGTTTTCGTCGCCTCTTACTTTTTTTGCCAAAAAGTGTAGACTCTACATAACCCTAAACCAAAAACATGAATAAAAGAAAGGGCACATGAAACCCAACACTCATGCGAAGTAATATAGTGCTCGAAGTCCCTCTTCCCCGTCCTGATGAAACTTATGGTTTGACAAACCCATTCAACATTAATATCTTCGAGTATGGTTGCCTTTTGAGATTGGTGCTAGTACTTCCACGCGAACATCCTTGTAGCCCTTCTCATCGTGCCTCAAGCAACCTTGCCTGAGGTCCCTCCGTATTCATGTGCTCATTCGTAAGTGTTCTCTTTTGGGACAATAAAGCAACACCATTTGCCTCTTATTGCCACCTCCTTGCTAAAGGGTGTTCTTAAGATAATTATCTTTAGTTTGTCATTATTTATATTTCTCCAGTTTTCCAGCCTTCTTTATGTAATTTCTCCCTAGAGTTTTTCTCCTATATAAGAGAGCTCTAGGGCAACATAGAATAATACTTTTTCATTCTCAACTTCAACATGGTATCAGAGCGACGGTTCTAGACCGGAGCCTGTCCCCAAAACCCTAACCCTATAGCAAGCCCCCTCCCTCACACGTGCATCAGCGCCTTCGCGCCTCCACGCGTAACGCGGCGGCGCCACCCTCTACACGTGTTTCCTGCGCCTGCCTGCGCACACACGCTCCCTAGGCCTTGCGCATTTCCTGCGTGCACTTCTTCCTGTGTCGCACGCGTGTCTTTTACGCAACGATCGTGCATCCCCCAGTGCAGTGACTGTGCACGGCTTGCGCAGTGACGCGCACCTCCTGTACAACAATGGTGCAGCATCTGCACGTCTTCTGTGCAACATTTGCCCATTTTTTACGAACGAGCCTCCTGTGCTTGTGGCCTCCTTGTGGTGCTGATCCCGTGATCCAAAGGAGTCACCAAAGAATGGAAGTGATTGTGGTATGAGTCTACACCACAATCATCTTCCCATATGTCCGTGTAAACACTATTCTTACGGTGTGCAACCCCAGTCTTAGAGATCGTTGTCATCATGTCAGACAACAAATCAGAGATTCCATCCCTGGGTGCCTTTAAAGGTCCAGCACCCATTGTTAAGATGGATGGAACGAATTATGAACTGTGGGCCATGCAATTCATGAGTCTTATGCAATATAATGGCAAGAAGCATATCCTCACATAGGAGGAGCATGTTGACAAGACTGGGGTTAATGCCTCATGGGAGGCAGATGATGATTATGCACGGGTATGGCTTTCTGGAACAGTTTCCATGGAAATAGCCAATGACATATTGAGCCAGCCCACAACGAAGGCTATGTGGGACATTGTTGCCACTACATACTCTCCAACAGAGAATGAATCTAAGATTATGCAACTTCAGCACGATATCTTCACGTCGAAGCAGAATGGTCGTCCTCTCCATACCCTTTACACTTCTCTAAGGGGTATGTTTGTACATGGTTACATTCCCTTGACTGCCACACCAGAACAACTCAAGGCATACAGAGATTCAGTGATGACAAGTGTTTTTCCTAGCGGCTCTGGACCCAGAGTATGATGCAGTTAGAGCACATATTCTTACTGGCGCCACAATACCTCCTATGGAGGAGGCATATCGCAGATTGAGTAGGCTTTCCATATAGTCCGGGAGTACCCAGCTATCTCAGACATCCTCAGCCATGGAAGCATCATCGGTCCACGTTCCAGAGTTGTCAGGGTCGAAGCAGTCATAGTCTGTTGAGTTAATTCATTTTGATATTTGGGGTCCCAGTCGTGTCCCAAATCAGGGGCATAGATTTTATCTTGTTGATGTTGATGAATTTTCAAGATTATCGTGGGTGTTTCTTCTTAAAAATAAGTCTGATGCTGGTCCTGTCATTCAATTCTTTATTAATGAAATACAGAACATTTTTTCTGCAAAAATCAAGTTTATATGGTCTGACAATGCCTTCGGATTTTGTAGTACTCAGCTTGCCCAATTTCTTGCATCGCATGGTGTTGTGCATCAAACTTCTTGTGCGTATACTTCACAACAAAATGAGGGTGGTTGAATGAAAACATCGCCATCTTCTAGATGTCACCATGACTCTTTTGATTCAGAGCCGCGCTCCTCATTCATACTGGGGGGATGTGGTTCTGACTACTTGTTACCTAGTAAATCGTATGCCCTCTTCGGTTCTGGGGGAAAAGATCCTGTTTTTGATTGTGTTTCCTGAGACAGATCTCTTCTCCCTCACGGCTCGTGTCTTTGATTCAGTGGCCTTTGTTCATCAGATATCTCCTGGTCTTGACAAGTTCTCTCCTAGACCTGTCAAATATGTGTTTGTTAGATACTTCACGACCCAAAAGGGATATCATTGCGTCGACCCTGTTCGACGAAAGATGTTATCTTCTTTGACTCTATTATGTATTTCTCTCCTACATGTGACAAGCTCGTTTCTTCAGAGGATGGGGAAGAGGTTTATATGCCTCTACCTCCGATCTCCACTACATTATCATTGCCACCACCACCGCCGCCATCGCCTACTTTCTTTCCTCAAGTGTACCAGCATCGACCTCGTGCTCATGTGCCTCCTCCATCATCCAGCACGACTAAGCTATGTCCTGAGCATTCGAGTTCTACTAATGGATGTGGTGATTTGCATGTACAACTTGAGGTGCAGGATGTCCAGGATGCTACATCATCTGCGGGTACTGAGGATTTGGATATGCCTATTACTCTACGGAGGCAGAGGCGTGCATGCACTATGCGTCCTTTTGCTTCCCATGTGTCATTGGATAATCTTTCAGAGGACTTTAAGAGGTTTGTAGTGGGATTGTCTGCTGTAGAGATACCCCGTTCCTATCAAGAAGCGCTGAAGAGTAGTCAGTGGCGTCTGGCGATGGAGGAGGAGATGGCAACCTTACAGTCTCGAGGTACGTGGAGTATTGTGCAGGCTCCTCCAGGTGCGTTTGTTGTAGGCAGCAAGTGGGTGTTTACTATGAAACACCAAGCTGATGGGACTGTGGACATATATAAGGCCATATTGGTTGCTCATGGGTTCACTTAGACTTATGGAGTAGACTATCAGGATACATTTTCTCCTGTTGCGTGTCACTCCACCTTGCGGATTCTCATTGCAGTTGTTATGGTACGTGATTGACCACCTTTTCAGTTAGATGCCAAGAATGCATTCTTGTGTAGAAATCTACAGGAGGAAGTCTACATGCAGCAGCCACCAGGGTTTGCTGCTGAGGGGGAGTCCAGTATGGTGTGCTGACTTCATAAGGCCATATATGGCCTTAAGCAGAGTCCGAGGGCTTAGTTTCAGAAGCTCTCAGAGTTAGATTGAACAGAATGGCTTTGTCAGATCTACTGCAGATCATTCTCTTTTTGTTAAGAGAACTCAGAGAGGTACAATTGTTGTTCTGGTTTATGTTTGTCAGTATTTAGAATGAAATTCCTTGTCTTATTCCAATGGGTCTAGGGGTCCATATATAGGACAAACCTAGAAATCCTAATGAGTACAGGAAGGAGAAAAGTACAAAAATACCCTTACAAGGGTTTTGGAAAGATCTGTTACATATCTCTAACACTCCCCCTCAAGTTGGAGCATATTTATCAGTCATGCCCAACTTGGAAATAATCCACAGTAGTCGTTTCTTGGGTAAGGCCTTTGTGAAGATATCTGCTAGTTGAAGATCAGTGCTAATATGTGGAGTAGCAATTCTTCCAGCTTTGACAGCATCACGTACGAAGTGGCAATCTATCTCTATATGCTTGGTTCGTTCATGGAATACTGGTTTGTGGCTATGTAGGTTGCAGATTTATTGTCACAATATAGAGGAATAGGAGTAGTGACATTGATGCCAAGTTCCTGAAGGAAAGCCAATAGCCATGTGATCTCACATGTAGCTTGAGCCATTGCCCTGTATTCTGCCTCTGCACTGGATCTGGATACAACGGTTTGTTTCTTGCTCCTCCATGTAACTGTATTTCCTCCAACCATCATCACATAGCTTGTAGTAGAGCGTCGATCTTCTGGGGAACCAACATAGTCAACATCCGCATATGCAATAACCTTCGTGTGCCCATTTGCCCCATAGAAAAGGCCACGTCCTGGAGATTCCTTCAAGTATCGTAAGATTTGTAGGACATCTTGCCAGTGGCTGTAAGTCGGTTGTTCCATGTGCTGACTGGCTCTGCTAACTGCATAGGAGATATCTGGTCTGGTGGCAGTAAGGTAGAGGAGTTTACCCACAAGACTTCTATATCGAGTGACATCATCAAAGGTAGAATCAGACAGGCTGGCATGTTTCTTCGGGTCTGCAGGGATACTAGAGGGCTTGCATCCGAGAACCCCTGCTTCAGTAAGGATGTCCATACAATATTTCCTCTGTGAGAGGTGAAGTCCTTCAGTAGTGCGAAGTACTTCTATGCCCAAGAAGTAGCGTAGATGACCAATGTCTTTAGTAACGAATACCTTTTGAAGAAAGGCCTTGGTTTCTGATATCCCATTGCAGTCATCACATGTGAGAACCATATCATCAACATAAACGGCAAGTATAACAGTACCATTTGCTCGTTTTCTGACAAATACTGACTAATCAGATTTTGTTCTCTGGAATCCAATCGTACTAATTTCTGTGGTAAGTTTGTCTAACCATGTCCTTGGGCTTTGCTTGAGACCATAATATTGCTTTTCGAAGTCGACATACGTACTCCCCCTCGACTTCATAACCAGGAGGTTGCAGCATGTATACTTCCTCATCAAGGTCGCCATAGAGAAAAGCATTTTTCACATCTAACTGAAAAATAGGCCAAGATTTATTCGTTGCTAACGAAATAATAGTCTGATAGACCCCATTCGCGCCACTGGTGAGAATGTTTCAAAATAGTCTATACCATAGGTTTGTGTAAAACCTTTAACCACAAGGCGAGCTTTTAACATGTCAATTGCGCCATCCGGTGTTTGTTTGGTCGTGAAGACCCATTTGCAAGCCACCGGTCGGGTCCCTTTCGGACACTGAACAAGATCCCACGTTTATCTGGATATAAGTGCATTCATTTCTTCATCCATTGCATGTCGCCACCCAGAATCCTGTAAGGCACTGTTGTGATCTCGTGGGATGGAAAATGTCATTAGAGCATCTGTATATCGTCTGTCATAGTCAGATAAACCATCAGTAGAGGTGTAGTGAGACATCGGATAGGAAGTACACTGTCTCTTACTCTTTCGTAGAGCAATTGGAAGCTCGAGAGGATCATCCGGGACATCCTTGTGGGAGATACTTGAAGAGGGCATATCATCCTGGAGTACTGAGACAGGTAAAGGGACGTCTGAAGGTGTCGAAACGTTTCGTCGTTTGTAGACTATGGGTGGGGGTGGAAGTTCAAGGGGTATATCAGTGATAGTATGGGAGAAGAAGCTTGTTTTCTCAAAAAATGTAACATCTGCCGAGATGTAATAGCGATGACCATGAGGATCATAGCACCTATACCCTTTTTGAGTGCGAGAGTATCCCAGAAAAACACATTTGATCCCATGTGGCGAGAGTTTATCTATATTTTGGAATTTATGAACGAATGACACACAACCAAAGACCCGTAGAGGTAGGGGAAAAGGAGACTCTGTGGGATAGAGTAAAGAGAATGGAGTAGACCAATTTAGAGAAGGCGAAGGGACTCTGTTGGTAAGATGAACTGCAGTTAATACAGCATCACCCCAGTAGATTTTGGGAACTTTCATTTGAGAGAGAAGTGATCGGGCAATGTTTAGGAGGTGTCTTGATTTTCTCTCTGTTATCCCATTTTGTTGGGATGTATAGGGACAGGAGGTTTGATGTATGGTTCCTTGAGAAGCAAAAATGTGGCAAGGTCATTTTGGGTGAATTCCAACGCATTATCCGAAAGGAAAATTTGTACAGTAGTGGAAAAAATGTTTTGGACATACCGAAAGAAATTTTTGATGATAATATTTATTTCCGAACGTTTTTTTAGTAGATAAACCCAGGATAGTCTGCTGAAATCATCAATAAAAACAACAAAGTACTTATGGCCACTGAGTGTACGAACCGGACAAGGTCCCCAAATATCACAATGGACTAGAGCGAAAGGAATAGAACGACGAGGCTCAGTTCGAGCAGGAAAGGATGCTCGATGAAGTTTCCCAAACTGACACGCCTCACACTCAAAGGGTTTTAGCGACGAAAGTTCCGGAAACATCATGGAGAGGGCTTTGGCAGATGGATGCCCAAGACGAAGATGTCATAGTAAAGGATAGTGGAAATGGACGTAGCACCCGCAAAGTTGGAATCAGTAGGGATGTCAAGATAATACAGCCCGTTCTTCTCATATCCCCCACCAAAGATCTGCTTCATCCGGATGTCCTGAAAGTAACAGCAGAATTTATCAAATATCACTTGACAGTTAAGCTCAGTGCATAGTTTATGGACAGATAATAAGCTAAGAGGAAAGGCTGAAGCGCAGTGCACGTTCGTGAGTCTGAGTGAGGAAGAAAATTCCATAGTGCCCACACTAGTAATGGGCGAGTGTGCTCCATTGGCAACACGTACGGTTTTCACAACTGAGGATGGTCGGGAAGAAGTAAGAATACTACCTTCCCCTGTTAGATGCGTCGAGGCTCCAGAGTCGATGATCCATGTAGGAGTTGATGTAGTAGCTGTGTTGGCGACTGTACCCGAAGTTGTGGCAAGACTGGCTGTTGAAGCAGAAGTGATAACGTTAGTTTGAGAGTTCTGTAGTAGTTGACGTAGACTGGCATATTCAGAGGCAGTAAAAGAATGTTGACTAGCATTCGCAGGTTCTTCTTGGCTCGGTCCAGCAATCTCATAGTCAGTATCAGAGGTAGTCATCTCATACGCACTGTTTGCATTAAAAGGCATGCCAAATTTGGCCCAGCAACGTTCCGATGGGGTTTCAGGCGACCACAATGAGTACACGGGGCATAACGGGCAGTAGTATGATCACGACCTCGGGCTCGTGATGATTCGCGACCTCGTCCAAAGGCGCGACCACGTCCTCGTCCAGAGTCATGTCCACGTCCCCCGTAATGGACTGATCGTCCCCTAACAAAGTGAGCGGATATTTCAGCAGATGGATGGGTGTGTGGAGACTCAATTTCCTGAAGTCGGCCAAAGATGGTTTCAAGAGTGGGTAATGCACCGGCAGTCAGAAACTGGTCCTTCGTGGAGTTATATCGAGGATGTAAACCTGATAGGAATCGATATACTTGCCATTCTGCTCGTTCCCCAACCTGTTTATCACAACATGTCGGTTGAAAAATGAGGAGTTCCTCAAATAAGCCAGTTAGCAGCCTGTAATATTCTATCAAGGATGTATCTCCTTGATTTGTAGACCAAATCCTAGTATATATATCTGAAAGCCGAGATTTGGTAGTTTTCTGTGAGTAGGTATTTTCAAGACTCTCCCACATTGCTTTTGCAGTTTCTTTATATAGGAGATTGGATGCAATCGATGGATCAACGTTGTTTGTCATCCAGGTGATAACCTGACAGTTATCTACGAACCACGTATCAAAGTCTTTGTCCGTCTCTGCTGGGGGAATTTTAGTAAGGACATAGGCCTTCCGCTGGCCGCCAATAAATATTTTAAAAGACCGCGACCAGAGAACATAATTCTCAGATCCTTTGAGTTTTATAGTAGTGCCCTGAACCATCATAGATTGAGATTGGTACAGGGACTTGGAGTCCACAGATGTGGGAGTAGAAGTCATGGAGGCCACACAAGAGGAGTAGCAAATGGCTAGATAATAACGATAATTTCAGAGGACATGAGGCTGTAGTAAAATATCACCGGATGGTATTGCTGGAGTCGTTGGGCCGCACACTGTTGTTTGATTGGTGGCTGCCCGTTGGAGTGTTGCTGTGCACGAGAATCGCTGGAGCCGTCGACAGAGCAGAAGTCCTGCGTCCAGTGCAGGAGTCCCGGAGTCCGGGAAGTCGTTTGGGGTAATCTGGGCGTCGGAGGTAGCCTGGGCGTCGCAGGTAGTCGGTAAGTCGCCGATGGAGTCGTTGGAGTCCAGTGCAGAGGTCCTGGGCGTCGATGGAGTCGCTGGAGTAAGCCTGGGAAGTCGCCGATGGAGTCGCTGGAGTAAGCCTGGGCGTTGGAGGTAGAGCAACTGGGCGTTGGGTTATGGACTGGGGTAGGGGTAGGGCGACTGGGGTGAATGGGTTGGCGACTGTGGTATGGGGTATGGGGCGACTGGGGTTGGCGGATGGGGTATGGGTTACGGGGTGACTGGGGTTGGCGGATGGGAGGCCTGGGGTTGGCGGTATCGGTGTAGGTGGGGCCGATGGGAGGGCTAATGGGGGGGCAATGGGGGTTGGCGGTGGGAGGCGATGGAGAGTTGCGATGGGAGGTTGGCGGTGGGAGGCGATGGGAGGGCCGATGGGGTTGGCGGTGGGGGCGATGGGGGTTGGCGGCGGCGGGGGGGGGGGGGGGGGGGGGGGGGGGGGGGGGGGGGGGGTTGCGATGGGAGGCGATGGGGGGTTGGCGGTGGGAGGCGATGAGAGGCGATGGGGGGTTGGCGGTGGGAGGCGATGAGAGGCTATGGGGGTTGGCGGTGGGAGGCGATGGGGGTTGGTTCGAAGGGAGGGTTGCGATGGGAGGAAGGTATGCGATGGCAGGAGGTAGGCGATGGGAGGGAGAGAGACGAGAGAGAGGCGCTAGGTATCGGGAGGGAGGCGGCGGGAGAAAGGTCTGCCGAATTGCTCTGATACCATGTTATTATTTAGAATGAAATTTCTTGTCTTATTCCAATGGGTCTAGGGGTCCATATATAGGACAAACCTAGAAACCCTAATGAGTACAGGAAGGAGAAAAGTACAAAAATACCCTTATAAGGGTTTTGGACAGATCTGTTACATATCTCTAACACAATAAAGATATCTAGTCTGAGAAAGAGATGACAAAGTTTTTCTAAAGACTAATTTCTGACCGACTTCTTAATGCAGATCCTCTACATAAGAATAATTATTTGGAGTTGTTGGAATAATCAAGTCAACGAGTTTACATAAATGAGTTCGAGCTAAACTGAGACTTAAATCGTTACTTTCACGATCAGATACATATCCATTGATCAGAGACATATATACATACATATATATGCCTAATTGTGCAAATTAGACAGACCATTAGGTTGAAAGCCTAACCAATTCCATATATCGGTAAATTGGTATGTATATGGAATCATACGAGAAGTATGATCTCTCAAAGGAATCATACAGGTTCATACTTGATTAAATCAGGAGACATAGTTAACTCATGAGATATTTTGGGGTTACAAAGATTTCTATGCATGGTCATCTTGTCTATGAAATAAGACATGAATTCGAGATTGTAGTATATGATTTTGGAAAGTATATGATTAATATTATGGCCCAATTATCGAATGAGAAATCTATTGATATGTTTCGAAGAAGACAATCAAACTAGGGTTTGAAGTGCGGATATATCAAGGTCTTCCAGTATGACGGGCGAATGAGTGTTGTGAATACTCAAGGTTAAATCTATCTTAATAGAACATCTACCATGACACTTCCATTATTAAAGAATGATATAACCGAATGGATTTTAGTGACTTCACTTCTTAACTTAATATTTATGAGATATAATTGGATTAAGTCTCATTTTATTTGATTTCAATGTCCAATGCCCAATTTAAATTCCAATTCAAGGTCTAAATATTGGGAATAGAAATGAAAATGGAATGGAAATGGTAATGAACTTAGCTCATGAGCTCATTTCTAAGCTCCAAAAGGTTTAGACACTGATTAGAATGGTTATGGAAGCCGAGTTCAACTCATTGATGCATTCTCCAGCTCACATAGAGTGTGATGTATTTTGTTGAGCTCATATAAAGTGTGAATTGTTTCAGCTCGATCTCAAATATAGAAGTGCATTATGTTTCATTAAAAGTGGTAAAAAGCATGAAATTTGGTAGTTATCCAAATTTCAAGTCACCGTACGTGGATAATATGATATTCCCAACATTATCTCCAAGTTTATGCATTTGTATCTCATAAGTCCTAACTGTATTAGGACTCGTACTATGTGATGTCAAAATTGAAATAATAATTGTTGTTGTCATAATTAAATAAGGGTATTTTTGTGAATATGATTCACAAATATTATTCATTAATTAATATGAAGAATGATTCATAATAAATATATTTATATGAATTTGATTCATATAATTATTCCAAGGCACTTATGGGAATATGATTCACATTGGAATCTAAATGTAAATTACATTTACATTTTTCTTTGTTTTTATGATAAAATTCATAAGTTATGAGGGGTTCTCTAATAAATTAGCAATTATGATAATAAAATCATGGAGATAAAGCAACACCTTCAACAACAAGTTGTTGCTTTATTTTAGATATTAAAAGTGTTAATTCAAGTCCTCTTTCTTAAAGGACAAGGATAAGGATTTAATCATTGCTTTTGATATACCATCCAAGAATAAATAGAAAGGATGTAGGACTCTTCATAGAGTCCCCTCATGCAATATAAGAGAGGGCATATCCTCTCTCCAAGAGTCTGATTCATCCTACCCAGGTTTTCTTGCCTTGAGAATTGAAGAAGAGAAAGGTCCTTAGAATTTGGATTCTCATGCATGTCTACTCTCTCCCTTCAACATGCCCTACACATCCACCACAAACCTCTCTCCTGCTCTTCATAGCATGGCCTTGAGGAAGAGAACACCACCTTCTTCTTATGCCTCTTGTGCGTAAAGGAAAGATTGATTTCGTGCAATGAAATTAGGAGCTTGATCTCATCTTTGCATGGGCAACTTTAAGAAGTTGACATCAAAATTCGTGGGAAGTAACACGATTCACGATTGTGCTCATGAGAGATGCGAATGTAGATCGGACTTGATTTGGGAGGTTTCTTTGTTTTGAAACTCACACTTCAAAAAGTAACACTGATCTCTTTCCTTCATTCATTATAATACAAGAAACCTTATTAGGGAATTATTTTATTAAATTTGTGGTTTCACAAAGGATAAAATTGTTGTGCTGAAATGCCAAGTTCATGCGATGAACACTCATTGTTTTTGCAAAAAATTTGCTATTTTCCATGTTTTCATTATGCGAAGTATTAAACTTCCTTGAGCAGGTGTTGACCAAGGCCAAAACATGCAAGAGATGGTGTGAGCGGGGCAAATAAGAGGGTACCAAGTGGCACTGCGATGAACACTCATTGTTTTTGCAAAAAAATTGCTATTTTCCATGTTTTCATTATGCGAAGTATTAAACTTCCTTGAGCAGGTGTTGACCAAGGCCAAAACATGCAAGAGATGGTGTGAGCGGGGCAAATAAGAGGGTACCAAGTGGCACTTGGACTTGACTTTGACTGACACATGACAAGTAGAGGAAAATCAAGAAAGATAAAACCAAAGAGAAAAATAAAATATGAAATGGACTCAAATAATTTTTTTTCATCGAAGTTTTCAAGCTCAATAAGACTGCAACATTCTTGAAGATCTCAAGACCAAAAGAGCCCAAACGCATGAAATACAACTTTTGAGGTATTGTACAACTATAGAAAATTAATTTTTGATATTTTATATTATTTACTTTTTATTAATATATAAATAACATATTTTAAGAATACTACTAAGATATTTGCACCTTAATCTATTTTTTATTTTTGATTTTCTAAGAAAAAGTGAACATAAACAAGATATACAAGATAATATGTTAATATATGGATGTTCATTTTTTGCTCTTTTTATTTCTTTTTAGATTTTTTGGCTTGGCGATCGAGAAGCTCTGCCTGAAGCCTTGCCGCAGCTTGATGATCTAGGGTTTCGAATAATCGTGGAACTGAACCCAAATCATGAACTTGAAATATACAAAATAATAATCTTTCAACAGGAACAATCGAGAACTGAAACTGATAATCGATTCTCGAATAAAACATAAAGAATGCACAAAAAATCCTCGAGAATCGACTCGCTCTGATACCATGTTAAAAAATAAACATGCGGAAGCAAAACATGGAAAAAGATAAAGAACAGCGGGATTTTACGTGGAACCCTACTCCCTAAGGAGCGGGATGAAACCACGGGAGAAGCCCTCAAAGGTTCATATGCTTTATTGCTTTTTCTCAATGGATACGAGAGGTTTGG
Source organism: Ottelia alismoides (assembly GCA_037367405.1). Taxonomy (NCBI): domain Eukaryota; kingdom Viridiplantae; phylum Streptophyta; class Magnoliopsida; order Alismatales; family Hydrocharitaceae; genus Ottelia; species Ottelia alismoides. Next base: position 1,338,259 of record JAZKJV010005397.1, on the reverse strand, counting down.
GGCTCCTTTTATAGCCTCCACAGAGCCTCCAAGTCCCACCACTGGTAGATTGTGGGACTAAACATGTGGATGGGGTAAATGGATCTTCTCTACGATCCATTTACCCTCTACAACTAATATGGCGCACAACCAAATACTCAAACATAAGCACATGACGTTTGATGAATAATACCATGAGCAGAAAAATATTTAGAAAGATTATGGGTACATAATTCCAAAGCATTATCACTATGCACAAATTTAACAGACGAAGAGAAGACATTCTGCACTTCATTGATAAAATTCTTAATAACATCTCCAGCCTCTGATTTATTCTTTAATAAAAAGACCCAAAACAAACGAGAGAAATTATTGACAGGAACAAGATAAAACATGTGTCCCTGATGATCATGAACACGAAGGAACTCAAAAATGGAGCTACAGCTCCGACTCTGACGACTAGGAAAAGTAGATTGATGATGCTTTCCGAACTGACATGCCTCACATTGAAACGACGAGTGAGGAGAAATTTAAGGTAGAACGCGACACAACTTCTGGAGCGGAAAATGACCAAAGCGCAGGTGCCATGTAAAGGGAGAGACGAGGCCAGCAGAATAGGAGAAAGTGCCAGCATAAGGTGTGCGAACCAAACGATAGAGACCGCCCTGCTGACGGTCACAGCCAATGACCTTGCCCGTGAGGATGTCCTGAAATACAAGAGAAGATGGATCAAAAATAGCTCGACAATGTAAATCTTTTGTAATCTGACTAATAAATAGCAAGTTCATAGAAAAGTCAGGGGCATGAAGCACATTCTATAGACGCATAGATGGTATTAGGCTAATCTCCCATTGTCCAGTGATAGGAGAATGAGTTCCATCAGCTATAACCATAGTTCGTCCTGGGGGGACATGTCTGTAAGCTGTAAGTTGACCTCTGTCTCCACAAAGGTGATGTGTAGCACCAGAGTCCATGATCCATTCTGTAACATCATATCCACTACAGCTAGTAAGTGCAAAAGTGCTACCTGAGGTATTAGAAGATGCTGAAGCAGCCACATATGAATGGCTCCCAGGGGTCAATGAAGAAAAAACTGAGTTGGAGGGAGGTATAATGCCCCTCAATCGTGCTACAAGGTCGTCAAATCTCTGATCCAAAGAGGACGTAGCAAGGGGTTCAACCTGTTCAGCGACTCGTGCAGAAGCGGGAAATCCATGCTTGGAATAGCATGCATCCTCTGCATGTCAAGGATGGTAGCAGTAAGTGCACGGCTAACGAATATGACCTTATCCACAGGGTCCACGTCCATGAAACTGAGAATGACCTCAGCCTCAAGAGGCAGCCGTGGCTAAGGAAGTTTGACTGGCAGGAGTAGATGGGACATTGATCCTATTGAGCCAGTGGAAAGCTTCTTCCATGGGAGGAATAGTGGCATCGACCAAAATTTTTATGAATCTAAACAACGGGGAGACACTCATAGGTGTTCACCCCAGAAATGTCTTAATAAAAAAGGAGTGCAAAAGCTATTACAAAGAGACGCACTAGGCGAGCCACAAGTTTAACAAACCCGACACTTGGGAACAAACATTTTCATTGTAAAACCTTTGACCAGAGAACAACAACGCATCCTAGCCAGCCAAATGGCCCAGACCACCGCAAGCAGCCGAAGCAGCTCCCTCCTGGAACGATGCTTGGCCGCAACCAAGGCACCACAGAAAGCCCCAAGGTTCTCCCGGTTGACTCAACCCAGCTCCGGGTCATCTCAAATAAGTGCCACACTCTGACAGGAAAAAAAGAGATGCTCCACCGTCTCAATTTTCACACCACACAGAAGGCATCTGTTAGAGACCACCCCAAGCAGCCTAACACATCGGTCACGTGTCATCAGCCTCTTCCTTCTGAGCAACCATAAGAAAAAGCCAATTCTTTCATGAAGGCCCAGTCCCCAGAGAAACCCGCAGTCTCTCACTAGCTCCGCCGAAAGAAAGGGTGGGGGCCTGCAAATCACCGTATATGCCTTTCTCGTGGAGAAAGAACCCCAGTGCCAAACCAAGTGATCTCGTTCCGCGGAAGGGACCTTCACCACCCTAAGCGCATCAAGCATCCGCAGAAACTCCTGCAAGCGCTGATCAGAGAAATTGGAGCGGAACATCGGCATCCATTTCCCATCCAACCAGCAAGAGGTAACCCGCATATCCTGGTCTGCCGCCAAAGCAAACAAACGCGAGAAACGCTCAGACAAAGCCACCTCATCTGTCCAGACGTCCTTCCAAAAAGCAAAGCTTGCCTCGTTCCCTAGCATCAGCCTGAACATCGCCCGAAAGTTGGGGGTGATCGCCAAAACACCCTTCCAAAAAGGTGAGTGCTTCAACCCCAGTGCATCGCGCACCGACGCCGCGGAGATTGCGTAGATCCGACGAATATCATCCCAGTTTATACCCGAAGAAGAAATTTTGAATATCATCCCAGTTTATGCACTACAATTTGGTTTAGATGAAAGGATTAAACAAGCCTTTTGGGAGGATTTGAATAAGATTATGCAAGGAATCCCACAAAGAGAGATGATTTGCCAAGGTGGGGAGCTTAATGGACATGTGGGAAAGGATGCTTTGGGGTATGCTGGTGTTCATGGAGGACATGGCTTCGGAGATAGAATGAAGAGGGAAAAGTCATTCTGGATTTTGTAACGGCTTATGATCTTTTCATAGTAAACACTCTCTTCAAGAATAGGGAGGAGCATTTAATTAGTTATAAGAGTGGCCCGACTAAAACACAGATAGATTACTTTGCGTTGAGGAGAAGAGTTCGGTCGTGTTGCAAAGACTGCAAAGTAATCTCAGGAGAGAGTTTGACTACTCAACATCGCTTGTTGGTCATGGATGTGCAAATAAAAGGGCTAGTAAAGAAAAGGAAGGCTTCCAAGATCGTTAGAACTAGATTGTGGTATCTTCAATTGAAGCAATCAAGCTACAGGGAGAAGGTTTTAGAATACTTATCTTGGGATTGTAACGGAAGTGCAAACAAGTTGTGGGAGGCGGTAGCATCTTGTATTCGAAGGGTAGCCAAAGAGATGCTAGGTGAGTCAAAGGGAGGAGCTCCAGGCTAAAAGGAGGCTTGGTGGTGGAGTGGAGGGGTGCAAGAGAAGACCAAAATTAAAAGAGCATGCTTTAAAGTTATGTCTAAGGATAGAACAGATGTAACTGTCACAATTCACAAACTACAAAATAGTGAAGAAGAACGTAACGAATGTTGTAAGCGAAGCTAGGTCAAAAACGATTTTTTGTACAAAAATCTCGACTCTAAGGAGGGTGAGAAGGATATATTCAAGTTGGCTAAAGCAAGAGAAATAAAGACCAAAGACCTTTCTCAAGTAAGATGCAATAAGGATGAGGAAGGTCGGGAGCTTGTTACTCAAAAAGATATAGAGACTAGATGGAAGCAGTTAAGCTTTTCATTGGGGAATGAAATAGAGAGATCGCTTTGGGAGATCTAGCTAGTAGTGAAAGTTACTTGAATCGTGCAAGTTATAGATGGATACAAAGGAAGAAAGTAGAGGAGGCTTTGAAGGTTATGAGACCTGGGAAATGTGTAGGACATGATGACATTCCTATATAAGGTTGGAGAGTTTTAGGTGATCGTGATTTGACTTGGCTTATAAAGTTATTCAATATTATTTGGCGAAGCAAGAAAATGGCTTAATATTGGAGGAGAAGCTTCGTGGTGCCTTTTATAAGAACAAAGGAGACATTCAAAATTGTTCAAATTACATAGGTATCAAGTTAATGAATCACACTATGAAAAATTGCGAATGTGTGATCGAAAGAAGGTTGAGGTAAATATCCAAAGTAAAAGAAAATCAATTCAGATTCATGATAGGTCGCTCAACTATTAAAGGCATCCACTTGCTGAGGAGAAATGGATATTTATAGAGCTAAAAGGAAGAACCTCCCTATGATTTTTATTGATTTGGAGAAGGCTTATGATTCTATCCTGCGGGAGATATTGTGGAGAGTTTTGGAGAAGAGACAAGCACATGTCATATGCATTAACCTCATAAAAGATATGTATGATAAGGCTTCATCTTGTGTAAGGATACAGCCCGAGAAGACTGACTATTTTGATATCAACATTGGCTTGCATCAAGGTTTAGTTTTGAGTCCATTCCTTTTTACTTTGATTATGGATGAGTTGACAAGCCACATTCAATATGAGATACCTTGGTGTATGTTATTCGTTGATGATATTATGTTGAGTGATGAGACTAGAGATGGAGTAAATGAGAAGCTTGAACTCTGAAGACATGCATTGGAGACTAAGGGTGCGTTTGGTTGGCGGGTTAAGGCAGGTTAAACTGGTAGAGGGTAACCCGTTTTTGGATTTTGGTGTTTGGATAGAGGGTTAAACTGGGGGTGGGTCAGAAGTGGGTTTGGGGTGATATGATTGTATTGAAGTTTGAAAAAGTGAGTAGTTATTGTGATGTGATTGTATTGAAGTTTGGAAAAGTGAGTAGAAGTGGAGTAGTTTATAATTTTTATATGATAAGAAGGTATAATATATTATTTTTTGATAGGATTGATGATGTAAAATTGATTTATTTAATTTTTTTAAAAAAGGAATAAAGTGGGACCCACGGGGAGAGAAGGGGATGTGGGTTAAGGGGGGTAAACTCCCCCAAGGGGAGGGTAACCTAGTAGCCGAACGCTACCTAAAGAATTTCATATAAGTAGGGCTAAGACGAAATATATGGAGTGCACTTTTGATGGAAGCAATGGTGAAAGAATCGTGGTGAAGATTGGTGATGATAACATTCAGAAGAGAGATTCTTTTACATATTTAGGATCTATTTTGCAACATGATGGGAAATTGATGAAGATGTTATTAATATAATAAATGCATGTTGGCTAAAGTGGAGAAGAGCCTCTACTGTTCTCTATGATAAGAAAATTTCTTTGAAAATCAAGGGAAGATTTACAAAGCAGTCGTAAGACCTGCTATGCTCTATGGATCTGAATGATGGCCTATGAACTATAGACATGCATAGAGAATGGCGGTAGCAGAAATGAAAATGCTAAGGTGGATGTGTGGACACACCTAAAAATAGGATTCGAAATGATGCAATCAAAAGGAAAGTTGGTGTAACTCCGATAGAGGATAAGATACAAGAAAATTGCTTAAGATGGTTTAGCCATTTGTAAAGGAGATCGGCTTACCCACCGATGAGGAGATGCGAGTTTTGGGATATTGAGTTGGCTAAGAGATGGCAAGGAAGACCAAAGAAGCGTTGAAATGAGACTATACAAAGGGATCTTAGTTTTTTGGATCTAATCCCGAGAATAACCCACGATAGATTTGAATGGAGGCAAATAATCCATGAAGCCGACTCTACTTGATGTGGGAAAATACTTTGTTGTTGAAATGCTCAACATCATCTTCAAATGATGTGGTTATACTATATGTATTTAGAAAGTTGCAGTAAAAGATTTTGCAATATTAGAGCTAACGTTGGAGGCTTAGAGAAGGCTGACAAGTTGGTGACGGTAGTTGTACTTCTAGGCTCGTGACAGGCTGATGATTTACTTGGAGGATACGAAGCGGGAACGATGGGATTCCACACAGTTTAAAGTCCAATTCTAGGTTACATCTTATCGAGTTTGCACTTAATGAAGACGTTAACTTAACATTGAATGTCAGAAGCTTGGGATTCAATTAAGCTAGTAATGTGGGACGTTAAAGGCTTATGGGAGACTGAGAAGCGGGTGACAATGGCTGCACTTCTAGGCTTATATGATTATCTTATAGGAAATGAAGCCGGAACGAAGGAACCCTACATTATTGAAGTTCATTTGTGGATTGTGTCTTACCGAGTTTCATTTTTTTTAAAAGTCTGCAAGGTAGGGGGAAGCATTCGATGGTACCCGCCCCAAAAAAATATATTTAAATAACTAAAGGAGACACCTCCAACGGACACAAGGTTACACCATCCCAACACACATAACAAAAAAGAGCATTACAACATCCAATCATCTAACAATCTCCTTGCAAAGCTCCCGACATTTTCTTTGTAAAATCTTTGGCCCGAGAAAAGCAAGTCATTTCTTCCACGCCAGACCGCCCAAAGAATAGCCATGGGCAAGAGCCGCTCCCTTCTTATTCTCGCCCTATTCTCATAAATCGAATTCCAAAAAGTCTAAAACTCATCGGAACGGCACCAAACAATATCCGCCTCCTGCCAGATTTGTGATACCACTGGGCATGTAAAAAAGAGGTGTTCCACAGATTCAATTGCATTGTCACAAATTAAGCATTTGTCCGCAATGACGCCCAGGAGCTTGACGCACCGATCACGTGTCATCAACCTCTTGCGCATGAGGAGCCACAGGAATATCTCAACACGCTCAGGAAGATTAAGGGCCCAAATAGAAGCACAGTCCATGTTCAGCACCTCCGAGGTCGCCGGCGGCAGTCTGGAGATGGCACCATAGGCACCTTTAACCGAGAAACTCCCTTCCTTCCAGCACCAATGATCTCTACCCCCAATAGGGGCACCTACCTTCCCTACAACGTCAAGCAGCGCCAAGAAATCCTCAAATCTCCGATCCGAGAAGTTAGCGGAGAACGAAGGCCACCAAAACCCCTCTATCCAGCAATCCGCCACCGAACAAAGCTTATCGTCCGCCAAGGCAAATAACCGCGAAAACCGAGAGCAAAGCGCTCCCGCCCCCGACCAATCATCCTCACAAAAAGTAAAGGAGTCCTCCCTTCCAACGACCGGCCTGAAGAGAGTTAGATTTTTCACAAACGTCTTCACCACGCCCCTCCAGAAAGGCGTCATTGCCGCAAGGTTAAGCAGCTGCGAATGGGACGCGCCCTTCACCCCGTAAATGCTTCGAACCACCAAGCAGACAAGATCATCACCCGGCCCCCACACCCTACTAGCCCATTTAAGCAAAAGTGCCTCATTCATTTAATCAAGAGATCTTACCCCCAAACCCCCCCAATCCTTTCTCCGCAAGACATCCTCCCAACCCACTAGATGGACCCCTCCGCACCCACTAGTAGCGTTGCCCCACAAAAAAGCATGCATCTTCCTTTCCAGCGTCGCGCGGATCCCCTTCGGTAACTTGCGACTTGACAGAAAATAAATTGGAATGGACGACAAAACCTCCTTGAGCAAGACCAACCTACCCCCCCCCCCTTGATAGAATAGAGGCCTTCCACCCTGCCAATCTCAACTCCACCTTCTCCACCTTCTCCACCACCCTCAACCAATCACGAAGCCTTGCTCTCCCCAGACCCAAAGGTATGCCGAGATAGTCCATTGGGAGCGAAGCGCGCGTAGAAGTCAAACATACCGCCAACCCATCAGCAACAAGTTCTGCCAGCCCGAAACGGACAAAACTAGACTTATTGTCATTTTTGCTTAATCCAGATAGCTCCGAAAAGATTTCCAACATTGTAGCATGGCGATGGCCTCCTCGATGCCACCCTCAATTAGGAAAAGAGTGTCGTCCGCGTATTAGATGATCGGTACCCGCACCTCACCCCTCGAATATCCACTGGAAAGCCCATGTTTGATCACGCCCGCCGCCATGTCAGCCAGAACATCAGCAGCAATGATGAATAGCATTGGTGCAAGGGGGCACCCCTGCCGCACCCCCTTACGGGGTTGAATCCAACCCCCCTCCGACCTACCATTGAAAAAGACGCCGTGGTGATACAGCGCCTCATCCAAGATATCCACAGATCAGGGAAGCACAATCTCCTCAAAACGGCCACAGAAATCTCCAATCAAGGCTATCATATGCCTTGGCAAAATCCATCTTCCACAGGATACCACTCGTGCCCCTCCTCCGCCAATAGCAATGATCTCAGAAGCAATCGTTGTGCAATCAGAGATGTGATGGCCCGGTACGAACACGGATTGCACCGGAGAAACCAAGCTCCCGAGGACGCCAACCAACCTCGCCGCCAAAACCTTGGCCATGATTAAATAGAGGGCGTTAGAGACAGCAATGGGGCGATAGTCCTCAATGGAAGCCGGCGCCGCACACTTGGGGAGCAGAACAATGAGCGCCCGGTTGATACGGTCAAAGCCCCTATTCTCTTGGCAGAACTCCAGCACCACATTCATCACCTCCTGACCAACAAGGTCCAAAAAATCTCTGTAGAAGGAGATCGAGAAGCCATTGGGGCCAGGCGCAGCGTCAGCGTTGAGGTCCCAAACAGCATCCTTCACCTCCTCCAAGATGACGTCACGAATAAGAGCATCGCAAGCAGGCGCCTCCACCGTCCTAGAATTCTGACCCAGCCACCTCCATCGTCGTGGGATCATAGCAGCAGAAACGGCCCTGAAGTGATTTGCAATAGCCGAGCCCATGTTTTTATTCCCTTCCAGCCTGACCCCATCAACAATGATAGAATGCAATGCATTGGACATGCGCCTTCCACTAGCAATACGGTGGAAAAACAAAGTATTCGCGTCCCCCTCCTTCAGCCAGGTGTTCCTCGACCGCTGCCTCCACTCGGTGACACGCTTCTTATCCTCCATGGTAACCGTCTTCTGAGCTCTCACCCGCGAATCCAATTCAAAAGGCGTGAGAGGCCTCTCGTCCTCAAGCGCGTCCAGCATCCTAATCACCTCCTCAGCATCCTTTCTAGCCACGCACCTCGCAGCCCTCGTATCCCTCTTGAACGACGCAAACCTGACCCTCAAAGAATCGAGCTTTTGAACAAACTTGTATGCAGCGGAACCCGAAGGCATCGACTCAGCCCAGTGCGAAGCCACAACTTCCCTGAAGCCGTCCTCCAGCAGCCAGCATTTCTCGTATCTAAAAAGCCCCCTATGATCCGGGGCAACCCCAGAGCACCACAACAACGGGGTATGGTCGGAACACGATCTTGGTTTGGCCCCCACCGATGCCAAAGGAAAAGCCTCCAACAACTCATTTGAGACGAAGAAACGATCAAGACACGATCGCGTTTTAGAATTCCTCCAAGTAAAGGCCACGTCCTCGGCGTCCATCACCTCAAGACCGAGCAAATCAATGGTGCCAGCGAAATCAGCGGAGCCCGAGTCCTGGCCCCCTCTCCCCCCGGGCATGTCCGTAGGTAACATCGTTACGTTGAAATCGCCGCCCACCACCCACGGGGAATCGCCTTACCGAGTTTCATGCAATGGGTTCTACAAGAAGATAGGGAGGCATTATCTTAGGTTAATGTTGTAGCATGTATCAACTTGTGGATGAGATCTTGGGTAGATATTCAATCTCAGATTTTCTTAAGAGAGTTGTGGATGGAGTTTTCACGATGATTTCAAGCACTTGTGGACCTACGAATGCCAACTTAAGGTGTGAATCTTAGATGAGCTAAAACTGGCTCATGCTAGATTCCATTTGGTCCTGTAGAAATATTTACATATATTGATATTCTCTATGCACTCATTTCGCTATTTTATTTTTCTGCATCCGTTTCTCATAAATAACAAGCTCTTATTTTCTCCCAACATGGTATCAGAGCGGCGGTCCTAGGCCAGAACTCGTATACTCTAACCCTAAACCCCACTAGCCGCCCTCCCTTTCCTCCTCGCGTCGGCGCCGTCGCCTACTCCCGGCACCATCTCCTCCCAGCATCGTCACCTACTCCCGGCACCGCCATCCCTTCCTCTCCGCACGCGTGGAGTCGCTAGCCCCCATCCCCCCCACCTCGCTCTCGGCACCACCGACCGTGCGCGCCACCTAGCCGTGCCCGTCACCCAGCCGATGCCGGCAGCCAGCCGCATGATGGTTTCCACCAGCAGCGCGCGTCATCCAGCCGCACACCGACGCTGCAAGCCTACCTTACGACGGCTTACGCTCCATTGTAGTCGGCCTCTTCCTCCGATCGTCGCATCTCGAAGTCCGCTTCGGTTGATGGATTTGATTGCATAAGTCTACATATGCAATCGAATCCCCACATATTTGTGTAGACATCTATCTTTGGTCTACAAAATCCCTGTGATCTCCATCCGGCAATATGTCAGACAATAAAGTCGATGTACCGCCACAGGTGCCTTCAGAGTCCGGCACCAATTGTCAAGATGGACGGGACAAACAATGAACTATGGGCCATGCAGTTCATGAGCCTCATGAAGTCGAACGGCAAGAAGCATATTCTTACTTATGATAAATCGGTGGAGAAAATAAGGATTCACGTCTCTTGGGAGGTAGACGACGCATATGCCAAAGTTTGGCTGTGAGGGACATTGACGATAGAGATTGCCAATGACGTGTTGCATCAGGCCACTGCCAAGGCAATGTGGGATATCATGGCCGTAACCTACTCTCAGGCACGAAATGAGACCAAGACTCTTCAGTTGCAGCATGATATCTTCACTGTCAAGTAGAATGGAAGACCTCTCCACTCTCTGTACACATCCTTGCGCGGAATGTTTGAGAAGCTTCACAACTTCATGCCTCTGACGGCTACTCCTGAGCAGCAGAAGACTTACAGGAATGCTACCAAGGTTGGTGTATTCCTTGTTGCACTTGATCATGAATATGATGTTGCCCGCTCTCATATTCTTGCAGATGCCACGATTCCTCCAGTGGAGGAGGCTTTCTGTAGACTTAGCAGGATCACTGTTCCGACTGCCACTATAGGCCAAACCTCTTCGGCAATGCCAGCCTCTAGGGGCAAAGGTGTTTTTTTTCTTTCGTGGACGTGGACCCCGTGGTAGAGGGGGTCGGACCCGTCAGCCCTGTACTTATTATCGTCCTGGTCACTCAGAGGATACATGTTATTCTAAGCATGGTTTCCCAGCATCAGCACGAGTAGTAGAGCAAGTTGACTCTCCTACATCTGCTACTTCAGATCAGAGATTTGATGATCTTGTCACCAGACTTTGAGATATCATGCTTCCTGCCTCATCTGCAGGAGGCCAGTCAGATGTGGCAGCTTTTGCTTCTGCCAGTAAATCCACTTCTGCTAGTACTTCAGGTAGTCCCTCTGCTTTTACCTATTGTCATGGATCTGAGATTACAGAATGGATTATGGACTCTGGAGCGACACACCATTTATGTGGAGACAAAGTGCAGCTAACAGCATACAAGCAGGTTCCTCCAGGACGAACCGTAGTGATAGCTGATGGGACTCACTCTCCTATCATAGGACAGGGGGAGATTTCTTTGACGCCTTCGATGCGTCTACAGAATGTGTTACATGCTCCGGATTTCTCTATGAACTTGTTGTCTATTAGTCAGCTTACAAAGGATTTACATTGTCGAGCCATATTTTACCCATCGTCTCTTGTTTTTTAGGACATCCTTACGGGTCGTGTGATTGGGTGTAGTCGTGAGCATGGCGGAATTTATAGACTGGTTCGCACTCCGTTTGCAGGAGCATCCTTTCAGTCAACTGGATCAGTCTCTCCCTATACGTGGCATCTTCGCTTTGGTCATCTCCCTCTCCAGAAGATGTGTCACATTTTGCCGCAGATTTCTCCTGGTTCCTCATTTCAGTGTGAAGCATGTCAATTGGGAAAGCATCATCGGTCAGCTTTTCCCAGTCGTCAGAGTCGGAGTAGTAGCTCCCTATTTGAGTTGTTTCATGTCGATATCTGGGGTCCAAGTCGTGTTCCTGATCATCAGGGATGACGTTTTTATCTTGTTGCAGTAGATGATTTCTCTCATTTGTCGTAGGTATTTCTATTGAAGAATAAATCTGAAGCGGGGGATGTGATCAAAACCTTTATTGATGAAGTGCACAATGTTTTCTCTACGTTTGTGAAGTTTGTCAGGACTGATAATGCTTTGGAGTTTTGTACTCGTGCACTTTCACATTTTTTCTTCCCGTGGTATAATTCATCAAACATCATGTGCTTGTACATCTTAGTGAAATAGTGTTGCTAAGAGAAAGCATCAGCATTTACTTGATGTCACTCGGACCCTTCTTATTCAGAGTCGTACACCACATTCGTTTTGGGGTGATGTGGTCCTTACGGCATGTTATCTTGTGAAACGTATGCCTCCGTTTGTCCTGAGTGAGAAAATTCCTTTCTTTATGGCTTTCTCTGAGAAGGAATTATTTTCTCTTACTCCTCATGTCTTTGAGTCTGTTGCATTTGTTTACCAATTGGGTCCAGGTCTTGATAAGTTCTCTCCTAGAGTTGTCAAAAGTGTGTTTGTTGGGTACTCCAGCACACAGAAGGAGTATAGGTGCTATGATCCATTATGGAGGAAATACTATATCAGTACTGTTACTCGCATTTTTTGAGTCTGTAATGTATTTCTCTCCTACAGGTGATAGGTTGGCTTCTTTAGAATTTGATACCGAAATCTACATGCCACCTCCTCCGAGTCTGTTGTCTTCTCCTCCTATTATACCATCACCACCACCTCCCCCACCACTACCATCAGTCCCTTCTACACAGCTACATGTGGATTGGACATTGTTCCACCTTTACCTAAATACTATACCCGTCGGTCCGCTCCAGCTCATGGTCATGGCCAATCATCCAGCATGCCGCAGGTTTGTCCCGATAACATGTTTTCTAACGATGGGACTGGCAATATTTCTATACAGGGATTATTGCAGGAGGAGGTTCCTGAGGACATGGACATTCCTATTTCCATTAGGAAGCAAAAGTGTACCTGTGCATCATATCCACTAACTTCACGCGTGTCCTTTCATCGCCTGACAGGGGATTTTCATGGCTTTGCAGCTGCTCTTTCTGCTGAAGACATTCCACAAACTTATCAGGATGCCTTGAAAGATAGCCGTTGGCGTTTAGCTATGGAAGAAGAGATGGCATCCTTGCAACCACGTGGTACTTGGAGCTTGGTATCTACTCCTCCAGGTGCCTCTATTGTCAGTTGCAAATGGGTGTTTACCGTTAAATATCATGTCGACGGGAGTCTTGATCGGTACAAGGCAAGATTGGTGGCACGAGGGTTTACTCCATGGAAGGACATATCGATATCGGTATTGGTATCGGTACCATGTCGATACCGATATATCGCTGATATATCGACGATATATTGACCCACATCGCCGACATCAGACCGAGATTGTGCATTTTTGGCATGTCGATACCCGATATCGATCATATCGGTGATATATCGACATGTCGATACCGATATATCACCGATATATCGCCGATACATCGGGATACGGCCTTCCATGGTTTACTCAAACCTATGGTGTAGATTATTTGGATACATTCTCTCATGTAGCTCGTCACTCGTTCTATTCTCTGTTGCAGTGGTACGTGACTGGCCCTTATTTCAGCTAGATGTTAAAAATGTCTTTTTGTATGGAGATCTACATGATGAGGTTTACATGCAGCAGCCTCCGGGGTTTGTTACTGCGGAGGAGTGTCAACAGGTTTGTAGACTCCATAAGGCGATATATAGCCTTAAACAAAGTCCAAGAGCTTGGTTTCAGAAGCTCTCGGATCTGATTGAACGACAAGGGTTCAAGAGGTCAAATGTAGACCATTCTCTATTTGTGCAGAGAACATCTAGACGGATAGTTGTTATCATGGTTTATGTTGATGATATAATTCTTACAGGAGATGATACGTAAGGAATAAAGATGACAAAAGATTTTTTGGGCAGTTAGTTTGTCACTAAGGATTTAGGCACCCTACAGTATTTCCTAGGGTTGGAATATGCTAGGAATGCGCAGGGTCTTGTGATGACTCAAAGGAAATATGTTACAGACATGCTTGTTGAGACGGGCATGATTGGGTGCAGACCCTCTACTACTCCTATGGATCCTCGCATGAAGTTATACGATGGAGATACAAATGAGGTTGATAAGAGGAGATACAAAGAGATGGTGGGAAAGCTCCTTTATGTTACTATTACCAGACCAGATATTGCTTTTGTTGTGAGTCGAGTAAGCCAGTTTATGGAGCAGCCTCGACAGGTACATATGGATGCTATACACATGATATTGAGATATCTAAAATCGTCTCCAGGAACAGGATTACTTTTCAAGAAAGGAGCAACCCTCATTGTATCTGTGTGTGCTGATGTTGACTATGCAGGGTGTCCTAAGGACAGGAAATCTACAACGGCCTTTGCAGTGTTTGTCGAAAGTTCTCTTGTTTCTTGGAAAAGCAAGAAACAAATAGTTGTTAGTAGATCGTGTCAAATCTGAATATAAGTCTATGGCACAAGCAAGTATCGAAATGATGTGGGTTCAAGCAGTGTTAATGATTTACACATAGAAGTTCCTCTACCCATGCAGTTACAATGTGATAACCAAGCTGCGTTGTTTATTGCAAACAACCCTGCATTCCATGAAAGAACTAAACATATTGAGGGAGATTTCCATTACACGAAAGATATGATTCAGAAGGGGTTGATTTCCACATCACATGTAAGTTCAAGAGAGCAAACTGCAGGTATATTTACCAAGGCATTGCTCAGACAACCATTCCTGAAGTGTTCCTCCAAGTTGAGCATGATTGACATCTATGCTCCAGCTTGAGGGGGAGTGTAGAATTATATACATATTTTCATATTCTCTATGTACTCGTTTCGCTATTTTATTTCTCTATATCCGCTTTATGTAATTTACCCGTAGGACTCTCCTCTATATAAGAGAGCCTAGGGTTCTCAGAAATAACAAGCTCTTATTTTCTCCTAATAGGTCCCACGGATTGTGGGTGGTAATGTTAATGTCACCCTACGGATGGACGATCGACCTCGATCCATTGGTCGGCGGGACTAGCTCTATGAATTTTTCTTCTTTCCTTAGTAAGTTGTGTTTAGAGGCGATGAATGCTTCTACTTTAAGATATATATTGAGGAGTTCTTCCTTGGGATCTCGTCTAGATTGATTTCTCGTGTATATCGAGATCCTAGAACAGTTTCAACTAGCCTTGGTTCATTTGTTGCACGTGTCTTTAACTCTTGATTTAATCATAGCTTGTAGCTTTGGAGCACGCGGAGGAGACTCATCCTCACGCGTTTTTCCCCTTTAAGCAATCTTGATTTTGTTCTCTCATAAAAAATGGTGGCATCTCGACGTGGGACTCACCGTAAAAAATTCATTAATAATTTAAGACAGTTGTCATATAATCAAAGAAGAGACCAGGCCGACAAAAGTCCTCTATGATGACCAAGTACATTTTCAGCAGAGAAACATTGACCACGAAAAATATTATCATTCCTAGCACAGCAAATGGCCCATAGAAGAGATGAGAAGGGGCTGAAAGGGAAGATGCATGCAAGAGGAGCGAGAGGGGCGGGGCGTTGGCGTGAGACTATTCAGAGGGAGACTTTACGGTGGGTGGCCTGCAAGGGCGGGCGGGTGGAGGCTCGTCAGGGTGAGGTTGGCGAGCAGCTTGAAGGAGGTGCGAACGGTGGTGCTTCCTGGACGATGGTTTCGCATCATAAACCCGGGCGGAGATGTTTCAGGTGCGGTGGGTGGGGCCACCTTGCGTCGGCCTGCGCCTTCCCTCCCACCTGCTTTGCATGTGGTCGCGTTGGGCACCGTCGCATCTCTTGTGCGGGGTTGGTTGGTCGTCCTGCTCCTATTCGGGTCGTGGCGGACATGCTGCTCTTTCGGAGGAGAAACCCCGACCTATTCATGTTCGGGTCGTGGCAGCGCATTGGATCATCCGGCGGAGAAACCCGTCTCCTCCTCGAGAGCTGGTCGGGTGGAATCGAGCTCGACCTATGCGGGTGCTCCTTCTAAGGAAGGAGGCTAGGCGGCCCTTTTGATAGGCTCCTGGTTGGAGGACTCGGAACCTGAGTGGTCGAAGTTTTCATTAGAAGCGAATCTTTCGAGCCGGTTTGGTGGTGAATTCGCGGGTGACATCGCCTTACTGGGTGTTGGGCGGTGTTGTGTACGTGGTCTGTCGAGGCTGCAGAAAGAGGACCAGCTAAGCGCCAAGGTTGGTGGCGGGATCGCTTGGAGGCAGCCTAGGTTTGTCGATGGTGCGGTCGATCTCTCCGTCGTTCAGGTTGCGCATGTTCGTGGGGCTCCTTTCCTTTCCTGGAATGTTCGGTCTTTGGGACTGTCGTTGATGCATGTTGGCTCCCGTGTTGCGTGTGTTGGAGGATGGTTCTTCGTTGGGATCCGACCTGGAGGTCGCTTTGGTCCTAATGGAGTGCCCTTACGACGTGGCTTTGGACTCCGTGGGAACTCTGGCTATCGGTCGTTTTTCTTTTCGCCTCCACATCCAGCTTCTCTCTCCCCCGCCTCCGTCGAGCTGGGCGAAGGTTGTCTACGACGATTCCTCTCCCACTGTGGAAGTCGAGGGGTTGGCGACGAACGTGGCAGACCTCGGGTTTGCTATTATGAAGGAGTCGATTCGTCGGGAGTGTTTCGAGGCGCCCGTTGTGGCTTTTCGCACCTCTACCATGGATGTTAGGGCTCCTCTTAGCTTCGCGGGGGTCGTTTGGGCGGATCAGATGCTTTCATCTTCTTTGATCCTAAACGCGGGTAGTCGGATCCTTGGAACGGATCTTCTTTTCCTCTTGCAGGGGAACATCGGTTCAATTGTTTCTCGGGTCTCGCTAGCGGGTCAGTCTGGCTCGGGCGAATTTGACTCAGGCGAGGGCGTTTCTCTTTCGATTGGAAGGTCATACCCAACTGTGCACTGCGACAACGGTTTGGTGGTTGATACGGTGACCTCGTCTGGGACCGGGAGGCCAACGTTGCCATTTTCCCTGTCTGGCTCAGTTGGGAGGGAGCCTTCGTGCGCTGGTGTGTCAGACTCCCCTGATCCAAATTCGACTATTGTTTATCAGGAGACGCGAGCTCAGGTGTGGCCCTGGTTGAGCTGTATGAGAAGGGGTCTGCAGGGACCCGGCTTGCTAGGGATTTCTTGGCATCAAGCCAGGGGCTGATAGAAAATCTGGGAAGAGGTACAGAAGGAGGCAGCGTGCTCGAGAGCAGCAGGTGGAGCCCTTGTCTGTTTCCGACCTGAAGGCAAGGATCGCAGAGGTGGCGGGAGTGGTGCGAACCGGGGGAATCGTAATTGCATCTAAATGAAGATTCTTTCATGGAACGTACGGGGTATGGATGACCCGGAAAAGAGACGTGTTGTGGGATCAAGACTCATAGAATGGGATTGTGATGTGGTCTTTCTCCAGGAAACTAAGTTGGATTATGTCTCAAATGCGACTTGGCGCTCCTTTACAGCGGGGTCGCTCACTAATTTCAGCTCAATTGGGGCTATTGGCTCTGCGGGGGGGCCTGTTGGTTGCTTGGAAAAGTTCGGTGTTGGTGCTTCGGGCGGAGCTGAAGAAGACCCACGTGCTCACGGTGCTTCTGGAGTGCCTTGGGTCGGGCTCCTTCCTTGCTCTATCTTGTATTTATGGGTTGTGCCAGCCGGTCGCGCGGCCTCAGCTTTGGGCGGATTTGCGGGAGTCTAGGGCAGTGTTTCCCAGCTGCCGTTGGTTGATTGGCGGGGACTTCAATGTTACGATGCTCTCCTCGGATAGGCCGAGAATGCGGGGCAGGCAGGACCCTAGTTCCGTGGACTTTGTGGGGTGGTGGACTCTCTGGGACTGGAGGTGATAGACGCGACTGGCACCAAGTTCACCTGGAGAAACTCTGGCTCCCATTCCCGTCTTGATCATTTTTTTGCCTTGACGGAGCTGTTGGAGCTTTTTCCTCTTTCCTTTGTCGCCGCCAGACCTCGGACGAGATCTGACCACACTCTGATCCTTTAGGACTCGGGTGACCTTTCGCTCCCACGGGGATTCTTGCGCTATGAGAGGGTTGGGCTTTTAAAGGGCTCCTTCAGGGACCTGATGGCATCCCATTGGTCTGCGGTTCCTGCTACCGGTTCTACGGCCTCGTTGTTTGTCCAGAAGTTGACCTCTTTGCATACGCGGTTATGCGTGTTTAAGAGGGAATCGAGGGAGGCTCCCGCACGATCAGGGGTGCGGTTGAAGAGGAGGTTTGCGGTCTTGACGCTCTGGAGGACGACAGGCCTCTGATTGAGGCTGAGCTCATTCGGCGGGCGGAGGCTCAAAGGAAGATTGTTGAGGAAAACAGGAAAAGAGTGGTTGAATAGAAGCAGAGATCCAAACACGTCTGGCTCAAGGAGGGAGATGTAAACACGGCCTTCTTCCACAGGGTGGCAAGCAGGAGACGTCGTGGCAACACCATCAGGTCGATGATTATTGGCGGGTTCGGGTGGACGGCGACAAGGAGCCTGGGAGGGCGATTGCGGACCATTTCACCGATTTCTCCTCGAGAAGGCTCGGTAGGCGATGGAGATGGACGGGGTTGGGTGCGAGGCAGGTCTCGGCCGCCGACACCTCTAGCTTGATCCAGTCGATTACCATGGAGGAGCTTCGGGCGGTTGTTTGGAGTCTGAACGGGGATGGTGCGCCAGGTTCGGATGGGTTCCCGATCTCTTTCTATAAGGACTTCTGGGATCTGGTTGGTTTGAAGGTGCTCGACGTCGTTTCAGAGTGTTGTCATTGCAACGTCGGTTTTGATCGGGTTAATAAGGCAATGATTGTCCTACTTCCAAAGGAGGAGGGAGCTGACAGGATTGAGAATTTTAGACCAATTGCATTGTCAAACGCTTTGTATTTGATTGTGGCAAAGGTCTTCGCTATCAGATTGAGTAGGGTTCTCGAGCACCTTATCTCCCCATTTTAATCTGCCTTCATTCCTGGGAGACAGATCGCGGAGTACTTGGTTATGGCATCTGAGATTGTTCTTGATTGGAAGAGGTGGGAGAAAAAAGCTATGCTCTAGAAGGTAGATTTTGCTAAGGCCTACGATACTTTAGACTGGCATTTTCTCTGGGGGCGATGCATAGAAGGGGATTCCCTATGCTCTGGATCTCTTGGATGAAGCGTTGCGTGACTACTGTGTCGATGTCGGTCCTCGTGAATGGGCGTCCTGAGGGTGGCTATTTTTAGCCCCAGAGGGCCGTTAGACAGGGTTGTCCTCTTACTCCTCTGCTCTTCATCATTGCTTCTGACGTGCGGGCTTGTATGGTAACTTGAATTCAGGACAACGAGATCACTTGTGGGTACTCGAGCAACGGCATACGGATCCCCTGCTTCAGTATGCTGATGACACCATTTTCTTCATCCGGGGGTGCATGGAGGACATCTGCTCTTCGCTTATTCGTCAGATCTACAATGTGTCTGCTTCGGCACATGAGAGCTGTGGTCGTGGGTTGTGGCCTTCGCCTTTTTGGAAGGGGATTCGATCGGTCATTCCCCGTCTCCGAGCTTCGTTCAGACCGATTCTAGGGAATGGGGAGACCTTTGCCTTCTGGAAGGATGACTAGACAGATAATGGTGCGTTGTGCGGTTGTTACCCTCGCTTATTTGCCTTGGCTGAGGATCAGGAGGTGCGAGTGGCTTCATGCTAGGCTGATGGTAACTAGATGCCTTTGTTTCGTTCTAATTTCTCGGACTAGTGCTTAAAGGATCTTCTCCTCCTTCTTGACTCGCTGAGAGTTTTTGGCGGCCCCTTTGTGGAACGGGACCATTGAGTGAGGCGGGGGAATATTTTCTCAGTAAGAAAAGCTTATTTGACGATCTGTCGTCCTCCCCCTTCGCGGTCGGCTGAACTGGTGAGGGACTACAGCTTCTTCTGGGGCCTTGGCCTGCCCGAGAGAATTGGATTCTTCCTATGGTTGTTTAGGAGAATGAGATTAATGGCGCGTGACCGTTGTGCAAGACTGCTTGGGACGGTTTCTAACACATGCCTTCTGTGTGAGACCAGCATTGAGACTGTGGAGCATCTCTTCTTCTCGTGTCGGGTGTCGGCGCCTATCTAGGCCGACCCAGATCTAGGTTGGGTCAGTACAGAGAGCCTCTCCTCTTTCTGCGAGTCGCTGGTGACGGCCAGGCTTCGTCTGAGAAGAATCCTGCTTCGCTCTGTGGCCACTGGCTGGGCCATCTGGTTGGCCAGGAACACCTTGTTATTCTCTGGCCAAAGGTTTTATAAGGAGAACACCTGTATCCATGTGTCGGGGTTGTTAGACTCGTGGCATTCCTAGCTGCCCTTTTTGTATTTTTAATCTAAGTTTTTTAATGCATTTTTGGGTGGACACCTCTGAGTGTTTCCCCCTTGCTTGACTTCAAAAAAAAATGGCCCATAGAATGGCGAACGCTGGGGAGGTGTCCTGTGAATTACCACAAGCCGATAAGCTCCAGAAAGAGGGACTATCATCAGTCATGAGCCAAGTAATATCCGCACCCTCCCATACATTTATCGAGGTTCTGCATCTAAGTCTTCAAGTCTTCAACTTCCTAATTGCATCTTCCGCGCATCATGTACCGCACCACATTTTTTAAGGAGTCGACCATGTCTTGTAAGACAAAAAAGAATTTGATCTTCTGTTGAATCTTGTAGTTCCAGATAATCACGAAATCACATGTAATATCATCTGATGCGAAATTCTGACTCCGAGTTAAGAAATGGTAAGCTCTTTCCACTGAGTGCTTCCCATTGCTCCATACAAAGTGATCTCTACAACTCCTGGGACCGTTAAAATCGGCAATCTCACCAAAGCAACGTATTCACGGAATCTTTGATCTAAAAAAAGCGCTGAGAAGCGAGGGCTCCAAGCTCATGTTGAACACACCCCCTCAAGAATAGTGTTCTGATTTTCGGCAAG
Source organism: Ottelia alismoides (assembly GCA_037367405.1). Classification (NCBI taxonomy): domain Eukaryota; kingdom Viridiplantae; phylum Streptophyta; class Magnoliopsida; order Alismatales; family Hydrocharitaceae; genus Ottelia; species Ottelia alismoides. The sequence goes on along the minus strand of JAZKJV010005397.1, from coordinate 1,317,687 downwards.
GGCACAAAGTTGTGGGTAGCGATCCTTTAGGCATCCCAGCCACGTCCAATTATCCAGCCAAAATCTAAAAATCTCACCATTCCCCACCACCGGGCACTAGGGTTGGGCATCGGGCCGGGTCGGGTCGGGTTTGAGTTGGCCCGGCCCAAGCCCATTTAAGTATATGGGCTAATGGGTCGGGCCTAGGCCCATTTTATTTTCAAAAATTAGGCCCAAGCCCAAACCCGGCCCAAACAAAATGGGTCGAGTTCAGGTCGGGACGGCCTAATTTAACACCTATGTATACTGTTGTAGGAAATGAAAGACTTGTTTATTCCAGAGAACCCTAGGCTCTCTTATATAGAGAAAGCCTATGGGTAAATTACATAAGAAGGAACAATAAATATAAGCGTGACACTTAAGTACATAAATACTAGAAATATCTCTACACTCCCCCTCAAGATGGAGCATAGATGTCAATCATGCTCAGCTTGGAAGTACATTTCTGAAACTGCCCTCTGAGCAACGGCTTGGTGAAAATATCTGCAGTTTGTTCACCTGAACTCACATGAGAAGTGGAAATTAGCCCTTTTTGGATCATGTCCCTGGTATAGTGGCAGTCTACCTCAATATGCTTCGTCCTTTCATGAAATGCAGGATTATTAGCAATGAATAATGCGGCTTGATTATCACACTTTAGCTGCATGGGTAACGATACATCTATATGCAGATCTATTAATACGGCTCGAACCCACATCAACTCCGTACTAGCCTGCGCCATGGCCCTGTACTCAGATTCAGCACTAGATCTAGCCACCACTGTTTGTTTCTTGCTCTTCCAAGAGAATAAGGAACTGCCAATGAATACCGCAAATCCTGAGGTAGATTTTCGATCTCTGGGGCATCCAGCATAGTCCGCATCAGCACATGCAGAGATAGAAAGATTTGTTTCTTTCCTAAACAACAATCCTGCACCTGGAGATGACTTTAGATATCTCAGTATCATATATACAGCATCCATGTGTACTTGTCTGGGTTGCTCCATGAATTGACTCATCCTACTCACTGCAAACGCAATGTCAGGTCTGGTGATGGTAATATAGAGAAGTTTTCCCACCATTTCTCTATATCTTCTTGTATCAACTTCCTCTGTGTCATCTCCATGTAGCTTCATACTAGGGTCCATGGGAGTAGCAGAGGGTCGACACCCACTCATGCCTGTCTCAACAAGCATATCTGTAATACATTTCCTTTGGGTCATCACAAGACCCTGCGCATTCCTTGCAAACTCTAGTCCCAGAGAGTACCGTAAGGTACCAAGATCCTTCGTCACAAACTGACTGCCTAGAAATGCTTTTGCTATCTTTATCCCCTGCATGTCATCTCCCGTAACAAGTATATCATCAACATATACCATAATAACAACAGTACCTCTGGGAGTCTTCTGGACAAACAAAGAGTGGTTAGCATTCGATCTTATGAAGCCTTGCGTCTGGATGAGATCTGAAAGCTTCTGAAACCATGCCCGCGGACTTTGTTTAAGACCATATATGGCCTTGTGCAATCTACACACCATATGACACTCCCCCTCAGCAGCAAACCCCGGAGGCTGCTGCATGTAGACTTCTTCCTGTAGATCTCCATACAAAAAGGCATTTTTGACATCAAGTTGAAACAAGGGCCAATCACGTACCACTGCAACGGAGAGGAGAATACGTAGTGTGGAGTGATGTGCCACCGGAGAGAAGGTGTCCATATAGTCCACCCCATAGGTCTGAGTGAACCCACGAGCCACTAGTCTTGCCTTGTAGCAATCAAGGCTGCCATCCGCATTATATTTGACAGTAAAGATCTATCTACAACTGACCACAGACGCGCCTGGAGGAGCAGTAACCAAGCTCCATGTACCACGGGAGCGCAAGGCAGCCATTTCTTCTTCCATTGCCAACCTCCAGCAGCTATCTTTCAACGCATCTTGATAGTTCTGTGGTATCTCCACGGTAGAAAGAGCAATGGCAAATCTCTGAAAATCACCAGTGAGGCGATGGAAGGAGACCTGGGAAGCAAGTGGGTAAGACGCACATGTGCTCTTGGACTTCCTTAGAGCAATAGGAACATCCAAATCATTAGCAGTGTCTACCTGTACATCGGTATCCTGCACTTGTGCATTGTCAGTCCCATCAGTACCCATATCACCTGGACATACCTGGGGCGTGGTAGATGAATGGCGGCCTCCATGAGCAGGTTTTGGACGACGAGTGTAGAATTTTGGTAAAGGTTGCACTGGTGGTTGGGTAGGTGGTGGTGGTGGTGGTGTTGGTGACACGGGAGTAGGTATGGGATCAGGCTGACATATAGGAGGAGGTGGCACATAAACGTCAATAGCAGTATTGGAAGGCATTAGCCTATCACCTGTAGGCGAGAAATACATGACATTTTCAAAGAAAGTGACATCTGCACTGACATAATATCTGTTATTCACAGGGTCATAGCAACGGTAGCCCTTTTGAGTACGAGAGCACCCCAGAAGGATACACTTGACAGCCCTAGGTGAGAGCTTGTCAATCACTGGCGCAAGTTGATGGACGAAACCCACGAAACCAAAAACACGAGGAGGTAAAGCAAACAATTCCTTGTCAGGAAAAACAATAGAAAGAGGAACTCGCTCCCCCAACACAGAAGATGGCATACGATTAATTAGATAACCTGCCATAAGCACCGCATCACCCCAAAACGACAGAGGAGCACTACTATGAATGAGTAAAGTCCGAGCCACATCAAGAAGATGACGATGTTTCCTTTCAGCAACACCGTTCTGTTGAGACGTATATGCACAGGTTGTTTGGTGAATAATGCCACAGGATGAGAAGAAATGAGAAAGAGCACGGTTGCAAAATTCTAATGCATTATTAGTACGAACAATCTTCGCATTAGAAGAAAAAACATTCCGAATTTCATTGATAAGATGCTTGATTACATCCCCCGCTTCAGATTTATTTTTCAATAAAAAAACCCAAGACAGTCTAGAGAAATCATCTACAACCACTAGGTAAAACCTGTGTCCCTGGTGATCAGGTACACGACTCGGACTCCAAATGTCAACATGCAATAACTCAAAAGGGGAGCGACTGCTCCGAGACTCACGAGTAGGGAAAGTAGACCTGTGATGCTTTCCCAACTGACAAGCGTCACACTGAAAGGAAGACTTGGATGAAATCTGGGGCATGATATGACGTAGCTTCTGAAGAGGGAGATGGCCAAAACGTAGATGCCAGATAAAAGGAGAAGTAGATCCACTGGACTGAGATGAGACACCGGCATAGGATGGAGGAACCAACCGATAAAGTCCATCCTGCTCACGGCCACAGCCAATCATCTTGCCCGTAAGAATGTCCTGAAAGATAAGAGAGGATGGGCCAAATATAGCTCGACAATGCAAATCCTTCGTAAGCTGGCTAATAGAAAGCAAGTTCATAGAAAAATCTGGAGCATGCAAAACATTCAACAGACGGATGGAAGATGTCAAACTGATCTCCCCCTGACCAATGACGGGGGAATGAGTGCCATCAACAATCACAACCGATCATCCTTGAGAGACTTCTCTGTAGGATGTGAACTTATCTCTGTCTCGACAGAGATGGTGTGTCGCCCCAGAGTCCAATATCCATTCTGAAATATCCGGACTGTGACATGAAGTAAATGCGTAAACTCTACCTGAAGAGTTCGCCGAGACAGATGTGCTGGCAGAGGCTGAGGCTGCGATGTTCGAGTGACCTCCTGTCGTATCAGTAGAGGCAGGAGGCATGATATCTCGTAGTCTGGCAACGAGGTCGTCAAACCTCTGGTCGGAAGTAGATGGCGGGGTAGAGACAACATGCTCGGCTATACGTGCAGAGGCAGGAAAACCATGCTTAGAATAGCATGTGTCTTCCGTATGACCCGAGCGATGACAGAAGGAACATGGTGGACGGAAGTGACCGCCTCGATCGTGAGGTCCACGGCCACGAAAGGAGGACGCACCTCTGCCACGTGAAGCAGCCATTGCCGAGGGAGGTGGTGTAGACCCAGAAGAAGGAACTGAGATTCGGTTTAGTCGCCGATACATGGGGGGGCGGATGGGAGGGCTAGGGTTTAGGGTGGCTCTGATACCATGTTGTAGGAAATGAAAGACTTGTTTATTCCAGAGAACCCTAGGCTCTCTTATATAGAGAAAGCCTATGGGTAAATTACATAAGAAGGAACAATAAATATAAGCGTGACACTTAAGTACATAACTACTAGAAATATCTCTACATATACCAATATCATACCTTCCATTCTTCTTGCATTTGTGTGTTTGTTTCTTATGCATGTGTGCATGTTTAAAACTACAAGCATGCTCACTAATTTGTGATTTTAACATTAGTCGTATGTTGGAAATAGAAATGTGGTAAAAATATGGCGACTTAAACCACCATTCAATTCACCATTACATATTCTATTGTAGATGCGGGCAATATGACCCAATACAGATTGGTTACTTACAGTTGTACATGCTCTAACACTTAAGGACACAGATTCCATTCTTGCATATTAATGTAATAATCTTGTATATTAATGTAATAATATCCTCAATCCACGTTAATGGATATGATTATTAATGTGTCTAAGCATTTATTCTACACTCGAATAAGGATATTAAAGCTAAAAGATGGTATTTGGAATGAACATGAATATAATTGATATAATTATACCGTACTAGATATGAATATACTTGCTTTAGAATGGGTCGGGCTATCGGGCTAACGGGTTTGGGCCTTCTCAGGCCCAAACCCGGCCCGATAATCATTAGGGGCTCATTTTAGGGCCCACGGCCCGCCCATTAAATTTTGAGTTCGGGTTTGGGTCGGGTTATACGGGTCGGGTTTTGGACCAGGTCAGGCCGACCCAGCCCAATGCCCAACCCTACTGGGCATAACACTTCTTCCAATTCTGGGAGAATCTTCTTGATATGAATCCAGAGCGAGGAAGGGTATCTAGTTGGTGTGAGCTGCAGTGAACCAGCAATGTTGTATACCTTCCTCAGCAGTCTACGAACTGTCATCCTTTCCCCCATACTCTAAGCACACACTTGGATAGTACTGCCTTGCCCATGTGTTAAGATTTTAAGATCCCAAGTCCACCATTTTTTTTCCTGCATGTCACCACTTCCCAATCCATAAGGTAAATCCCACCTCGTTTCTGCTTATCATCCAACAATAAGAACCGCCTCATCAAACCTTCAAACTTTGCTTGTACCCCTTGTAGGTAACCATCAGGTGGAGTAGAAAAAAATGAGGATTGCAGAGAGAACATGCTTGAGCAGAACAGAACCAGATTCCCACCTTTGGATAATAATCTTGCCTTCCAACTAGCCAGTTTATTTTCCAGTCTATCAAGGACCATGTTCCGATCTGCCACATGCACGCGTCACGCAACCAGAAGAAGATCCAAATAGGTAGTCGGGAGATCTCCATCCGAGCAGTGTAGAGTATTACATGTCTCATGTACCTCAGCTTGGTATAGACCAAAAGGAACGAAAGTAGACTTCTCTCTGTCCAGCATAAGACCCGAGATATCACCAAAAATCTCCATGATACCTGACGCCCTCCAGACCTGCTCCACTTATCCACGTACGAAAATCATCATATCGTTAACGTACTAAAGAATGGGTATAGGTATATTCTCCTTACAAGACCTAATGCAAAATCCTCCCTCTGCAACCAACTTCATTATCATTGCCAAAGCATCGAATGCAACCACAAAAAAGTAAAGGTGATAGTGGTCTTGTCTTTTTTAGGAGGGCTTTCGAGAGATGATAGCGGATTTCTAGGTTAATCAACTGAATTTGAAATCTACGACAAATCAAGTGGCCTTGAAACGCATGAATCTTTGGAAGATGCTTTTAGGGAATGAAGGGGTGGTGCCCGAGTAAAAATCATTAAATCGGATCACTTGGAGGATGATCGTGAAAGTTGCACGATAGGAGCTTTCAGTTGTGGATTATCATGGATGAGAGAAGGAAGAAAGAGGTGGAGTGATGGCATAGATCATAATAGTGGTGATTGAAGAAAAGGCACATGAATACTAGGTTTTTACATGGTGAAGCTAGTGTAGGCAGTGTTATAACATGATATACTCCCTTTCAACGGATAGAGAATGGTTTCTTGGTGATAAATAGGTGGGCATTATTGAGGTGGGTTACTTCCGAAATTTGAGCCAACATTAAGATCTAGCAAGGCACGTTAGCTAGGGCTTGGTGTCTCCATGTTGTCACATGATCATGTTGAGAGTGTCATCCGTGATTATGGGTAGCAATGGGATCTGTGATGTGGTCTTTGGCCTAAATGTGGATGAGTCACCTAGGACAAATTTCTAATCTCTTTCTTTGGGGTGTTTTGGGTGATGTGAAGGATGACATCATGGCTACTGTAGGTAAAGTTTGGGATGGGGGAATCAGGGTTTTAAGTGATTGAATCATCCCCTCATTTTTCTGTAGTACAAGAGGGAGATGGTTATGAATGTTAAGGATTTCAGGTCGATTACGCTCTTTAATGTGATCTATTTTATTATGGTTAAGGTTTTGGCTAACGTGTTGTGCAGTGCATTGGGGTTAGTTACTAATCAGGAGAAATCAGCTTTTATTATAGGTCACCACCCGATGAGTAGTACATTATGGCATCCGAAATCATTGCAAACTGGAAGACGCAGAAGGTAAAGGGAATGTTTTAGAAGTTTGATATTTTTCAGGCTATGATTATTGAAGTTTCATCAAGATATCTCTCTGTCATCATTGTTTCCCTGATCTTTGGATCATGTTGATGAAAAGATGTACCACTACAGCATCTTACTCAGTACTAGTGAATGGTTATCGGGAGGGAGGCTTATTTCTGTCGCAAAAGGGGGATCCAGCAAGGATGCCCTTTTACTCACTTGGTTTTTGTGTTGGAAGTTGGTGTTTTGATTGTGATGGTAGATCAAGTTGTGCATATAGTGAGTTCAATATCGACTTACAAGAAATGAGATTTCTATCCATGTGCTCCAATACGCAAATGACAGTCTTCTCTGTAGAGGGAGTGACTCAGGAAGCCAGGGAGATTTCGATGGTGTTGGGGATTTTGGTGATATTTTAGGATCAATCAGGTGAAGTTTGCTTTGTTCCTTTTGAGTCAGGTCTGAAGGAAATCGTTGTGTTTGGGGCAATGCTCAATTTTCCTGAGCTAGTTTGTTGTACTTATTTAGGCATGTTGTTATTGTGGGGGAAGCTTCGTTTGACAAACTCATGGTCATTGGTGGGGACTTTAAAGAAGATGGTTAGTCAGAATGCCTCATGATTATCTAGAGGGGTTGCTGTTGCATAAGCCGGATCTATCTACCATCTCCATCTATTTCATATGCATGTGCTTGAGCATAGTTGGGATTCGCAGCTACCTCGAGTCTTTAATGAGGTGGTTTTTTAGCCCAGCTCGAGAAGGTGTCCGGTGTTCCTCAAGTTAATGGCATAAAGCGACAACGCACATTGATGATGAGGGCTAGAGTGTGCTATCCCATGGAGATGAAAAAAGTGTTGCATGCAAAATGAGTTGTGCTTATTGTGGTGGAAATAACCTACTACGTAGGTCATTGAGGAATTTTTTTAAGAGTTGTTGAGGAAGTTATGGGGTTACTTTTGATCTATCGGTGTCTTTAAGGTATGTTCGCTCCGTCCACTTTCTGGTTAGGAGTTTGTACAAGTACAATAGTACCTGAAATTGTGCCTCTTTGAGCTGGTTTTAGGGGATGGTGAAACTTTCAGCTTTTGGCAGGATAACTTGAATAAGGCAGGAGTTCTTCTCAATCGTCTTTCATGCTTAATTGTCTTGGCTGCAGATTAGTTGATGCGTGTAACAAAGAATTGCTCCAATGGGTGTGGTGACGTGTTCTATTCTAATTTATCGAACCAAAGAGTGGTGAGTTCTTGGAGATGCACTTCTATGAGTTTTGTGGAGAGGATTTTTGTGGGTAGGGATGCTTAGTCATGGTCTGAAGGAGAGTATTTGGTATAAAAGGCGTACAAGGCATGTCCCTCTGTTGTGGTTTTTTGTCTTGAGATACATGTGCATGACAAAACGAGGATATGGAGCTGGAGGGTTCCATTATGAATCAAAATTTGTGTGTGTGTGGGGGGTGGGGGGGGGGGGGGTTGGACCAATGCCTGAACAGCCAGGCTCTCTCAATGGGTAGATGCCTCGTGTTCGAGTTGTGTTGGGGGTCAGCGAGGATTTGGACCAATGCATGAACAGCCAAGCTCTCTCCGAGCTCGTAGGAGGTGTGGAGTGCAATGAGCATCTATGTTGTGAGCACATGTTGCTTTTCATCTTTTTGGAGTCTACTGGATTCAATGGATTGGATTGGTAAAAGTCGAAGTATCAAATACTAGATCTAGTTTCTCTATGTTGATTGCGAGAAATGTGGTGGTTATTCATCGGAACAGAGTTTGCGCTGATTGACCACATGCTGAGAATGGCAAGTCTTGGTTGACGTAAGTCTAAGCACTTGTGGGGGTTAATGCTGGGACATGTCTATATGTAATGCTTAAATTGGTGTTCATATAAAATTTCTGGGTAAATGCTTTAACGGTGTCCTCCATTTTCTTCTCTAAAAGAATTGCACAAATTCCATTAAAACACCATGTCAATTCTAGATAATAATAATAAGGGAAAAGTGAAGGCCTTAAGCTCATACACTAAAAACGGATTTATATACTTACATGCAAGTTCATCGTATTCTTCCTTTCCTACAACGTAAATGCAAACATCACCCCAATATATTAGAAAAATATATTAGAGGTGTTCGCCCCAATATATTAGAAAAATAAAAAAGGAAAAGGGGGTAAAAAAACAAGTAAAAATTGTACAAAGAAGTATCAAAACCCCCTTCAAACCAAAAACGAGCTGAGGCCTAACCCGCAACCCAATCCTCCACCAATCTCGCACAGTGAAAAAGCACGTTGTCCTTGTAAAAGCATTGGCCCGAGAAGAGGGCCTCATTTCTCCCAAGCCAAATCGACCATAGCCTCGCAATTGGAATCAAGATTTCCCTTCTTTCCATGTTTCTGTTGAGCACCAACGACCCGCAGAACGCCATCAAGTCATCCATTCTCACCCAATCCACATCTGGTTCCTCCCAAACCCCTCTGACCGAGAGGCAGTCGGAGAATAAATGTTCTATGATTTCCACCGTCGAATCGCATAACACACAGAAGTTGGAGATATTGGCCATGAACCTTGTGCAATGATCCCTTGTCAACAGCCTCCTTCTGCGGAAAAGCCATAAGAAGAAGCCAAGGCACCCTGGGAGCCTTAGCCCCCAAAAAAATAACAATCGCGCACCAAAAAGTCAGACCGCTCCGGCGGGGTCCGAGCCAACGCCCCATAAGCCTTCCGCGTCGAAAAGGGGCCGTCCCTCCAGGCCCAGTGGTCCCAGCCATCGATAGGCCTACCAGCGACATCGATGGCGTCCAAAAGGGAGATAAAATCATCAAGCCTTTGATCTGAGAAGTTTGCCATGAAGCGCGGACACCAACACCCATCCGCCCAGCAAGAGGCGACAGAGGCATCTTTGTCAACCGCCAGCGCAAACAAACGTGGGAAACGCACATTCAAGGAACCCCCTCCCATCCAATCGTCTTTCCAGAATTTAAAAGATTCACCATTCCCCAACACAGGCATAAACAGCGACCGATTCCTTTCGAAAACCGCCTGCACACCACGCCAAAACGGGGTTTGAGCACCAACCACACCACCCCACTCCTCCCCCGCCCTTCCTTCCCCATGGATCTCCCCCAAAATGCTGGTAAAGAAATTACCACCCTGGCCCCAGACCCTGCTCGCCCATTTGAGAAAGAAAGCATCATTAACAAGCTCCAATCTCCTCACGCCCAAACCACCTTCCTGCTTACCCCTAGAGACCTCATCCCACGCCACAAGATGAACCCCAACCCCCGCCTCACCATTTCTTCCCCACAGAAACCTACGCATACACCTTTCAAGACGCATGCGGATCCCCACCGGCATACGACGATTTGATAAGAAGAACACGGGAATAGAGGAGAGCACCGCTTTGAGAAGAACAAGCCGACCCCCTCTCGAAAGTAAGGTTGCACGCCAACCAGCAAGGCACGCCTCCACCCTCTCGACGACCGGAAGCCAATCCCTAATCCTGGCCCTACCTACCACCAACGGCAAGCCAAGGTATCCAATAGGTAACTCACCCGGAGGAGACCCCAAAATCCGGCCGCACTCAATCGCCTGCGCCTCCGACATCCCAAAAGGAATCACTTTGGATTTGCTCTCATTCATATACAAACCCGATAACTCTATAAAGAGGTCAAGTGTCACCGTCATTCCGGAGACCTCGAAAAAGCCTCCCTCAATGAAGCAAATGGTGTCATCTGCGAATTGAAGCAAGGGCACGGATAGGTCGCCCTTAGTGAATCCTTTCGAGAGCCCGACATCAATCGCACGGTCTGTCATACGAGCCAAGACATCAGCGGCCACGACAAACAGAAGAGGGGCGAGGGGGCACCCCTGACGTACCCCCCTTCTAGGCTGGAAGTAGCCCCCATCCAATCGACCATTCACCAAAACAGAGAAGAACATGGTGGTCACGCACCGCCGCATCCACGATATCCACAGCTCAGGGAAACCACGTCTTCTCAGAACCGACCACAAGAAACTCCATTCGAGGCTGTCGTACGCTTTGGCGAAATCGACCTTCCACAACACCCCCTGTCTTCCGGTGTTCTTCCAATCAACGACCAATTCCGATGCCACCGCAATGCAATCAGATATCTGTCTGCCCCTAATAAAGGCGGCCTGGACCGGAGAAACAATCGAGTCCAGGACCTGAGCAAGCCGGCGAGCCAACACCTTAGCGGCAATTAGATAGATGGCGTTGGATATCGAAATGGGACGAAAATCCTCAATACGCTCCGCCGCGGAGGACTTAGGAAGAAGCACAATGATGGCCCTATTAATCCGATCAAACCCCGCATTCCCACTGCAAAACTTCGTAACAACCTCGAATACATCTTCACCCACCACCTCCCAAAAAACTCGATAGAACGCCGCCGAAAAACCATCAGGGTCTGGGGACCCATCCTCGTTTAATTCCCACACGGCTGCTTTAGTTTCCTCCAAGGAGATCGCCCGAGTCAACACCTCGCAATCCGCATCAGAAATGGATGGCGCCCCATGTCCCAGCCACCACCATGTCCTCGGGGAGCGCCTCGCAGTGAAGCTTTTGAAATGGTCAGCAGTTGCAAGCCCCAACTCTCTGTCCCCCACAATCCTAGCACCATTTATGGAAATAGAACGCATCGCGTTGGTGCACTTACTTCCGCTAGCCACACGGTGAAAGAAAGTCGTATTGGCATCACCTTCTTTGATCCATTTCAGCCTCGACCTCTGTCGTCATTCAGTAGCCTGCTTCAGTTGTGAAGTATAACTGCATGACGTTTGATGAACAATACCCATCGAACTTAGAAACTCTGATAAGTCAAGAGTTGTAAATTCCAGTGCATTATCTGTACGAATGAATTTGACGTCTACAGAGAAAACATTTCTGACTTCCAAAAGAATTTTTTTATAATAGCACCTGCCTCAGATTTGTGTTTCAACAAGAACACCCACGACACTCTAGAATAATCATCGACAACCACCATATAATAACGATGTCCCTGATGATCAGGAACACGACTCGGACCCCAAATGTCAAGATGAAACAACTCAAAGGACTAACTACTATAACGACTCGGACGACTCGGAAAGGAAGAGCGATGATGTTTCCCAAGCTGACAGGCTTCACAATGCAATGTAGTGCGGGTGGAGATATGTGGTAGAACATGACACAGCTTCTGCAACGGTAGATGACCAAAACGAAGATGCCAGAGTAATGGTGAAATGGGTCTAGAAGGAAGGGTAGCAGCGCCAGCGCATGATGGTAAGGCAAGCCTATACAAACCTCTCTGCTCACGGCCATGTCCAATCATCCTGCCAGTCAGTATGTCCTGAAACACAAAAGAGGATGGATCAAATATGGCACGACAATGGAGATCTCTTGTAAGTTGACTAATGGACAACAGATTCATCTGAAAGTCAGGTGCATATAAGACATTTTGAAGAGTGAGAGAAGGTGCAATAGATATCTCCCCCTAACCAATAATGGGCAATCGAACTCCATTGGCAATGACAACTGATCTGCCAGGTGAAAGAGCGATTGGTCAGCTGGCGGGTGGTGGTGGAAAAGATGGAGGCCCAATTGGCGGGGTGGCGTGCGGCCCTTCTCTCTCGCGGAGGTCGGTTGGTCTTGCTCAAATCTGTGCTATCTTCCATTCCAATTTACTTCTCCTCTGTGCGCGGGTTGTCGAGGGGGGTGCGTGCTCGATTGGAGACATGTATGCGGGGGTTCTTATGGGGGAAGAAGAGGGCGGAGGAAGGGGGTGCATCTGGTGGGGTGGGACGAGGTTACGAGGCCCAAGTGGGAGGGCGGGTTGGGCGTAAGGCAGCTGGAGTCGGTGAACGACGCCCTATTGCTCAGATGGGCGGCGAGGGTGTGGGGAAGGGAGGATAATTTCTTGTTGAATTGCTTGAGGGAGGCGGCGGGCGTTGAGTTCACCTCGACTTATCGGGGGGTATCGACGGACCCCTATCTTCTTTTTGGCGTGGGGTGGTGATTGCTCTAAATCGGAGCCGGCTATTTTTTGTTCCAAAGCTTGGTGATGGTTGTTCTCTTCGTTTTTGGGAAGATGATTGGTCTGGGAAGGGTGCCCTTCGGACCCTGTTCCCACGGCTTTTCGCCTTGGTTATCGACAAGGATGTCACGGTGGCTTCCTGCTGGGATGGTTCTTATTGGTGCCCTTCAATTGCTGATATTTTGTCGGACCAGCGGCTGGAGGACCTCATTTCGCTCCTGGCTATTCTCGATGATGCTCCCAGGCCTTCTCTTGGACGTAACCATTTGGTGTGGAAAGATGGCCCGTTCTCTACACGCAAGGCATACATGGCTCTTTTACCCCGTTTTCCTGTGGCGGATGATACCTTCTTGCGGGATTGTCGTTTCTTGTGGGGCCTCAAGCTCCCGGAGCGTATCGGTATATTCCTGTGGATCTTGCGCCGCGGGCGCCTGTTGACTTGTGATCGTTGTGCTTCTATGTTTCCCAACTCTTCGGACACCTGTGGTCTTCGCGGTTTGGTGGCGGAGACGATTGATCATCTTTTCTTCAGGTGCGGCTGTGTCTGTGCCCTGTGGAATGATCTGGGTTGGCTAAACTTGTCCTCCTATGCCTCCTTCTGCGATAGCCTGTTCAGCGCTAGGAGTCGGCCTCGGGAGATCTTGCTGGAGCCTATTGCGAGACTTTGGAGCATCTGGCTGGGAAGGAATGAAGCTCTTTTCAATCGACAGCGGTTCTACTTGGAGAATATTCGTTGTTCGGCCTCGAGATTCCTCCTTGATTGGTCCTCTAGCTAGTTTAATGCATGTATAATGGGGGTATCCCTTCTCGATACCCTCTGTTTTCTGTCCTTTTTGTATTCCTGTTAGCTGCTCACCACTTGTAAGTATTTCTCTATCTTTTCCTTTAAATGCATTGGGGCGAGCACCGTCGAGTGCGTCCCCCTTTTTTTTAGCCTCAAAAAAAGAGCTCTGTAGGTAGAAAATTGCATCCTGTCTCCACACATATGATGGGATGTCTCGGAGTCCATAATCCAATCTGTCAGGTTTGAATATGAACTACTAGTGAGCGCATAATGAGTACCTGAAGAGCTAGATGACGCTCTGGCAGATGCGGCAGCCTCTGTGGTACCTGGAGACGAAGATGCTGGAGTAGACATCATCTCTCGGAGCCTGGATACAATGTCATCTAGGCGAGTGTCAGATGTAGGTGTTGCGGAAGTCTCTGTCTGCTCAGCAACTCATGCTGAGGCTGGATAGCCATGCTTATGGAAGCATGTCTCCTCGGAGTGGCCAGGACGATGGCAGTGAGCACATGGGCCACGATGTCTACCACCTCCGCGACCACGCGGTCCACGACCGCGAAAGTGAGATGAACTTCCTCTGCCTCTAGTAGCAGCCATAGCCGAAGGAGTAGGCTGTGCAGTTGTCACTGAAGTAGTAATCCTGCTCAGGCGCTTATAGACCTCTTCCATTGGTGGAATAGTCTCTCCAGTCAGAAGTTGAGTACGAGCTGCATCGTACTCAGGATCAAGAGAAGATAAAAACACTCCAGTCATGGTGGCGTTACGATACGCATGTTGTTGCTTTGTGCTGGTAGTGATGGGCATGAAACTGTGTAATCTCTCAAACATGCCCCGCAGGTGAGAGAAATGAGCATGTAGCGGGCGACCATTCTGTTTGGTCGAGAAGATATCGAACTGTAATTGAAGTATCTTGCTTTCATTTTTCGACTGGCCATACGTATCCGCAAGGATATCCCACATGGCCTTCGCCGTGGGCTGATTCATAATATCATTGGCTATCTCCGTAGTCAATGTCCCGAAGAGCCATATGCACGCATAAGCATCATCTTGTTTCCATGTTGCGTTAATCCCAGTCTTGTCCGTCGGCTCGGAGTCAGTAAATATGTGCTCCTTATTGTGGCACTGCATGAGGGTACGGAACTGCATAGACCAAAGCTCGTAATTGGTCCCATCCATCTTCACAATTGGGGTTGGGCCTTTGAAGGCACCCAAAGATGAGAAAACGTCACCCTTGTTTTCCGCCATGATACGGAAAAACCACGAAACACAGACCGACTGAGGGATAGAATGAAAGATCTTTGTCTACAAATTCATAGATGAGATAGGTTGTATGTGCAGACTCATACTACTATCTCTACCTCCACAAATGTGCCTCTACCCCGACAATAGAGGTATTGTTCTTCCCGCCTAGGTCTGTGCACGGACATCTAGGCTACTCCCCAGCAGTAAGGGCCCCTTTTGGGCGAGACTGGAAGCCGCTACGGTGCTTGGGGAAGCAGAGGACGCTGCTGCGGCGATCTGGACAGCAGGTAGCGCTCAGGGGCACGCAACGCAAGGGTTTGGAGCGGCGCACAGCGCGGCGCGGGAGAGGATGCACCGCACGGGGGCGACGCCCTAGAAGGTGTAGCGCACAGGGGCGGCGCACGGGAAGGCGCGGTGCTCGGGGGCGGCGCACGAAGGAGGAGAGGGGGGCGGCAGGTTTAGGGTTAGGGTTTCTGGGTGTGATACGGGAACCAAACCCCGGTCTAGGACCGTTGCTCCGATACCATGTTGTGAGAAGAAATTTCCATAGCATGAGAATATACTGAGGGCTCTCTTCTATAGGAGAAAAGCCCTTGGGTTAATTACAAACTTACTCCTGAGAAAAGATAATAACATAGAATAGACATAGAAACATATATAATTATCTTAACAACATATATATATCATCTATAAGATAATTTGAGCACCAATGTAACATGACTTCGAAAGTGGGGAAAGGCTTTGTTGTTGTTGTAATGTAACATGACTTCAGTGGGACGCCAATGAATATTAATAACTGTTCAATTCGACGATTCCAAACACTACTTTCTCGGTTTATTAGCAAGTCAATCAATTTCTCCGATCAATTTCAATGATTTTCTACAAGGATTTATTTCAAATTTATATAGATATTTCTAATTCCAATGATATTTTTTATCCGGGAGGATTGAGCATCGTAGTTCCCTCACCTTTCTCTTTAGTAGATTATGACATTCGAGGACCTTGTGCAGTCCGTATTGTGGGAGCTCATAAGTACTTTGTGTTTTTTATTGATGATCAAAACCGATCTTCTTTGTTATATTTGATAAAGGAATGGCTAGACATAAATAGAATTGTCATGTATCATTTTTTCAGTTCATCAAAACTTCTTTCTCTACATATGTTAAGACTTTCAGGATTGACAATGCTCTTGAGTTTGTTCAACAAGACTTGATCACTTTCTTAGCCACTCAGGATACCCTTCATCGGACTTCATATCCATACACCTCGCAACAAAATGTGTGTAGTAAAGGAAACTTCATCATCTTTTGGATATTGTCAGAACCCTCCTTACTCACATGAGAATACCTAAAACTACTGAGGTGATGTTATTCTTATTGTCGCATACCTTGTCAATCAGGTACCCTCTTCGATTGTTAATGGAGTCACTTCATTCTTATTTATTTATAGAGATGAGGAACCATTTCCTCTACCTTTGCTTGATTTTTAGTTGCATCATCTTCTTCACAACTTGTATGTATTTGGAAGGGCATGTCTTTTATTTACAAAAGAAATAGTATGCCCTCTATGTCAGGGGGAAACATCGAACATCAACTAGATTTTTTCTCCACTCAATACTCTCAACAGATGTTTGGTAGGATGCAGACGTAGCCAGGATGGGTACATCTTGAGAGGAAGGGTTTGAAAGGAGTTCCTATAGTACCCCAAAGATAGTATCACATCTAATAATCACAAAGTGTGGTAGTAGCTAATAAGTTGTGGAGGCTACTACTAGTTAACGTGGGCTTAAGCATTTTGTTTTGTGGTCAAGGGCTCCAGTTGTACCCAATACCAACAACTTGTCTAGGCTAGTAATTCCCGATAACTGACCAGGTCTGAGGCTCGAGATATTAGAGATGGTATCATAGCATATTCCCTCTAATAGTGGAAAGGGTTGCTCAAGAGGCAGAGCCACCCCTACCATAGAAAGGGCTACACAACAGGTGAAGCCACCGCTGTTAGTGAGAACAGGTCATGGACCACTGCACATCGAGGGTGTTGCAAATATTAGTGGGGGTGATTGTAGCACCCCAAACATAATATAACATCTACTAATCACAAAGTATGGTAGTGACTTATAAGTAGCGGTGGCTACTAATAGTTTTCAGATGTGGCTAAGAGCTCCAGTTGGGCTCAAGCCCAACAAATTGTCTAAACCGGTTATTCCGATAACGGATCGGGTATGAGGTTCGGGACGTTACAGTTTCATTGTGTTTCATATACAACAAAAACGACGATGATTAGGCGTTTTATTTTATATTGGTGTTGTGGTAAGCAAGAATGTGTTGATCTTTCATGATTAATAATTCTAATTGGAGAATGATATAGCTCGCAGAAGATTCCTTTATGCTTCTTGGTTCACATATTTATGGTTTCTCAAATACATACATATATATATATATGTTGGTAAATGGGGTTGCACCTTGGGGGAGCGAACTTGGCTCCCCCCGCCCCATTTTTTCCATTTTTTATTTTTTTAAAAAGAATCTACGGGTTTTCATCATTATATCTCTTTATTATGTCATTCAAGTTTCGTGTGAAACAGAGCCTCCTACGGCCTCCATCCAGACAATCATTTTAACGATCGCAGAATTGTTGAAATCGACCTCGTCTGGATGGAGGCCGTAGGAGTCTCTGTTTCGCACGAAACATGAATGACATAATACAGTGATATAGCTATGAAAATTCACGGAAGCATTTTTCAAAAAAAAATAAAAAATGGAGAAAATGGGACTGAGGGAACCAAGTTAGCTCCACCTAGAGGGCAACCCCATTTTACCCTATATATATAGGGGACCCTTCCAATAGGACATGATACATCCTAAGTTCAGGAAGGTCGTCCCCAATTTGTATAGTACACGTAATTATGTAAAATAGATAAACTGTGATATTATAAATGCACATTGTAATGCAAAACTACACATTGTACAATACAAAATTACACATTAATTCTTTTACTAGAACTAACATCAAAATTGTACATTGCAGTACAAACTGTTTACCTATTTTACAAAAATATCGTATTTTCTACTAGAAAGAGGTGGTCTTCCTGAACTCGGAAAGGACCATATCCTATTTGAAGTATCTCCTATATATGTGTATATATATGAGTAAATACCTACCTAGGGTGCTCACCTTGAGTCTTTAAAAAAAAGTGCACCACTCAACGGTGCCTCTCGTGCATGGGTACAGTTGTATTTAGGTTAAGAAAATTTGTGGGTTTAGGGAAGATTCCAACCTGCTCGAGGATGGCCGAGCCACACCTTGAATTCTTACAAGAGGTCACTTCATCTCTCCACGGATCCATTCAATTACCACCTGATAACACTGCAACTTCACCATGGTCCGATGAAATGCAGGCCGAAATCCAAATCATTTTAATAACTAAAAATCACGAAGATAAGCCAGGATGTAACGCAAAGCATGAAATATATATTTCGATGCATAGAGCTTCTGGACAAATCTATAAGCAAGATTTAGTTAAGTAATTATCCTGCAGGAATTTCGACAGAGGTTTACGAACAGTGAAATACAAAATAAGATGAAACAACCCATGGCCGGTAGATTTCTTGAAACTTTTGACAATTAAATGCTATTTCCATTATTTGTGCGTATTGCACCTTAAGCAACAACATTAAGGTCAAGAGCGAGGACGGAGGGAGGCGTACTTGTGCGATGCAACAAAAGCTCTTCATTCTTGGCCCCCTTGAGGTTATCGGCTCCCAATTTCACCAAGAAGGATCGCCAATGCAGCCGTTCTTCTGCCGGAACCCCATGGAAGCTGGGAATTTCGAAAAGAAGAAAGATTGACATTCAAGATCGAGATAGACGTGATCCTGCAAAACGCGACGAGGGGAGTGAACAGTGCCGTCCCTGATTTTTGATGGGCAAAAGAAAAAATTGGGCCTTATAAAAAGGTTTAAATTTATACAATTTTTTAAAATTCGTAAGCTTCCTAAAAATATTCCCAAAAATTTTACAAAGACCCACGGATGTGATATAACGAGCATCAAACAACAAGTTATGAACTAAAATCATGAAAAGAAAAAAAGAACAATGTCACCTGGTAAAGAATCAAATAGCACCAGGCAGTTGCATCGCCACAACTCATCAAACTTAGTACAGCCCTCAATCACAATCCGGCAAAAAAACTCCAAATAAAACTTTATGTGTCTCACTTCTGTTTAAGCAGAATCAAATAGTTGCTCTAAAATATTGAAACTTAGAAGTCCAAGTAAAAAAACGCATTGTCCCGACTCCCATCCTATGATTAAAAATAAGATTATAAGAAATGAGTCTATATTTTAAAAAAAATTCTCATCAAATTTCAGAAGTTTTTTCTTTGGGGTATATTATAATATCGAGAACAATGGTGATGTTTTTGTCGTAGGTGCGAACACAGTGCTTTTAAAAATAAGAAGTTCATTTTATTGGGTGTTTGGATTTTATGATCTTCTTCCATCAAATCGTCTATTCTTGATTGTTTTCCTCAATGATGCTATTAAATATCAATTTTTTGCTTTGAGGGCATCTTTCGATTTGGAGTAGTGGTGATGAAATTAGCTAGAGATTAAGAGTGACAACATTGATTTGATGATATCGAATCCCCCCCAATTATTATTGAACATTACCATAAGTGAAGTGGTTTGTGTCGAGCTTAGGAAAATGAGAGGACAAACGGTGCATATCAGTGGGATTGTAGAAATTAAAGATGATGTAAACAATATTTCAAACTAAATACATCCTGCAATATTTCGAGTTAGATAAAATAAGGACTACTGGGTCTATTAACGTACCTATTATTTTAAATAAAGAATAGTGGGAGAAGTGTTCATATCCAGCATCAAAGTCTCACAAACAACAACACATCGAGATGTAACGGATTGTATTGGAAGGAAAACTAATCTTCCAATAATAATTTGTTATTCGAGTATATAATATATTAAAAGTACAAATAAGTGAGTGATGAGAACCACCTCGGTTAAAAGCAAGACTCCTTGTGGTATTATTTCAATTTGGAGGGTATAATCGTTAAAAAGAGACCATATTTTCTTGTAAACTATAAAATAAAATGACGAAATGCA
Source organism: Ottelia alismoides (assembly GCA_037367405.1). NCBI lineage: Eukaryota > Viridiplantae > Streptophyta > Magnoliopsida > Alismatales > Hydrocharitaceae > Ottelia > Ottelia alismoides. The sequence goes on along the minus strand of JAZKJV010005397.1, from coordinate 1,297,808 downwards.
GGCGAAACTGGATGCGGAAATAGCGCTGCAGAGGGGATTCGGTGACGGTCCACCGTCACTGCAGTAATGGAGTTCATCGTTCAAGAACTCAATGGGGATGGACCAACGAGAAAAGATGATGTCCGGCAACTCAATGTCTCGACAATATTACAATGATGCAGCATAACGTGCACTGCAAATGATGAAGAAACCGTGATTCGTGAGAGAGAAGGGGGTTTGGAGTATGGACTTTGGATTCCGATCGTCGATTTCGTTTAAATGGTGGTGGCAGAATGGGAAACATCGCTACGAATGGGAAGGGGAACCGAAGAGTGTGGTAACTGTTTTCAGGAGTGGAGATGAAGGCAATACATCTAAGGGATATTTTTGTAAATGGGTAGTATGAGTGATGAGCCTTAAAATGGGCCCCTGAAGTTGGTGGGCCCTGGCGGTTGCACCCAAAAACCACCCTCAGGGCCGGCCCTGGGAGTGAAGGGGATGTGGGATCTGAGAACGCACCGCTCGACGAGGATGTTGCTGTCGTAGTTGGAGAAGAGCACCACCATCAGCATCTTCTCGAGCTCCAAGATCCAAGAGCTACACTGGAGGAATGCAAGCGTCGGAAGGAAAAAATTTAGATGATTACGGTAGGCGTGTAAATGGTGGGATGCAAAAGCTTAATATGCATTTCATACAAACTTTGACGGATTGAAAAATTTTACAATCCAACTCATTAAACATTACAATCCAATTATTCCAACCCTATTTGATCACCCTCAATCGAATTTTGTTAGTTATCTATTGACTCTCATATCTTAACCACATTTTTCTCACTTATTTTTATTTTACTTTTTTTGAAATATACGGAGTATTTTGCTAACTTTGTTCTTCATATTTTAGGGAAAATAGAAACTCATGTGCCCTTTATTAAGATAATTATTTTTTAAAAGTTTCATGATTGCTGAAATTGACCCGCTGCATATGTATTATCATTTAGTCATGAAATACCCCCATGTATTTCTAAAAAATAAAAAAAATAAAAAATGAGGCAGGAGCAACCCTATTTTTCTCATCAGGTGTTGGGTTTTTTATATTTTATACCTTAAATTCATCTTTTTATATATTCCTAACATGTTGTTGCATGTAAATAACTATTAAAAAATAATGAGAATGTGGGCTAAGAGCAATTATGTAATGGCGCACATAGATAAATTAAATGGCATACATGTTTAGAGGAAATCACATACACATGTAAAGATACATATATATTGGAAATGCACTAGCGAATTGAATTGGATTAAATTTTGACTATGTTCCAATTCAATCCATGATTTAACGAATTTAAAAAATCAATCTAATCTATTTTATTAGAATCATAAAATCAAATTAATCTAATTCAATAACATTAGATCAGATCGAGTTGTATTTTTTGTTCGATCTATGTACAATTTGTGCAGCTTGGCTCATGATTGATTTTCTCAATTTTTTTTGGACAATGACTGATATCATTCATCGAAAAACAAAAGTCTACGTATGATAAAACAACAAAGAACAGAAAATAACTGATGAAAGACGAAAACCCAAAGACTTGGAAAAAGCATAAAAATGCACTTAAAAAATAGTATATTAACATAAAATCCATCTTGGTATATGTTGATGTAACGGAATCATTTATCTAAGATGGAGGGGAGGGTGAGATTCCTTCTTCAGCCAAAACTGATTTCTTGGAACTTTTAGGTTTGAAATATAGTCCTCAATTCATGTAGGAAGTGCAAAAACATACATAAATAAAATAACCCCTTGTAATAAGTTTGAGAGAAAGATTAAAATATTTTTAATAAGGTTTTATGGATATAATGAAGGTTCCTTCATTTGCATCTTACCATATCTATTAACCACCAAAGTCCATGCCAATTCAAATTTCCCTTTCCAAAAGCTAGTATTATTTGTAGCATCTGATGGTATAGATCAAAAGGTTGATGATGGATTTTCTATTACTAGCAAATTCAGTGATATAAATACCATAAGAAAATTAGGTATTCTTCAAAGATATGGTTTAATCTCTTTATTATATTCTCACACAAATGACACCTATTGACATGAATTATACAAAATTTAAATAGTTGATCAGGTGTGTATAGTTTATTATGATGCCATGGCCAAAAGAAGATGGTAAGTTTTGAGGGGATATATGAAGTCAAGATTTAATGTGAAAGTTTGTCATTAAACCACCATGTTGGAATAGGTTTTGTTTAGGGAAGGAAAAATGATCTTATGGTCCTTATCTACCCCACATGCATGGGATATCCGCCCATCCTTCTTTCATGATTGCATATCTCCTCTGGTAATGCTAGATCAGTCATACTCTTAAGTGTGATGCCCTCGCCTCATTAGGTCGACGATACTTAGCAATTGCTCTCACAAGCATCATATTCATATTCAAAATACAACCAAACAAGTAAGAGAATAAGTAAAGTAAAAAAAAAATAAATACTGGATTCATTTTTTCATTATCATTTCCACAAAACGTAACAAATAATCATGTCCAAATATGCATATATGTTGTCATAGTATAACAAATTACATCTATGGAAATATTGTCTCTCAAAATTACAACAACACTAAATGTGAAAGTAAATGTAAAGTATACAAAAAACCAGCATCATGTCTAGTGCAGAGTAACGTTGTAAGCTTACAAGATATGAGAAATTGCTCAGTACGTATGCTACATTAACCACTAGTGTAAAATAAAGAAAGGTTACATGTGTGAACATGTATTCAAATGTGCATGTATGTACTCTCTCGCACAAGAGACATCTACAAGGGTACAAACTAGTTGGGACACAACTTTGACGATAGGACAACTATATTGATCGTTTCGTTAAACTTATTTATATTTATTGTCATTTCACTCGAGCTAACTCTGATGGGTGAGGCTAAATCACTATCACTCTCATGTTTGACTACTGTTGAACTGCTCAAGTCCGATACCCATCGGGAAAAGTCCATAATGACACGGGGCACGAGTTAAGACGCAAGATCATGCTCACTAGATCAGATCAATTACATTATGCTAAGTAGTTGAAAGAACCTACGACTAACAATATTTTTTTCTATACGGAAGAAAGTGGTACAACTCCTCCTTTGCTAACTACATCCTATCAATTACATTATGCTAAGTAGTTGAAAGAACCTACGACTAACTATATTTTTCTCTATATGGAAGAAAGTGGTACAACTCCTCCTTTGCTAACTACATCCTAGAATTCCCTTATAGAATTAATACTAGGAAACCAACTAGAGTTATCAGTCCAAATTGGCCTCTTGTATTAACTCTATGTCTGAAAGTGTAGACTTGACTACCAACCATGCAACTTAGTGTGTACTCCATCGAGCAGCTCCAGAATCTACATCGGGCACCAAGTACTACATGTCACATAACTACGCAAATGATGTCGTGGCTATCTAAGATTCTATCCGAGGATCTAAGGATACATAACTCAAACTACCCACACACCATGGGAAACTGCATTCATGTGCAAGGCAAAGATGCACTACGAGAACCACATCTGTAGGCAAAGTGAAGACCTCATGAGAAAAGTTGTCCACGAGCCACGAACACCAACCAAACCATGAGTAACAAATATACATTCAGATCTAGATATTTTATGTTCGAATACGATGCTCTCTCCCTCTCTCTCTCTCTCTCTCGTAATGCTAAGCATTTTGGTTGACTATATCAACTATAGCTACATTTTTTGAGGATCTTTTTATGCATGATCATAGATCCAATCACATGCATGTGTAGCACTACTTTTCCATATCGAGGCATTAATTGTTTTTTGCAATATGGCAGTTGGGTTGCCTGGAAATCGATTTCGAATATCATCATACAATATGGAGACCGCCAAAACACGGTTCTCATGAACTACCCATATCCTTGATCCCAACAAATGCATGTGATTCTCTTTCAACACACATCATAGTGATATAATTTTTATAGACATATGATATCCATGTCTCCATGAATCATCCCAAACATGATGTGATAAAATGGAAAATTACCATAACACTTCCCGCTCAAAACTGCTCAGATCCTCGATCTGAGCATGTACATGGCATTCTCTTTCCATTCATGTCACAATAATATAATTTATACAGGAATGTGATATTTGGATCTTCTAAAATAACCCCAAACATGTCACGATAAAACGGAAAACCATGAAAAACGCCATGCACGAAACTACTCGAATCCTCAATCCTAGCACATGCATGTGATGTTCTTTCCACCCACGTCACAATGATATAATTTATATCGACATGAGATACTAGGATCTCCTAATATCAAAGAAAAACCACGTGATACAATTTGAAAAATTCGACTTGTATGCATCAATACGACCAAATTCGAGACTGAAATCACATGTATTCAGTACATGATGAATGCCAATAGCAAGGTGAAAAACTAAAAATCCATACCTTCAGGAATGTTCCCTTGGATTTCATGTCGTGTACAAATACTATGTTTTTAGGATGCTTTACGTGAAATGAGCGTATGAACGGCGATGACCTAGTGATCCTCTCAACGATGGTGCCTTCCGATCGATGATTGGACGTCGGAGATGATCGTTGGTAGTGGAGCACCTTTGAGGTGTGGTAGCTCTCTGGTGAACTCACTCCATATGGGTTGGTTAGCCCAATTGACCTATTTATGGGGCTCATATTCGGATATTGGTTCAGATCTGGATCCAATAGTCGTAACATGGTCTTAAAATGTGTATAACATCCTCGTACAAACTCAAATTTTGATATTCTTAAGCCCATAGAAAAGATCTCAATGAGTACTACAAGATAGACGATCAAATTTGGACATTGGATTAAGTTAGAAAATTAAAATTAGTGATGTATGATTCTTTGTGGTTTTACATTATAAAAATTTTTGAAGGGAAGTCATGTCCCCGAGACTTAACTATGATTTCTAACCAGTTCCTAGCATAGACCTTTTGGTATAAAGACCTCGAAGGGAACGAACCCATAAAAATCTCAAAAGAGAAACAAAGTAGTGTTTTGGATCCATAACTGCTAACAATTAACAACTGAGGTGCTTCATCCTTATATCTGCCTCAGGCTCCAACATCGCCTCCTTGATATATTGGCTCTATCAAAGGTCTTTGACTAAAGGGATCTCCTTCCGTCGTAGCCTCTTGATCGAACGGTCCATTATCTGTACAATCATCTCTAGAAAGGAGAGGTTCGACACAACATCCAAGTCCTCATAAGATGTCACATGCGTGGGATCTCTAACATGATTGCACATGCTTGACACGTGAAATACATCATAAATACCCTCTGGTGTAATGGAAGAGCAACTATGTATATCACATTCCCAATAGGAGCCAGAATCTTGAACGATCCAATAAACCAAGTTGGCAACTTGGTCTTGACATCAAATCTCTAAATACCCTTCATAGGAGACACTACCAGGATAATAAAGTCCCCAACCTCAAACTAAAGATCGTGAAGCCTCTGATCGACATATCTCTTCTAATGATTGTGCACTGTTAGCAACCCCTGCCTTGTCATCTCCGCAACTCAAAAAATATCTTCAATGATATCTAAAATGTAAATATCATTGGCTCTCCATGTTTTCGACACAAAGGTGTCATGCATCTTTGCCCAAAAGGTCCTCTAAAGGAGCCATGCGGATGATGACATGATACATGTTGTTGTACATGAACTCAACTAATGGAAGGTGATTCTTTCAGGATCTCTTCCACTTCACAAACAAGCGTGAAGCAAATCCTCAGGTGTGTGAATAGTTCTGTGAGAATGCCCATCTATTTGTGGATGATAAGATGAATTAAGACACAACTCGATCCTCATGGCTCCCATGAAATCTCTAGTATCTAAGTTGAAGCGTAAATCTCTATTAGATACCACCTCCTTAGGGGTCTCATGCAAACAGATAAAATGATGAATGTATAACCTAGGAAGCTCCAATTACGTGCAAGTCATGTTGACCAAAATGAAATGGACTGACTTGTTCAATTGGTCAACCATCACCCAAATCACATCATGGTCGCTTATAGTGTATGGCATCAATTTCACAAAGTCCATAGAAATGTTCTCCCACTTCCACATAGGATGGGAAGAGGCTCTAAAAAACCAGGAAAATGATGATGCTCTGTTTTCACCACATGATAGGTGAGGCAACGAATTACGCGCTCTGCTTCATTCCCCTTTCATTCCATCCCACCAAAAGTGTTGGTGTAGGCCCGGGCACATCCTTGTATTGTCTGGGTGAATGAAAAGTCTAAATTTGTGTGCCTTACACATGTTGTCTCTCCTCAACTCCTCGTCATGTGGAATACAAACGCAGTCTCCCTTCCACAATATACACTTACGAACTCTAAATCCATTAAAGTGCAATTTATTAGATATTGTAAAACATTATAAAGGATATAGGTTCTTCCATGACTCTAAAGGTCTGATTGAAAGTTGCGATGCAACACTCCTTAAAAATCATCAAGATAAGGAGCATGAAGTAGACGAACAAGATCCTTTGATTATCCTATAGGACAATGAAGACAACTTAGAGATAATACACGAATTAGTAGATGGCATTGGTCATCAACACACCGAGAATGAACCTATAGATAATGATGATCCTTTATATGAAATAAGTGAACCCATACAACCCAACGAGTATAATCGATAAAAGGAGACCCAAAACACAACATGCATGGATGAAAGATTATTATTTATATGGATGTGAGGCATCATGTTACACTATAGATGAGGATGTAGCAGATAGTATAGGACGATCGCCATAAGGGATGAGTTGGAGTCAATTGAGTGAAGCACCGTATGGAAGTTACGTGATTTGACGAAGGGAAGGTAATCCATAGGATGAAATTGGGAATTCAAGAAAAATAACTGATTTGATGGAATTGTTGACAGATATAAAGTCAACATAGTTTCCAAGGGTTATACTCAGTAAGCTGGAATAGTCCTCTAGGTTACCTACTCTCCGGTTGCTAAGTTTTGCATCAATACAGATGAGCTTCTCTATGGTTTCATATATGGATTTAGAATTATTCCAAATGGATGTTATGACAACCTTTTTTAATGGAGGGTTAATAGAGGATATTTATATGCGATAACCTAATGATTTTCAGGTAGAAGTTTAAGAGAAAATGGTTTATAATTTTAAAAAGTCATTATATGGCTTGAAATGATTTTCAAGACAATGGTATCTCAAATTTCATTAGAAAATTATCCAATTTGGATTTGTTGCAAATAAGTTGGATAACTGTGTGTATATCATCAAGAGTGGGATCAAGTTCGCAATCATCTCATTGTATATAGATGACATTCTACTCACGTGTAAGGACATAGGAATGCTCAATGAAAATTAAAAAAATGAGATGAAGGACATGGACAAAGCATCATATATTATAGGGATTCAAATTACAAGAGATAGAGACTCAAGGACAATAAGTCATAGTCATGAAAAATATTTACATATTGTATTGAAAAGATTTGGAATGCAGAACGATAATCCAACTCCCATATCACTAGTGATTGGAAAGAGACTCCGTAAAAGTCAATGAAAGGGGCATAAACCTTTAGAAATTCCATATGCATGAGCCGTGGAATATAAACCTTTCGAAAATCCCCAACCTACAATGGTGAGGGATTCTTAGTCATATAGAGTTGGTTATAAACTATCCCTAAGATGTGTAAGTAAAATACGATACCAAAAACTCAAGGTCTACCCCCTAAAAAGAATTTTCAAAAAGCTTTAAAAATACAAGTTATGGCTAAAGTAAATATACAATAGTATACAGTTGATGAATCTGCGATTCGTCATCTTTATTCATTTATTTTAGCTTAAAATCCCTTATAAAACACCTGCATATAACGCTAACTCCATATTTTTACTAACTTGCATTTGTGTGTAAATATTGTACATTTCTTACTAATTTTAACCTAAAATAAATAAAGAAAGAAAGGAAAAATAAAGAAAAGAAAAAAAAAGAAGGAAGACTGTATACAGGATGACCCGAACCCTGAGAGAAGGTCAAGACTTGACCTGATCGACCAGGAATAAAGTAGGGGGAGATAGGGTCCTCAACCAGAAAATCCAAAAAAAATGTGTTTCTCACTTATTTTGTGTATATCTGTATAAAACTAACACTAATTTATTTGTACCTTAATTGACCCCAAATCAAATAACATTCAAAATCAAAGTTGTAAATAAAAATGGGTCCTAATTAATAAAAATGATTGCACAATTAAATCATGTACAGAATAAAAGTAGCCACACTTGGAAAAAAAGCCACTAAGCACTAATTGAAAAATCAATTCCGGATCCATATAATATCAAATTGAACCAATTTCATTTCCATTGAATTCTAAATTAAATTATCTTCAAAATGGCTATGATTTCATAATTTTTGGAGTTACGGTTGAAAAGTTGGTTTTCTGGGGTGGTTTGTGCAATTTTCCCTTGTATTTTGTGCATATTGTATTTGTATATATATTTGTAAATATTTTTTTACTAATTACTTAAAATAAAAATAAAAATAAACAAAATAAAATTCTTAAAAAAAGAGGCTAATTTTCCCATTTATCCTTGTATATAATGTCATATATGTGTATAGTACATGTATATAGTTGCTATTTTTAACTAACCATCTTAAGAAAAATAAAAAAATAACATTTTTTAATTCAAATAAATAAAGTGACGAAAATTAAAAAAAAATAGATAATTTGTAAATAATTTTATCTTTCTATTTTATCTCTCATGTTATCTCTTCCATAAAAAAAATCAAAAATTCATCTCTTATCTTTTATCCAAAAAAATTCAAAATTCAAAATTCATCTCTTTTCTATTTATATGGCTCCTTCTCCACCATTCCAACTTGATCAATCTTTAGAGAGAGGAGCCCGATCTCCGAGAGAAATTTCGTCGAGGAAGTTGCCTAGCCTCCAAGCCATCCGGTGACAGCGAGTCGGCCTTGTCGAGGCGATCACGGTCCATTTTCCGCTCCTAAGGTGAGATCCAAATTTTTTCTCGCATTTTATCTAGGTTAATCGTAGTTTACTTCGTTGCATTTTTATCGTAATTTTTTCTTAGATCTTAAAAAAATCTTCATCTCGATTTCATCCGCCACCGACTCGATTTTTCATCTCACTTTCTCGATCTCTCCGCCTTCGATTTCTATCTCCCACGATCTCTCAACTCCGGCCGCGTACGGTGGCCGGAGATCGGATTCAAATCCCTCCACTTTCGCCGAATCCCCATTCACTTTCCAATTTTGTAGATAAATAAAAAATCCTTTATTTCTAACATGTGTTTTGCAGGGTAATAAAATAATAATAATAAAAAATTTCTCTATTCTATCTAACGTTTGTTTTGCAGGGTCATTAAAAAACCAACAAAAAAATTAAAAATATAAAAAAAACAAAAAAAAAACATTTCTCATCATTTTGTCTATTTCGGATTTCTAAATTCCTTATTTTCGGATTGACAAAAAAATTAATAAAAAAAGTTTTATTTCCTTTCCTTTATTCACTGTTTACAAAAAAATTAATAAAAAAAATCTCTCCAGGCAGCGGGGTCGCCACCCCCGCCGCCACCAAGTCCACGCCGTCCGCCGCGAGAGGCGGCAGCGCCGCCCACAGCTGCGGGCCCCTCTCTTCCGCCGACGCGTGGTGAAGGCCACCGCGCCAGCCCACCGCGCGCCCTCGCCTGAACACCTCTCATCCGCCGCGCCCCTCCACGCCGACTGCACCCTCCACCGACCTCCGCCTTCGCACGGTGAGGCGCCGCCTCCAGCCGCGAGCCCCGCCGCTCGTGTCCGTGACCCCCGGCAACGGCGCCATTATCCTAAGTATAGGGGGGGATCACCAACTTCTCTTCATTTATCTTTTCTTTGAGTCGTTGTAGCATAGGAGTCTTTTCACCTTTCTTTGCTTAGCACGAGTTATGTCTTCCTTTGTCGCTCTCTGATCACTATGAGGACATAGTTCGAGCTAAGTATAGGGGGGTGTCGTATATATTGTATATATACTTTAGACATAACTTGTACTTTTAAATACATTTATTTGGGGGGTTATGTGTATATTTTTGTAAAATCCACGTGTGTAAAAACAAAACAAAACAAAACAAAACAACAAAAAAAAAACAGAAAAAAACAGAAAAAAATAACAAAAAAAACACAAAAAATCTCTTGTATATACTTGTATATATTATTAAGCCTTTCTCCCTTAAAAAAACTACAAAACCAAAAATCTATAAAAATCTGCAGAGTACTAGAAGCTTTAGGTCTTTGACTTAATTCTTTGAGTTCCACATGACAATGTGCAGCATTTGACCCTTAGTGTCTAACCTGGTCTCTTCATTCTGGGTACAAATCTGGAATAGCGAATTAATTTGTACTCCCGCACTATGCACTTAGCTCAACTCAGACGGGATGTTGGAAGACTGTGTGAGTTTCTTTTTTGGTAGCGTGGAAATCTAAAGACCAGAGCACGTGTTGAAATAAAGCTTCGGAAAAGGGATGGACGACTGGGCACAATTTTTTCTAAGACCCCAAAACATGTACGGAAAAAAAAAGATTCTATATCCGTACGGGCACAACAAGATCCAAGCAGAACCACCAAAACTCCAAATACAAAGAAGCTACTACCAAATAAATATCTGACCAAAAAGGTCCAAGCTTCAAGAAAACCTGCAGATCTTGGTGGAGACTCGGATACACTGGCCAGCTTCACAAGGAGAGGTGACTACACTAAACCACCCTCCAGTTCTTTTCTCATTCTTCTAACTTCTCCCCCAATTCGATTGTGAACACAACACGACATACCTTAGAAGGAAATACCTGACTCCCCGAGGACGAGTTATTGGAGAGGAGATTTGCATGGTAGTCCGGCATTCTGGATGAGAAGAGCTAAAATTTTTCACACACATGAGTCGATTGTTCAATGTTCATAGGGTATGCTTTGGTAAGAGGATCGATCTAAGATGACTTCTGGGCCAAAACTGTGACAATGATGTGTAGAACTTGAAGGCTGTTGGTTTTAAAATTCTAAGTCTCACAGAAGTTCCGACACACAAATAATCCAAAGGTCCGACAGAGCTCCAAACTACAATTTTATGAAGATAAGTTTAATACTCAATATTGTCCTACTTTCTTTATTTTCCCTTTCTTTTTCTTCTTCACTTATTCTTTCAAATAAGTGTTTGCTAAGGGACTAGCAAAGGTAAAGCATAGGGGGATGATGAATCTGCGATTCGTCATCTTTATTCATTTATTTTAGCTTAAAATCCCTTATAAAACACCTGCATATAACGCTAACTCCATATTTTTACTAACTTGCATTTGTGTGTAAATATTGTACATTTCTTACTAATTTTAACCTAAAATAAATAAAGAAAGAAAGAAAGGAAAAATAAAGAAAAGAAAAAAGAAGAAGGAAGACTGTATACAGGATGACCCGAACCCCGAGAGAAGGTCAAGACTTGACCTGATCGACCATGAATAAAGTAGGGGGAGATAGGGTCCTCAACCAGAAAATCCAAAAAAAATGTGTTTCTCACTTATTTTGTGTATATCTGTATAAAACTAACACTAGTTTATTTGTACCTTAATTGACCCAAATCAAATAACATTCAATCAAAGTTGTAAATAAAAATGGGTCCTAACTAATAAAAATGATTGCACAATTAAATCATGTACAGAATAAAAGTAGCCACACTTGGAAAAAAGCCACTAAGCACTAATTGAAAAATCAATTCCGACTCCATATAATATCAAATTGAACCAATTTCATTTCCATTGAATTCTAAATTAAATTATCTTCAAAATGGCTGTGATTTCATAATTTTTGGAGTTACGGTTGAAAAGTTGGTTTTCTGGGGTGGTTTGTGCAATTTTCCCTTGTATTTTGTGCATATTGTATTTGTATATATATTTGTAAATATTTTTTTACTAATTACTTAAAATAAAAATAAAAATAAACAAATAATAAAATTCTTAAAAAAAGTGAGGCTAATTTTCCCATTTATCTTTGTATATAATGTCATATATGTGTATAGTACATGTATATAGTTGCTATTTTTAACTAACCATCTTAAGAAAAATAAAAAAATAACATTTTTTAATTCAAATAAATAAAGTGACAAAAATTCAAAAAAATTAGATAATTTTGTAAATAATTTTATCTTTCTATTTTATCTCTCATGTTATCTCTTCCACCAAAAAAATGAAAAATTCATCTCTTATCTTTTATCCAAAAAAATTCAAAATTCATCTCTTTTCTATTTATATGGCTCCTTCTCCATCATTCCAACTTGATCAATCTTTAGAGAGAGGAGCCCGATCTCCGAGAGAAATTTCGTCGAGGAAGTTGCCTAGCCTCCAAGCCGTCCGGTGACAGCGAGTCGGCCTTGTCGAGGCGATCATGGTCCATTTTCCGCTCCTAAGGTGATATCCAAATTTTTTCTCGCATTTTATCTAGATTAATCGTTGTTTACTTCGTTGCATTTTTATCGTAATTTTTTCTTAGATCTTAAAAAAATCTTCATCTCGATTTCATCCACCACCGACTCGATTTTTCATCTCACTTTCTCGATCTCTCCGCCTTCGATTTCTATCTCCCACGATCTCTCAACTCCGGCCACGTACGGTGGCCGGAGATCGGTTTCAAATCCCTCCACTTTCGCCGAATCCCCATTCACTTTCCAATTTTGTAGATAAATAAAAAAATCCTTTATTTCTAACATGTGTTTTGCAGGGTAATAAAATAATAATAATAAAAATTTCTCTATTCTATCTAACGTTTGTTTTGCAGGGTCATTAAAAAACCAACAAAAAAATTAAAAATATAAAAAAAACAAAAAAAACATTTCTCATCATTTTTATCTATTTCTGATTTCTAAATTCCTTATTTTCAGATTAACAAAAAAATTAATAAAAAAAGTTTTATTTCCTTTCCTTTATTCACTGTTTACAAAAAAATTAATAAAAAAATCTCTCCAGGCAGCGGGGTCGCCACCCCCGCCGCCACCAAATCCACGCCGTCCGCCGCGAGAGGCGGCAGCGCCGCTCACAGTTGCGGGCCCCTCTCTTCCGCCGATGCGTGGTGAAGGCCACCGCGCCAGCCCACCGCGCGCCCTCGCCTGAACACCTCTCATCCGCCGCGCCCCTCTACGCCGACTGCACCCTCCACTGACCTCCGCCTTCGCACGGTGCGGCGCCGCCTCCAGTTGCGAGCCCTGCCGCTCGTGTCCGTGGCCCCCTGCCATCGCCGATCTCCCGCGCGCCTCCCACCAGCCCGCGTCCTCCTCCGCACTGCACCTAATCCCTGCAGTCCGCTCCGCCCAGCCCGCCGTTCCTCGTCCACCGCCGCGCAACAGCGCACAGCCGCGCGTCCCTCTGCGCGCCACCAACGCCGGCGCCCTTGCCGCCTTTGCCAAAGAGAAGGGCGGTGGCCGTGTCCATCGTGTCCCCTGTGTGCCCCTTTGAGATTGCAATGAAGGAAAGCCTTCTAGGGCTTGGATCTAATAAAAAAAGGGAGTATTTGCATCTTCAGTGCTCCCGAGTTTTTTTCGAAAATTTCAAAAGAAGTCCTTCAGCCTCCAGAGCACATGACACCCACATGACATAGTGGTAAAATTGCAAATTTTTTTCTCTCTGTTTGTTTTTATTATTTATTTGAGATAAAAACTTTGAAGCTTTACATTTCAGTCCAAAACTTTTGCAGTATTTACAATTTGGTCCTTAAACTGCAGTATAATAACTTGCTTGATCTTTTCATTGAAATAAATGTTATTCATGATCCAAAATTTTTGAGAAAATTGTGCCATGTTCCTGATGTGATTATCTTCCTAGCATAATCTTTTTATAGCATTTGGACTTAATTTGGTATTATTTAAAAATAAAAAACAATGCCTTTTTGTCTTCTTGAAATTCGAAAATTCATAAAAAATTCAAATATTGTTCCAAAAATTCCAAAAAAATTATAGTAGTTGTATTTTGTTGTCTTTTAATTTGTGACCATTTTTCACGCATTATTTCTTTATAAAACCCAAACAAAATTGAAAAAGATCAAAAACCTTATAAAAATCATAAAATAATCTACAAAAAATCAAAAAAATTGTGATTTCAGTTCCTGTTTGTAGATATTTGTTTCTAGTTTGTCTTAAAAGTAATTGCTAGGAGTCTTGGGCATTTAAAACATTATTAAATTGAAAAGTACTCCAGGTTGTGCACATTTTCTTATTTCCTCACTGTTTAATTTTTAGAAAAATACAAAAATATCTGAAAATTCCACAAAAATTCTCAAAAACATTTCAAAACTTTTAAAACACAAAAATATTTTCTTTGGATTTTTCTGAGCATTTTTTTGACTAATTGAAAAATTACAAAAAGAGTCGGTGTGCATATTCTTGATCTTGTTTATATTGCTTCGTATTATTTTTGGAAAATAAAAAATTTGCAAACATCAAAATCACTAAAAATTTGAAAATCAGAAAATACAAAAAAAATAGAAATAAAAAAAATAAAAAAATAAAAGATTCAAAAAATCACAAAAACCAAGGATAGTTGTCCTTTGAGATTCCCATTTTCTCTTAATTAGTTTCTGATTGATTGAATAACCCTCGGGAATTGTAGCCTCCCTGAGTTCGACCCTGTCCGCTATACAGGTTAATAAGTAGCAAAATTAAAAAAAATCTTTTATTGACGCGGGATTCTAGGGATAAACAACGACCTTTTACCATCAATTAATTTCCGCCCTAGAAAATCGTGCCCAACAACGGTATACCCCCCTATACTCAACATTTGCTATGTCCTCATAGCAAAAGTGATATGAAGCCATGGCTCAGTCAAATATCGGGGGATATAGCGGGACTGAGGAGGAGGGTCCCTTTATAGTTAAGTCAAAGATATACCCATGTATAAAAAGACAACATGAGGGATGGATGAATAAGCGGTCGAAAAATGGGAAGTGGCAATAATAATATATACATGTAGATTGGAGAAGCCCATTTTCCTAGGGTCTTCTCCCGACTCGAGGATTGACCAATGATGCTTCTTGATTCACATGAAAGTTGTTTAACGAAGAATTTTGCTTAAGGAATTGGGGACAGATGGGATCTGAATTGAGCTAAAAAATTGGCAAATATGTGGAAATGATAGGCTTTAGATCGATTCAAAGAGGGGCAGGGCGGTTGACCAGGGACATCGTCGTCGTCTCTTCATTGGTCCACGTCAACGACTAAGGGAAAAATAGAGCGAAAATATAAATAAATGTAAAATAAAATAGAAAATGATTTTATTAAATAATTCTTAAAGCATGAAAGTTATTTCTTATTTAATGTGTTATTTATGTGATTTTTATTTATTTATATTAGTTTATTTTTATGTGTTAATTTTTACATGTATAGATATATGTATATATACCTATGTTTTATGTATTTTGTTTTATTTTGTATTTTTAATGTTTATTATCATATTTAAATAAAATATATATTTATAATATTTTTAAATATGTATTTACATATTTTTATTTTATTTTTATCATTTTGTTCATATATGTAATTAATTATATGTATACGTGTTATCGGTATAATATATCTATGTATTATACTTTATTATTTATTTTGAATTTATTTTAGATGTTTTAATTATGTTAATATTTTAATATATTTTATATAATATATTCAAATTTTTATAATTTTAAAAAGAGTGAAAATACAAAGAATAAAATATAGGATTTTTTACGGATACTCTTACACAATGGTATCTAGAAAATTGACTTTCGTATCTTAACTCCATTTTAAATGAAACCACCTTCAGTAGATATATAATTTTATTTTAAATAAAATAATCGGAATTTTGAGTTCATATGGAGGAGATATTGAGCAATGAAGTTATGTTTGTAGCTTTTTCGTTTGTGTGTACCGTTCGTATTATGCATGATTGTTATTAGCTATTTTTTTTATTTTTTTATAAAGTATTATGTACATGCTTTTTGTTGGAAATAAATTTATTAATGTGTATACAAGTGTGTGTAAAATAGTATAAAAATAGTGTATGGACAGTATGACGAACACCTAGGTTTTTTAGAGCTCTGTATATTTGTCTGTATTCTTTTGCCCTTATCCTCCCTACTTTGTTCCTTGTCGAGCTAGTCAATATTGACTTGGCCTCGTGGCTTAGTGTTAGTCAATATTTACAATATTCCCTTTATTTTTCTTTTCTTTTCTTTTCTTTGTTATTTTATTTTGGATTTAAATACAAGTATTTATGTACTATTTACATACAAAAGTTAGTGTGTTAGTTTATACATGTTAGATGTATTTACATGTATTTAATTAGAGATTTGAATATAAAATAAAGGAGTAAAGGTGAATGAATGCTTATTCATCATGGGTCAACACTTGGACCTTTGGCCATGCGTGCATCAACTCCTCGCTTCACTATCACTTGAGGAGGACTGTTAGGCTTAGAACATGAAATGTGGGCCGTCTAGGATGTAGCCAATGAAGGATGTTTTGAAGAAATGGGGATCTGTTTCCTGTTGGTTGAAGATCGAAGTTCAAATGTTCCCTCATCGTGGATCGTTGAGTTAAATGGATGGTTGGCATTTGGGCGAGGAAGAGGGTAATTAGGGATACTTTGGGGAGGTGGAGGGAGGTGGAGAGTCGATGTGAAGGGGTTGGGGAATTGTGGAGAGGAAGGGCACTTGTAAAGGTTGTCGTGCTAGAGAAGTAGTGGTTAAAGATGAGGAAGATGAAGCTTTAACCATTGGACCTGGAGATCTATGGGTTGAGGAGGAGGTGGGAGCAGGTAACTTTGATGCGCCTAATCAAGGGGATTAAGCATCCAAGAAGAGGCGCTGATGAAGGGCAGAGATCAGATCAACTAGGAGTTGATGAGCGACTGGAAAGGTGCACGAGTAGAAGGAAAGATGCGGGCCACGTGGGCAGTTGTGGAGGCACCAAACAGCCAAATAAGAAAATTAGAAAAGAATAAAAACAAAGAAAAATAAAAACAAATATATACTTATGTCAAATGAAAAAGTGTTGAACATGAAAATTCTAGATCTTTTTGAGATATACAAGTTTCATGTAGAACACAAAGTCAAATTACATCATTTGTACATAGTAATATTTTTGTAAGTATTTGTAAGGAATTAAAAATACTTGTTTTAATTTCTTTTGTCATTTTTTGTATTTTTAATTTGTATTTAATGTCAAAACAAATATTTATAAAATTAATATATTTTATGTGATTTTTGATAATTAAGAAAACACATAAATAAAGCCACAATAATGAAATTATTTATATACTTTAATTAGGTCTAATTATATACATAGGGTTAGTTGTTAAATATAATTAATTAGCTTATTGAGTAGTTTAAGTTAGAGGGATAATAAATAAAATATATGATGATAAATCATAGATTTATCAACAGGATGTAGTGTCTAGGGAATGGGAGACAACTCTGTGTATCCTATCAGGTCTCCTGCACTCTCGGGCTCTGTTAGATGCTCAAATATAAACTGCCACCATCTCTCTACATATCCAACCAAAGATAACTTAGCAAATGTCACCACTCCTCCCCTAGTGCATGAATCATCCCTAGAACTACATGCTTGATACAAAGCTTTTCCTTCTCTGTTGTGCCAATATCAAAGAATTGCAACACATGTGATCCATGGTATACGATGTATGTAGTATAATGCATGTCCCTGAATGACTCTAGCTCCAATGAGACAGGCCTTTGTACATTATCCCCCTCCCATTGGGAAAGGCGATAGCATGAGTCATACTACTCTCGCAACCTCTACTTAATCACCTCCTAGCCATGTTGTATGTCCTGCATGGCCTGGATAAGGAAGGTTAACTGCTTTGTGATGAATCCATGATTCATCATCTCAATATCTTGATCTTAGCAAAATCTCCAAGTAAAATTCCAAATAAATGTATATAAAATCAATAAATTAACAAAATGACTCTTGTAAATAAAACACACTAATTATTATATATTAGATTGTACAAAATAAATTAACAATAAAAAGCCACAAAATCAAAGGAGTTTTTCACCTGTAAATAGCCCAAAACTTCGTGTATTTTTGATAATTTTATTTCAATCCTTTTTGGAGAAATCTTTCTTTAACATGTTCATAAAAATGTATATAAAAATACAGAAATACAAAATAAATTTCACCTCAAATAAATGCTCCCAGATCCCAAAGTGAAAAAGCCGTTAATTCCAACTTTCCAGGCAAATTCCCACTCCATATGAACTCCAAATTCACCAAACTCACTTTCAAAGTTCAAGTTAAAAAATTATCTATCCAACGGAAGTTGTTTATTACAATCATAGTTCATTTGCAAAAGTTGGGTTTTGGGACCTAGATATACATTGTATATTATGTATATATTCATTCTTTCTTCATTTTTTATTTTATCTTTCTTAATTACTAAAAAATCCAAAAAAATCATCGGTCTGTTGTATGTTGATTCTAGTATTTTATTGTATTTTTCTGTTGTAAATCTCTTATAAAAGACAAATAATAAATTAGAAAAGCAAACCAAAAAAGTACATGTTGTATGTCTTCCTTTGTAAATTCTCCATTATTTTTCTTCTTTATATTTTGTTGTATTTTAGTAGCCTACTTTATCTTATTATTTACTTTATTATTTAATTCCCATTCTCTACAATAACCACCCATTCAACTCCATTATTCCACTATTTTTTTAACTTCTAATTCAACTCCACCATCTTAATAACCTCTATTCTACTTCACCTCCATTCTAACCTCGATTTTCTATCTCTTTTTATACATCCCATCCTCCTCAATTTGTACTTGATCTATCTTTATGTGAGGAGAGCCTAGTTCCCAGAGTTGAATCGGTGACACCGACATAACTGTAGTCGAGCAACGAAAACCCTCTCTTCGGTGAGATCCGTTGGTTTTTTGACCAACATCACAGCCGCACCGTGCGCTGCTCGATCTCATCGCTCGTCGGTGATTCGAGTGAAGATCGTGCTCTCGTGAGCACATCATAGGCGGACCTCTCCATCGTAGGTATTTTCCCTTCATTTTATCATCGTTGTTATTTTCTCTATTTTTTATCACATCACCACAATCATATTTTTCTATTCACCATATCATCACCATCACCACCATCTTCATTATTTCCACACCTTCACCATTCCATTTACAATTTACCCTTTTTGTGAATATATTTGTTTCATGCTAAAAAATTAATTTAAGAAAATTAATTTAAAAAAATTAAAACAAAAAACACACAACAAAAAAAGAAAAAAATAAAAAAGTGCAGGGAAGCAGCAGCCCACGTCACCGCCCCCCTACACTACCGCCGGCGCCACTACCACCGCCCTCCTAGGCCGCCGCCCGTCTTCTCTGACGTACTCGCCAAGGCTGTGATCCGCCTCACGCCTGCGCGCGGCTTTGCAAGCAGCGCACACGCGCACGTGCGATGCCTCCGCAAGTTGCCACGCGCAGCCCGTAGCCCCCTCCATTCCGCGGTTCCACGCCACAACTGTGCACGCCAGAGCAGCGGGGACCTCCGCGATATATCCCACCTACGTCGGCCAAGCGCGTGCCGCCGACGCTCGACCTCCTGCGCGTTCCGCGCCACCGCGCCGCCTCCCTCCCCAAGCATCGAGCCCTGTGAGGAAGAAGGTCACTTTTGTTTATTTTTTTATTTTGTAACAATTTCATGTTTTACCTCTAAGTTTTTATAATTACAAAAAGGTCCCTGTGCATGCTTTTATATTGTAAGTTTTCATTTCAGTTTTGCACGGACACCCCTTGTATTTGTATATCAATTTGGACCTCAATTTTGCATCATTTTATTTAATAAAAAAATGCCTTGATGTTGAGCAGCTAATTATCTATCACCTAGATATTTATTTATATTTTTCTCATATTTGGGTAATTAATTAAAATTGTTCAAGTGAATTTCTGTATATTTTACCCAATCTAAGCTCTTAAATTCATATCTCACTCATAGTTGCTCGAAAAATTTCACAAAAAATAAAAATGATGCCTTGAATTGTGATTAAATTACTTTCCAAATTTTACCTCCATTGGAATTATCCTATGCCTTCAATAAATTGTAGAGTGATTTTAGTAAACGATTTTTAATTAAATCTACACACATCCTTTTCGCAAAATTTCAAGTCTCATGGATTCCTATCTAAATCGCTTCTTGATATAATTCACACTCTGACTAATTTGATAACGTAGATATTAGGAATTAATTACATGCAATCACTCTATTTTCATTAAAAATCCATAAAAATTCATATTTGTCCGAAAAATCCAAAAAACTACAGTAGCTTCCTTGCATCATGTTATATTTCCAGTAAAATTTTCATAATTTTTGCATTTTGTTTGTCTGAAAAACTTCAAAAACTTATAAAAAGTGTGAATTTTTAATTGTTGCCTTTTAATTCCTAAAATTCCAAAAAATGTGTTTTGTATTCATCACTAGATTAGGATTCTAGGAAAATTAGGCCAAATCTGATTAATTTCCCATTAAAATTAATTTGGCGTTGTTGTGTGCTTTCTTAGTGTCTTAATTCACCTGCATTGTGCATTTTTGCATTTATTCTGCTTAAAAAAATTAAAAAATATGCATTGGAATTCTAGATCTTAATTTTCGAATTAACCCAACGTTGTTCCTTTGCCTCCCTGTGTTCGACCCCGGACTTGCCCGAGATATAAATTAAAGCCGAGGCACTCTTCACGGAGATCTTCTCTCAGTTCTGACTGATTCGCTAAGTACACATACTACGACGAACACAAATTATATATCGTATTCAGTGACTCGATCAGATGACGCCATTGATGGGGAGGCAAATGGCTTAGGGATTAATTTCAAAAGTTTGATTTAGATTTTGACATACTCGGGTAGTCTGACCCCCGAGCCACTTGTAATTAATCCATTTTCTCTTAATTATTTTTCTGCTCATTTTTGTGTATATTTTGTTGTTGATCTCTCTAACATAAATTTTATTTTCCTTACGAGGGCCCGGTGGACTTGGAGTGCATCGAAGGTCGACAGACACAACGCGCGTCGACTGCTGAAGAGCTAGGAGAATTGATTTAATTTTCGAGAGAGTTTTTGTAAATTTTTTGTAATTATTGTGTTGTAATTATTTAGGTAGTTTGCTCCTTTATAGTGGCTCTTGTTTGAGAGATCGTGCATGTAAAGAGACTTGGACATTATTTTGTGGTGTGTCGAGACCTATTTCACTCTCCGGTGAGGGTAGGGCTCGACTTGAGTAGTGAATTTAAGGATTAGGCACACGGTAGTTTAGTATCGAATTTGTTTGTGGCGATCGTAATTTAGGCCACACATATCTTAGAAGATTCATTTATCTGATAAGATTCATAATGAGACGCACATAGACACATACTACTTAGTTCAAATCAAATCAATTCTTCTCCGAATATTGTTTAGGTGTGGTTTTCATCGATCTGCATGCATTTAGTGTAAACTTTACAAATTCAATTTTGCATAACGCATGGAGAGTGCCAGGATTCACTGTAAGTATACCTTCTTCTCAGCATGCATCATAATTTCTCGTTTGTATTCTGATTTCCGATTTCCCTCTTGTTTTAAAACTTAAGGTCAAAAAGGAAATTGGGACTGAACGGTAGAAGTGCTTTTGTGTTCAGATTTAATTTTCAAGTGATAACCTAACTCTAAAATTGGGACTGAATTGAGCAGGTCGATTTAAAAATATTTTGAATAAAAAGAACCTTGTTCACGGGTGCATAAAGCCCTCATTGTTTGATTTACTTGCAAGTGAGAGAGATGACCCTAGGATAGAACTAAGCCAGGATTTCTTACATACTTATGGTTCTTAATTTTTAGGTGATTAGCTACTTTTCAGTGAGGAATATGGGTAGCCGTTTTTATACGGTCCGGACTTCCTTAGCAAAGTGGGAGGTTCAGAGGGTGCTTTAGTCCTCAAGGAACGGGTAGCCGTATTTATACGGTTCGTACTTACTCCTATACTGGCTGAAAGTGGGTCCAACTAGTCGTAAGAACTGGGCCAGTCTGTAGGAAAATACAGGCACCTAACAGCTCGTTAATCTTTCGAAGATTGTATTTATCACCAACTAAAATTGACCAGATAATTCGACTGAACCCTTACGGCCATCACGTGTTGAGTTGGTGAAATTGAGGGCTTGAATTGCGTTTGTATTGTGTGAGTTTACTCCGCACATTTACGTGCACCGTAGAACTAGCACCTCATTGAACATCGTGTTCTAATTGGTTCTTTTGAAATCGAAGATGACTGATTGGGGGGATATTTATTCAGACTTTGTGAATCTCTCGTTGAACCCTCCAACAAGTACGTCTTCAAAGGTCCATGCGCAACTTGGACCAACCTGGACTCATGACCCTCTTGAGCCCAGGATCACCCACTCTCAGGATGGTTACTCTCAAACCATTCCCTTTCTCTCTTCCCACCTCACCGAGGAAGACCTTCGCCTCGGTGAGAATACCTTAATTCATAAATCCTCTTCTAATCAAGAACACCTTGCTGATTCTGCTGGAAAAAGTGGGCATAGGACTGGTCCTGCTCCCACAACTTGGGTTGCCCTGACACCAACTACTCCTGAACATGGTGAACTTGGCATACAGGAGAAAAGGGTGCAGTCATGACATGTATCTTTATCTTAGATACCCTATTAGTCAACTCATCCATTTGTTTTGGAATCTTGGAGACACTTCGGTCCAATTCATCAATTCTCCTGTCAATCCTATCGACTACATTAAGCTTGTCTGCAAGGACTCCCATGCTAGGGATCACGTCCTGAGAGAGATTGACTACAACTGATTTTCCCCTTCCAAATGAGAATGAACCGGGGGATGATGTATAGGCCCTGCTGGCCATCTGTGAGCGACTAGTTTCAGCAATCTGCTCGAATACTTTCCAGACGGTATCCGATCCTCGTGATGTATAGCTACCTCCACAGGCAGCACTCACTAAACCCTACATCTCAGGGTTGAGACTAGTAAAGAACGACTCGACCAAGATGTTGTCATCTAGATTATAACAAGGACACTTCTGCAGGATGTCCTTGAATCTTTCCCAAGCCTCACAGAAGGCTTCTTGGGGTAATTGAGAAAAACTCGTAATTCACGTCATCATCATGTTAGTTCTACTCAGCGGGTAGAACTTCTTCAGAAATAAGTCCTTGAACTGGGAATTAGTGGTGATGGTAATTCCAAGATTCTTCACCCAATAGTCGGCTTTTCCACCTAAAACAAATGGAAGGGATGTGAGCCTAATATAATCCTGGCTAACATTAGGATGTCTAAGGTTAGTGCAGACGAGCTCGAAGTCCCTTAGGAATGCATATGGCTCCTCAGAAGCATTCCCATCAAAGTGTGGCAGCAGGTTCAGAAAATGCAGCTTCAATTCAAAATGAACTGTGGGTTCGACCGGACTCAAGTAGTTCCGAATTCTGTACTGTCCGGGGTTATACGCCGCATCTATTGGTGGTTCGACCCCAACATTTAGCTATCCTAACTGAGCTCTGAGAAGTGCGTGTTGCTGCTCAGATGTAGCTATTCTGGCTCAAGAAGAGCCTCTGTCGGTTTGGGAGGTGAATGGAGTATGGTATACTCAGGACCCTACTAGGCAGGTAAGTACGGGAGACCGATAGACCTATCAACGTTCCTTGACTTTTCACAACACTGCATTCATCTCCGCATCATCTCCTTCACAACAGAGCCCTGGATTCTAACTACCCCAACAACATCGGCAACAATACCAACAGTATAGCCAGTAAGGCCATTGTCAGGCAGGCCAACAGGGCCCGCAATTTCAGCAGACATCCCAACAGCAGCAGCAACAACAGAGGTAGTACTTTGGCCACCAAGTCCAGTCTTCCCATTCTTCTTCCCAGTCGTATCCCATTCCTTCTTCGTCTGGACCCGTGGATATACAGCAACATATGCTCGACGAGCTTCGTTCCTATCGGAATGAAATTCATGACTTACGGGTGGATGCCACTCACCTGTCCTGCACCCTCTACCTCGATCCCAACCCAAGTTCAGGCTAACCCCAATAGCCTGAACCGATCTAGTTCTCAGCAGCACTTTGGTCAGGTATACTATTCAGTATCTCCTAGATCTAAACATGAGATTCTTTCGTGTGACGATGCTAACCACATCTCATTCAGAAGTGGAAGGACCGTGACCGTTTAAACGGGCGCGGGACACGAGGAGGGGCATCTCTGGAGCTCTACCTGAGGAGTCTTCAGAGGACGAGGAGGAGAGGCATCATATTTCGGAGCCCCATCAACACCATTCGAGGATATCTACTCAGGGAGCTGAGAGGAGAAGGAGAGCACGTATGCGACATCGGTAGCATGGATATACTTCCGAGTCAACGGAGGACCTTGCATCTCAGGTTGTGGCGGATACCACTCCAGCTTCTATTCCACAACCTATAGTAGATAGTCTAGATTTTGATTCCATGTTGCATCAAAAAGATTCTTGTGTGAAGAACTCTGTTTCGATTAATGCCAAGAATGATCTTTCGATTCATGACTCAGACTCCTCATCTTCTGTTTCTCTAGCTTCAAACCCTTTCCCCTGTGCTCTTACGGCAGGAAAGCACATCAAAAAGATTCAGAAAGATGACCTAGCTATGGCACGGTTTTGCAAAGAAAATATCACTGTAAAGGTGCCATTTGATGAGTATGTGGCTAACCATCCTGCATTTCAAAAATACCTTAAGGTGAGATGCACACCTACAAGGGTTAGAAGGAAGAAAGAGAACCAAAATATAAAGACACATGTCTTGTCAGTAGCCACAATCTATTGTCTCAAGAATCAAACATTGCCAAGGAAAAAGAGAGATATGGGTGCTCACTATGTGGAGAGTCGTATTGACGACATTGTGTTTGCACACACACTCTTGGATAACTGTTCTTCAATCAACTTACTTCCCTTAGCATTATATCATAAATTGGAGTTGGGACCACTTTGCAAATCTAGAGCTTTACTCCAATTCGCAGATCATTCAGTGAAGAGACCTAAGGGAGAAGTGAAGAATGTAGTTATCTCGATTGAGGGGCAGAACTATCAGGTTGACTTCATAGTCTCGGACATGGAGACCCCCAATCATTGGAGAGAATCTCAGATCATTATCGGATGGCCCTTCCTTAAGACCGCAGATGCATCTTTCAATTATGATTCAGGAATTATGAAGTTCCATTCTCCAGGCAGAGAAGTGAACCTTGAGATGAAGCAAACCTAGTGTCAGCGACCTGATTCAGAGAGTAGCATAAAGTACTCATCTTCAGAGGCAGATTGTAGAATGATTAGCACAGTTGGGATTTGGGGACCGATTCCTTCAAGACAGAGCGAGTCCCTTTCATCTGGAAAGGGCATAGTGGATGATGCAGTTTTCCAGGTGTTGTCTGATCTTGTGAGAGATGCATCTACCTATTCCCATGATGACATAGAGATCCAAATGGATATGTAAGTTCCATCCCCTTCAGAATGGTCATGGGACATAGATGACGAGTCAGAGATGACTTTGGCCAAATTACCACGTTTCTTCGATGATCTGACTCCCATACTTCTGAGTTGGTGGCGAGTACTATGCAGCTTAGCCCACCTTCATGCAACACGAAACTAGATTCAGATTCAGTTCAACCGAATTTGATTGATGATATCACACTGTCAGAATTGAAATCACTTCCTCCTATACTCAAGTATGCCTTTCTTATGGGACCTAAAGAGATATATCATGTTATCATTAACTCAGACTTGACTTTAGAATACGAGTCTAGGTTGTTAGAAGTTTTACAGAGGAACCGGAAAGCAATAGGCTGGACAGTGTCGGATCTCGTGGGGATCAACCCCGCTCTCTGCTCGCACCACATTTTTACTGAGGATAATGTGAGACCTTCCTGTGAGTTCCAAAGGAGACTTAACCCCAATCTACGGGAAGTAGTGAAGAAAGAGATTGAGAAATGGTGCAAAACAGGGCTTACATACCCTATTTCTAACTCCAAGTGGGTGGCTCCACTTCATGTTTCCCAAAGAAGTCGGGAATTCAGATGGTCACCAACGAGGAGAGGGTAGAGATCGTGACACGAGTACCCATGTCGTGGTATGTCTGTGTTGACTACAGGCGCCTGAATGCCGCGACCAAGAAAGATCACTTTCCCTTGCCTTCTATTGATCAGATCTTGGAGAGACTTGCACGGAAAGAGTTCTTCTATTTTCTTGACGGGTACTCAGGCTACAACCAGGTGGCTATAGCCCTGAGGACCAGGAAAAGACCACATTCACATGTCCATTCGGCACTTATGCTTTCAGGCGCATGCCATTCAGGCTCTGGAATGCCCTGGGCACATTCCAGCAGTGCATGATAGCCATATTTGCCGAGATGGTGGGAGATTTCCTGGAAGTGTTCATGGATGACTTCTAGGTACATGGTGATTCTTTTGATACATGTTTAGCGCACTTGGACCGAGTCCTCACAAGGTGTAGAGAGGTGAAGCTGATACTCTCCTGGGAGAAGAGTAACTTTATGGTGACATAGGGTATCGTGTTGGGGCATGTCATCTCCAAAAGGGGAATGGAGGTCGACCCTGCCAAGGTGGAGGTGATCAAGAAACTCGATCTACCTACCAATGTGAAGTCAGTGCGGTCATTCTTAGGGTATGTTGGATTCTATAGGAGATTCATTCAGGATTTTTCAAAGATCGCCCACCCACTGACTAAGCTCTTAGGGAAAGACACAGAGTTTGTTGTAGATCACAGGTGTCTAGAGGCCTTTGAGATCTTGAAAAGGAAGATTTTTTCCTTGCTTATCCTACAAGCTACTGACTGGTCTCTCCCCTTTGAGATCATGACCGACGACTCAGATTTTGCTATAGGAGCTGTGTTAGGACAACGATGAGAGGGGATCCCGTTTGTGATCCACTACACGAGCAAAGTATTAGATCCTACACAGAATAATTATACAATGATTGAAAAGTAAATGCTCGTTGTAGTTTGGGCCCTCGAGAAGTTCAGGTCGTATATTTTGGGCACTAAGGTGACAATATACACTAATCATACAATCATTCGATATTTAATGGAAAAGAAGGACGCGAAGGCGTGTCTTCTTAGGTGGATTTTACTCCTCCAAGAATTTGATTTGGAGATAAAAGATAAACCTGGAGTGAAGAATGTTGTGGCTGATCACCTTTCTCGGATTGAACTTAAGGATTCTCCTGATTATGAGCAGATTAGAGAGACCTTCCCAGACAAGTCAATTTGTGTTATTGACTCACTCCCATGGTATGTCAACATGGTGAGCTATCTTGTCTCCAAACAGGTTCCCCATGGTTGGACTAGGAACAAAATTGATCGACTGAAGTCGGATTCAAGGAGATACCACTGGGACAATCCTTTCCTTTTCTTCGAAGGACTTTATTGTGTTTGGAGAATGTGTATTCCTCTAGAGGAATACCAGAGTGTCCTCACATATTGTCATTCACTTGAGGCTGGAGGACACCATTCAGGAAAGAGAACCGCTCACAAAGTACCTCAATGTGGATTGTATTGGCCGACCTTGTTTAGAGATGCTATTGATTTTGTACGGTCGTGCCCGATTTGTCAAAGGATGGGAGTTGGACAGAGAGATATGATGCCCATGCAATCGATAATTATTTGTGATGTTTTAGATGCTTGGGGCATAGATTTTGTGGATCCCTTTCCCAACAGCCAAGGACATGAGTACATATTGTTGGCGGTTGATTATTTATCTAGGTGGGTGGAGGCTATCCCAACTCGAACCGTAGACAACAAAACTGTCTATAAGTTTGTGAGAGATCATATTATTGGTAGGTTCGGGGTGCCAAAAGTTTTGATATCTGATGGGGTAGCCATTTTGTGAATCGAGATATGAGATCTTTAGCTAAGAACTATGTATTTGAGCATAGAGTTACTAGTCCTTACCACCCACAATCCAATGGAATGGCAGAGGTTTCAAACAGAGAGTTGAATAGTATTTTGCATAAATTGGTTCGTCCCGATAGGAAGAACTTGTCTCAACTCTTGGACCTGTTCTGTGGCCTATAGGACAACCTACAAGACACCATTGGGTATTTTACCATTTAGATGATCTATGGAAAGCCATACCATTTGCCCACAGAGTTAATTCATAAATCCGAGTGGGCAATTAAGTATATTAATTGGAGTTGTCACCTAGGGAAGCTTTGTCGAGACTTGAACTAGAACGAGCACGTGGAAATCTGAAACAGGGCATATGACTACAGTTTGATTTATAAGGACAAAGTAAAGAGATGGCATGATCAGGACATTAGGTGCAAAGATTTTGTCCCTGGACAAAAGGTATGATTATTCAATGCCAGGTTGAAGATGTTCCATGGGAAGCTCAAATCTAAATGGACGGGTCCCTTTGTTGTTAAGAAAGTGCACGTAAATGGAAGTGTAGAGATAGCCGATCTCACAGATGGTGCACAATCTCATGTGGTAAATGGACACTATTGAAGCATTTTGTAGATTTGAAAGAGCAGTTAGTCCAAGTCGAGGTTATCAACTTCATGCAGAGTGAGTACAGAGCAGATACATCATATTACTCTTCATGAAGATGCTGCATCAAGATTCAATAGCTTAAAAGATTCAATCACTCTTATACATTCTCCCTTCTTTGTATATTCTCCAGATAACATCGGTTCTCACACTTACTCTTGTCCTATACTTAGGATGACCAGAGCCTAAGTATAGGGAGAACCGATGCCAACCATGTGTATATACTCTTCCATTTCTCCTCTTGACCTCGTTCGTCCCATTTTTGCTCGTCTTCTACACTTAGGCTGACCAGAGCCTAAGTATAGGGGGATGGATTGACTTCTATACTTTTTATTATTTTTAGCCATCCTACGCTTAGCACGAGCTATGTCTTTTTCTTGATACTTGTGCTCTGAGGACATAACACATGCTAAGTATAGGGGGTGTGTATATATTACATATATACTTTACCCATAGATCGTACTTTCACGTATTTTTATATATATTATACAATAATTATGTGGTGGGTAAAAAAATCTTTAAAAAATCTCTTTTAAAAAACCTTTTGAAAAAAACTTAAAAAACTTTTTTTTTTCAAAAAAAAGTCTTTTCTTATTTATCTGTCTTTTCCAAAAAAACAAAAAAAACTCAAAAAGTTTTTGAAAAAAACTTTTTCTAAACTTAAAAAACTTTCTTCTTTTCCTTTGTTTAAAAAAATCTTAAAATATCACAAAAAAACTAACTAATAAGTTGATTTAATCCCTGACACATTCACTTTCACACAAGACTTGTGATGATCAAGAACACTTGGTTTATGAGGTCTTGAAGTTTTGAGTTAACCAACCTTAGTCATTAGGGTCCTTGAAATAATTATTCACATTTCCCTAGTTTGAAAGATTTGTGTGCTATATTGCTTGCTTAGTCTCTACCTTAAGAATATGATCAACACCTCACATACACGACTGCAATTATGATGAGATGAGTTGAAATTTCGCTTGAGGAACTGGGATGAGGGATTTGAGTTTGGGATTGATTTGATGATGCTCGAGGAGGGGAAATCAATGAAGGCTTCATGAAACTTGAGTGTCAGCACCTTTAGCTAGTATGCGAACATGGTTCTTGTACTATCTCTTGACATTTACCTGTGTGCCAGGGTGTGATGAAATCTAAAAAAAATATTTATCAGTGTGCGCCAACTCTTGGTCAAAGCAGTGGAGCTAGCCAAAAATCAAAGCAAAGAAATATCAATGTTAAAAGAAAAGCTCTCACCATACAAAGTCAAATATCAAAGAGCTTCCATCAAAGGTGAGCGCTCCCAACCATTTCAAAGTGTCCACTTGGACCATCGCTATTAGGACCAAGAGTCGGGCTAGCACAAAAAAGGGCTCTGCATCGTGAATGCTACAAGTCTGGGTGTATAAGGTATAATAGATACTCAAAAAAGGCACATCCTGGTGTACTCCCAAGAAAACAAGTGCAGACGACTCCAACTTCTCTTGACAGACATATGATGAATCCACATTTCATCATCTTTATTCTATCATTTTGGCCTCAAAAACCCTAACAAATACGTGTAAATACCATTAACTCCTGCATCTTAGCATTCATGCATATGCATGTAAATGGTGTATAAAATACGGTATTTAAAGCCAAAATTATAGAATAAATAAAAGAAAAGAAAAAGAATAAAATATTGTAAATATTTTATGACCCGAATCCCCGAGACCTAGGCATCTCGATGAATAGGTCGACCAGGAATAAAGTAGGGGGAGATAAGGGTCAAAATACAATAAAAATACCTTTCATTTAATTCATTCCTTGTTCATTTTGGGACCTATTTTTGATTCCACTTTTTATAATTTAAATAAAGAAACTTTGTACATGAAAGTTGTTGATAAATAAAAATACAAAATTAATTTCACTAAAAAATAATGTACAGATAAAAAGTTAGGATCTGAATAAGATTCCAAAATCCCAACTTCCCAGACCTGTATCTCCCTAATAAAAACTCGAAATTACCAAACTCACATTTAATTGTATATAATTTCAAATAAGCTATTTAATGAAGGTGGTTTCGTATTTTTCGGAGCTACGATTTGAAAGTTGAGTTTTGGACCCCACTTGTATACTTGTACAGATTAAAATATTCATTTTATTATTTATTCATTATTTTATAATTTTACATTTTTATAATTTTGTAAATATTATTTATAATATATGTGTACATTAAAATCATAATAAAACTCAAAGAAAACTCAAAATAAAATATATGTATATAAAATACCAAGGTATAATACCAATACACAAACATATATAATTAACACTTCTATTTTATTAAGTGTATACAATACATCAGAAAAATAAAATAAAAATATATTTAAGTGTATAAAAATACTTTATAAATTTATAAAATAATAAACAAAAATAAATAAATTAAATACATAAAATAAAAATAAAATATTAAAATATATAGATGTATATACCTATATAACCTATAAATGGTAACTTGCATTTTTATACCTCATAAAAATAATTAAAAATCACCATAAAATAATTTAGAAAATAACAAACAATTTTTATTTTATAATCAAAAATTAATAAATTCATTAAATATTTTCAATCTAATTTACAAAACATTTTTAGAGGTTTTTCCTGTTTGGTCCACGTGGACCAACCAGGTGAGTCTGACAATTGACCGCAGGTCAACTGTCTGACTCTTCCTCTGCAACCTTGTCAGAACATGTTTTGTCCCATCTTCTTGGATTTTTCCAGGCATCGTCTTTCACCCTTTGATGTCGAAGCCTTCACGACTTTTGTTCACCATATATCCATGAATCACGCCCAAGGATTTTTTCAGGCTTTGGATCACTGATTCACCCGCTGGACTTCGATCTTTGAGCCCGTTTCACCATCCATTCAAAAATGCCCCATCTCCTTCCATTGACCTTTGAACCACTTTTGGCCGAGGTTTAGACCTCCAAGTCTCAGCCGTGAGTCTCTTGTGACAGAGAATTGAGCCCGGCTCCTTGTCGAGGTGCGACGTCGGCCGAGGCACGTTCCACCACAACCTCCGGCCACCTTGGCCGTTGAGGTCCATATCGCCGTTTGTGGCTCGAGGTTCGCATTTTATCTTGTTTTTCTTGTGCGTTTTCGTTCCTTGTAGCAGTAGGATTCTCTTCCACCTTCCATTTCGACCCAAGCTCGACCGATCACCACCCGCACCCCTCGCCGGAGATTGCTCCGGTGAGCATCTTTCTCGCCGTTCGCCGCCGCCTTTCATCCACCAGGAGGCTCGTGGCATTTTGCCCGTGACCCCCAACCTTTTTGCAGGTCGCAGGAGCCAGTAGACCCCCTTGGGAAGGTCGATTTTGGGAGAAGGAGGTACCTGGCCCCCATCGCCGTCTTCGACTCCGCCGCGGAGCACCAAGGCTTGTCGAGCCATTTTGGCTTCGTTGGAAAATAGAGGATACTTCCAGGAGTCTTTGGAGGGCTTCTACGACGAGAACGGTGGCCGGAGCAGCGCCTTAATGTCAGTTGAAGCTCATCGGAGGCCGTGTTCTTCCCTGTTCTTGCAGGGAGGTCCGCGACCGTCCGATCGAGTTCAATCCTTGGATCGCCCAGTTGCCGTCAGATGTTCCCACACCCTCAGCCTCCATATCTTCCAGGGGACTTCTAATCCAGGCCGTTCGCGCGAAGAGGTATCGCGCAACGAGGGATCGATACGTGGCAAGTGAGAAGCGCTCAGCCGTTGGATTGCATTAGGCGTGGGTATTTTGCGCTATCTCCCCCGCCTGTTTTTGTAATAATTATTTAGTACTTAAACTTTATTAGGCAGTTCATTTTATTTTGTAAGAATTGCAAAACATCCCCTAAAATTCGAGTAATTGCATTTTCATCCCTCGCCACGTCACCTCACGTGCCCGTGCGCGTGAGGTGAAGGGCATTTTGCAGAGGGAGTTCCGTGGGTTTGTTTATTGTAGTTTGGCCCAGAGAGTTGTTTATTCAATTATATAGTTTCTGGAAATTTTGCACTGTGGCCCTCTAACTTTGGCTTATTTACATTTATATCCCTATCACACCTTGTGTTTTTATATGCTTTCACTATTTATTGCATGCATCTATAAAATGCTAAAAATCACCAAAAAATTAGGTTAAGCTCCTGTTTACCTTCTCTTTCTCGCATATTTTTATTTTGCATTTTCATTACATTTTATTATTATAAAAATTCAAAAACATGTGTTTTTCAGTACTATTTGCATTAGAAAATCCATAAAAATTAGTAAATGTTTTTGAAAAATTCCAAAAATATTATATTTTGCGTGTCTTGTCATTTTTAGTGACAGTCTAAAAATCACTAAAAATTTCAAAGTAAAACTCCTAAAAATTAGAAAAACCCTTAAAACTTCATAAAAATCTAAAAAATCGAGAAAAATCCTAAAAATACAATCTCAGTTTTTATAGTTTCCCTTATTTTATTGCCTTTATTTTAAAATTAATTTGATGAATTTTGGATACTGTTTTATATTTTTAATCCTCATTTTAATTCTGGCCAGTAATCTAGTTCACTGTTTTCTAGTATTTGGACTTTTAGATATACCAAAAACATTTAGAAAAATCTCTAAAAATCACAAAAACATCATAAAATTATGAAAAGACCAAAACATTGTGTTTCCTGATTTTTGAGTATTTTTACTTATTTTTATAAATACTTCATCCCTCTCTTTCTTACTTTGTTTACATACTCTATTTATAGAAAAAGAAAATTAAAAATATACAAATTATAAAAAGAAAATACAAAATGAAAAAATTAAAAATCATAATATAAAAATATATAAAAATTAAAAAAATATATATAAAGTTAAAAACCCATAAAAATTTGCATATTTGTAGCTTGATCACATATCACATTTTGCACACTTTTACTTGATCTATCTTGCTTGCTCCCTGAGTTCGACACTCGACACATACTTGCACTATACACACTTATTATAGATTTATAATAAATTTGACTCCACATTTGTTTCTCATTGCTTGATTTATATTGTGGGTTTATTGTTGATCAATACGGGTTTAGTGAGTGGTCGCTGCAGCGACTCTTGTCTCCGCCTTGTGTGAGATATTTAGACCCTTGCCAAACTCGTGTTATCAAATGGCGCCATTACCAGGGAGCAACGTCGCGTAGTTCGACTTTTTGTTTGTGATTGTGATTATTTTTCTATTTCGCGGCTTTTATTTCTGCTTGTTTTATTTTCCTTATTTTTGATATATCTGGTTGAATTGTCTAACCACTCTCCTTGCTTATATTTTGTGCAAGGTACGCGGATCAAGGGAGGAGCTCCTCTTTAGAGCACCTGCGCACCCACGTGAGGCGGCTTTGACCAAGCACAAAGGAGGACTTGAAGTGTCTGAAGACAAATTTTGAGCATTTTATTTTATTGCATTTACTTGTGTAATTTTTGTGTGAGAGAGACCTTTATATTTGTAATAATACAGATACTCAGGACTTGAACATTCGGGCCTAATTTCCAAGTGTTTGTTCACTTGGGGGCTCACCGCGGTTTTATCGGTTTTCCTCGCATTCTTTAATTTGTTTTCTCAGTTTTGTTTTCTTATTTTGTGTGGTTGAGCCCCTAGTTTTAGGAGTTGCTTGACGATAGAGTAGGTCCAAACACATTAATCACCTTTTCCTGTGCCTATAGATTCGTTTGGACTTAGTCAAAATTTTAAAATTGCTTCTCACTTAGATTTGGTTCCATTCTGAGTCATTAGCATTGGTTCTTCACGATAATTGCAATTTCTGAAACTTAGGGTGATTTCATCGGCTTGCATTTGCATATAGACAGGTTTCAATTCTGCTAAGCATCTTTGATTGTAGAGTGCTAGAGGCAAGGTGAGCATTTACGCTTTAGCATACATCATCATTTTGCCGCTTGCATTCCTTTTCCGCTCCTCTACCTCTGATTTTGATCACATAGGTGTTTAAAGGAATTGACTCCCTGATAGGACCAATCATTCTTATTAAAATCCAAAAAAAGTGATAACAAATAAAATTGGGACTGCTAATATTACTTGACCCTAAAAAAAGATCAAAAAGAGAATATTTGTATTGGGGCGAGTAATCCCCTCATTGTCTTCGCTTTTACTTGCTCGCGCACTGATGAATCCACATTTCATCATCTTTATTCTAACATTTTGGCACCAAAAACCCTAGAAAATGCCTGTAAATAGCATTAAAATCATCATCTTAGCATCCATGCATGTGCATTATATTAGTGTATAAAATACTGTAATTAAGGCCAAAATTATAGAATAAATAAAGAAAAGAAAAAGAATAAAATATTGTAAATATTTTATGACTCAAAACCCTCGAGACCTAGGCATCTTGATGAATAGGTCGACAAGGAATAAAGTAGGGGGAGATAAGGGCCAAAGTACAGATAAAATACCTATACCTTGTATTCATTCTTTATTCGTTTTGGGACCTATTTTTGGTTTCACTTTTTATACATCAAATAAAGAAACTTTATACATGAAAATTGTAGATAATTTTCTAAAGAAAAATACAAAATTGATTTCACAGAAAAATAATGTACAGATAAAAAGTTATGGTCTGAATAAGAATCCAAAATCCCAACTTCCCAGACCCGTATTTCACAACTGACAACTCCAAATACAGCGTACTCACCTTTAATTGTATATAGAATAAAATAATCTATTTAATGGTTGTGGTTTCGCATTTGGCGGAGCTACGGTTTGAAAGTTGAGTTTTGGACCCCTATTGTATACCTGTACAGAATAAAATATTCAATTTATTCTTTATTCATTCTTTATTCATTTTTATATTTTTATTATTATGTAAATATTACTTATAATATATATGTGCATTAAAATCAGAATAAAAATGCAAAGAAATTACAAAATAAAAGTACTTGTATAAAGAATACATAGGTATACTGCCTATACATATACCTATACAAAACATACTTGTATTTTATTAAATATACAAAACATATCAGAAAAATTAAATAAAAATAGATTTGTGTAGATAAAAGTATTTTATAATTTTAGAAAATAAGAAATGAAAATAATAAAGATAAAATACACAAAATAAAAATAAATTAATAAACTATATAGATAATATACCTATATAAGGCTATAAAGGTAACTTGTAAAAATCCAAGTTATAAAAATAATTAAAATTCATAATAAAATACTACAGAAAATAACAAATATTTTTTATTTTATAATCATAATTTAATTCGGCCTTTTTCTATTTTTAAATGAATTATTAAAACTTTTCCGCAGGGTTTTTCCTGGTTGGTCCACGTGGACCAACCAGGGGGCGGCCTTTGTTGACTCTGGTCAACTGCCTGCCCTTCACCCATGTGCGCCTGTCAGAGGTTGGTTTTGACCTATCTTCACCCTTTTTTCGAGGTCACCCCTTTCATCAAATCATGAAACACTCTTCATGACTTTTGTAGCCCTTCTATCAAGGATGCCCGACCAAGCTTCATCTTGGGATGTGGATCATCGACGCACCTGTGGTACCTCGTTCTTCGAACCCCTGTCACCTCGGGTCAACCCACTTAAAACTAACCCCCCACCTTTCGATTCGAATTCGAACACCTTCGGTCCACCCCTCGCGCCTACTCCGAGCTCCAGCGCTTCCTGGAGGTGACAGCTCCACCGCGAAGCCATCAGCCAAGGCAACAGAGGTCGGAGGCGCTTCCACTACCTCCCGCAAAGTCGCCGGTCGAGGTACCCTTCTTCCCTCTGGCCCCGGCCATTGAGGGCTCGCACCACTCTTTTATTCATCCCTTTTTACTCCTGTTAGCATTAGGATTAATAGCCCTATCAAAAATCCAAGTTCCATCGACTATCTCAACCGATCAAGCACCTTGGCCGGAGCGCAACTCCGGCCGTGCAACCACATCTCGATTCGCACCTCTCCCCGACCATCCAAGGGTCCAGGAAGTTTGCCCTGGACCCTTTGACCATTTTTGCAGGTCAAAGCCGAAGAGAAGACACCTGGAGGCGAGTTTTGAAGCTCGCCGGAGCTAACGAAGCTCTCCAGCTCCGCCAGCCACCAGCGAGCACCACGGCCACCGCCGTGGCTTTTTGATGCCACCAGGAGTTAGAGGAGGACCAAAGGAGGCTCCAACCCAATTTTGAACCCCAGAAGCCACCGGAGTCGGCCGGAGGAGCAATAGGAATCTCGCCCAGCCGGGGCTCCGCCTTGTTCTTCTAGCCGCCCTCGTCACCGTCCGATCAGGGCACCCCCTCCAGATCGCACAGTAGCCATTGGATCGCACCACGCCTCGACCCTTGATCTTCCCTGGAGATCTAACCTCAGCCGCGGATCCACGAAGCGTCATCGGCCGTCCATAGCTCGCCACGTGTCAAGTGGCAACGTCATCGCCGTCGGATCACGCGTCGAGGGTATTTTGCATCTACACCCTCGCGCCTTTTTGTATTTATTATTTAGTATTTAAACTTTTGTCTGTAGTGTAATATTTTTGGTAATATTTGCACAAAGACCCTCAAGCTTTCCATATTTGCATCCAGGTCCTTCGCCATGTCACCTCACGTGACCTGTACACGTGAGGTGTGGGCATTTTGCAGAAGGACCCTCGGCCTCGTTTGTATTTCGTTTTAGTACCAAAATTGTGACATCACGTGTTATATTTTTGGATATTTTGCGAGTAAGCCCCCAGTGTTTTGGGTTATTACATTCTGGTCCTCGCCAGGCACGTGCAAGTCACGCGCCCTGGTGGGAAAATTGCTGGGACCCCCAGGCGGGTTTTGTAATTGTATTTTGGTGCTATAAATTGAATATTCAGTTCAATATTTTGTGGAAAATTGCTTATATGCCCCCTGGATGTTTGAAAATTTGCATAAATACCCCTGCCAGGCCTGTTTATTGATTGGATGCTTGTTGTATTTATTTGATCTATCACTTTAAATCCAAAAAATTCCACAATAATAGGGTTAAGTTCCTGGATACGTGTACTTTGGCGCTATCAATTTAGTTTTTGATTTTATTTTATTCTTATATTTATTAAAAATAAAAAACTTGCTTTTTGTGCACTGTCTAGTTTAGAAAATACCAAAAAAATAGTAAAATACCTCTAAAAATTCCAAAAAAATTACCTAGTGTCTATTTTATCCTATTCTAGTGTCAGTCCAAAAATCACTAAAAATCTCAAAAGAAAAACACTAAAAATTTAAAAACACTCAAAAATTTCAAAAAAAATATATAAAATCAAAGAAAACTCCAAAAAATATAAACTCAGGTCCTGTTTGTTCTCTATTTTATTTTCTTTATTTGAAAATTAGTGTGAAAAATTTTGGTTGCTGTCTGCTAATTTTAAATTCCTTTTTACTCACAGCCAGCACCTATTTCATTGTTTTACCTCATTTCAGTATTTAAAAATACCAAAAACACCTTGAAAACTCCCCAAAAATCACAAAAACAGTAGAAAACCACAAAAATACCAAAAAGAGTTTATTTCTGAATTTTTGGATATTTTTGCACATTTTTATAAATATTTTATCTTGTCTTGTATTACATTGTTTATAAATTCCAATATTGAAAAGAAAAAAATATATATATAAAATATAAAATATAAAAATCAGAAAATTAAAATTCAAAATACAAAATTAAAAATTAATAAAAATAAAAAATTTAAAATTAAAATTAAAAACCCACAAAAATTTCATTGTTCGCTTGCTTAGTGTAGACATGTCACACACATACATTCACTTGTGCACATTTTTGTGAATTACCCTGCTTGTTCCCTGTGTTCGAACTCTCTGCATACTTGTCACTATACACCATTTGTGCAGAGTTAAAAATAAATTTGACTCCACACTTGTTTTTCATTGTTTGATACATGATTGTGGGTTCATTGTTGATTAATCACATTTTATTGTGGGTCGCCACAGCGACGTATTTAGACCCTCGATAAAGTGTGATAATCAAATGGCGCCGTTGCCGGGGAGCAACCGCGAGTAGTTTGCATTTTTTGTTTGATTGTGTGATTGTTTATTATAGATTTATTTTCCATCTCTTACATTTTTGATATATCTTGTTGAGATGTTCTGACCACTTTTCTCTTAACTTCTTGCGAGGGACCGCGGAGCGAGGCGGATCGCCTAGGTGACCCGGAGCATTCTTGGGAAGCGGAGCCGGCTATTCTTTAGCCAAGCCGGCAGGAGAGAGCAGGAGGAGTGAGAGAGTGATTAGTTTAGCTTGCACTTTATTTCCGTGAGAGAGTGACTTTTATAATTTGTAATAAAACAGGTACACTTGGACTCTTGGACACTACCGGGCCTAATTTCCGGGTGTTTGTTCACCCGGGGGCTCACCGCGGTTTTTATCGTGTTTTGCCGCTGTCATTTGCCGGTTTTGATTTCATTTTCATTTTCTTTTGTGGATTGAGCTCTTAGATTTAGGCCTGCTTGATCGATTAAATTAGGTCCAAACACACTAACAACCTTTGCATGTACCTATAGCTCGTATTTGGACTTAGTTAAAAATAAAACAGTTAGCCCCCTTTCTTAGATCCGCCGCGCCGCGAGCCCTCTCCATTAAGCACTACTCCTGAACTCGATGTGTCGAGAAGAGGAGGGGAGGGTCTAGACCGGACTTTTAGGATCGACGATAGGTGGTTGACTTGTGGTTCTTCACGCTAGAAGTTGCCTATCTTAAGACGATTTCCGCATTGCATATCGGCATATAGACTAGGTTTATAAAATTCTGCTTTGCATCCCGCATGGAGAGAGCTGGGATTCGCTGTAAGTCTTCTCACTTTGCATCCATCATTTAGGCACAAAGGTGAGATTTCCATCTTTGTGTCGACTTGCACGGCTTTTCCGACTCTTTTCTCCCTCTGTTTTTGGAACAAAGTAGGATCAAGGAAAAATACAAAAACCGTTAGGCGCTTGTTTGAATTGACTCAAAAGAAGCGATAACACCAAAAAAATTAAAAAAGGGACTGCTAAGAAAACTTGACCAAAAATAAAATCGGTAATTGGATTCATTGCTTGGGGAGAGTAACACCCTCACTTGTATTCAGGTTGCATGGGAAGGTCTCCTTCCAAGTGAGGTGAGCGCTTCGTAAGGATTAGAGCCAAAAACCCAGCTTGTGGCTGCCTTGTGTATCGCCTGGATTTCCGAAGTATTGGCGCTTCTATCGTACGTGGACGAGTAGGGCTTGGTCAACATTGGTGACTCTCTATTGTGTAGATCATCGACCTTGTCCGAAGTATCGAGCCTAGGCCACGCCTTCACGGGGGTGTCTGTCTCATCGTCTCGCGTCCGAGTAGGTTCTTGCATGCTCACGGGTGATTCCGTTGCGAGCGAGTTCCGAAGTATCGGTTTCGCCTATTGGCTTCCTCTCTTATTCTTTGGCTGAGTAGGGATCCAGGAAGGGTTACAAGGACCTCAAAAAGTGCAAGCTACATGTTACACAGGAGGAGGACAAGTACGTGATACTTTTCCGGCAGTACTCTCTCTCCTTTAGGCGTAGCGTTCTAAGGACTCGTGAAAAGATAAATTCCTGAATCAAGCTAAAATTGACAAGATAAAAGCCGAACCTTCACGGCTTCACGTGCTGAGTTGGTGAACTCACCCCTGCTTTGTGTTTGATTGCTAGATTTGTTTAGGTCAAGATCAAAAACACCGCACAATCGTGCGCAATTTTGTTGCGTCTCATTTCACTCTTCTTCTTCTAAATTCCCTCTGCTCTTCCCAAATAATCAAGATGATGGGACAGAGATCTCTTAGGCCGACTTTGTCGGCACCGCTATCCAGCACTCCTCCTCATTCATCTAGGAATACCTCGGAGAGTCCACTCTCCGAGCCCGAGTTTACATTCACCCTGTTCCCCCTCGACCACCCTTCTCATTCTCCTTCCATCAGTCCAAGAGTGTCAGAATTCAGTGCATCACAGTGTTCAGCTCATTCGATAGCACCTGAGATGGCCTCTTTTGCTTTTTCAGAAAATCCAGACATGGCAGACAGAGGCGAGCATGCAGATGATCACGAGCACCCTCCGTTCTTATTTGATCAGGCAACCATCAATAATTCCTTGTTAGCATCCCTGGAGACTATGCAGAGACAGATCCGTGATCAGGGTACATTCATGGGTGATCTCATGAGGGAGATAGCTCAGATGAGAGAGAACCGACCTGGGGGCGGTGAAGGTAGAGGAGGAGGAGGACCAGATGCAGGAGGAGGCGATCCAGACGCTGAGCGACCGCCACAGACCATTATGAGGGAGTTGCACAACCCAGCTGCATCCCTTACTCACTGTTGGATCAGACTCCCGCCAATTCACGGAGATTTCGAGCTTCGGCCCCACACTATCCAGCTTCTACCCAAGTTCCATGGGTTGCCGACCGAAGAGACGCACCTCCACCTCCAGGAATTCGAGATGATTTGCAGCACTATCCATGATCGGTTGATGACCGAGGACACCATCAAGATGATTGCCTTTCCATTCTCTTTGGTTGATAGAGCCGCATATTGGCTCAAACACCTTGGGCGATTCGTCGACACATGGGCAGATCTCCGAACCGCGTACTTGAAGAAGTATTACCCTCTCGGCCGGACCAACGCAGCTCTAGCCATGATCAGTAACTTCGTCATGATCCCAAATGAACAGTTCCATGAGGCCTGGGATCGAT
This sequence comes from Ottelia alismoides, assembly GCA_037367405.1. NCBI lineage: Eukaryota > Viridiplantae > Streptophyta > Magnoliopsida > Alismatales > Hydrocharitaceae > Ottelia > Ottelia alismoides. The sequence continues at coordinate 1,256,523 of JAZKJV010005397.1, read as the reverse complement.
TCAGAGAGCTCATCGACCGGTGTCCACATCATGACATCTCCAAGCCCAACCTCGTGCAGAGTTTCTTCTGTGGGCTGACACCGGAGCTGCAGGGGCTAGTGAACGCCTCTTGCGGTGGGTCTTATTTCTCCAAGGGAGAAGACGACGTCTGGGCCATCTACGAAGGCATGGCAAAAAACTCTACTGTGATGGCCCAAGCCCGAGTCTACACTCAGCAGAAACCCCCGCAAGGAGCGGGATCATTTCAGAGGATCGCCCGCATCGATGCCGGTCCCAACACAGTGTCAGCTGCCGCAACCCAAGCTAAATCAGCCGCAGCCGACATGGGCATCATTAGTGAGAAGCTGGACCGCCTCGAGATCCTCGAGAAGAAACAGATGAAAGGCATGGCCCAGATGGACCAGATTGCCAAGACCATGAGTGATCTGAAGACACAGATCTTGTGCATTCAGGAGGCACAAACTCAGTCACAACAACCTCCCAGATCACGTGTTGATCCGAGTAGCAGCAATTCCAACCAGGCATCTACCTCATACCGCCAGGTGAATCACATTCAGGCAGAGCCGGTTCCCTTGCTGCAGTACTATCCATCTCAACCGCCATCTACGGATACGCAGATGGTGGTCTATCAGCCGGAGCAGCCGCTGGCCGTTCTTCCGCCACCCTCCTTCGAGCAGGAACCATTGATGGAAGTCAATGGGATTTGGTACGATCGGTACCCTCAGCCCGGGATTCATCGGGATCACCCCGGATTCCGTTGGAGCAATGGTGGATCCTCCTCCCAGCAGCTGAATCCTGCCCAAGGACAACAGAACAGCCAGCCACAACAACAACACCAACAGCCCCAGTATGCCCATCAACAGCAATATCAGAGTGGTCCTCGTCCCGCCTATCAGGGACAACAGTGGAGGCAGCGACTGCAGCCTCAGCACTCTTATCACCATCCTTCCCCTCAGTATCAGCCACAACAGCAGCAGCAGCCCCATTTCCAGCAGGGACAACCATCCGGTTCTCAGGTTCCCGCTTTTGAGAACCCAACTCTCGATGATCTTGCCCGCTTGCTCTCCGAACAGCGAGCATCCTTCAGGCAAGAAATGGATGAATTCCGGCAGGAGATGAGGGAGATTATAAAAGGGAAAGCCGCCATACCCGCTCAGATTGAACCTAACCCGAACAATCTGAAAAGAAAGTCTGAGCAGGTAGAGTTTACAGAGGATACCTCTCCTAGTGACTATTTGAGCGATATGTCATATTCTTTCTATGATGCTGATTTTGTGACTACTAGGAGCGGTAGGATGCCCGCCGGCGGCGCCTCTTCTGAGCGACAACCAGAGGCAGGATCAGGAGCGCCAGAGGAGCAGAGGAGCGGTGCTGATGCCACTCATGATGATGTTGACGGTGGTGCTGATGCCACCCATGATGAAGTCCAGGACGACGGTGCTGATGCCGTCGTGATACCGGTTGCAGATGGTGGTGCTGATGCCACCATTTTGGATGATGAACCAGAGCGCGGTGCTGATGCCGCGAAGACCGGTGCTAGTGGTGGTGCTGAAGCCACCACATCCACTTTTGTTGAGCCACCATCTGTGATGTTGCCACATTTTGTACCCAAGGACTGTGGGAACAAAAAGAAAAACAAAAAGATGAATAAAGGAAAGGTTTCTGTTCAAATTGCGGATCCATATGTGGTGAATGATGATTATTGTATGGATTCTCCTTCTTCACAGGCACAGGGACCGAGTCCTAATCCTCCATCTGAGGAGGCCACTACCATCCCCTTCCCTGAGGCGCTCCGCCGTGCGAAGGGGAATAAAAAAGAAAATCCTAAAAAAGATCAGCAGGTAGAGTTCGGCAACCAAATGATTGATAGATTTCACATTCAGCTGACTCTACGAGAAGCATTTGAGCATATCCCCTTCTTCAAAAAGAACTTGAAAGAGACAACTACTGTCCGAAGGAAGAAGAGGCACAGAGATCAAATCCATATGCTCACTCATGACACTTGCTGTGCCATTCAGAACACATTGCCAGCCAAGCGATCCGATACAGGAGCTTCCTATGTCAGATGCGAGATCCAGGAGCAGCGGTTCGATCGTACTCTATTAGACAGCGGGTCTTCGATCAACCTCCTTCCGGCAGCCTTACTCAAGCGATTCGAGTTTGGCTCTCTTCTTCGAAGCAGAACAGTCCTTCAGTTTGCTGACAGGTCGATTAAGTGGCCGAAGGGGTTGTTGAAGGACGTGGTCGTTACCATTCAGGGCCTGAAATTCCCCGTGGACTTTGTTGTATTGGACATGGAGATCCCTGAGTCGGTAACCGATGCCCCCATCATACTTGGACGCCCATTCTTGGCCACTGCCAAGGCGGTATCCGACCATGACAGTGGGACGGTATGTTTTCGCGTAGAGGGCGAAAGCATACAAATAGATACGATCGACCAGACCAGAGCCAGAGAGTTGGCATGCTCAGAGCAATCCAGCGAAGCCGAGCAGATGACAGAAGAGGAGCTAGACATCCAACAGGTCTGTGATTTCGAGATGACTGATGATGAATCCAACTGGAAAGATCCTGTAGCACCGACCCTCGCCTTGCCTACAGATTCACTATATCTCATGCTCATGGCAATCGAGAGCCGTGAGAGCACATCCCTGGATGAGGATACACATGAGCCTGACAGTGTTGTGACGAGTGGTGCTGATGATTTCCATTCTTGCTCATCTTCTTCTGATCCCTCGGATTCAGACATTGACTGGGATGATTTCAATGATTATTTACCTTGTCTGATTCCTTCCGAGTCGACAACCATGACAGAGTGCGAGCCAGTGTAATTTATAGATGATTCAGCAGGCCGCCCTTCGTCAGAAATTCATGCAGAGCGAGAGTTCTCCCATGCAGACCTGGTAGTATTTACACAGACATATCAGAAGCCAGATCTGCCACCTCCCAGTTGTCCAGAACGGAAACCTCTGCCGCAGTCGATGACATACAGATTCCTTGCGGGTGAGCCAGAAATGTATCCAGTCATTATCTCAGCAGATTTGACTGGAGAACAAGAATCTCGTCTGATGGAGGTTCTTGAAAGAAACCGCAAGGCAATCGGTTGGAGTATAGCTGATCTCCAGGGGCTGAGCCCAAATCTTTGCTCTCACCACATCTATCTTGAGGATAACGCTAAGCCGTCGCGTGAGTTCCAACGACGGCTGAACCCGAATCTTAGAGATGTAGTCATGAAAGAAATTTCAAGGTGGTGGAGCACCGATTTCATCTATCCCATCTCCGACTCCAAATTGGTAAGTCCGCTACATGTGGTACCCAAGAAAACGGGTATCACTACAGTTGTCAATGAGTCTGGAGAGGAGATCGCTACCAGAGTGCCCACTTCTTGGAGGGTCTGTGTGGACTAGAGACGATTGAATGAGGCCACCAAGAAGGATCACTTCCCGCTACCATTCATTGATCAGATTATCGGGCGGTTAGCCGGGAAGAGTCATTATTGTTTCCTTGACGGGTACTCTGGATATAATCAAGGGCCATTGCGCCCGAAGACCAGGAGAAAACGACATTCACCTGTCCGTTTGGGACGTATGCTTTCAGACGGATGCCCTTTGGTCTATGTAACGCTCCGGCGACATTCCAAAGGTGCATGTTGTCCATCTTCTCGGACATGGTGGGTGACTGTTTAGAGATCTTCATGGATGACTTCTCGGTCTATGGCGACGGGTTCGACGCTTGTCTTGACTGCCTAGACCGTGTGCTAAAGCGCTGCATTGAGGTCAATCTTGTCTTATCCTGGGAGAAGAGTCATTTCATGATGACTCAAGGGACGGTCCTTGGTCATATCATCTCCAACAGGGGCATGGAGGTCGATCCGGCTAAGGTGGATATCATCAGAAAACTCAATCCATCGTCCAACTTGCGTCAGTTACGGTCTTTTCTGGGGCATGTCGGTTTCTACCGACGGTTCATTCAGGACTTCAGTCGAATTGCCCGACCGCTCACTGACTTGCTGACAAAAGACACCGAGTTTATTGTCAATGATAAGTGTCTTGAATCTTTTGAAACTCTCAAAAATATGGTTGTTTCAGCTCCTGTCCTTCAGCCACCCGATTGGTCTCTCCCATTCGAGATCATGACGGATGCTTCCGATTTTGCCGTTGGGGCTGTGCTCGGACAGAGGAGGGATGGTCTGCCTTTTGCCATTCACTACGCTAGCCGGACCTTGGATGCCGCTCAGCGAAATTACACTGTGACTGAGAAAGAGATGCTGGCCGTAGTCTTCGCTCTTGATAAGTATCGATCTTACATTCTCAGATCTAGAGTAACCATCTACACTGATCACACCGCCATCCGGTACCTAATGTCTAAGAAGGATGCCAAAGCACGTCTCACCAGATGGATCCTTCTACTACAGGAATTTGATATTGAGATTAAGGACAAGCCTGGAGTCAAGAATGTGGTGGCGGATCATCTCTCCAGATTGGAGAATCTTGAGGAATCTGAGCCCAGTGCACCTATCATAGAGACATTTCCAGATGAGGCGATCCTGGCTATCACCTCGCTCCCGTGGTATGCGGACATTGTGAACTATCTTGTAGCCAAGACAGTTCCACAAGGTTGGCCCAGGCAGAAACTCGAGACCTTCCTGACGAAGGCCAAGTTTTACCATTGGGAGGATCCCGTCCTTTATCATGAAGTAGGGGACAATATCTGGAGGAGGTGCATTCCTCAAGAAGAGCATCATAGCGTCCTCACATACTGCCACAAGCTTGAGGCAGGAGGACATCATTCTGGAAAAAGAACAGCACAGAAGGTGCTTCAATCCGGCCTATGGTGGCCTACTCTCTTCAAGGATTCTGATGAGTTCGTGAAGAGATGTACTGACTGTCAGAAAATGGGAACTTGCGGACAGAGAGACATGATGCCCATGCAACCCATTCACTTTTGTGAAGTTTTTGATGCATGGGGGATTGATTTCATGGGCCCATTTCCTAAGAGTCAGGGATTCGAGCAAATTTTGCTCGCTGTGGATTATGTCAGCCGATGGGTTGAGTCCATCCCCGCCCGAGCCGCAGATGCTAAACCGTTTGCAAATTTTTGAGGGAAAATATCATTTCACGATTCGGGGTACCTAGAGTCTTGATTTCAGACGGGGGGTCTCACTTCATCAATGACAAAGTCAGGGCCCTTGCAGACGAGTTCGGCATTGACCATCGGGTTGCCACTCCTTATCACCCTCAGACTAATGGTCTTGCCGAAGTATCGAATCGGGAGATAAAGACTATCTTGCAGAAAGTTGTCCGCCCAGACCGAAAGGATTGGTCACAGCTTTTGGACTCGGTCTTGTGGGCCTATCGGACTTCTTTCAAGAATCCATTGGGGACATCTCCCTTTCGTCTCGTCTATGGCAAGCCGTGCCATCTGCCAGTGGAGATCAAGCACAAATCTTTTTGGGCAGTCACTGAGTTTCTTTTGGATCCCGAGAGTATAAGAGACCAGAGAAGAGCAGAATTGGCAGCCCTGGAAGAACTGAGAGACACAGCCTTTTCGAACAACCTACAGTATAAAGAGAAAGTGAAGACACGGCACGATTCGCATATCAGCCATAAACAGTTTGAGCCAGATCAGAGAGTATGGTTGTTTGATTCCAGGCTGAAATTATTCCCAGGGAAGTTGCAGAGCAAGTGGAAAGGTCCTTATATGGTCAGGAAGGTACATGACAATGGTAGCATCGACATATCCGAACCGTCATCTTCCTCTACCTTCCGCGTCAATGGTCAACGCCTGAAACTATATCTTGATCATGATCCGCCGACCATTGACGTTGCCCCCATTCTTCTGGTATGAGATGTGTCCTTTGACTCTCATCATCTGCATCTCATACATGGTAATCAAGTCCATCTTCCGTTGCACAGATCCATATGTTTATATCACTTTCATCTGTTAATGCATTTTCTTCTTTTCTTCTTTTCTTCTTTTCCATTTCTATCTTCTTTATCTATCAAAAAGGTGCCGCCCTTGTAGACAGTTTTCCATACTTAGGACGTACTTTGTCCTAAGTATAGGGGGGTGTGCATCCCGAGTATTTCCATTCTTTGATCCTCTCCATTGTCTCCTCTTCTTGTCTATACTTAGGGATATCTTACCCTAAGTATAGGGGGAGACAATCTGAGTACGATCTGTTCATTCCCGCCCTTGACCCTCCCTGCGTTGTGTACAGTCTTCTATACTTAGGATTATTTGATCCTAAGTATAGGGGGGACGGTCAACTTCTCATTCGTTGATTCATTCATTATTCCTTTATTCTTTAGACTTGCCTATACTTAGTACGAGTTATGTCTTCTCTTTTCTCTCCGATCTATGAGGACATAGCTCAAGCTAAGTATAGGGGGGTCGTATATACTACGTATATACTTTAGCCATAACTCGTACTTTCGTATTTTCCTAATAAATATGGCTAATAATTCTGTAAAATTCATTAAAAACCCTTAATAAAAAGGTGTATCATTCCTCAAATTCTTTTTGTATATACTGATTAATAAATCAGGAGAAAATGTTTTTTGCAAAATGTTTGAAAAATAGTTTGAAAATTCTTTGTGAACATCTATTGAAAACTATTTTGAAAATGTTTTGTTACATGTTTTCAACCTGTGTAAAAAGTGTGGTTTGTAAAATTTCTTTTCTTTGTGTGAAACAAAATGTTTGAAAGATGATTTGCAAATGGTTTGAAAAATGGTTGCAAAAATCCTTTGAAAAATCCATATGTACTGTTTTGAAAACCTTTGCAAAATGATTTTCAAATGTGTGTACAGGTTTGTAAAATGTTTGTAAAAACTATTTTGGACTATAGTTTTCAAAAATGGTGTGAAAAGCTTGTGTCAAATAAGTTTGAGGAATATTTACATCACACCAAAATCCACTATATATATATGTATAAAACTGACCACTTACCCTTGTAAATTCTTAAAATCCATTTCTTGTATATATAAGAAGCACTCCCGTGTACATATTTTCACCTAGTTTTTGGCCAAAACTTTTTGTTTTCAAAAATTCCCAAAAAACATTTGCAAAAATTAAAATCCAAAAACATCTGAAAAATCTTTTTGAAAAACATAAAAAAAATTTGCATCTGCATGCGCATGCGTCATCTTTTCAAAAATCCATAAAAAGTTCAAAATCTTTGAAAATTGCATCACGAAAATATTTTCTGCATAGCATTGCATGGCATGAGCATTTTTCGGATTGAGTTTGATAGTTGAACAAGTCTAAATAAAATCCGGAGATTGGAGCTTGATTGGACCTTATAATCTACCTAATAACAAGAACCTTATAGGAACTGAGTTTGAGGTACTTCAGGTCTAGTTGACTTAATTCTTTGAGGATCACGGGACTTGGTTCGATGGATTCTTGATTGCCTAAGTAGAATATTTCGGAGCACACGCACGACTCTTGTTGATAATGACCTAACTTGGACACCTGCACCTTTCACATAGCTCTCCACGGATGAGGTGGTGAGGAGGCAGTTTCCTTTGGCTTGGGGTAGCATATGAGGGTAGTACTTCTAGGCGGAACCTCTCTTCTTCTTCTAGTGAAGGAAGTGCACCTCAACTTGTTCTAGTGTTGATGAAGGCTAAAGACAGAAGCCGTGGGTTGCAATAAAGCTTCAAAAGAGGGATAGTCTACTGGCTCAAGAGGAAAATTTCTTGTATATATGCTGCACCATGTAGATATGTTGTACAGATGTTTGAAAAAAAAACTCCAAAAAAGTGGTGGGTCGGATTGAAAATTTAATAACCCCGCCGGAGTGTATATAGTCCAATAAAGCAAAAGCTTATGGTATCCATGTTACATCTCATGAAGCTTGCAGCGGGAGACTTGGCTACACTGGCTGAGCTTCCAAAAGTCTATACTTCTCCCCCCTCTTCTTGAGCCGGTTGCACTTGAACTTAGAAGGGAATACCCCGCTTCTCGAGGAAAGAGTTGCTAGACCGAGGCATTAGAGTTACCAGGTCGGGGGAGGTTGTTTCTTTGTCACTTCTGAGGTGGGGAGCTACATATCACTCACACTGTACGAGTCAGACTCATAGTCGTAAGAGTTTGCGTATGAGTTGAAGTATTTCTGACCTGGCTATTGAGGAGACTTGGACAGAGTTTTGGGATTCTCAAGGACTGTTGGATTTCAAATTTGGTTCTCATTAAGGTTTCGACCGCACTAAAATTCCCAAGGTCCGACTTAAGCTCCAAACTTTGATTGTGTGAAGACAAGTTTGATGATTGAACTAAATCCAAGTTCTTCTTTTTCTTTTCTTTCCTTTTCTTTTGCACTTATTGCATAAGTGTTTGCTAGGGACTAGCAAAGGTAAAGTATAGGGGGATGATGAATCCACATTTCATCATCTTTATTCTATCATTTTGGCACCAAAAACCCTAGAAAATGCCTGTAAATAGCATTAAAATCATCATCTTAGCATCCATGCATGTGCATTATATTAGTGTATAAAATACTGTAATTAAGGCCAAAATTATAGAATAAATAAAGAAAAGAAAAAGAATAAAATATTGTAAATATTTTATGACCCAAAACCCCCGAAACCTAGGCATCTTGATGAATAGGTCGACAAGGAATAAAGTAGGGGGAGATAAGGGCCAAAGTACAGATAAAATACCTATACCTTGTATTCATTCTTTATTCGTTTTGGGACCTATTTTTGGTTTCACTTTTTATACATCAAATAAAGAAACTTTGTACATGAAAATTGTAGATAATTTTATAAAGAAAAATACAAAATTGATTTCACAGAAAAATAATGTACAGATAAAAAGTTATGGTCTGAATAAGAATCCAAAATCCCAACTTCCCAGACCCGTATTTCACAACTGACAACTCCAAATGCAGCGTACTCACCTTTAATTGTATATAGAATAAAATAATCTATTTAATGGTTGTGGTTTTGCATTTGGCGGAGCTACGGTTTGAAAGTTGAGTTTTGGACCCCTATTATATACCTGTACTGAATAAAATATTCAATTTATTCTTTATTCATTATTTATTCATTTTTATATTTTTTTTATTATGTAAATATAAATTATAATATATATGTGCATTAAAATCAGAATAAAAATGCAAAGAAATTACAAAATAAAAGTACTTGTATAAAGAATACATAGGTATACTGCCTATACATATACCTATACAAAACATACTTGTATTTTATTAAATATACAAAACATATCAGAAAAATTAAATAAAAATATATTTGTGTAGATAAAAGTATTTTATAATTTTAGAAAATAAGAATGGAAAATAATAAAGATAAAATACACAAAATAAAAATAAATTAATAAACTATATAGATAATATACCTATATAAGGCTATAAAGGTAACTTGTAAAAATCCAAGTTATAAAAATAATTAAAATTCATAATAAAATACTACAGAAAATAACAAATATTTTTTATTTTATAATCATAATTTAATTTGGCCTTTTTCTATTTTTAAATGAATTATTAAAACTTTTCCGCAGGGTTTTTCCTGGTTGGTCCACGTGGACCAACTAGGGGGCGGCCTTTGTTGACTCTGGTCAACTGCCTGCCCTTCACCCATGTGCGCCTGTCAGAGGTTGGTTTTGACCTATCTTCACCCTTTTTTTGAGGTCACCCCTTTCATCAAATCATGAAACACTCTTCATGACTTTTATAGCCCTTCTATCGAGGATGCCCGACCAAGCTTCATCTTGGGCTATGGATCATCGACGCACCTGTGGTACCTCGTTCTTCGAACCCCTGTCACCTCGGGTCAACCCACTTAAAACTAACCCCCCACCTTTCGATTCGAATTCGAACACCTTCGGTCCACCCCTCGCGCCTACTCCGAGCTCCAGCGCTTCCTGGAGGTGACAGCTCCACCGCGAAGCCATCAGCCAAGGCAGCCGAGGTCGGAGGCGCTTCCACTACCTCCCGTAAAGTCGCCGGTCGAGGTACCCTTCTTCCCTCTGGCCCCGGCCATTGAGGGCTCGCCCCGCTCTTTTATTCAGCCCTTTTTACTCCTGTTAGCATTAGGATTAAAAGACCTATCAAAAATCCAAGTTCCATCGACTATCTCAACCGATCAAGCACCTTGGCCGGAGCGCAACTCCGGCCGTGCAACCACATCTCGATTCGCACCTCTCCCCGACCATCCAAGGGTCCAGGCAGTTTGCCCTGGACCCTTTGACCATTTTTACAGGTCAAAGCCGAAGAGAAGACACCTGGAGGCGAGTTTTGAAGCTCGCCGGAGCTAACGAAGCTCTCCAGCTCCGCCAGCCACCAACGAGCACCACGGCCACCGCCGTGGCTTTTTGACGCCACCAGGAGTTAGAGGAGGACCAGAGGAGGCTCCAGCCCAATTTTGAACCCCAGAAGCCACCGGAGTCGGCCGGAGGAGCTCGAGGAATCTCGCCCAGCCGGGGCTCCGCCTTGTTCTTCCAGCCGCCCTCGTCACCGTCCGATCAGGGCACCCCCTCCAGATCGCACAGTAGCCGTTGGATCGCGCCACGCCTCGACCGTTGATCTTCCATGGAGATCTAACCTCAGCCGCGGATCCACGAAGCGTCATCGGCCGTCCATAGCTTGCCACGTGTCAAGTGGCAACGTCATCGCCGTCGGATCACGCGTCGAGGGTATTTTGCATCTACACTCTCGCGCCTTTTTGTATTTATTATTTAGTATTTAAACTTTTGTCTGTAGTGTAATATTTTTGGTAATATTTGCACAAAGACCCTCAAGCTTTCCATATTTGCATCCAGGTCCTTCGCCACGTCACCTCACGTGACCTGTACACGTGAGGTGTGGGCATTTTGCAGAAGGACCCTCGGCGTCGTTTGTATTTCGTTTTAGTACCAAAACTGTTATATTTTTGGATATTTTGCGAGTAAGCCCCCAGTGTTTTGGGGTATTACATTCTGGTCCTCGCTAGGCGCGTGCAAGTCACGCGCCCTGGTGGGAAAATTGCTGGGACCCCCAGGCGGGTTTTGTAATTGTATTTTGGTGCTATAAATTGAATATTCAGTTCAATATTTTGTGGAAAATTGCTTATATGCCCCCTGGATGTTTGAAAATTTGCATAAATACCCCTGCCAGGCCTGTTTATTGACTGGATGCTTGTTGTATTTATTTGATCTATCACTTTAAATCCAAAAAATTCCACAAAATAGGGTTAAGTTCCTGGATACGTGTACTTTGGCGCTATCAATTTAGTTTTTGATTTTATTTTATTCTTATATTTATTAAAAATCAAAAACTTGCTTTTTGTGCACTGTCCAGTTTAGAAAATACCAAAAAAATAGTAAAATACCTCTAAAAATTCCAAAAAATTACCTAGTGTCTATTTTATCCTATTCTAGTGTCAGTCCAAAAATCACTAAAAATCTCAAAAGAAAAACACTAAAAATTTAAAAACACTCAAAAATTTCAAAAAAATATATAAAATCAAAGAAAACTCCAAAAAATATAAACTCAGGTCCGGTTTGTTCTCTATTTTATTTTCTTTATTTGAAATTTAGTGTGAAAAATTTTGGTTGCTGTTTGCTAATTTTAAATTCCTTTTTACTCACAGCCAGCACCTATTTCATTGTTTTACCTCATTTCAGTATTTAAAAAATACAAAAAACACCTTGAAAAATCCCCAAAAATCACAAAAACAGTAGAAAACCACAAAAATACCAAAAAGAGTTTATTTCTGAATTTTTGGATATTTTTGCACATTTTTATAAATATTTTATCTTGTCTTGTATTACATTGTTTATAAATTCCAATATTGAAAAGAAAAAAAATATATATAAAATATAAAATATAAAAACCAGAAAATTAAAAATCAAAATACAAAATTAAAAATTAATAAAAATAAAAAAATTTAAAATTAAAATTAAGAACCCACAAAAATTTCATTGTTCGCTTGCTTAGTGTAGACATGTCACACACATACATTCACTTGTGCACATTTTTGTGAATTACCCTGCTTGTTCCCTGTGTTCGAACTCTCTGCATACTTGTCACTATACACCATTTGTGCAGAGTTAAAAATAAATTTGACTCCACACTTGTTTTTCATTGTTTGATACTTGATTGTGGGTTCATTGTTGATTAATCACATTTTATTGTGGGTCGCCACAGCGACGTATTTAGACCCTCGATAAAGTGTGATAATCACACACACACTAAGGATAGTTCCCAAATCCCATTCAGCCCCCTAAGTGTTTGTGCAAATTTTGGACTTCTCACCTAACTCTAAAACAGAGAAGATAAAAAGACCGACTTTTCGGTATCTACCGAGTTGAGTAGGTGAATTGAGGGTTTGTTTTGTGTGAGTTTTGCTTGTGATTGTTTACGTGCTTTCTAGATCATTTCTGCGCATTTGCGCCTTCTTCTTCACTCTTTTGACTTGACCTTCGTGTTCTCCCTACTATCATCTCCTTTTGTTTCGAGATGGACCCTTGGAGCGTATTTTATCCGGACATTGCAGATCCCTCGTTCACTCCAGCCGGTCCACCTCCTTTTTTCCAGGAGGACTTTGCTCCTGACTTTTGTACATATCCGCCTCAGCCACAATATCAGGACTTGGATTTCTACCCACCTCTACCTCCACCTCCACCTGTATATTATCCACCTCCACCTTCACATCCACCCGATTCTGACCTGTTGGAGTCACCTCTCGCGATCTCCATGAGTGTTGTCTTGAACTGGATGAGAGGGCACATTAATTCGATGAATGATGTGTTGGAAATGCGAGCCCACAGCGAGCCATTATGCAATAAATGTTATTGCAAATATCATTCCCTGTTCTGAAATAAAGAATAATTAATTTGCTTAATAGGTCCCTTAGTACAATTAGGGTTATGTACCATGGCCATCTTAATAATCATACAACGGTTGATTCAACTATTGAATCATAGAGGCTGGTGCTTGGATGAATATCTAAAGGGTTAGATAGAGGACTCATCGAGCACCGTCAAATGATTGTTAAGAGATGATCTCCAGCCTGAGTAGGAGATGACAATCCTGTCTCAGTAAGGCTGATATCTGACTGACCTCTTGATGCAGGTCCTCTGCATAGGAATAGAGATTCGAAGGTGTCAGATTAGTTAGGTCAAAGAGTTGACTTAATGAGATCGAGACAACCAAAGTCCTATATCGTATGCTGTCATGATATAGGCACACATCCTCTGACCGGAGACAGATGTGTTGCTATATGTCTAAGTATGTACATTTGGCAGACCAATAGGTTGATGACCTAATCAAGGTCTATACACCGGCGCGCTGGTGTGCATATAAGGGCATATGAGTAATACGATCTCTCAAAGGGATCATACAGGTTCAGTTACTGAACTGGAAGACATGAGCTCACTCATGAGATATTGGGAAGAATCAAATTCCATGCGCATGGTCGTCTCGCTTTGGAAGCTTGACTGAATTTGTAGGTTTGATATATACTTTTAGTATATGATCAAGATCTAGGTATAATATACGCTTTTGGAAAATGTATGATTGATACCAACTCCCAATGATCGAATGAGAAACTTACTGATAAAACCATGAAGTAGACAGTATAAAGTTGATCCGATACTTCGAGTTTAATCTGAGTCTTCTAGTATGCAGGATGTACAGGTATTGGGAATACCTGAGGGTGATTTGATCATAAACGATTCTATAACCATGACGCTTCCATTCCTAGGGCGTGATGAAACGGGTCTGGATTTTAGTGACTCCTCTCAGTAGAGAAGTGATCTGATCTTGGTCCAAGTGTTGGACATTGATCTGAATGTAATTCAGATACAATGAGAAGATTAGATTTACGGTCTTGATTTAATCAAGCATCTATGAGAGGCCCGCGATCTGGATTTGAGACATGATCTCAATATCCATGTCACTATACGTGGAACAATACAATCGCCCTGTCCTTATCTCCAAGTATCTGCGGAGAGATTGCCTTATTCTTGAGGGGTTCAAGAATAATTCCATAAGATCTAAGCAATGAAGAGATGGTGATTAAATGTGATTTAATCATATTGATGTGTGAAGAAATTATCCAATTTAATTAAATGTGATTTAATTAATGTGGATAAGAATAATGTGGATAGAAATATACAATTATTCATAATATATTATAAATGCGATTTATAATGTATTAGAGAGAGCTAATTATAATTTATATGTGTTCATTAATTATTATGTGTATTGGATACACATTGTGTAATTAATTAACAATGTAAATTATATGTTGTTTTGGGTTGCGAATATGATTCACAATTTTTTCCATGGCAAGATTGCAATATTCTCAAATATAATTGTGAATTATTTTTGAAGAATAATAACCCAACAAATAAATAAAGAGATATTTCCATGGAGCAACCATGCTTGGATCATCTTCTTGGATTGCGAGGACAACGCGATTCATCCCCGCGCTTGCAAGCGGTCTCGCCGACGATCGGACTTGAGATAGGAGGTCTCTTTCTTTAGAGACTTGATCAACCACGCTTCAAGAGATATTGCATTATACTTGTTGTGGTTATAGATGAAACGATCTGAGAATGGTTCTCGGATCATGTGGTTTCATCGAATAAAATTTTTTAAATTCCGCTGCACCGAACAACTAGTGTGACTAGTCGTTCTTCGTCGTATCCGATACGACGATCACGCTTCCGTGATGCGCTTGAGGATAATTTCCATATCCTTTAAGAGGTATCAGAGCCAGGTTGATGGTTTCGAATATGATTCGAAAAACCGAGGACGACTTGGGTTCGTTAAGGTCGCGAAAGTTTTTATCGCATTTGATTTCGCAGATCTGTTTAGTAAATAAATTCGGCACTGTTTAAATTGTTTAAACACGAATTTAATACTTGTATTTTGTTCCCCATTAAATAAGGAAACCATAGGATCTGAGTTTACGTAAATCGGATTTCGTATGCTCAAGATATGGTTGTTTTATTGAACATGTATGCACTGTTGCGGGAACTGTAGATCTGAACGTGATTAAAATGTTAATTACTGTTTAGACTTGCCTTGAAATACGTGTAACATCACTTGGGTTCTGTCCTAAATCAAGTTAGCAATCTTTGAAAATTGATTTTGTCTAATTTGGATTTAATATGATTGAGATATACTAATTTTAGTAAGTAGTGGTCACTGCTGAAATTACAGTCCTAATCTAGAACCAAGTGATTGTCAATTAGTGAAATTAATTGTTAATTTCGTGAAATAATCATGAAAAATATTTATAAAATATTGAAAGTTGATTATTTACATAATTGACATGGCCTCAACCAATTAGTTGATTAGATTTGATCTAAATCTTAATTGGAAACACATTCATCAAACTTGATGCTTGTATAGTGATTGTCATTTAAATCAATTGGTGAAATTAAATTATTTAATTTCCTGGAATAATTGTACATAAATATTTATGAAATATTTGATGATAATTATTCCTTTAAATGACATTGCCTTAACCAATAGTTGATTAGATGTGATCTAGATCACTAATTGGTTACATGATCTACATGATCAACATCCCAACAAACATGTTGCTTGAATAGGACTTGGGATTTGTTTAGTAAATCTCATTATAATGTTAATCAAAATTGTTTTGATTATTATTATATGGTATAATTTCGGTTGAAGAACCAATGATCATCTCAAATACAAAGTGATTTATTTTGCATTATCCTTTCCCGAGGTGGATATGGTGTCTAGTCGGAGAGCATTGGGGTTGCGGGTTGCAACGTATGTGGTCCGTCCCACTCTCTTCGGTACTGGCCATGACAGCGGGTAGGGTTAGTATAATGCTTAAGAAATCATGATGTATTTCTAATTATTAAAATTCGAAATAATACGTATTTGAGATAATACCATAATTCAAGTAACAATAAAAATGTTTGTTGGATATTAATTGGACCATTAATTTAATATGATTAGATTGATTGGAATCCAATTAAAATTGAAACACT
Source organism: Ottelia alismoides (assembly GCA_037367405.1). Taxonomy (NCBI): domain Eukaryota; kingdom Viridiplantae; phylum Streptophyta; class Magnoliopsida; order Alismatales; family Hydrocharitaceae; genus Ottelia; species Ottelia alismoides. The sequence goes on along the minus strand of JAZKJV010005397.1, from coordinate 1,240,545 downwards.
CTATTATGAATAGAGATATTAATTTCCCTTGGAAGAATTAATCATAATGAATATGATTCATAGTGATTAATTAGAATTTGAATATGATATGGAGGATCACATAAGTGACATCCATGGTCTCCCGTCAAGGCGAAGGGTTCCGTCGCCAGGGATTGTATGTAGGAGACGCCTGTCCGAAGTGACCGCTCCTGTATGCAAGCGCATCTGGATCGGGCTCTTTGCTTCTCGAAAGAGTAAGGCCGTATGCGTAGTGACCCCAATATCGGATCCTCATATTATTGGGGTGATATTGGATTGCGCATAGCAAGTACTATTCCTGTTGATGGTTGGTTCAATTAATGACGGGTCAACATCGCCTTAGGGGTGGTGGGTCCGGGTGTTAAAGACCGAATTGGGAAATGCAAGTTGGACTTGCAAGGCGGAATGTGTTCCCGCTTCTTTTTATCCGTTGCAGATTCTCATATTATTGGGATGTAACAAAGATAAGGAAGGAGATCCCAGATCTTGTTGAGATATAATGGTAAGTATATCTCTTACATTGAAAGTGATTAAGGGAATGAACTTTCAGTGTTGACAAGGCAAGACAACTTTGATATAAAAATTCCTAAATCAAAGTAATATATATATATATATTTATTTATTTATGCAAATTTCTTATTTCAGATAATCCTTCATTAAAACCCACTCAATGATATACTCAATAATAATCAGTAAAATATCATGGATTGGACTCATGATCCAGATATTGACTTGCAGTTGGACACATAATGTATGTGGTTGCAATGTGCAAGTTTCCTCGTAATAATGAGGAATGACAATTAAATAGATAATAGGACTACAACCCTAGGGTTTGTATGTCTCTATAGTCTTGATATCATCAAATGTACTTTGGAAGTGACATGTTGATGATGATCATAATTGTCATATAATCCTTATAAAATCTAAGAAGATATTATGACATACATATGTGCTCTTGACATTTATCATGAATGACATGGTTCACTACATCATGTAGAATGGTAGCTCTATAAGAGATGATGTATTCAAATTGTTTGAGTACCTACCTGAACCTATGTTTTAAGAGTTTATATGGATGTAGATGATGAGTGTCATTGTTCTATTATCTATACTCTAGTCATTCATGAAGCTTCATAATATTCATATTGTATGAATGTGACGAAGCATGTATAAATGTTGAAATACTCTTACATTGAATTCTTTTTGAATTTAACATAAGAGATCCTTAGTCTTAAGCAATGGTTGTTTATAGATAAAGGGAGCACAGTGGAAGCATGGGTTGGACCCAAGAAAGAAAGAAAGTCAAAGATTTGACTGGACTTCTATGACTTCCATATGACATCCAAAGAGTTGGATGAATGCTCAATAAGTTGATGTGTTGATAGTATGACTATCAAGTCTGTCTAGAATCCTTAGAGAAGGACTCGGATAGAGCATCAGAATAATCTACATAAATCATTATATTGACTTGCTTATTGAATAAGATAAAGTCTAATAATTGTATCTCAATCTTCTAACAACACTTGCAATGGGTTGCATATGTTTTAGAAGACTGGAAAATTTGATCTTAAGGTTTATAGTTATCCACATGGATATTGATGCAATTGTTGCAACAATCTCTGTTGGATTGATAGACTTGTTAATTTTAGTGGGAGAGCCCTTAGTCTTAGAGAATGTCTCTATGACCTAGACATTAGAATACACTCATTGTTTGTTTCTAAATGTTGGAAATAAACATGAATTCTGAGATTGAACTATCATAAAGAGTTATGATGGATATATTTCAGATAGTAATCTAATAATCTAGTGGACTCCACTAAATTAGAAAATTAATGAATGGTTCATTAACATTTCTAAATACTGAAATTAAACCTTAAGATCAATAAGAGGATGAAGATCATTTGACAATGATCTAGCATCAAGCCTTGGACATTTGTCTATTGATTTGATCAATAGACTAGTAAGAGATGAAACTTTAGAATGTCTAAAATTTCAAAACTTACATAGTATGTGTATTGTATTCAAAGAAAAAAATGTCCAATACACCCTTCTTTGGGAATGGTGAAAGATGCCAAGGTATTCAGGATCTCATACATATTGATGTATGTGGATCATCTATATCATAGTAAACATTGTGGATATGTGATATCTATTGATGATTATGTATGATACGAGATTTCTTCTCTTCACCTAAGAAACCTTTGAAATGTTCAAAGATTTCATTATTTTTTGGTTTAGAACCAAAGTTTGAAGGAAGATAAAATGAATTTGATCTAATCTAAGTAGCAAGTACATGCTAGATAAATTCAAAGAATACCTTATAGAGATATGAATATCATTTCTATCTCAATCCTCCTAACACTCCTTAACTCAATAGAGTTATAAGTAGATACAATTGGATCATGTGTGTCATGATCTTATCAATGATGAATTTTAGCATAATTATCCCTTAGTTTCCAGGTATATATGTGTAGTAGAGACTACAATGTATATCCTTATTAAGGTTCCATGTATATTGGAATCTAGCACTTAAGAGTGCTGCTTCATTAGGAAAATAAAGGATGGTATTGGATACCTACTTTATGACCTTGAGATTCTTAAAGTATCTCATCTCTGAGAATGTTATTCTTAGAGGTTGAGACACTTAAGAATCAAGATGAAAATGAAGTGTAGGAACTCATTTAATCTTGAGAAAATAATGAGACTCCTGAAATTGGAAACTAAAAGGACAATTAAAGATGAAACACTAATACCTCTTCAAATGAATTTGAGGATGGATTCCATGTGTTAGAGAAATCTGACAATGATCGAACTTCATGTGATGAAGCTTCTGAAGATCATAGCATGGATAGATGGATGATAGCAATAAAAGTCTAATGTAGACTTCATATACAAGTGTTGTATATGGACCCTTGAGGATCCACCTATATGGGTAATATCTATAAAGGTGTAAATGGATCTTCAAGAGAAAGGGAACTTGATGAGAAGATAGAAACCTTCGAAGCACGGTTCGTAGTCATGAGCTAACCGAAAGAGAAGACATTGCTTGCAATGAGACTTGCTCTTCGGTGACCATGCTTAAAATCGTCAGATTATTGCTAACCTTAGCTACACAACTTGACTATTGCTTCTTCAAGATGTAAGTCAATATTGCATTCCTCTACGAATACCTCTCTGAGGATATTCACATGAAGTATCCCCAGGGCTTCATGGTTGAGGAAAGCAAGATGTGCAAGCTAAGGAATCCATCTAAGGACTCAAATAAGCTTCTTGAAGTTGGACCATAAGATTTGATGAAATTATAAGTGTTATGATTTCAGATAGAATCTTGATGAGCCCTGTGAAGCTTAGTGGGAGTGCCTTTGTGTTCATCATGCTAAATGTAGATAATATCCTAATCATTTGGAATGATATAAGGATAATAATAAGTGTTTTATGGACTGGTTATTCCATATCTTGAAATATGATTTCAAAGATACCTCTTAGATCTTAGTTCTGAAGTTGTTCAGAAGCAAAGAGAAGAGGATAATGGGACTGTCACATTTGTAGTACACCTTGGAAATATTCTATTCTTAGAAATTCCAAGAAAGGCTTTCATCCATTAAGATATGGTATTGACCTATCTAAAGGGATATCACCTCAAAGAGTTGAGGAAGTGAATGCTAGTACTGCTTGCACTTGTGCATCGGTTAGGAGAAGCTGAGTGTATACTAGATGTGTACCCAAGTCAGATATCTGCCATGCAGTGGGAGTAGCAAAGTATTGCTAATCCTGCTATGGAGAGAAAACACTTGATTGCAGTAATAACAAAATCTTCATAGATGACAAGAATTTTGAGATAGTGATCTCAAAGTCATCTTCAAAAGTTTAAGACTTTATAGATAATGATCTAAAAGGTCTTATCTGTAGATACCTTAGGAGATAGAGATCTCTAGGAATAAGGGTATTCTGATAAGGATTATGGGAAATACTGGTTATGATAATTGTTAAGCCGTAGTGTCAAGGACATTATAGTTTTTAACAAGATTGAGTATTGATTGCATAAGATGAACATTCGCATTAGGTGCGAGCACTGTTACTGGGGATATGCAAGTGCCGTAAAAGGACTTGGCACAGTCTCGCGGGAACAGAGTGACTGATCAGCTTACCTAGCTATTTTTTTAAATAGCCTATGATTGTCACATGAGTGCGGGTTTAAATGATTAACCCATTAATGGCTCTTTGGGCTAGTGGGAGATTGTTGGAAATGCGAGCCCACGGCGAGCCATTATGCAATAAATGTTATTGTAAATATCATTCCCTGTTCTGAAATAAAGAATAATTAATTTGCATAATAGGTCCCTTAGTACAATTAGGGTTATGTACCATGGCCATCTTTCTTAATAATCATACAGCTGTTGATTCAACTATTGAATCATAGAGGCTGGTGCTTGGATGAATATCTAAAGGGTTAGATAGAGGACTCATCGAGCACCGTCAAATGATTGTTAAGAGATGATCTCCAGCCTGAGTAGGAGATGGCAATCCTGTCTCAGTAAGGCTGATATCTGACTGACCTCTTGATGCAGGTCCTCTGCATAGGAATAGAGATTCAGAGGTGTCAGATTAGTTAGATCAAAGAGTTGACTCAACGAGATCGAGATAACCAAAGTCCTATATCGTATGCTGTCATGATATAGGCACACATCCTCTGACCGGAGACAGATGTGTTGCTATATGTCTAAGTATGTACATTTGGCAGACCAATAGGTTGATGACCTAATCAAGGTCTATACACCGGCGCGCTGGTTTGCATATAAGGGCATATGAGTAATACGATCTCTCAAAGGGATCATACAGGTTCAGTTACTGAACCGGAAGACATGAGCTCACTCATGAGATATTGAGAAGAATCAAATTCCATGCGCATGGTCGTCTCGCTTTGGAAGCTTGATTGAATTTGTAGGTTTGATATATACTTTTAGTATATGATCAAGACCTAGGTATAACGCTTTTGGAAAGTATATGATTGATACCAACTCCCAATGATCGAATGAGAAACTTACTGATAAAACCATGAAGTAGACATTATAAAGTTGATCCGATACTTCGGGTTTAATCTGAGTCTTCTAGTATGCAGGATGTACAGGTATTGGGAATACCTGAGGGTGATTTGATCATAAACGATTGTATAACCATGACGCTTCCATTCCTAGGGAGTGATGAAACGGGTCTGGATTTTAGTGACTCCTCTCAGTAGAGAAGTGATCTGATCTTGGTCCAAGTGTTGGACATTGATCTGAATGTGATTCAGATACAATGAGAAGATTAGATTTACGATCTTGATTTAATCAAGCATCTATGAGAGGCCCGCGATCTGGATTTGAGATATGATCTCAATATCCATGTCACTATACGTGGAACAATACAATCGTCCTGTCCATATCTCCAAGTATCTGCGGAGAGATTGCATTATTCTTGAAGGGTTCAAGAATAATTCCATAAGATCTAAGCAATGAAGAGATGATGATTAAATGTGATTTAATCATATTGATGTGTGAAGAAATTATCCAATTTAATTAAATGTGATTTAATTAATGTGGATAAGAATAATGTGGATAGAAATATCCAATTATTCATAATATATTATAAATGCGATTTATAATGTATTAGAGAGAGCTAATTATAATTTATATGTGTTCATTAATTATTATGTGTATTGGATACACATTGTGTAATTAATTAACAATGTAAATTATATGTTGTTTTGGGTTGTGAATATGATTCACAATTTTTCCATGGCAAGATTGCAATATTCTCAAATATAATTGTGAATTATTTTTGAAGAATAATAACCCAACAAATAAATAAAGAGATATTTCCATGGAGATATGCAATCTCATGAAATTCATGAGATTGCTCTGCCCATGGAAATAAGTGGGCGGCACATCATTCCTATAAGGAATGTGTGGCCGTCCACATGGAAGGTATATGGAGATGGAATCTCCATGTATCTTCTCTCCTTATTTGTTGATTTGATTTAGGACTAATTTATATTTGATTTTGTCAAATATATTTTAACCTAAATTTGTTGGTTTTACCAACAACAATCTTGACCATTGGATTAACATAAATCAATCTCACCCATTGATTTTATGTGTCCCATGGATTGAGATCCATGGATCCCAAAACCCTATAAATAGAGAGGCATACCATGCTCTCTCTTGACATGTGATATTGAGGCCCTCTCTCTCTCTTTCTTCTCTACACACGTCAGCCCTCTCTCTCTCTCTCTATTGTTGGTGGCCGACCACCATGCCATAGAGGAGACAACCGTCGACGCCCTCGCCACCGCGCCGCCGCTTCGACATTCTTCGGTTCTCCGTCTTCTTGGTGTGCTACGCCCACGAAGGAGACATTCGATCTCATGTGACGAGATCAGGAGCAATCATGCTTGGATCATCTTCTTGGATTGCGAGGACAACGCGGTTCATCCCCGCGCTTGCAAGCGGTCTCGCCGACGATCGGACTTGAGACAGGAGGTCTCTTTCTTTAGAGACTTGATCAACCACGCTTAAAGAGGTATTGCTTTATATTTGTTGTGGTTATAGATGAAACGATCTGAGAATGGTTCTCGGATCATGTGGTTTCATCGAATAAAATTTTTTAAATTCCGCTGCACCGAACAACTAGTGTGACTAATCGTTCTTCGTCGTATCCGATACGACGATCACGCTTCCGTGATGCGCTTGAGGATAATTTCCATATCCTTCATGATGATCTTGCTATCTTGAGGAAAAATCAGATTAATGCTCCTTTCGTCGCGAATACAGATTTCCTTGTGGGTGATCAGGGGAGCTTGCAATTGCCCAAAATACAAAAAAATAAGAAAATTTCAAAAACACAAAAAGAGTTTAGGAGACCTTTGGTTGATTCAGATTGTGAGGAGAAATCCCACTTGCCAGACCCTTTGACCACATAGACTTTCACACACTGTCCCACCTTTGACCCCGAGGATGCCGCTGTACAGACTACTCTTGGCATGCCTCGTTATATGCTGATTCTGACTTCCTCCCTTATATGGAGGAGGTCCAAAAATTCAAAAAATGTTGACTGAACCCGAAGTGGAGGCCACTATTCATGAGATCATCCATGCCCCACTTCAGCAAGCCATGACTGATTTATTTGCTCCTCTTCCCAAGAAGAGAAAGCAGAGGAGCAGATCTGGGCGTCATATCTTGGCCATGGCCACTGCCCATGCCATCACACACCGTCCCATTCCTCGGAAGAGGAACACTGCTACACCATTCATCCCCTGCACCATCTCTAACTACACATGTGAGCACACTCTCCTAGACGGCGGTGCTTCGATTAGCATATTACCCTTCTCGTTGGTACAGTCTCTTCACTTAGGGCCTCTCAAGAAGACCAGGATGATAGTTCAGTTTGCCGATGGATCTATCAAGAGGCCTAAGGGTATCCTTGAAAACGCTGTCATATCGATTCAGGGCACGAGCTACCATGTTGATTTTGTCGTACTGCCCATGGAGGCCTCCATAGGGGGGTTCTCTCCGATCATCCTGGGACGACCATTCCTCGCCTCTGCGAGGGTCGTTATTGACTACGATCAGGAGAAATTCACTTCCATCCTGTTGAGGAGAGCGAAGTGTTGATCACCACACAGACTGCTGACCAAAGATCTGCACCTGATGCACCTTCACCTATTCTAGCTGACTCCGAGGCCTATGACCTATCTGATGATATTAGAGAAGTTTGCTTATTGACCACTGATGAGACCCGAGGAATCCTCCAAAAGGGGGAAGTCTCGGAAAGCATGGACCTCGAAGTTCCGCCTTCTGGTGTGTGGCGATGTGTTGATGAAATCCAAGGGATTTACATGATTGATACCATTGAGCGGAGGGCAGATACCAAGACTAGACAGAACGGACCTGGTTTGAGTACTTCCACTGATAAGTCCGTTCTTGGTCACTCTAAAGTGATGATGATTGAGGTCGGTTATGATGCTAACCATTATTTTCAGAAATTCGGGCCTCTTGATGAAAAAGATGATCCGGGTGAGATTTTTGAGAACGAGTAGAGTTCGAATTCTTCCACTGATGATTTCGTTCCTTTTGGTTTTGACCTCGACGATCATTCGCAGGACGACTCTGATTACACTTCTTCTGATGAGGATGAGTTTGTCCCATTCCACTTTGATATTAACGAGACTTCCAAGGCCAGACCTGACCATACTTCTTCCACTCACACATCTGCGCCTTCACACCATAGGACCACCAAGGGCGAACTTAGCCATACTACTTCCATTGACCAGTTCGTGCCTTTTCGATTCGATTCCACTGAGGGCCTTCACCCTGTCAACCCTGATCGGTTTCCGTCCACTGTGGACCCTGATGTCGACTTGCACCACACTAGATCTATCCCTCAGCGGTTTCACAAGAAGGTTTGCTTTCTACCTTCTTGATCCCGTGTATATCCACCTCTGTTGTATATTCTCCTTTGTTTACCTCTGTCCCTCTACCGTATTGCTCGTCCACCCATTCTCGTGTTTGCCTTGCTTAGGACGTACTTTGTCCTAAGTATAGGAGGGTGGACGAACAGAGTGTTCATTCGTCGTTCTGTTTCATCACTCCAGTTGTTGCCTATACTTAGGGTTTCTTTTACCCTAAGTATAGGGGAGTGATGCGTACATTCTTCTCTATCTTCTTCCATATGTTGATATCTTTTCTTCTTGTCTTCTTTTCTTCTTTTCCTCTTCTATCTTCTCTATCTACCGAAAAGGTGTCGCCCCTTTTTGACATACTTCTATACTTAGGGCGTACTTTGTCCTAAGTATAGGGGGGTGGACGAGCCGAGTGTTCATTCATCATTCCGCTTCATCACTCCCGTTGTTGCCTATACTTAGGATTTCTTTTACCCTAAGTATAGGGGGAGTGATGCGTACATTCTTCTCTATCTTCTTCCATATGTTGATATCTTTTCTTCTTGTCTTCTTTTCTTCTTTTCCTCTTCTATCTTCTCTATCTACCGAAAAGGCGTCGCCCCTTTTTGACAGACTTCTATACTTAGGACATACTTTGTCCTAAGTATAGGGGGGTGTGCACCCCGAGTCGATTCTCATCTCAAACCCTCTTCAATTATTCATAGCCTTCATATACTCCATCATCATCCGTTATTTTTTGTATCTCAAGATGTCACATCCAGGATGGCTTTGTTCGGACCTTACGAACACCAACATCGATTCTCGGATGTTGATATCTTCAATAATATAGGGTGATCTCCAAGAAGTGAGTTCGAACCTTGCAGACTTCTCTTTGGACTCTGATTTTTACCCAATTCAAAGGTAAAGACATCTCTTGTCCCGATCTTTCTTCCTTCACCACTTTTATTTCACCAATAAATCCCTTGTTCGAGACCGACTCTCATCTCCAACTTTCTCCTTTTATTTTTGAGGATTGATCGGGTTATATTTCCCAATGCAGATTCCATACTCGATCAACAACCTGAATTACATTTGGATCTTGAGATGGCTCCCTAGAGATGTGATAAAGGGCCGAATTCGGATGACACCATTGATCCAAATGAAGTCAACACTCAGTTACTAGCATCAATTCAAGCCATCCAACAATAGTTGATAGATCAAGCTCTCACCATGTAGCATTTAGGTAAATGATTAATGAGATGAGGAGTGACAGAGAAAGATAAGGAGGGGGGCATGAATAACAACATGATGGGAATGAAGACAAACAACCTTCAGGATACCACAGAGAGGAGGGAAGCCCCAAACCAACTCTGAAAGAGACGTACAACCCTGGTGCTAGGTAGGTTACTAAGTGGAGCAGAATCCCTATGATCCGCAAACACTTTGAGTTGAAGACATCATTGGTCCCTCTCTTGATGATCTTCCATGGGAATACTAATGAGGAACCCTACATTCACCTATAGCAGTTCAATAGAATTTGCATCACAATGCACTACCACAACATTCTGTTGGAGCTAGTAAAGATGATTGCCTTCCCTTTCAGCCTCTATGATAAGGCATTACACTGGATCAATCACCTAGGGAAGGGTGATGACCTTGGAAGAACTGAAATCAACATTCATGCACAAATACTACCCCTTGGGTCGTCTGAATCAGATGTAAGCCTTGATCTCCAACTTCTCCCAAATGCCCCATGAACCATTTCATGAGGTGTGGGAAAGAATAAAAAATCTTATGGAGAAGTGCCCCCATCACGATTTGCCGAAGATCAACTTGGTGCAAAACTTCTTTGAGGGCTTGCACTAATAAAACGAACTGCTCGTGTATGTCTCGTGTGGAGGATTGCACTTTAACAAGGATGAATACTTCGTATGACAGATCTTCGAGGAGATGGTTGAGGGCTCAACTGCACTATCTTCGTCCCGGGTATTGTAGAAAACTCTATCGAACCCACACAAACCTGTGGATGCGACATCTTATCATGAAGAAGAGACATATGTGAGTTCCAATCTCAGCATCATCGGGAACCATCTCTCTAAAGTAGATATTATTTAAAAGAGACCACAAAACCTTGATAAACTACAAGGGATTGAACAGAGAATCGAGTCGCTGGACAAGCTCAATCAAACTTCCAAGTAGCTCGAGATTCTGGTGAGCACCATCCATGTCTGCCACTCTATGAAGGAACCAACTGAGATTTCTATCAAATTGAATGAACCATTACCTCATCACAATTAAAGGCCACCCCTGTCATTTCAGCATGTGTATCAGGTGCAGACACCCGACCAAGGATCATCACCGCCACAACAGCAGGTGGTAGTGTAGCATTTAAAGCCCTAGGCCAACACCATGCCATTCTATCCACCACCTCCACAAATTCAAGAGGTGAATGTTGTGTGGGATAATGAACAAGCTCCGACCCATCCTGGAGGACAACCTCAGGGTCTGAGCACAACTATCCGACCATTCATTCCTCAACAGTATGGACGGAATTTCTAGACGTACTAATCCGGCTAGTCTCCACACCAAGGAAACAACTGGAGAGAACAATACTAGCACCAGCTGTCAGCATATCGCCAACAATACCACCAGCAACAACCGAATGCTCAATATCATAATTAGTTCCCTCCTCCTCGATACCAATACCTGCAGTATCCTGCTCATTACGTCCAGTCCTACTACCAACAACAGTCATAGTACCACCAACGACAGCTCCCGCCAATTGTAGAATATTGCCACCAAGACAGTCATCCCGACACAGGTTGAGGCAAACCACGCCAACTTCAGGAGAAAGGAGCAGGTAGATTGTAGTGCAATATCACCTCACAAGTCAAGTATAAATTCTTTTACGTTATATAATGTTGTTAATCTCATGACCGGTAGAACACTACAGCTGACTGCCTCTATGCTTGAGGATGAGGTCCTTGCTAATGATCTTAATAAACTTATTGAGACCAATCCATTCCGGTCAAATCAATATGCATTCATTACAGATCTTTCGGACATCTTATGTTCTGAGCTAAAAATAACTTAGGACGTCATACAATCGATAGAGCTAACATCACACACATTTGCTGAAGCCACTTACAAAGCTGACTCATACCTCTCCGGAGCTGAAAGCATTACCCTCATCAATGAAGTACACTTTTCTTAGGGGTGAGCAAAATATGTTCCTAGTCATCATCAATTCTCAGTTGATTGCGGTCCAAGAATCTCGCTTGCTCGAGGTTCTAGAAAGAAACCACAAGGCAATTGGCAGTGGAATTATAGATCCCCATGGGATACATCCTTCATTTTGCTCGCACCAGAATTACTTAGAAGAAGACACCCTGCCTTCTAGTGAATTTCAATGTCAAATGAATCCAAACTTCCAAGAGGTCGTGATGAAATAAATCACGAAGTGGTGTGATGCAGGTTTTGTCTATCCCATCTCGGACTCAAAATGGGTAAGTTTGTTACATGTGGTTCCTAAGAAATCAGTTATCACTATTATATTGATTAAGAAAAGAGAGGAAATTTCGACCAGAGTTCCTACTTCTTGGTGCCTTTGTGTGGATTACAGATGCCTGAACCTAGACACCAAGAAAGATCACTTCCCTTTGTCCTTCATCGGTCAAATAGTCAAAATACTTACTGAAAAGGAAATCTTTTGTTTCTTAGATGGGTACTATGGATATAATCAGGCTACTATATCCCTTGAAGACCAAGAGAAAACTGCATTTACTTGTCCATTTGATACGAACGCCTTTAGATGCATGCTAATCAGTTTGTGTAATGTATTTGTTACATTTCATAGATGTATGTTAGTCATATTTGTTGACGTGGTGGCCAGTTTTCTTGAAGTATTCATGGATGACTTTTCAGTCTACGTAGATTACTTTGATTAATGTTTGATATATTTAGACCGAGTACTTCAGTGATGTTGCAAAGTGAATCTAGTGCTCTCATGGGAAAAAAGTCACTCCATGGTTATTAAGGGAATTGTGTTGGGTAGTGTAGTCTCCAAGGGATGCATGGAAGTCAACCTGGTCAAGGTGGAAGTAATATTCAAACTTGAGCCCTTCTACATTGAAGCAAGTCCGATTATTTTTGGGGCATGTTGGTTTTTACTAATGGTTCATCAAAGATTTCATCAAGATTGCCTGACCATTGACAGAGCTTCTCGACAAAGATAACGATTTTATTATAGATGATAGAGTGATCTCTGCCTTTAATCAAATGAAAGAAATAATCACTCAAGATCCTGTCCTGTAACCACGGGATTGGTCTCTTCCATTTTAGATCATAACACATGTGTCTGATTATGTCGTCGGAGCTTTTTTGCGATAATGATAGGATGGATGGCCATTTGCGATTCATTACGCTAGAAAAACTCTAGATGAAGCCCAAAGGAATTACACTATTACTAAGAAAGAGTTGCTAGATGTTGTGTCTGCGCTCGAGAAATTCATATCCTATTTGCTCATATTAAAAGTGATTGTCTACACTGACCATTTTGCTATATGGTATTTACAAAGCAAGAAGGATGCAAAGTCACACTTACTTCGCTATATCTTTCTACTCTAGGAGTTCAACCTGTAATTTTGATACAAACCTGAAATCAAGATGTTGTAGAAAATCACCTTTCCAAAATTATTGAGATAGAGACTCATGAGCATGACATCATTCCGATCATTGAAACCTTCCCAGATGAAACCATATTATTAGTCACCTTGCTCCCTTGGTACACCAATATCGTGGACCGCCTTATCTCTAAGGAAGTTCCACAAGATTGGTCGAAGCAGAAGGTGGACAAGTTCATGTCCGACATCTATTTTTACCGGTGGGAGGATCCATACCTATTTCATGAAGGTGCATACTATATCTGGTGAAGATGCATTCCTGAGGAGGAGAAAACAAGTGTCTTGAACCATTGTCACAAGTTAGAATATGGTAGACATCATTATGGAAAGCAGACACAGCTAAAGTCCTTCAATGCGACCTCTGGTGGCCGATTCCGTTTAGACATGCTACAGAATATGTCAAAGGTTGTACTGAAAACCAAAAGATGTAAGTACCATCATCTCTCGAGATACCATGCCTCTCAAGTTTATCCAAATATCATATGTCTTTTATGCATGAGGTATCGATTTCGTGGGCCCATTTTCGAACAATTAGGGTTTTGAGTACATCTTGCTTGATGTCAATTATGTTAGTCGATGGGTGGAGGCTATCCCTGCTCGAGCCACCAACACTTGCACTTTTTGTTGATTTCTCAAAGACAACATCATTGCCCAGTTCGGGATTCTGGAGATACTGATATCAGACAGGGGGCAACCATTTTATCAACATAGAAGTCAATAAGTTGACAAAGGAGCACGGTATAGAATACCATATCTCATCTCCTTACCCCCCGTGGACTAATTGCTTGGTGGAGTGTTCAAATAGGGTGGTTAAGACAATCCTGCAAAAACTTGTGCGCCATGATCGTAAGAATTGGTCACAACTGCTCGACCTAGTTCTTTGAGCATATCGGACATTGCACAAGTCCCCTTTAAGCTTGTCTCCCTACTTCCTAGTATATGGCAAGCCTTGTCATTTTCCCTCAGATCTCATTCGTAAATACTTATGACTAGTCAGTGTATCTAATCTGGACAGAAGAAAGATGTCACTAACAAAAAGATTGACTTGAATCAACTATGGGGATTCTAAGATCTGCATACTACAATAGCCTTATGTACAAAGAAAAGGCCAAGTAATGGCATGACAAACATATCATAAGAAAGACCTTTGAGCCGAATTAGAAGGCATGGTTATTTGACACAGAGTTAAAACTCTTTTAAAGCAATCTGAAAGCAAATGCTCTGGACCTTTCATTGGAAGAATTGTGTGTGACAAAGGTTGCATTGTTGTATCAGGCTTGTCATCTGACACACAACCTCTTATAGTAAAATGGTAGTTGTTGAAACCTTACCTCGAGCATGACACTTTCTTGTTCGTTGTAGATTTAGTTAATGTGATTTATTAAGAAGAGCTTCATGGTGCTGATGGATCAGATAATTGAGAAAACCTGAAAATATCATCTATTTTTCTTCTTTTCTTCTTTTTTTCTTTTCATTTCTTTCTTCATTCTCCATTATTTTATTTACTCATTCACCCCTTTCATCACTGAAATACTTAGGATATGCTCCATCCTAAGTATATGGGGGGATTTTAGTGTTCATTCTTGATCCCTCACATGTCTTCAAACTTGTAGATAACACTTTCCTATACCTAAGGCATCTTTACCCTAAGTATAGGGGGAGACAAGTCGAGACGATGATTTCCTACTTTCTAACCCTCCATCATCCCCGTCTTATGTGCAGTCTGATATACTTAGGATTAGTTAATCATAAGTATAGGTGGGACGATCCACTCCACATTCTCTGAGTCGTTGTTGTTTAGGCTTTTCTATACTTAGCATGAGACATGTCTTCCTTTCTGTTCTTTGATCACCATAAGCATAATTCAAGCTAAGTATAGGGGGGCCGTATATATGTATATATACATTAACCATAACTCATACTTTCGTACTTTCAGAAATGGCTAATACATTTGGTAAGGGAATATAACAAAGAATATACTCTTGTAAAATTCACACCAAATCTTTGTAAATATGCACTCTCGTAAATATTTTTACTTACCTAATTCATTGACCTATATCAAAAACCACTAAAAATTTAAAAATGTTCAAAATATATTGTAGTTTACAAAATGTTCTCAAATTTTCATAAAAATGTGCAAAACTTTTTGAAAAATCCCATAAAAAGTTTAAAATTATAAAATGCCTTCACAAAAACATTTTCTGCATTGCATGAGCATTTATCTGAAAGTTTTTGACAATTGTATGGGTCCAAATTAAGTTTGAAGATCATATCTTATTATAGATCTTAATCCGCTTAATTTCAGAGGAACTTGTTAAGGACTGTAATTGGAGACGCTTCAGGTTGCCTAGACTCAATTCTTTATGTTCTATGAGGCTAAGTTCATGAGTCAATTCAATGTGACTAACTAAAACCTTTCATGTTATTCATACGACTCTTGAGAAAATGGCTTAACTTGAGATCACACACTTAACACTTAGTTCAACCTAGTTATATTGTTGAAATATCTTGGTCTACATCGGGACAATACCGAGCCGCTTCATCAAGGGTGTCTCAGGAACATTCTTGGGGGCTACCGAAACTAGTAATCCAACCCTCTATTTATCTAGAAGCATGGACATCTAACGACTGGAGACTAGATTGAAATAAAGCTTTAGATGAGGAATGGTTTGCTAGCATAATTTTTCCAAGAACCCAAAATACATGGAGAACAAAAGATTCCATATCCCTTTGGGAAAAAAAGAATGCAGAGCAACACCAAACCAATGACATATCCAAAAATATGCCTACATCAAAAATTCCAAAAATTTCGAGATTCTAGAAAAGGCATGCTTATTGGTGAAGACTTGATTACATTGACCAGGCTTCACAAGGAAATACAACTACATTGATCCATTTTCACTTCTTTCCCATTTCTTCTAATGTATCCTCAACTCGTTGTGCACTAGCATGTACTTGAACCCATAAGAAAATAATCATCTCCCTGAGGATGAGTTACCTAAGGAGGAGACCACTAGATAGTACCACAATTTAACTAGGAAGAGTAAACACAATTCACACACAAGGTACCTGTCACTTCAAGGTTACAAGAGTATATCTTGAAAAGGACAATTCTAATCTGACTATTTAGTTGAAATGAATAAGAGGAGCATAGAACCTAAGACTGTTGTGTAACAATTCCTAACCTGAACGTGGTTTTGAACACACTAATAATACAAAGGCCTTAACTGAGCCACAAACTTTGATTTTGTAAAGACAAGTTTAAAAGTCTTAATCATTCTACCTTCTTTGTTTCCCTTTTCTTTATGTGCATTTATTGTATATTACATTGTGTAACATATGTTGTGCGTGTAATATAACTGTAGAAGATGTTTTGAAAATTCATGCATTATATGTGATGCATTTACTTAACCTAGATCACTAATTTATTGCTTAAATAGATATTTAACACCTAAGATAAATTGATTAATTGCTCGTGTCCATGTGTTTGACCTTGGACTTACCCAGGTATAAATTAAAACCAAGTCATCTTCACATATACATTCGATTTGGTTCTGATTGATTACTAATTGGTCGTACTACAATAGTAATTAATTAACACCTCTTATTAGTGATTCATCACCCCTATACTTACCTTTGATAATCCCTAGCAAACACTTTATTGCTCCTAATTGTTTGATTGCATCACTAGTAAAACTAAGACTTCATGATAGTTAGGGTATCGATGTGTCAGTTAATCGCAAAATAATTCAATTTTAGTTTAAATTCAAGGCTGATTAGACAATTTTAATAACATGAAATTTAATGTGAATAATAGGTCAAACCATTAAATCAATAACATAATCATAAAGATCGTAAAAATATCTTTCAAATGACACCAATTTCATTAATATTTGATATATTGTTCACATGATATCAACCAAACAAGACATGGGCATATATGTAATAAAAACTAATTTATTTATTTACGTAAAATTCCTCAAAAGGACTAAATTGCAAACATTAGAAATGACTTGGACGTTTATGCATTTAGAGCATGTGCTGAGACTTATATGCAATTCCAAGAAACATGTGGGATGTTCTTGCAAGATTTCCGTCTCACATGTGCACCGTACGTGGAGTCTAGGCTTGTAATCAGGCTCGTGTCTTGGGCCACGTATCATATAGAAGCACCTTGACACTGACTCGGTAACTCCGAAGTAAAGGGTGAAGTGTTGCTTTGGCCGTGTGACATGGGCTCTCATGCCTTGTTGGATGATCAATGGTCAAACTCGATCGGACAGTTGATGTGCTCTGTATTCCTCCATCTCCTAGTTGAGTGGTAGAGTAAGAGCAAAGCTGTGGTGAAGTC
Source organism: Ottelia alismoides (assembly GCA_037367405.1). Taxonomy (NCBI): domain Eukaryota; kingdom Viridiplantae; phylum Streptophyta; class Magnoliopsida; order Alismatales; family Hydrocharitaceae; genus Ottelia; species Ottelia alismoides. Next base: position 1,223,075 of record JAZKJV010005397.1, on the reverse strand, counting down.
ATGCATCCTCCTCCTAGCCTCTTTACTACTATTGAAGATCGTAGCACCTTCTTGAAGACATGGCAAAAATAGGGGGTCTCACAAAGAACAGACATGCCCTGAGGGGCTCTGTAGATGGATCTTCTCCAATGAAGAAGATGGAGACCAGAGCTTTGTGTATTTATCCTATAAATGAAGTGTGTAAATTTCTGTAGGTGTTAGCAACACAACTAAAACACAAACAAAAGCCCTAGGGACTATTTATTACTTCGATTCGATGAAGGGGGCAATGGGTGCTGATGGGTTCTTCCTAGAGCAAAAGAAGAAGGTGGATCATGAAGGAACGACATATTTGGGAAGTGATATGATTATCGAAGGCGTCGAATTGGATAGAGGTGGTTTTGCGAAGATGAGCATGAAGTAATGTGCAGGAAACACAGAGAGGTACGAATGGATTTAAATGGAGAAATCAATGAAAATAAACTAGGATTAGAAACTAATCTAGGGAAGGAATCGAAAATGAAAAGAATTCAATCTTGGCTTGGAAACAAGGTTTCAAGAACCTTTGATTATTTCTTGATCTTCTGGGCTAGAGAAGAGATCTGAAGCATCAAGCTTGTCTTGCTGCAACATAACTCTAAAGTCGAGGATCTCACCAGTGATTCTCCTCTGTTGTCAAACCCTAATGTAATATTTAATTGTTACCTAGAGGTAGAAGAGGTTGGAAGGATTCACTCACAAGGGAGGGATAGTGGTTGCGAGAGACAGAGATGGGGTATATGTAATGGAGGAAGTTCATGGAAGTCGGTCCCAAGCGGTGGTTTCAACCACCGCTAGTTGATATAACAATCAGGATTTAGGCACATAGGTGGTTCGCATGAAGGAGGGAGGTTAGAGGAAGAGGTTGGTCGTGGATGTTTACTGAGATGGTAACTGAAAGCATTGGAAGAATAGGGAGAAGTTAGGTGATTTAGGCGATTCGCATACCCTAGAAGTTGAGGGTCTGGAGGTTGGGGATGACTTTCCTACTGTTGTATGGATGCATCAAACGTTGGAGATGAAGGTGCAAACGGGTTGTGATGGGGAGCCTAATCAAAGGGATCGGGTGGTTGTGGTTAAATGCAGAGGCATTTGTGCCTTAACTGTCCGATTAAGAAGATTAGATGGCTCCAGATGCATGTTGGCTATAATAAATAACTTGCTACATGGCTAACTGAGAGTGAGACACATGACCCAATAAAATAAATATAAAAATATGAGAATAATGTAAAATAGAACAATTAGAGGATGAATTAAGAAAAGCGTTCGACATGAAAGTTGAAGGTCTCTATGAGATCTACAACTTTCATGTAGAATCCAAAGTGATACATCATACATACTCAGAAAAATATTTTTGCAAGTAATTTTAAGGTATTTAAATTACTTGTTTTATTTTCTTTTGTTATTAATTTGTTATTTTAATTTTTTTAATGTTTAATTAAATATGTACATAATTACACTGCTTTTATTGGATTTTTATTAAGAAATAAACACATAAAATAAAGGCACAAATAATTAGGATTAATTATTTGCAACATGTTATTTTCTAATTAGAGTTAGTTGTTACATAATATTAGTGAATTAATTGAGCAAGAGATATAATAATATTAAATAAAGTTGATAAATCAAGGATTTTTTACCCCTTATACTTAAGATAAACTCGTCCTCGAACTAATACATAAAGAATGAATTAGTGAGTTAGTAAATTCCCTGACATGTGCATGTGTAGAAACAAGGATTAATCAATCCCGAACATTCGATTTTAGAGATCCTAAAACTCTAAGATGAACTAGGTCTTAATCAAGAGGAATTCAACTTCTCTATCGTCATATTCTTTGGTAATAAGATGTATGACTATGTATTTGCATTCTCGAAAGTAGAATCAAGATTTCATTCAAAGTTCTATTCCAAGAGATTCTCCTAAAGAACCAATTCTCAACACTAGGGATTAAATCTATTCTTGTTCCAATTCACCATCTCGTTAGTTTGTCGAACTTAAAGGGATGTTGTTGAAATACTAGATAATGCAGGGTATAGGATTATGTCATTTCTTATGTCTCTCTCATTGGAACAAGGGTTCTCTCATGTGCCTTATTAACTCAATACATATATTTTTGTTGTTAATCAGCGCGTCCATTAAAATAGGTTGAGCCATCTGTACTTGTTCATGGGAGTACACCATGGTTGTCTTCACTAAGTATCTAATATACTTACACATACACTTGTATCGCTTACGATGCAGAGCCCTATTTGAGGTACTATCCTGACTCATAAAAGCCTAATACTTTGGTCCAAGTGGACACTTAAAAAGGGAGAGTGCTTGCCACTTGTGAAAGCTCTTTGATCTTATCTCTGTAATGCTAGAACTTTTATTTTCAATCATTTTTTTGGCTAAATCCACTGTCTTTACTAAGAACTGGTGCACAATTATTAACAGTTTAATTTCATTTCATCATACCCTAGCACTTAAGTCAATAACAAGAGTGTAGTATAAGAACAATATTCTCATACTGGCTTAGATTGATGATACTCCACTTTCATGAAACCTTCATTAATTTTATCTCATTCTCATAAGATCAAGTCCATACTCAAATCTCAAATCCGAGTTCTTCAAGTGAAACGTTATCTCATCTTGTCAAGAATGCAGTCATGCAAGTGAGTGCTGGTCATATTCTTTAAAGATAAGATTAAGCATGCAATATAGCACACAAATCTTTATAATTAGGGAAGTATGAATTATTAAGTCCAAGATCCTAATGATCTCAACAAACCTTGTTGCAAAAAGTGCAAGTGTCAGACAAACACTAATTTATTAGTTAATTGGTTAATGAGTTAGAGATTTTTGTTATTTAAAGAATTTTATTAATAAAAACTAAAGAACGGGTACCCTTCACACTACATAATTCAACAAAGAACTGATAAACATTATAAGAACAACACATGGGTATCAACACAACACTACCAAACTCTAGATTCTCAACCTCAAGCATTAGAATTGAATTCACATGGTTTAAAATCACATGCAACCTTATGCTTCACTTCTTCCTCCTCACCGAGTAAACCTCAAAACCAAAATATGAAATATCTTCATTGACTTGAAAAATGAAGCACCACGAATGATGTAATTCTTCCTCAAAAGTAATATCCATATCAACATGGGAAGACTTAAAGTTTTTTAAAATAGAAGAAAGACGTAACAAACCCTTATTTTCTGCAATAGATTTATGGGTTTATCTAAAGAGCAAAAGGATGGACATACGAGGATGATTTAACTTACAAGTGGCAGTGAGTAATTAATTCCTAATAAATCCACGTTATCAAATTAGGTAGAGAGCGAATTATCTCATATAGGTATTTTCATATGGAATCCAGGAGACTTGAAATTTTGTGAAAAAGGATGTACGTGGTTTAATTAAAATTTAACATGAAAATCACTTTATGATTTATTTCAGGCTCAAGACAACTCTACTTTGGATGAAATTTGGATAGTAATTCAAACACATATCAAGGCATCATGTCTAATTTTTGTGGAATTTTTAGAGAAACTACGTGTCAGATATGTATTTAAGAGCACGAAATGGGTAAAATATGCAGAACTGCAGTTAGACAATTTTAATTAATTACCCAAGGACCATAAGAATATAAATAAATAACCAAGTGGTAGATAATTAGTTTCTCAACATCAAGACATTTTTCATTGATTAAAATGAAGCAATACAGGTGTCCAAATTAATAGCGAAACATAGGGGTATCTGTGCAAAATAGAATTAAACTTTGACAAACAAATATGTGCACATGGGCATTTTTGGAATATTAGAAAACTAAACAAATAAAGAGTGCAATTTTTACATAATAAAACAAAATAAAAAAACCTTTCTTTCTTCTTCCTGGAGACGCAGGAGGAGGTGAACTCAAAAAGGGGCGCGACGGTGGGGGCTCTCGCGCAGCTGCACCGGCGCACGGAGGACGACCGCGGTGGCGCGACGCGAGGGCGGAGAGGAGCAGGTGGCTGGACTGCCGCGCGTGGCTGGAGCGGGTGGCTAGAGCAGGCCGGCCTGGTGGCGACGCCGCACGTGCGACGGAGGGCTGGGGGTTGGAGCCGCTGGCAGCGGTGGCGCCGCACGCGCGGTTGTGGGCTGTGGGGGAGATGGCCGGCGGTGCCGCTGCCCGTGGAAGGGGGGGGGGGGGATGCGCCGACCGTGCTTTTCCCTTTTTTTTTAAGTTTTTTTAATTTTTTATTTAAATAATAAACCGTTTTCTTTTAGATTTTTAATTTTAATTTTTTTTACACAGGAAACACTATATACACAAAAAGGGGGAAAATAGATGATGGTGTAAAGATGATATGGACTAAACAAATGGGGGCATGTGGATGGTCATGTGATGTGATTAGAAATTTTGCAAAGATACAAATGATGACAAGATGAAAACACTTACCTACGATGAAGACGGTCGCCTATGATGTGCCTTCGAAGCACGGTCTTCGCTCGAATTGCCGGCGAGCAATGAGCTCGAGCAGCACACGTATGCGACTGCGATGTTGGTCAAAAAGCGGATCTCACCGGAGAGAGGGATGTCATCGCTCGACCGCGGTTGCGTCGCTGTCACCGATTCAACTCTAGGAACTAGACTCTCCTCACATAAATATGGATCAAGTGCAAAATGAGGAGGATGAGATGTATATAAAGGGAATACATGAGAAGTTATTAAAGTGGTGGAGTTGAATGGGAGGTTGTATTATTAATGGAGTTGAATGGGAGGTTATTAAAAAATGGTGGAGTTGAATGGAGGTTGGTGGTAGAAGAGAAGTTATTGTAGAGTGGGAATTAAATAATAAAATAAATAATGAAATAAAGTAGGCTACTTTAAATACAACAAAATATATAAAGAAGGAAAATAAGTGGAGAATTTACAAAGGAATACATATAACAAGTACATTTTTGTTTGCTTTTCTAATATGTATTTTTTTGTCTTTTTAATAAGAGATATTTATAGCGGAAAAATACAATAAAATACTATAATCAATATACAACACAACGATGATTTTTTTGGATTTTTAAGTAATTGAGAAAGATAAAATAAAAATGAAGAAAGAATGAATATATATACGTAATATACAATGTACATCTAGGTCCCAAAACCCAACTTTTGCAAATGGGCTCTAATTTTAATGAACCACTTCCATTGGATAGATAATTTTCTAACTTGAACTTTAAAAGTGAGTTTGGTGAATTTGGAGTTCATACGGAGCGGGAATTTGGCATGGAAGTTGGACTTTATGGTGTTTTCCCTTTGGGATCTTGGAGCATTTATTTGAGGTGAATTTTGGTTTGTATTTTTGTATTTTTTTTATATATTTTATGAACAAGTTAGAGAAAGAATTAGCCAAAAAGGAGTTGAAATAAAACTATTAAAAATACATGAAATTTTAGGCTATTTACAGGTGAAAAACTCCTTTAAAAACTCCTTTAATTTTGCAGCTTTTTATTGTTAATTTATTTTGTACAATATAATCTATACTAATTAATGTGTTTTATTTAGAAGAGTCATTTTGTTAATTTATTGATTTTATATACATTTATTTGGGATTTTAATCAGGGATTTTGTTAAGATCAAGATATTGTGATGATGAATCACGGATTCATCACCCCCTATACTTAAACTCTGCTAGTCCTCGAGCAAATAAAGAATAAATAAGTTAGATTAACCCCTGACTGCACATGTGAATACAAGACTTGATCCATTCAAGAACTCTCGGTTTTAGAGATCCTAAAATTCTAAGATGAACCAAGCTCTAGTCGAAAGGTATCCAATTTCCCTAATCATCAGACTCTCTTTGTAAAAATATATAGTAGGGATATGACTTAAGTATTGACTGCAGTTACAAGAGTAGAGTCACAACGTCACCCAAGGTTCCCGTCCAAGAGACTCTCGTAAGAACCCAATCCTTAACACTAGGGAATAAACCATTTCTTTCATCCAATTCACCGTCTCTTTAGTTGTCAGACTTGAAAGTGTAGATGGAAGGCCAGTTGATGGAGGGCATAGGATTGTGTCATTTCTTCTCTCCCTCTCATTGGAACAAGGATCCTCTCGAATGCCTTATTACTCAACGCATATTTTTGGTGTTGATCAGTGCATCAGTCAAGAGAAGTTGGAGTCGTCTGCACTTGTTTTCCTGGGAGTACATCGGGGTGTGCCTTTTTTGAGTATCTATTATACCTTCTACACCTAGAATTGTAGAATTTACGATGCAGAGCCCTTTTTTTGGTTCAAGTCCGACTCCTAGTCCAAATAGCGGTGGTCCAAGTAGAAACTTTGAAATGGTTGGGAGCGCTCGCCTTTGGTGGAAGCTCTTTTGATAATTGACTTTGTGGAATGAGAGCTTTTCTTTAACATTTCATTGCTTTGTAGTATTTTGGCTAGCTCCACTGCTTTTACCAAGAGTTGGCGCACACTGATCAACATTTTTTTTACACCCTGGCACATAGGTAAATGTCAAGAGATAGTACAAGAACCATGTTCTCATACTGGCTAAAGGTGCTGACACTCAGGTTTCATGAAGCCTTCATTGATTTTATCCCATCCTCAAGCATCATCAAATCAAGTCCAAACTCAAATCCCTCATCCCATTTCCTCAAGTGAAATTTCAACTCATCTCATCATAACTGCAATCGTGTATGTGAGGTGCTGATCATATTCTTAAGGTAGAGACTAAGCATGCAATATAGCACACAAATCTTTCAAACTAGGGAAATGTGAATAATTAAGTCAAAGACCCTAATGACTAAGGCTGGTTAACTCAAAATCTCAAGCCCTCATAAACCAAGTGTTCTTGAACATCACTAGTCTTGTGTGAAAGTGAATTGTGTCAGGGATTAAACCAACTTATTAGTTAGTTTTTTTAGAAAATGTTTTGCTTGCTTATTTTTTAAAGTTTTTTTTTGAAAAAGATAAGTAAATGAGAAAGGACATTTTTTTTCTTTTTGAAAAAGTTTTTTAAGCAAATAAGGGAAAAAGTTTATTTTTTAAGTTTTTTTGAAAAGGTTTTTTAAGTTTTTTTTGAAAAAGATTTTTTACCCACCCCATAATTATTGTATAATATATACAAAAATACGTGAAAGTATGAGCTTTGGGTAAAGTATATATGTAATATATACACGCCCCATATACTTAGCATGTGTTATGTCCTCATAGCACAAGAAGCGAGAAAAAGACATAGCTCGTGCTAAGGCGTAGGATTGCTAAAATAATAAAAAGTACAGAAGTCGATCCGCCCCCCTATACTTAGGCTCTGGATCAGCCTAAGTGTAGAAGAAGAGAAAAAATTGGGCGGACGAGGACAAGACGAGAAATGGTGAGTGTATACACATGTCGGGCATCGCTTCCCCCTATACTTAGGCTCTGGTTAGCCTAAGTATAGGACATGAGTAAGTGTAAGAACCGATGTGATCTGGAGAATATACAAAGAAGGGAGAATGTACAAGAGTGATTGAATCTTCTATGATGCTGAATCTTGATTCTGCATCTTCAAGAAGAGTAATATGATGTATCTGCTCTGTACTCACTCTGCATGAAGTTGATGACCTCGACTTGGACTAACTGCCCTTTTGAATGTACAAAATGCTTCAACAATTGTCCATTTACCACATGAGATTGTGCACCATCCATGAGATCAGCTATCTTTACACTTCCATTCTCGTGCACTTTCTTAACAACAAAGGGACCCCTCCATTTAGATTTGTGTTTCCCATGGATCATCTTCAACCTGGCATTGAACAACCGTACTTTTTTGTCCAGGGACTAAGTCTTTGCAACTAATGTGCTGATCATGCCATCTCTTTACTTTATCCTTATAAATCAAACTGTTTTCATATGCCCTGGTTCGAATTTCCACGAGCTCGTTCAAGTTCAAGTCTCGACATAGCTTCCCTAGGTGACAACTCCAATTAATCTTCTTGATTGCCCATTCGGATTTATGAATCAATTCTGCGACCAAATGGCATGACTTGCCATAGATCATTCTAAATGGTGAAGTACCCAATGGTGTCTTGTAGGCTGTCCTATAGGCCTACAGAACTTGGTCCAAGAGCTGAGACCAGTTCTTCCTATCGGGACGAACCAATTTTTGCAAAATACTCTTCACCTCTCTGTTCGAAACCTCTGCCATGCCGTTGGACTGTGGGTGGTAAGGACTAGTAACTCTATGCTCAAATCCATAGTCCTTAGCTAAAGATCTCATATCTCGGTTCACAAAGTGACTACTCCCATCAGATATCAAAACTTTTGGCACCCCGAACCTAGTTATAATATGATCTCTCACAAACTTACATACAGTCTTGCTGTCTGCGGTTCGGGTTGGGATAGCCTCCTCCCACCTGGATAAATAATCAACCGCCAACAATATGTACTCATGTCCTTGGCTTTTGGGAAAGGGACCCATAAATATATATGCCCCATGCATCAAAAACATCACAAATAATCATCGGTTGCATGGGCATCTCATCTCTCTGTCCAACTGTCCCTCCCATCCTTTGACAAATCGGGCACGACCACACAAAATCAATTGCATCTCTAAATAAGGTCGACCAATACAATCCACATTGAAGTACTTTGTGAGCGGTTCTCTTTCCCGAATGGTGTCCTCCACCCTCAAGTGAATGACAATATGTGAGGACACTCTGGCATTCCTCCTGAGGAATACACCTTCTCCAAACATAATCCGATCCTTCGAAGAAAAGGAAAGGATCATCCCAGTGGTATCTCCTCGAATCCGACTTCTGTCGATCAATGCTGCTCCTAGTCCAATCATGTGGAACCTGCTTGGAGACAAGATAGTTCACCATGTTGGCATATGACGGGAGTGAGTCAATAACACAAATTTACTCATCTGGGAAGGTCTCTCTGATCCGCTCATAATCAAGAGAATCCTTAAGTTCAATCCGAGAAAGGTGATCAGTCACGACATTCTTCACTCGAGGTTTATTTTTTATCTCCAAATCAAATTCCTGGAGGAGTAAAATCCACCTAAGAAGACGCGCCTTCGCATTCTTCTTTTCCATTAAGTATCGGATGGCTGTATGATCAGTGTAAATTGTCACCATAGAGCCCAAAATATATGATCTGAACTTCTCGAGGGCCCATACTACTGCGAGCATTTCCCTTTAAGTCACTGTATAATTCTTCTGTGTAGGATCTAATACTTTGCTCGCATAGTGGATCTCAAATGGGATCCCCTCTCACCGTTGTCCTAACACAGCTCCTATAGCGAAATCTAAAGCATCAATTATGATCTCAAAGGGGAGAGACCAGTCAGGAGCTTGTAGGATAGGCGAGTCACAAATCTTCCTCTTTAAGAGCTCAAAGGCCTCCGGACACCTGTGATCTACAATGAACTCTATACTTTCCCTAAGAGTTCAGTCAGTGGGCGGGTGATCTTTGAAAAATCTTGAATAAATCTTCTAAAGAATCCAACATGCCCTATGAATGACCGCATTGACTTCACGTTGGTAGGTGGATCGAGTTTCTTGATCATCTCTACCTTAGCAGGGTCAACCTCCATTCTCCTTTTAGAGATGACATGCCCCAACAAGATACCCTCCGTCACCATAAAGTGACTCTTCTCCCAGGAGAGTACCAGATTCACCTCTCTACACCTCATGAGGACTCGGTCCAAGTGTGCTAAACATTTATCAAAAGAATCACTGTGGACCGTGAAGTCATCCATGAACACTTCCAGGAAATCTCCCACCATCTCGGCAAATATGGATATCATGCACCGCTGGAATGTGCCTGGGGCATTGCAGAGCCTGAATGGCGTGCGCCTGAAAGCATAAGTACCGAATGGACTTGTGAATGTGGTCTTTTCCCGGTCCTCAGGTGCTATAGCTACCTGGTTGTAGCCTGAGTACCCGTCAAGAAAACAGAAAAACTCTTTCCCTGCGAGTCTCTCCATGATCTGATCAATAAACGGCAAGGGAAAGTGATCTTTCTTCGTCGTGGCATTCAGGAGCCTGTAGTCAACAAAGACACGCCACGACGTAGGTACTCGTGTCGTGATCTCTACCCCCTCCTCATTGGTGACCATCTAAATTCCCGACTTCTTCGGGACAACATGAAGCGGAGCCACCCACTTGGAGTCAGAAATAGGGTATATAAATCCTGCGTTGCACCATTTCTTAATCTCTTTCTTCACTACTTCCTGTAGATTGGGGTCAAGTCTCCTTTGAAACTCACGGGAAGGTCTCACATTATCCTCAGTAAAAATGTGGTGCGAGCAGAGAGCAGGGTTGATCCCCACGAGATTCGACACTGTCCAGCCTATTGCTTTGTGGTTCCTCTCTAAGACCTCTAACAACCTAGACTCCTGTTCTAAAGTCAAGTCTGAGCTAATGATAACAAGATATCTCTCTTTGGGTCCCGCAAGAAAGGCATACTTGAGTGTAGGAGGTAGTGATTTTAGTTCTGGTAATGTGGTATCATCAAGCAAATCTAGCTGAACTGAATCTGAATCTGGTTCCGTGCTGCATGAAGGTGGGCTAAGCTGAGTAGTTCTCCCCACCAACTAAAAAGTATGGGGAGTCGGATCGTCAAAGAAACACGGTAGTTCGGCCAAAGCAGTTTCCGACTCATCATCTATGTCCCATGATCGTTCCAAAGGGGATGGAACTGACAGCTCCAGATGGATCTCTGTGTCATCATGGGCAACCCCTGGAAAACTGCATCATCCACTATACCCTTTCCAGATGAAAGGGACTCGCTCTGTCATGAAGGAATCTATCCCCAAATCCCAACTGTGCTAGTCATTCTGCAATATGCCTCTGAAGATGAGTACTCTGTGCTACTCTCTGAATTGGGCCGCTGACACTTGATTTGCTTCATCTCAAGGTTCACTTCTCCGCCTGGAGAATGGAACTTCATCATTCCCATACCATAATCGAAAGCTGCGCCTGCGGTCCTAAGGAAGGGCCGCCCGAGAATAATATGAGATTCTCTCCAATGATTGGCGGTCTCCATGTCCAAAACTGTGAGGTATACCTGATAGTTCTGCCCCTCAATCGAGATAAGGACGTTCTTCACTTCTCCCTTAGGTCTCTTCACTGAACGATTTGCGAATTGGAGTAAATCTCTAGATTTGCGAAGTGGTCCCAACTCCAATTTCTGATATAATGCTTAGGGAAGTAAGTTGATTGAAGAACCGTTATCTAAGATTGTGCGTGTAAATGCAATGCTGTCAATATGACTCTCCACATAGTGAGCACCCATGTCTCTCTTTTTCCTTGGCAAAGTCTGATTCTTGAGACAATAGGTTGTGGATACTGATAAGACACATGTCTTTATATTTCGATTATCTTTCTTCCTGCTAACCCTTGTAGGTATGCATCTCACCTTAAGGTATTTTTGGAATGCAGGATGGTTAGCCACATATTCATCAAATGGCACCTTAACTGTGATATTTCCTTTACAAAATCGTGCCATATCAGGGTCATCTTTCTGAATCTTTTTGATGTGATTTCCTACTGTAAGAGCATGGGGGAAAGGGATTGAAACTAGTGAAACAGATGATGAAGAATCTGAATCATGAACTGAAAGATCATTCTTGGACTTAACAGAAACAGAGTTCTTCATACATGAATATTTTTGATGCAACATGGAAATGAAATCAAAACTATCTACTACAAGTAGTGGAATAGAAGCTGGAGTGGTATCCGCCACAACCAGAGACGCAAGGTCCTCCGTAGACTCAAAAGAATATCCATGCTGCTGATGCTGCATTCGTGCTCTCCTTCTCCTCTCGACTCCTTGAGTAGAAATGCTCAATTGGTGTTGATGGGGATCTGAAATATGATGCCTCTCCTCCTCGTCCTCTGGAGACTCCTCAGGTAGAGCTCCAGAGATGCCCCTCCCCGTGTCCCTCGCCCGATCAGGTACGATCACGATCCTTCTACTCCTGAGTGACATATGATTAGCCTCGTCACACGAAAGAATCTCATGTTCAGATCTAGGAGATGCTGAATAGTATACCTGACCAAAGTGCTGCTGAGAACTAGATCGGTTCAGGCTATTGGGGTTAGCCTAAACTTGGGCTAGGATCGAGGTAGAGGGTGCAGTCTGCTCGTCTCGCCATTTGGACAGGCGGTTGACATCCACCCGTAAGTCATGAATTTCATTCTTGTAAGAATGGAGCTCATCGAGTATTTGCTGCTGAATGTCCATGGGTTCAGATGATGAAGGAAGGGGATAAGATTGGGAAGAAGAACAAGAAGACTGGTCCTGCTGGGGTACTGCCTCTGCTACCGCTGCTAAGGTTACGGGCCCTACTGTCCCGCCTGGTAATGGCCCTGTCGGCCATACTGTTGGTATTGATGCCGCTGCTGCTGAGGTGGTTGTAATCTAGAGCTCTACTGTGAAGGAGATGGTGCGGAGGTGAATGCGGTGTTGTGAAAGGTCGGGGGACACTGATAGGTCTGTCGGTCTCCCGTACTTCCCTGCCTGGTAGGGTCCTGAGTATACCATACTCCATTCACCTCCCAAACTGGTGGAGGCTCCTCCTGAACTATCTCTGCTAATGAAGGTGGCTGCTGGAAAGAGTGGGCGTAGGATTAGTCCTGCTCCCACAGCTGGGGTTGCCCTGACACCAACTGCTCTTGAACATGGTGAACTCGGTATACGTGAGTAGAGGGTGCATTCACGGTGGGTATCCTTATCTTAGATGCCTTCTTAGTCAACTCCTCCATCTGTTTTGGAAGTTTGGAGACGCTCCGGTCTAACTCATCAATCGTCATGTCGATCTTCTCAACTACTGTAAGCTTGTCTGCAAGGATTCCCATGCTAGGGATCACGTCCTAAGAGAGATCGATTACAACTGATTTTCCCCCTCCAAATGAGAGTGAATTGGGGGATGGTGTACATGCCCTGCTGGCCATATGTGAGTGGCTAGTTTCAGCCATCTGCTCGAATACCTTCCAGACGGTATCCGCTCCTCGTGATGTATAGCTGCCTCCACAGGCAGCGCTCACTAAACCTTGCATCTCAGGGTTGAGACCAGTAAAGAGTGACTAGACCAAGATATTGTCATCTAGTCCATGATAGGGACACTTCTGCAAGATGTCCTTGAATCTTTCCCAAGCATCGCAATATGCTTCATGGGGTAATTGGGAAAAACTCATAATTCACGTCCTCATCATATTAGTTCTACTCAATGGGTAGAACTTCTTCAGGAATAGGTCCTTGAACTGGGCATAAGTGGTGATGGTAATCCCAATATTTTTCACCCAGTAGTCGGCTTTTCCACCCAAGGCAAATGGAAGGGTTTTGAGCTTAATATAATCCTGGATAATATTATGATGTTTGACGTTAGCACAGATGAGCTCAAAGTCCCTTAGAAATGCATATGGCTCCTCAGATGCATTCCCGTCAAAGTGTGGCAGCAAGTTCAGAAAGTGCGGCTTCAACTCAAAATCAACTGTGGGTTCTGTCAGACTCAAGTAGTTTCGAATTTGGTATTGTCCAAGGTTATATGGCGTATCCATTGGTGGTTCGACCCCAACATTGAGCTGTCCTAACTGAGCTCTGAGAAGTGCATGTTGCTGCTCAGATGCAGCTAATCTGGCAAGTACCATTCTCATTGGGTCTTCAAGATTCTCTTCTTCCTTGTCTTTCTTCTTTGGAGGCATTTTACTTGAATATTCTTTATGACATGAATCAACAAGGTGTTCTTGATTAGAAGAGGATTTATAAATCAAGATATTCTCACCGAGGCGAAGGTCTTCCTCGGTGAGGTGGGAAGAGATAAAGGGAATGGTTTGAGAGTAACCATCCCGAGAGTGGGTGATCCTGGGATCAAGAGGGTCATGAGTCCAGGTTGGTCCAAGTTGCACATGGACCTGTGAAGACATACTTCTTGGAGGGTTCAACGAGAGATTCACAAAGTCCGAATAAATATCCCCCTAATCAGTAATCTTCGATTTCAAAAGAATCGATTAGATCACTATATTCAATGAGGCGCTAGCTCTACGGTGCACATAAATGTGCGGAATAACTCACACAATACAAACACAATTCAAACCCTCAGTTTCACCAACTCAATACGTGATGGTCGTAAGAGTTTGGCCGAATTATCTTGTCAATTTTAGTTGGTGATAAATACAATCTTGGAAAGATTAACGAGCTGTTAGATGCCCGTATTTTCCTACAAGTTGGCCGATTCTTACGACTAGTTGGACCTAATTTCAGTCAGTATAGGAGTAAGTACAGGCCGGAGCCCGTTTCTTGAGGACTAAGGCACGCTCTAAACCTCCCACTCTGCTAAGGAAATCCAGACCGTATAAATATGGCTACCCGTATTCCTTACTGAAAAGTAGCTAATCACCTAAAAAGAAAGAACCAGTAGTTAGTAAGAAATCCTGGTTTGGCTCTATCCTAGGGTCGTCTCTCTCTTACTTGCAAGTAAAACAAACAATGAGGGCTTTATGCACCCGAGAACATGGGTTCTTTTTATTCCAATTATTTAATCGACCTGCTCAATTCAGTCCCAATTTTAGAGTTAGGTTACACTTGAAATTTAATCTCAACACAAAAACATGTCTACCGTTCAGTCCCAATTTCCTTTTGACCTTAAGTTGTAAAACAAGAGGGAAATCAGAAATCAGAATGCAAATGAGAAACTATGATGCATGCTCAGAAGAAGGTATACTTATAGTGAATCCCAACACTCTCCATGAATTATGCAAAACTGAATTTGTAAAGTTCACACTACATGCATGCAGATCGAGAAAACCGCACCTAAATAGTATACTATTAGTGGGGAAGAATTGATTTGATTTGAGCTAAGTAGTACGCGTTTATGTGTGTCTCATTATGAGTCTTATAAGATAAGTGAAACTTCTAAGATATGTGTGGCCTAAAATACGAAGGGCACAAACAAACTTGATGCTAAACTAACGTGTGCCTAATCCTTAATTCGCCATTCAAGTCGAGCCCCACCCTCACCGGAGAGTGAAACAGGTCTCGACACACCACAAATAATGTCCAAGTCTTTTTTACACGCGCGAGCTCTCAAGCAAGAGCCGCTATAAAGGATCAAGTTACCTAAATAGTTACAACAATAATTACAAAAACTTCTCTTAAAAATAAATTAATTCTCCTCGATCTTCAGCAGTCGGCGGTGTCACGTCCGTAGACCTCTGATGCACTCCAAGTCCACCGGGCCCTCACAAGGAAAATGAGATTTATATTAGAGAGATAAAAATAAAATATATACAAAAATATGAAGAGAGATAATTTAAGAAAAAAATGGATTAACTACAAGTGGTTGGGGGGGTCAGACTACCCGAGTAAGTGAAATCTAAATCTAAATTTTTAAATTAATCCCTAAACCGTCTGCCTCCCCGGCAACAGTGCCTTCTGACGAGTCGCTGAATACATGTTTGGATTTGTGTTCGTTGTACTATGTGCACTTAGCAAATCAGTTAGAACCGAGAGAAGATCTCCGTGAAGAGTCTCTCAGGTTTAATTTATATCCCGGGCAAGTCTAGGGTCGAACACAGAGAGGCAAATAACAACTTGAGGTCAATTCAAAAATTAAGATTTAGATTTCCAATGTGATTTTTTATATATTTTTTATGCAAATAGATGCCAAAAACAAGATGCAGTTGAATTAAGACACTAAGAAAACACACAACAAGGATAAATTAATTCTAATATGAAATTAGACCGATTTAGTCAAATTATATTTTCTCAATAAACTTAATCCAATGATGAATGTAACATATTTTTTTTTTGGAATTTTCAGGGTTAAAATGCAACAATTAAAAATGCACACTTTTTGTTGGTTTTTTCGTAATTTTTCACACAAACAGAATGCAAAAAATATGAATGCGTGGCTGGACTGCCGCGCATGGCTGGAGCAGACCGACCTGGTGGCAGCGCCGCACGCGCGACGGAGGGTCGGGGGGGCAGAACCGCTGGTGGTGGTGGGCAGCGGCACCGCATGCGACCGCAGGCTGCGGGGGAGATGGCGGGTGGCGCCGCTGCCCGTGGAAGAAGGGGGGGGGGCAGCGCCGACCGCGCTTTTCCCCCTTTTTTATTTTTTTGATTTTTTTTGTTTAAATAAGAAACCCTTTTTTTGTTTTAGATTTTTAATTTAATTTTTTTAATTTTTTTAAAAAGGAAACACTATATACATAGAAAGGGGGAAAATAGATGATGTTGTGAAGATGATATGAACTAAACAAATAGGGGCATGTGGATGGTCATGTGATGTGATTAAAAAAATTGCAAAGATAAAAATGATGGCAAGATGAAAACACTTACCTATGATGAAGACGGTCGCTTATGATGTGCCTTCGAAGCACGGTCTTTGCTCGAATTGCCGGCGAGCGATGAGCTCGAGCAGTACACGTATGCGGCTGCGATGTTAGCCAAAAAGCGAACGGATTTCACCGGAGAGAGGGCTGTCGTCGCTCGACCGCGTTTGCGTCCCTGTCACCGATTCAACTCTGGGAACTAGGCTCTCCTCACATAAAGATAGATCAAGTGCAAAATAAAGAGGATGAGATGTATATAAAGATAATACATGAGAAGTTATTAAAGCGGTGGAGTTGAATGGGAGGTTGTATTATTAATGGAGTTGAATGGGAGGTTATTAAAAAATGGTGGAGTTGAATGGAGGTTGGTGGTAGAAGAGAAGTTATTGTAGAGAATGGGAATTAAATAATAAAATAAATAATGATATAAAGTAGGCTACTTTAAATACAATAAAAAAATATAAAGAAGGAAAAATTGTGGGGAATTTACAAAGGAATACATACAACATGTACATTTTTTGTTTGCTTTTCTAATATGTATTTTTTTGTCTTTTGAATAAGAGATATTTACAACAGAAAAATACAATAAAATAATATAATCAACATACAACACAATGATGAATTTTTTAAATTTTTAAGTAATTGAGAAAGTTAAAATAAAAATGAAGAAAGAATGAATATATACATATTATACAATATACATCTAGGTCCCGAAACCCTACTTTTGCAAATAAGCTCCGATTTTAGTGAAACTACTTCCATTGGATAGATAATTTTCTAACTTGAATTTTATAAGTGAGTTTGATGAATTTGGAGTTCATGCAGAGCGGGAATTTGGCCGAGAAGTTGGACTTTACAGCTTTTTCCCTTTGCTAGGAGCATTTATTTGAGGTGAATTTTGTCTTGTATTTTTATATTTTTATATACATTTTTATGAACAAGTTAGAAAAAGAATTAGCTAAAAAAGAGTTGAAATAAAATTATTAAAAATACATGAAGTTTTGGGCTATTTACAGGTGAAAAACTCCTTTAATTTTGCGGTTTTTTATTGTTTATTTATTTTGTACAATATAATCTATACTAATTAATGTGTTTTATTTGCAATAGTCATTTTGTTAATTTATTGATTTTATATACATTTATTTGGGATTTTGCTTAGGGATTTTGCTAAGATCAAGATATTGTGATGATAAATTGTGGATTCATCAGTCACCCCTATACTTAGGCTCTAAATAACCTAAATTAGGAGTAAAAAAAACTAAAAAGAGAATAACTCAAATCCTAACAGAATAGAGTAAGTGACAATAAAAGAATAGATGAATCTACAAAATGTTGAATCTCTCAGATCTAAATCTTTTAGATGTGGCTTCATGTTGTATATGAAATATCTGCAAGCGACTCAATCAGCATGAAGTCAATCACTTCAACAAGAACCAACCGTTCTTTAGATTTTATAAAATGCTTCAACAGTTGATCATCGACCAGAAATGAGCGTGCATCATCTATGAGGTCAACAATCTCTACATTTCCATTATTGTGTAATTCCTTCACTATATAGGGACATGTCCATTTAGATTTAAGTTTTCCGTTGAAAATCATCAACTTGGCATTAAATAACCAAATCTTTTGTCCCATGACAAACCCAATATTCACCCTCTTAATTTAACTGAATTAACGATTAAAATAAATGTGTTCGTTGTAGTCATGCAAAATTGGATTTATCAAAAACAACTTTAATTAATATATAAATTAATAACAAGCAATAATTTCTTTTACTTGGGCAAGCCCAAGGTCGAACTCAGGGAGGCAACTTTTTCCTTAGATATATTTAAAGTTGATCTAGATGCTAGGTTTTCAGAGAAGAATATTTTTTATGATTTTTTATGCAATTAAAAATGTAATGCAATTCTGGATTAGTTTAAGGACTAAAAATTCTATTTTTAGTTAATTTAAGTCCGAAAAATATGAAACTTGACCAGAATGTAAAATTCAATGAAATTAAGCTATTGCTATCTTTTTGGAATTTTTCGACTCGGTATGAATTAACTACAAATTAAATATGAATGCATAGTGATTTTCACAATTTTAATTTTAATAAATACCAAATTAAAATATTTTCAGAGATTAAAATAATCCTAGATACTTCTATGCGAGATGAATCCAGGAAAATTAGTATACCTCAAAAATATTTAACTTCTGACTTATTAAAAATCAGTTAAGTGAAATATCAATTAATTTATTTAGACCTCGATATGCAGGCAAATGTGATGAATTTTGGGCACAAAATAGAAATGCTCCAACTCTAACTCTTATGAAGTTTTGGTAATTTTCAGAGCAATGATTAATATAATAATCAATCAATAGCAAACAATGGGTAAAATATGCCATTTTCCACCAAGATAAATTATATTAAATAAACCGATGCTCACAAAAATATAACAATTATTCACAATGATAAAGCAGTTATTGTTCTACAATGAGCAATTTATAGAATGAAGAAATGATGCAAAATGAGACTCAAACAAATATGCAAACATAAGGTTCCAAATACAAATACAGAAAAGAAATAAAATGAAAAGAACAGATGTAGACAGGACAAACATGACATTACCTATACCCGAGAGGGTACTTATGCAAATTGTCCCAGACTGCATGTGAGTCCTGCGTGGCTTTGTTGGCGAGGAATTGCTTGTATTTTCCACGGAACAGGGGGGTACGGGCGTAAATTCTTTGAGGTCTCTCGTGCCTTGCACGTGAGAGGGATTCTTGGCTCTACAGTGAATGCTAGAAATCGAGGGGGCCCTAGAGAAAATGTTCCCTGCACTCACGTGTTCTACACGTGAGGAGAGGATAAGGGTAAGGGCGTTCGACCCGAGGCGAGCTGGGGACGATGGGGTGCAGCTGTGCGAGCTCCTCACGGTCGTCGACCGGTATGGCTTATGCCGAGGCATTCCTCGGTGCTGCACAGATACCTACGCGAAAAGGGTGGTTGGCCCAAGGAATCAACGAGGTGGTGAGCAGGGCTCTACCACTGTCGATGGCGTCGATGAAGAGAAAGAGAGTAGAGGAAGGCCACCTCCGTCGACACACAACATGAGTTAGTTAGTTTGAGGTGGACCACAAGGGTGAAGCTGCTGTGGGCAGTGATGTACGAAGCTCCTCTACGTGATGGCTCTGGTGCTACACTTGGTGAACCAGTGGAGTTGAGATGAATGAAGCCCCGATCGACGTGAGGGAAGGAGTATTAACGTAGAGGATTGCGTAGAAAGAAAAAATGGAGAGGTCGAGAGGATGATAGCGACCATGATTGAAGGTGTTTGGATATTTCTGATAGGGATGATGATTGAAGGTGGATGTAGGTAAACTAGAGTGCGATGTACGATGGTTGGCAAGTGGTGGATGGGTTCGCCTGGGACGACGACGATGCACGATGAAATAACAAAGGGAGAAAAGAGAAAAGAAAGGGAAGAAGATGATGATGATGGCCGGTTTCGCCTGGGGTGGAGCGACGGAAGGCCGGCTCATGTTATCGCCTCGAATTGCTCTGGCGAGAGGAGGCAATGAAGCTTGGCAGGGACCAAGCGGGGAACTGCAGCAAATCTCGGAGGAGAGCTTTGGATCTTGCCTTGACTCGACGGGGCTCGTCGTCGCTGCAATAGAAGAAGGTGTTGCTGTCACCGTTCCATTTCTGGAGCTGGAGCTACTAAGGGCGGATGGGGACGAGCAGAGGTTGGCGGATGCTTTTATGTGCGGTTGTGCAACTGGCGACGAAGATGGGGGTAGTTGCACATGAGGTGGGGATCGGGTCGTGGGGACGAGGAAGATCGAGGGGGAGGTGTCGGTGCACACAAGGGGCGGAGTTGGAGGTTGCGTGCACCGTCGCGTGAAGCGGGGCGGGTGGTTGCATGGTGGAAGCGGGCAGAAGGTGGAAAGAGAGGGGGTTGGCCACGTGACGTGCATAGGCCCGACCACGTGGCAGGAAAATAATTAAAATAAAGTTAATTAAAATAATAAAAATAAAAATAATAAAATAAATAAAAAATAATAAAATAATAAATAATTTAAAATGGGTGACACATGGTGGCTCCAGATGCACCACATGTCGTTCCAAGAAAAATCACAAGTTAAATCAAAAGAAGAATCAAAACAAAATAACAAAAGGGGTCAAATCCCAAGTTTGTCTATGAAGAGTTGATCTAATTGTATTAGTTTCTATAATTGATTTCTTCTTGTAATACTAATTGATATGGCCTCATTGGTAAGTACTACAAGATCACGGTTATGGACCTAAATCCATTAGTATGGAACATTTTCTTTTCCAAGTGAAATCCCCTAGTATACGAAAGAATGAAAAAGTGCTTTCGTCTGCCCAAAATAGGAATGGGTTGGGGTAATGAACTTATAATCGTGGAATAAATTCGATCGTCAGATTATAAGTTCATTCCATACCGAACCAAACCGGAATAGGGTTATGTACATTCTCATTATGAGAAGGAGTCATTTGAGCGTATGTAAATAGATATTATGTTTACATATGGATACCTACGTCAGTCGTAACATTCTATTTCAGATTAGGAATAGGCGTAATCGGACCTGCTTTTGACATATCTATCGTTATTTTTGACTTGTTCATATGGATATGTAAAATACAAGATTTCCAATCCTAACAGGAAAAGGAAGGAAACAGATACTCAATTTAAAGTGAGTAAACACAATTCCATACTGGATCTCATAGATACATATAGAATTCTGTGGAAAGTCATTTTGATGAAAGTCGTATGTACGACTCGGAGGGAGATCTTTCATATCTTTTGGGCTCCACCTTACAATATGGGATATCGAGCCATGAAAAAGATTCAACAAAAGACAGAAACAAATCCACTATATGTTTTGCATCAAGAAATACGTGGAGTAACCCCTGATATAGCCGTAAAAGCAAGATGTGTAGGCGGATCAAATTGGGGTACGTGGAATCCCGTGTGAATCAGCAAGGACCACCTTTTAAGGCTAAATACTCCTGGGTGACCGATAGCGAAGTAGTACCGCGAGGGAAAGGTGAAAAGAACCCCCATCGGGGAGTGAAATAGAACATGAAACCGTGAGCTCTTAAGCAGTGGGAGGAGAATGTGTTCTTTGACCACGTTCCTGTTGAAGAATGTGCTAGCGACTCATAGGCAATGGCTTGGTTAAGGGAACCCACTGGAGCCGTGGAAAAAGCGAGTCTCCATAGGGCGGTTGTCACTGCTTATGGACTCGAACCTTGGTGATCTGTTCATGACCAAGATGAAGCTTGGTTGAAACTAAGTAGAGGTCCGAACTGGCTGATGTTGAAGAATCAACGGATGAGTTGTGGTTAGGGGTGAAATATCACTTAAACCCAGAGCTAGTTGGTTCTCCCCGAAATGCGTTTAGGCATAACAGTTGACTCGACATCTAGGGGTAAAGCACTGTTTCGGGGCGGGCCGCAAGAGTGGTACCAAATCAAGACAAACTGTTAGACATGTGAGCCCTAGGCGAACCATTCTTACAATAAATGTTATTGTAATATTTATGTTTATCAATAAAAGTTATTGATGTGTCACTCCCTTTCTGAAATTATATGAATGAATGCACTATAAGGTCCCTCTGTACAATTAGGGTTATGTACCATGGCCATCTTGATAATCATATAGCAGTTGATTCATTAAATGAATCACAGAGGCTGATGTTTGGATGAATATCTAAGGAGTTAGATAGAGTACTCATCAAGCACCGTCAAATGATTATTAAGAGAAGATTTCCAGCCTGAGTAGGAGATGGCAATCCTTTCTCACATAGGCTGATATCTAACCGACCTCTCGATGCAGGTCCTCTGCATGGGAATAGTGATTCGGAGGTGTCAGATTAGTTAGGTCATTGGGTTGACTTAGCGAGATCGAGATAACTTAAGTCCTATGTTGAATGCTGTCAAACCATAGGCATGCATCCTCTGACCGGAGACAGATGTATTGCTATATGTCTGAGTATGTACGTTTGGCAGACCAATAGGTTGATGACCTAACCAAGGTCTATACACCGGCGAGCTGGTGTGCATATAAGGGTATATGAGCAATATGATCTCTCAAAGGGATCATACAGGTTCATTTGTGAACAGGAAGACATGAGCTCACTCATGAGGTATTGGGACCGATCAAATTCCATGCATGGTCGTCGTGCTTTGGAAGCATGATATGAATTTGAAGGTATGATATATGCTTTGATAAAGCATATGATCGATACCAACTCCCAAATGACCAAGATTGAGAAACTTAGTGATCAAACCCTGAAGAAGACAGTGTAAAATTGATCTTGATCTTCGGGTTGACCATGGGTCTTCCAGTATGCAGGATATACATGTATTAGGAATACCTGAGGGTGATGTGATCATAAACGATTGTATATTCATGATGCTTCCATTCCGAGGGAGTGATGAAACAAGTCTGGATTTTAGTGACTCCTTCCAGTAGAGAAGCAATCTGATCTTAGTCCAAGTGTTGGACATTGGTCTGAATGAGATTTAGATTCAATGAGAAGATTAGATTTGCGGTTTTGATTTAATCAAGCATCTGTGGGAGGTCCGTACGATCTGGATTTGAGATGAGATCTCAACATCCAAGTCACTATACATGGTATAATACAATCGCCCTGTCCTTATCTCCAAGTATCTGCAGAAAGCACATTTTTCTTGAAAGGGTTCAAGAATAATTCATTTGATGAAATACATATCCAAGCAAGAAAGACTTGATGATTAAATGAGATTTAATTATCAAGCATAATATGAATATGATTCATATTGTGAGAATTATTATCCAAGATAATTAAATGGGATGTAATTATCAAGGATTACAGAATGTGGATAATGCTATCCATAATATTTGTGTATTATAAATATGATTTATAATATACATATATATTAAAGAGAGAGAATTTATGTAAATAGCATTTGTTAATTAATAATTTGGATTGGATTCACATTAATTAATTAATTGGAAATATAATTTATAAATTAGTTTGGGTCGTGAATATGATTCACAATTTTTTAATGGCATGATTGAAATATTCACAAATTAATTTGGAATTAATTTGGAGGATATTTTTGATAGTTGTTATTACAAATTATTAAGAGATAATGTGATTTAATAAAGAGAGATAAAAGCCACCATTTGCGTCACCCATGAAAAAGTCATGGGTGACGCCCCTTGTTTTTAGGAGGCAATATTATCTCCATTTTATTATCTTGATTAATCTCTTAACTAATATATTTTTGTTAAATTAAATATGTGTTGATAATGTTGTAACTTATATTTAATTTAATTATAAATAAATGTTGTTGGATTTAACCAACAACAATCATAGCCATTGATTATAACATAGACCAAGCATGGCCGTTGGATCTATGTGTCCCATGGATTGAGATCCATTGGATCCCAAACTAGTATAAAAGGAGGGCTAGCCTAGCCTTCCAAGGTACATCATCTAGAGTTGTAGAAGACTACTACTACTCTCTCTCTCTCTCTCTCATTCTCGACTAGGCTCTCTCTCAATTTCAAGTGGCCGTCCACTTTGCACATTGAGAAGGAGAGCATCTTGCCTTTGCCTCCGACGCTTGAATCTTCATCAAAGATTGCGGGAAGGACACGGCTCATCATCGTGCCCGCAAGTGCGTTCTTCGTAGATCAGACTTGAGACAGGAGGATCTCTCGTTTGGGATCTCACGATCACAACCACTCTCCAAGAGGTATTCCTTATACTTTTTGGTTTGATGAAATGATCCGAGAAGTGTTCTCGTGATCATGTGGTTTCATCGTTACATTTAAATTTTTACATTTCCGCCGCATCTAGCGACTAGTGCGACTAGTCGCCCCGATTGCATACGATGCGATCAACACGCTTCCGTGATGCGCTTAAGGCTCACAATATCCTTCAAGTGGTATCAGAGCCATAGGTCGGATAAGGTTTTAGATATGATCCATAGACCTAGGACGACTTGGGCTTGAAAGAGTTGCGAAATTTTTTGTCGCATTTGAATTTTCGCACCTCTGTCTAATTGATTTTTTTGATATCATTTAAATTATTTAAACACTAAATTTTCAATTGGATTTTGTTCCCCATTAATTAAGGAAACCATAGGATTTGAGTTTGTGAAATTTGGACTTCATTTGCTCAAGATATGGCCTTTTGAATATGCATATATTCACTGTTGCGGGAACTACGGATCTGAACGTGATTAATGAGATAATTACTGTTTTGATCCGCCTCTAAATGCGTGAATTATCAATGTATTCTTTGATAAATCAAATAGGCAATCTTAGGAAACTGAGTTTGCATTTTTTGGATTTAAATTGATCAATACAAGTTAATTTTAGTGATGGGGGGTCACTGCTGGAAATTGACATTTTTTGATCATGAACCTTGTGATAAGTCATTCAAATATGGTGATGAAAATTAATTGTTAATTTTCTGAAATAATTAGTGACGAATATTTGTGAAATATTTAAAGAGATAATTATTTCATTGAATGACATTTTCCTAAACCACAATGATGAGATAATTAATCTTGATCATTGGTTCATCAACAAACATTGATTTCATGAAAAAACTTAGTTTATCCTACAATAGTTGTAGGACAACTTTTACATGAAAAACCCTCTTGCTTGAATAGGTTTGGGGATTTGTTTAGCAAATCCACTTATAATATAATCAAAATTATTTTGATGTATATTATATGGTATAATTTCGGTTGAAAAACCGACAAGCATCTCAAAGTACATGGAGATCTATCTGGTATTATCCTTTCCTGAGGTGGATATGGTGCCTAGTCGGAGAGCATTGGGGTCGCGGGTTGCAACATATGTGGTCCGTCCCACTTTTGTCAGTACTGGCCATGACAACGGGTAGGGATTGGATAATGCCAGAGAAGTCGATGTGTATTTTTCTAATTATTAAAATTCGAATAATACGTACTTTGAGATTATACATACTATTTAAGTAATAATCAAGTTTGTTGATTGATAATTGAATTAATGATTAATTTAATTTGATTAAATTAATTATATCCAATAAACACTCTATTTTTGAATAGATGTGTATTTCCCTTGGAAGAATTAATTATGTGAATGTGATTCACGATAATTAATTATAAAAAATTTGAATATGAGATGGAGGATCACATAAGTGACATCCTTGGTATCCCGTCAAGGCGAAGGGTTCCGTCGCCAGGGATTGTATGTAGGAGACACCTATCAGAAGTGACAGCTCCTGTATGCAAGCACATCTGGATCGGGCTCTTTGCTTCTCGAAAGAGTAAGGCCGTATGTGTAGTGACTCCAATATCGAGTCCTCATATTATTTGGGCGATATTGGATTGCGCATAGCGAGTTCTAATCCTGTTGATGGTTGGTTCAATTAACAACGGGTCAACATCATCTTAGGGGTGGTGGGCCCGGGTGTTAAAGACCGAATTGGGAATGCAAGTTGGACTTGCAAGGCGGAATGAGTTCCCTCTTATTTTTATCAGAGTCGCAAGTTCTCATATTATTGGGATGTGACAAAGATAGGAAAGGAGATCCCAGATCTTTCTTGAGATATAACGGTAAGTATATCTCTTACTTTGAAAGAAAAATTAGGGAATAATCTTTCAAAGATTGACATAGCAAGACGAATTTGATTAAAAATGCCTTAATCTTATATCTTAAAATTGAATATATAATTATCTATATATTCTAATATAGTGCATTCTTAATTTCAGAAAATGAAGTCCATGAACCCACTTAGCAGGCTCCTGGAGGTCAACCAGTTGACCGGACCAAATTATTCGGATTGGATCAGAAATTGGAACTTGTCCTATCTGCAGAGCGCATCTCTTATGTGTTGAGCAAGGACAAGATAGCAAACCCTAAGACTGCAGAAGATAAATCATATAATGAGAAATATGATGAAGACCATAATCTGGCAAGGTGTTACATCCTTGGGTCTTTGTCCAATGTGCTTCAGAAGCAACATGTGGAAATGAACCTTTGCAAAGAGATTATGCTGAATCTGAAGGAAATGTTCGGTGACATAAACCGCACACAACGTTACAACATGATGAAAGAGCTTATTCGCTGCAAGATGCAGGAAGGGACCTCTGTCAGAGAACATGTACTCAAAATGTTTGGGTACAAATCTGAATTGGAAATCCTGGGAGCCTACATGGATTCTGACATGCAGGCTGATTTTATTCTCTTGTCGCTCCCTAAGTCTTTCAACAACTTTGTCATGTCTTATCACATGAGCAAAGGTGATTTCATTAAAGCTGGGCTGTTAGCTGCATTGAAGTCTGTAGAAGACGTCATGAAGAAGAACGACCCCTCTGCTAGTGCAATGGTTGCACAAGTGAGAGGAAAGCGCGGGCGGAAGCAAGGTTCTCGGAAGGGCCCGGCTCTGAAGAGAAAGAAGAAGAATCAAGGAGTTGGTTCGTCTTCTAGTGCTTCCACACTGATGACATCGAAAAAGACCGATGTCTGTCACTACTGCAAGAAGCCAGGGCACTGGCGGCGTAACTGCCCGGATTACCTGAAGTCTGCTGACAAAGGTAAAGCCCCAGCATGTATAAAATCTACTTTCATCATTGAAACAAGTTTTGTCATTGGACGAGAAGGAAGTTGGGTTGTAGATTCTGGTGCTTCTGTTCATTTATGCAATTCGTTGCATTTGTTTCAGGAAACTAGGAATCTGAAGCAAGGGGAGATAGTCATCCAGATGGGATCTGATGCAAGTGTTGCAGCAGTCGCCATCGGGACATGCAGACTATCATTATCTAGTGGTCGGGTCATAGTACTTAAAGAGTGTCTTTATGTACCTGAAGTCAGGAGGAATTTGATATCTGTATCTAAGCTTGTTAGACATGGATACTCCTTCCTATTCTGTAATAAATTAATCATAAACGTTATGATAAATATATTGTAGATGGTATTTTGACTTCTGGTGGACTCTATGAATTGTGCATTGATGAATGTGTCATGAATGTCACTACCACTAATAATGAAAATCCCAAGAGATCCAGGGAGGATGGAAATCATTCGAATATGATTTGGCATCAAAGGCTTGGTCATTTATCTGTTGATAGGATCAATAGATTGATAAATTATGGACCTTTAGATTTTCTACAGGTTCAATCTTTACCTACCTGCGAACATTGCATTTGAGGTAAACTGACTAGAACTCCTTTCCGTAACAAGGTTACAAGATGCGAATGTATTTCTTGACCTAATACATACTGATGTATGTGGTCCCATCAGTACCGCGACTAGAAATGGATATCGATATCATTTGACGTTTGTTGATGATCATTCACGATACGAGTTTATCTTCCTACTACGTCATAAATATGAAACCCTTGAAAAGTTCAAAGAGTTTAAGGCTTTGGTTGAGAAACAAACCGCTAGGAAGATCGAACGGATTCTGTCTAACCAAGGTGGTCAGTACCTCTCAGATGAATTCAAGGAATATCTTTAAGAGAATGGAATTGTCTCCAATCTCACTCCTCCTAGAACTCCCCAACTTAATGGTGTTGCTGAAAGACGCAACAGGACCATCATGGACATGGTTCGTTCAATGATAAGCAAAGCACATTTACCTCTTAGTTTCTGGGGATATGCAGTAGAGACTGCGATTTATATCCTGAACAAGATTCCTAGCAAGTCGATACCAAAGACTCCTCATGAGCTCTAGTATGGTACCAAGCCTAGTGTTAAACACTTGAGGGTTTGGGGATGCTTGGTCCATGCGAAGAACGTGGACGCAAGTAAGCTAGAATCTCGCACTCGTGAGTGCTACTTCATTGGGTATGTTAAAGATGGTATTGGATACCAGCTTTATGACCCTGAGACCCAAAAGGTTTTTGTCGCTAGGGATGTGAAATTTCTGAAGGATGATTTCCTTAAAGGTCAAGATATGAATGAAGTAGAGGAACTCATTGAATCCCTTGAGGATTATGAGATTCCTGAACCAGAAACTGAAGAGATAAATAAATATGAAACACCCATACCTCTTCGAAGGAGTTCGAGGGTGGTTGCACCACCTGAAAATTATGGATTCCATATGTCAGCTGAAACTGACAGTGATCCTTCTTCATTTGATGAAGCACTCACAAATCATGACATGGATAGATGGATGCTAGCAATGAAGTCAGAGATTGACTCCATGCATAAGAATGGTGTATGGACCTTAGAGGATCCACCTAAAGGGGTAAAACCCATTGGGTGTAACTGGATCTTCAAGAGAAAGAGGGGACCTGATGGGAAAGTAGAGACTTTCAAGGCACGGCTCGTAGCCAAGGGCTACACACAGAGAGAAGGCATCGACTACGATGAGACATTCTCTCCTATGGCCATGCTTAAGTCCATCAGGACACTTCTAGCTATAGCTGCATCTCTTGACTACGACATCTGGCAGATGGACGTCAAGACAACTTTCCTCAATGGATACCTCGAGGAGGATATCTATATGGAGCAACCCTAGGGCTTCATAGTTGAGGATGGTAAAGTATGCAAGCTGAAGAAATCCATCTATGGGCTCAAACAAGCTTCTCGTAGCTGTAACATCAGATTTGATGAAACCATAAAGAGTTATGATTTTGTGCAGAATCCTGATGAACCATGTGTGTACAAGAAGCTTAGTGGGAGCGCCATTGTGTTCATCGTGCTTTACGTAGATGATATCCTTATCATTGGGAATGATACATGAATGATGACCAGTGTGAAAATTTGGTTATCTCATACCTTCGAGATGAAAGATCTTGAAGAAGCCTCTTACATCTTAGGCCTGAAGTTGTTCAGAAACCGAGAAAAGAGAATACTGGTATTATCACAACATGGATACGTCAAGAAGATTCTTGAACGATTTCATATGGATAGTTCAAAGAAAGGATTCCTCCCCTTAGGACATGGTATCCATCTGTCCAAAGGGATGGCTCCTCAAAGTGTTGAGGAAAGGAAGGCCATGGCTGGATGCCCTTACGCATCAGCTGTAGGAAGCCTGATGTATGTTATGATGTGTACTAGGGCAGACATCTGCCATGCAGTGGGAGTGGTAAGTTGTTACCAATCCTGTTATGGAGAGATACACTGGAATGCAGTAAAGAACATATTCAAATATCTGAGACGGACGTAAGATTACATCTTGGTCTATGGGGATGGTGATATCCAAGTCTTGGGATATACAGATTCAGACTTCCAGTCGGATATTGATGATCAAAAGTCGACATCAGGGTTTGTATTCCTGCTGAACTATGGTGTTGTGAGCTGGAGAAGCAAGAAGCAAGACACTACGACAGATTCAACAACAGAAGCCGAATACATTGCCGCATCGGATGCTGCAAAGGAGGCGGTGTGGTTGCGCAAGTTCATCTTGGAGTTTGGCTTAGTTTCCTCTGATACTCCTGTCCCGTTACTCTGTGATAACACTGGAGCCATTGCTCAAGCAAAGGAACCCAGGTGCCATCAAAAGAGCAAGTACGTGGAAAGGAAATACCATATCATTCGGGAGATTCAAAAGCGTGGTGATATCATCATCACCAAGGCGGCCTCTGCCGACAACATTGCTGATCCTCTTACCAAACCTCTGACACAGAAGGATTTTGACCAGCATGTAATGAGTATGGGTTTACGGATTGTACCTGAATGGTTTTGAGGGCTAGTGGGAGATTGTTAGACATGTGATCCCTGGGCGAAACATTCTTACAATAAACGTTATTGTAATATTTATGTTTATCAATAAAAGTTATTGATGTTTCACTCCCTTTCTGAAATTATATGAATGAATGCACTATAAGGTCCCTCTGTACAATTAGGGTTATTTACCATGACCATCTTGATAATCATATAGCTACTGATTCATTAAATGAATCATAGAGGCGGGTGTTTGGATGAATATATAAGGAGTTAGATAGAGGACTCATTAAGCACTGTCAAATGATTATTAAGAGAAGATCTCTAGCCTGAGTAGGAGATGGCAATCCTTTCTCACATAGGCTGATATCTGACCGACCTCTCGATGCAGGTCCTCTGCATGGGAATAGTGATTCAGAGGTGTCAGATTAGTTAGGTCAATGGGCTGACTTAGCGAGATCGAGATAACTTAAGTCCTATGTTGAATGATGTCACAGCATAGGCATGCATTCTCTGACCAGAGACAGATGTATTGCTGTATATCTGAGTATGTACATTTGGCAGACCAATACGTTGATGACCTAACCAAGGTCTATACACCGGCGAGCTGGTGTGCATATAAGGATATATGAGCAATATGATCTCTCAAAGGGATCATACAGGTTCACTTGTGAACCGGAAGACATGAGCTCACTCATGAGGTATTGGGACCGATCAAATTCCATGCATGGTCGTCGTGCTTTGGAAGCATGACATGAATTTGAAGGTATGATATATGCTTTGAGAAAGCATATGATCGATACCAACTCCCAAATGACCAAGATTGAGAAACTTAGTGATCGAACCCTGAAGAAGACAGTGTAAATTGATCTTGATCTTCGGGTTGACCATGGGTCCCGTATGAAGGATGTACATGTATTAGGAATACCTGAGGGTGATGTGATCATAAATGATTGTATATCCATGACGCTTCCATTCTAAGGTAGTGATGAAACAGGTCTGGATTTTAATGACTCCTTCCAGTAGAGAAGCAATATGATCTTAGTCCAAGTGTTGGACATTGGTCTGAATGAGATTCAGATTCAATGAGAAGATTAGATTTGCGGCTTTGATTTAATCAAGCATCTGTGGGAGGTCCGTACGATCTGGATTTGAGATGAGATCTCAACATCTAAGTCACTATACATGGAATAATACAATCGCCCTATCCCTATCTCTAAGTATCTGCGGAGAAAGCACATTATTCTTGAAAGGTTCAAGAATAATTCATTTGATGAAATACATATCCAAGCAAGAAAGACTTGATGATTAAATGAGATTTAATTATCAAGCATAATATGAATATGATTCATATTGTGAGAATTATTATCCAAGATAATTAAATGGGATTTAATTATCAAGGATTAGAGAATGTGGATAATGTTATCCATAATATTTGTGTATTATAAATATGCTTTATAATATACATATATATTAAAGAGCGTTAATTTATGTAAATAGCATTTGTTAATTAATAATGTGGATTGGATTCACATTAATTAATTAATTGGAAATGTAATTTACAAATTAGTTTGGGTCGTGAATATGATTCCCAATTTTTCAATGGCATGACTGAAATATTCACAAATTAATTTGGAATTAAGTTGGTGGATATTTTTGATAATTGTTATTACAAATTATTAAGAGATTGTGATATAATAAAAGAGAGATAAAAGCCACCATTTTTGAGGTGGCTTCACCCATGAAAAAGTCATGGGTGACACCCCTTGTTTTCTCCATTTTATTATCTTGATTAATCTCTTAACTAATTTATTTATGTTAAATTAAAAATGTGTTGATAATGTTGCAACATATATTTAATTTAATTATAAATAAATGTTGTTGGTTTTAACCAACAACAATCATAGCCATTGATTATAACATAGACCAAGCATGGCCATTGGATCTATGTGTCCCATGGATTGAGATCCATTGGATCCCAAACTAGTATAAAAGGAGGGCTAGCCTAGCCTTCCAAGGTACATCATCTAGAGTTGTAGAAGACTACTCCTCTCTCTCTCTCTCTCATTCTCGACTGGGCTCTCTCTTAATTTCAAGTGGCCGTCCACTTTGCACATTGAGAAGGAGAGCATCTTGCCTTTGCCTCATATGCTTGGATCTTCATCAAAGATTGCGGGAAGGACGCGACTCATCATCATGCCCGCAAGTTTTTTCTTCATAGATCGGACTTGAGACAATAGGATCTCTCGTTTGGGGATCTCGCGTTCACAACCACGCTCCAAGAGGTATTCCTTATACTTCGTGGTTTGATGAAATGATCCGAGAATTGTTCTCGTGAATATGTGGTTTCATCTTTACATTTAAAATTTTAATTTCCTCCGCATCTAGCGACTAGTGCGACTAGTCGTCCCGATTGCATACGATGCGATCAACACGCTTCCGTGATGCGCTTAAGGATTCACAATATCCTTCATAAATTACCTTCAACCCTTTGAGCAAAATGTGGCAAAAGAAAAGAAAATCCATGGACCAAAACATGCCACTAAAAGACTCTACAGAGACAAAGATGGGTTGTCAAGAACATAGAGGAGGTAGGATGAGAAGTTGGTCAGATCTAGTATGGATTGTACACGGACGATAGTTGGAGTCGACGACTCTCCTAGGATTCCCGCATCTGGGATCCCTGGGGAAGAGGATCAAGTTGGCCCTTGCTAACAGCTTGATGCACTATCTCCCTTCAACCCTTTGAGCGAGATGTGCAAAAGGAAAGAAAATCCATGGATAGATCCCGTCGTCTCCACCCCGTAGGAACTACGAGATCACCCCAAGGACTCCTTCGGCATCCAAGGGTCGCGGACCGACCATAGACCCTGTTCAATTTCCATAAGTGAAAGGCATTATCTGTCCTCTCTTCAGTTGGACAATAAGGGTCGGAGAAGGGAAATCACTCGTTCTTAAAACTAGCATTCTTAAACCAAAGAATAGTGTGGAAAAAAGGGGAGAGATCTTTGTTCCTGGTTCTCCTGTAGATGGATCCTCCGAAACCGCAAGAATACAATCCTTAGAATGGGATTCCCACTCAGTACCTTTTGATATTTTGAGAAGAGTTGCTATTTGGAGAGCACAGTACGCTGAAAGTTGTAAGGTGTGTGTGGGGGGGAGTTATTGTCTATAGTTGTCCTCTATGGTAGAATGAGTCGGGAAGGCTTGAAAGGTAGTGGTTTACCCTATGGCAGATGTTTGCGGTTCGAGTCTGCTTATCTCCATCTCTAGCCCACAAACTTAGCCGATACTATGACTATGATGGCACCCAATTTTTCTGATTCGACAGTTCGATCTATAATTTATCATTCATGGATGTTGATAAGATCCTTCCATTTAGCAGCACCTTAGGATGGCATAGCCTTATTAAATGGCAAGGTTCAATAGAGGAAAGGCTTACGGTGGATACCTAGACACCCAGAGATGAGGAAGGGCATAGTAAGTGACGAAATGCTTCGGGAAGTTCAAAATAAGCATAGATCCGGAGATTCCTGAATAGGTCAACCTTTTAAACTGCTGCTGAATCCATGGGAAGGCAAGAGACAACCTGGCGAACTAAAACATCTTAGTAGCCAGAGGAAAAGAAAGCAAAAGCGATTCCCGTAGTAGCGGCGAGCGAAATAGGAGAAACCTAACCGTGAAAATGGGGTTGTGGGAGAGCAATACAAGCGTCGTGCTGCTAGGCGAAGCGGTGGAATACTGCACCTTAGATGGTGAGAGTCCAGTTACATCGAATTCAAGATTCACTTGACTTGATTGTTGTTTTTTTTCTTGATTCATAAATTTGAATTCAAAATATTCTTTTTTATTAGATGATGTATGAAGATATTTTTTTTTATTTTCATTGATATTTTTATTTTGATTAGCATTTCCATTTACGTTAAAAATTGAGAAGTAATTTGATTGGTATGATCCATGGTTTAACCTTATATGCATTATATGTACATGAATGCCAAGTTTGGCTTGTAATAATCTATCCTTCGGAGCATAGGATGATTCATTCGTCGCTTGAGGTGTTAATTTACCTACTAAAATATCGCTTGTTTCCACCCAAGCTCCCAACATCATAATTCCATTTCTGTCTAAAGTGCGAAGTAAATGATCCTCTAAATGAGGTATTTCCCTAGTTATTCTTTCAGGACCTTGACTTGTCATATGAGTCTGAATTTCATACATTCATATATGAAAAGAAGTATAAGTATCGTTATATACTAAACGCTCACTAATAAGTACCACATCTTTAAAATTGTAGCCTTTCCATGTCATATAAGCTATTAATACATTTTTTTCCCAAAGCGAGTTCCCCACCAATGGTAGCCGCACCGTCCACTAAAATTTGCCCTTTTTTAATGTATTTACCCTGTGAAACCTGGGGTTTTTGATGCATACAAGTATTTTTGTTGGAACGTTGATACATAACTAATGGAATTCTTATAGTGTTCCCATTATTTAATAAAATCATCTTGTGAGTATCAGTATAAATGACATTTCCCGCGTATTCGGCTATAGCTGAAACCCCCGAATCCAGGGTCACTTGGCATTCCAACCCAGTTCCAACAATGCACTTCTTGGACCAAGAAAGCGGAACCGCTTGACGTTACATATTAGAGCTCATTAAAGCCCTATTTGCATCATTACGTTCGATAAAAGGAATGAGGGAGGCTCCAATAGAAAATATTGAAAAGGAAAGATGCTTTGAAGATGAATCTGTTCCCATGCAACAGTCAGGAATGCCAAAATTATTTACCTTGTTCAGTAGTTTCTCTATGGTCTCTCTTGCATTGTCGGGAATGAGTTGTTTACAGAATTAGTAGTATTTTTTGGAATAATTACCAGCCCAAAATATCTTTTAATGCCAAAAATAATAATTACTTTTGTAATGGCAATTGGAATGATATTAACTCCTATTTATTTATTATCTATGTTATGTCAAATGTTCTATGGATACAAATTATTTAATGCTCAAAAGTCTTTTTGTGGATTTTGGGCCACGAGAACTATTTCTTTCGAATTGCATCTTTTTGCCTGCAATAGCAATTGGTATTTATCCTGATTTTGTTTTATCACTATCAGTTGATAAGTAAAAGCTATTGTATCTAATTACTTTCATAGATAGTTTTGATGAATAAAGCAAAGCAAAGAGTCGAATAATTATACGATTTTCCATTTTTTAAAATAGTTCATCGTACAACACAAAAGAAGTGAATTAAAATGGAAATGAGTTGTATCTCGAGTTTTTGAGAACCATTTAACCCCCTTTTTGAGTGATAAATGGTTCTCAAAAACTCACAC
This sequence comes from Ottelia alismoides, assembly GCA_037367405.1. NCBI lineage: Eukaryota > Viridiplantae > Streptophyta > Magnoliopsida > Alismatales > Hydrocharitaceae > Ottelia > Ottelia alismoides. Next base: position 1,187,749 of record JAZKJV010005397.1, on the reverse strand, counting down.
AAAATTTATATTATATGGAAGGATCCCCTGATGTATTCTCTTTAAATAGTTTACTCAACTAGATAGGAATAAGAATGAACCACAACTATGTAAACCTATTCCTAATAGATTAACCCCAAAATAGCATATAATTATAAGAAATCTTATAGAATCTACAATTGCCGAATTAATACCTTGAAAATTTTGATTGAAAATCAAAAGGAAGTCATCTGTACAAAAAGTATTTTTGAGCGGTATCTTATAGGTATAAAATACCACATTTTTGTCTTTTGCATTTTTGTCATTTTTAAAAAAAGAGAAAAATCAAAATAAAGTTAGAGAAAATATGAAAGGAATATTTACAACTTAGTCTAATTTTATGAAATTAGTCTTGTTTTGAAGGTCTTTGAATATATATTACTTTAAAAGTGAGTAGACCTAAATCAGACAATGTATGAGAGAGATATGCACATTTTAAGGTTCGTAGTCTCAAACTAGGGCTCAGGTTTCATTGGTCAATTTTACAAGTTAGTGTCTTTATATTTTTTCTTTTCTTAGTTTTAGTAATATATACACTATAGAGTTTCTTTTATTGAATTTGGAGTTAGTATAAAGTGCATACAAATAGATTATTTTATCTAATACATAAATGAATATTTACAAGTGAATTTGGCTCCTTATTTAATGCAAATATAAATGCTTAAATACAGATATTATTTACACAAGCATAGATGGTAATTATGAAATATAAGTGGAAATATGCAGCTAATTTCTCGGGAACAAAGCTCTATTTTTGACTTTTAGAGTGATAAATCACATATTCATCAACCCCCTATACTTAAATCTTGCTTGTCCCCGAGCAACTAAATTGAAATGTAAAAGTGAAATGAGATTGGGTTCCATATCAAGGTCATGAACAAAAGGTGAAAATGGAGCTTGACTCGACCTTGGGATTAATTGTGTAGAGGAACCATATTGGGATCTGAATTTAAGACCTAATAGCCTTTAAGTTCCACAAGTCTTCTATTCAAGAGGCCTCAATAGTCAGACCAAAACAAATCGTCATACGCAAATTCTGATGACTATGGATCTTACTTGTACTGTGTAAGTGAAATATAGCTCTCCACATCAGAAATGGCAAAGAACCAACCTCCTCTAACAAGGTAACTCTAATTCCTCAGTCCAATAACTCTTTCCTCGAGGAGAGGGTATTCCCTTTTAAGTTCAAGTGCAACTGGCTCAAGAAGAGGGGGTGGAGAGAAGAATGGACAGTAGCCAGTATAACTACCTATCCTAGGATGCTTGACCGTTGTAGTCAAGTCATCCAGTTGTAAGCTCTTTTTTATCTAACTTGTATATACACTCCTACATGCATTTTACTTTTCAATTAGGCATGTCCACTTTTGGAGATTCTACATTTTTTCTTTTCTCTCTTTTCTTTTCTCTCTTTTCTCTTTTTTTGACATATATAGAAGGTGCAACATGTACATAAGGGGTTTTTCTCCTTGATCCAGTATACTATACCTCCTTTGAAGCTTTATTGCAACCCACAACATCCCATCCTTAGATGTCAACACCACCAGACTAGGTTGAGATGCACTTTCCTCCCTAAAGGAGGACGAATGTTTCTACCCATGTGCTTATCCAAGCCAAAGGTTTCTACCTCCTCACCACCTCATCAATGAAGAGCTACGTACATGGTGCTTGTCCAAGTTAAGTCACTGTCTAAACGAATCGTACGTGTGCATGAAATATTCTACTTAGACCAATCAAGATGACATGTGAACATAAACTTGCGGACTCAAAGAATTAAGTCACTCGACCTGAAAAATCTTAACTCCAGTTCCTATAAGGTTCCTTTTAAATTAGGTAGATTAAGGTAAAATCAAATCCCTCCTCGACATATATTCATAACTTGATTTAGAACCCACTAACTTTTCACTTTGCATATGCTAGATATGCAGATGAATGCTATGTAGATGCAAGATACACAAATTTTTTTGAATGCAATGCTGAGTAAGTAAGAATCCTTTACTATTATTTTTTTCCAATTTTTGATTTTCTGGTATACCCCTATTTTACAACAAATTTTACAAGAGTATGTTTTCACAAAAATTTTACAACTTTTTATATAAGTATTATACATATTATACAATATACATACTAGTATACACGTGTTTTGATTTTTTTCAATTTTACCCACCTCGTAATTATTGTATAATATATATAAAAATACATAAAGTACACACTATGGGTAAGTATATATGTAATATATACACGCCCCCATATACTTAGCATGTGCTATGTCCTTAGAGCACGAGAAGTGAGAAAAAAGACATAGCTCGTGCTATGCATAGGAGAGCTAAATTAGGAAAAATTTATAGAAGTCATCCTACCCCTTATACTTAGGCTCTGGCAGCCTAAGTGTAGAAGAAGAACAAAAATGGGGCGGGCGAGGTGAAGAGGGGAAATGGATGAGTGTATATATATATAGGATGGGCATCGGTTTCCCCTATACTTAGGCTCTGGTCAACCTAAGCCTAGGATGGGAGTAAGTGTGAGAACCAATGAGATCCGGAGAATGTACAGAGAATGATGAAGAGACTCAGGTCACTCTCCCCCCATACTTAGGATCTGGTCATCCTACGTATAGCCATAAAATAAAACAACATGAAGTGGGGGTGAGTGATTCAAATCACTAGGGAGGGAAGGAAAGAAAATATATAAAAGAAGGAGTGAGAATATACAAGGACTAAGAAAGTTTGTGACGAACCTTCTTGCAGGATCGAGGAGGTGGTTAATATACATATGTGTTGCTGTCGGAATCATCCTTAGATGAATAATAGTGAGGTGTAGGGATCGTCCAACGAGGGTCGACACACGGTTGCTTTCTTAGATATGGTTTAAGAACAACTGAACTGAGCTCATTCATATAAATCACCTCGTCCGGACCCGATGAGGATTCCTCTAAAAATTCCTTCTCTAGCATGTTGAAGGAAACTTTCTTAATCGGTTGTCTAGAACCTGAATCATTGAGAGGGAGAGGACAATGACTTGCCTTGAGGGATTCGGGGGAATACCTTGAGGAATATTTTCTCGACTTCCTCTCACTGGATAATCGACTACAGGTTGGAGCAACAGTGGTTGGGTGGGGCCAATTTAGTCTTCGTTGTCTCTTTTGAAGGTCCGTTATGTGGTGCGATGCCGACCATGGGTTCCTCATCAGACGAGTCACCATATAGATTGTAATATTCTTAAAGTGTCAGCGCACATCTCAAGAAGATGCTAGTGATCTCAGTTGGCTTGGCATTATTAGTTACAGATGTCAGATCATCAAAATGGTTAAGACAATCAGCAAAAGTTGTGTCTGACTCAATGACAGCTTCAGGTTGTTAGTCCTCCTTAGAAACTGTCAACGGTGGTGATGCAAGCAGTTGGTGAAGTGGGGGTGTGGGGAGTCTCTGAACCAATGGTCATCCGGACAGTCGATATCTCAGGTCTAGTAGAGAGACATGAGTCATCTATCTCTTGGTGGTAACGACTTTCTGCGGATATGCAGGTCAAATTAGAGTAAAGTGTATCAAAGAATGGGTCTGGTCGGAGCGTTCCCAATGCTGTAAAATTGATCTCCGGAGTCTCATAATCTATAGTCGCCTTAGCTAAGGCTAAGAACGACTTCCCAAGAATAATAGGAGACTGGGTAAACTCTCCTCGGTGCTCAATGTCAATGATGTGAAGTCTACCTATAGTAGAGCGCCTTGGAAAGTAATGATGACCGAAATGGTTCCTCTAGCTCTTTTTATGGATCGATTAGCCAGCTGAACAATCTCTCTCAACTTTCTGATTGGCCTGAGTTTGAGCTTGTCAAATACAGAGGTCAGGGGGATATTTATCGATGAGTCATAATCGATTCTTACATGGGTAAAGGTAGTGTCTTTGATTTCAGACTCAACTCAGGGCAACCGCTTCACTCTGCGACTCTTGGTATTTCTCCCCATCACCAAGGAGGTGGCCATAGACACTATGTATCTCTCAGTCCTTGTCCTCTTATTGTCCGACCTCTTTGGCATTAATTTACTTATCACAAATCGTTTGAGGTCGGGAAGTGATCTACGACCTTTATTAAGGGAAAGTTAAAAATTAATTCTTCATCGAGTGCTTCCCTCAGGACATGATCCAAATTTTTTAAGTCTTTTTCACTTTCTATTTATGAGATTTTCTGATTTTTCAATTTTTTTGATATTTTAAATATTTTCAATTTTTTGGTATTTTTGATGGATGAATGGTCAAACTCTGGATTGGAAGGCAAGTTGTTAGTATAAGAGGAAGGTAGAATAGACTCCAACTATACAAAATGTGTGGGTTCTCTAATGCTCGCTCGGTTTTCAACATCAAATCTACTTACTTCCTTTTCTACTTTCATACCCAGGCTGGCAGAAATTGTGTGCAATATTTGAGTAACATCTCTCAACTTGTTACTAAATGATTCATTCTTCTCAATAAGTCTAGAGATGTCATCCTCCATAAAATTCTCAAAACAAATCATAGGAGAGTTCTGCTCAATTGGAGGATACTGCTGAGATATTGGGGTCTCATACTCAACATACGTAGACTATGGCATGTAATGTTGGGTCGAGTATGGACCATCTGAATGGCATATATTAGTCGGAGCCTCATATGATGGAGTCAATAAAGAGGGGGTTCCTAGATTGAATCCATGAGTCCAATCATGTGAATGTATAGGCTCTCCGAATGTTTATATGAAGGCTGGTCAATGTAGGCTTGATTACTAGGGTCAATAAAGTCAGGAAGATCATTATGTGCATGCCTCTCCATTCGGTATGTTCTATCAACCAAGTAATTCTATCAATCATCTGTCTCAGCAATGGCTTGCTCTTCATATGGTTCATTGATTCCAGCAAGTTATCGAGAATAAGCGCAATCAATCCAAGATGGAAGGGGATCCAGAGTGTTAGAATGTGGAGTAGGTGAGAAATGCGAATAACTAGAGAAGTCAGTTGAAATTTTGACTTCATAATCGGGTCGAGGTGGAACCGACCATGGGTAAGGGTCTCCTGTGGATGGTGGAAGATACATGGAAGAAGGAGAAGGCGAAGATGAACAATATATGGTTGAGGAGGAATGACCAGAGGTCTCAGGATATGGAGACCAATATCTCGACATCTTGAATAGGAAAGGATGAATGTAAGCAGATCGAGGTAGAAAACGTGCAAGTACATCGGATAACACACACAGACAGATACAAACAAATGCAAGAGAAAACCCTGAGTTCATACTCAACAAGGTGAAGGACCCAAAGCTGGGTCCGATTAATCTGGTTGATTTTAAGTGTGGTTTTCAAGCAAATTAGCAAGGATTATGTGATGGCCTAAAGGGAAGTCGGCTCAATGCTAGATGCATCTCCCATGTTTAACCTATCGCCTAAGATACCAACGCCCTTCCTCTCTTCGCTCCTATCACCAATTGATAAAGTTCAAGGACCTGCCCCCTATCTACCTACCAAAGTAGGCAGAGGCTGACAAGGCTTGTCCCTTCACCCCGGAGGGTTACTAAGCAACTTGTCGCATCGCACCACTGATTTGCCCCTATCTACCAGCCGAAGCAAGCAAATTCTACTTGGCGCTGGTCAGTTGAACCTAGAGTAGTTCAGCCTGTGATATTTGCTAGGATCAGGGTACGTGATATGGAAGGATGGGATTTTGGCTCTGCCTTAGGGTGTACACACACACTCTACGCCCTCACTCAACCTGAAATCAAGGTCGGAGTTATTCTTCTGCAAACAGAATTTCCAATTTTATGTTGATTTTTTAATTAATTTGTTTAGCAGTCCCAATTTTAAGTTATATAACCACTTAATTAGTCCAACACACAAGGTACGCCTATTGTCCAGTCCTAATTTCCTTTAATCCTAAGTTATAAAACCAAGGGGAAGTAGTTGAGAAAAGCCGATGCACGATAAAACGATGATGTATGCCAAGTTCAGAAGACTTATAGTAATCTTCGTTCTCTACATGCGAGATGCATAACAGAATTGAAATTTTATACTAAATGAATGCAATCGACGAAAAGCCACTCCTATACATGCAATTCTATTAGCGAGTGAAGAAAGAATTTAAATTTGGCTAAGTTCTACGGTCTTAGTATGTCTTTTAATGGTGAAGCACGGTCCTAGATATTACGATCACAAACAGACCTAAGAAAGCTCTAAGAGCCGCGAGTGCATGTTCTATTCTATGTCAAGAAACCACACAACACATAGAGTCTTTTTATTATTCAGTTACACACACGAGAACCTAAACAGGAACCACTTTAAATGCATACTTTTTTACAAGTTCTCTCAAAGACACTCGGTTTAAATCAATGCGGTTTCTTCGGCTCGCATGATAAGTCGCCTACGATGCCTCGTGTTCCTCGCACAAAAATAAGATAGTGATAAGAGAGAACAACATAGAATAAAGAAAATAGATAACAATAAAGAAAAAAATAGATAACAATAAAGAAAATGCTGGAAATAAGTAAAGAGTTATTCACAAGAAAAACTGGGGATCAAACTACCCGGGGATGGAAAACCTAAAATCTAAATGATCAAAAAATTAACCTAAGATGAGCTTACTGATGAATCACCATTCATCACTCTTTATTCCTTTATTTTAGCTAGAAACCTTGGTAAAATACCATGTAAATGTTTATAAATAGAATGAATTGTCAAAATGCATGCTTCATCTAAATAACCATAATTAGCTTGTTTTTGCACAAAAACAAAGGAATAAAGAAATAAAGAAAGAGAGGGATATATTTAAAATAAATATTGAGTGACCCAAACTCAAGGGAGGGCTCAATATGGGCCTGACCACAAAACAAAACAAGTAGAGAGAGAGATAGGGCCATTCATCTTTGTGCCAATATTCCCCCTTTTATGTATATATTACTATTTTCATAAAATAAAAATATTTGTATGTCTCTCATAATGTGTATATATTTATAAAAATAAAATTAAAATAAGAAAAATAAAAATAAAACAAAAATAAAATCTCTCTCTTCCCCTTGTATATACCATGTATATATGTACCTATATATATAGTTTCCCCTTGTAAATACACAAAAAAAATTAAATAAAAACTATTTTGAATCCCATATTTTATGTTGTAAATAAATAAAATATGAAACATGAATACTTGTACAAAAATAAACAATTAAAAATAAAAATAAAAAATACATAGGTACATATACCTGTATATAACATAATACTATGTACATACATTAATTTATTTTTCAAAAAAATAAATAAAAATCACTAAAAAATACTTTGAAAAATAATAAACATTTTTCATGTTGAAAATGTTTCGAAATAAAATCATTTACTATTTTAAAGTGAATTTTTAAATAATTTTCCAATGGAATTTTTCCATTGGTCCACGGGGGATTGTTGACCCCCGGTCAACTCTCCCCCCAGGACCACTTCTAGGCGGATCTTCGCGCCGACCCGACTTCTCCGAATTATCGCGCCTCAATCCGACCGCCATTAACCCATACCCCGGGCTTCGATTGATGACGTATGATCCATGACACACGCCCGCCATTCTTCCTAGGGATCCATGCACTACATTTGCTTGCCCGACTCCAGTCTTGCCGGACCCCTACCACTATATAGCCTGAGCCTCCACCGCATTTTCACGCATCTTTTTGTCCATCCCCTTCAGTTCCCAGGATCTCCCTTCCTCCTCCTTGAGTGACAGCAAGCGAGAGGGATCGATTGTAGCGAGGACCAAGGTCGGTAGCCTCAGATCCAGTGGTCATCGCCGCCGTGCTCCACCCATCGGCGAGCTCGAACCTTTGGAGGCGTTGCTCCATTGAGGCAAGGACCCCAGGAGGACCAGGACCTCCAGCATAGACGTTTGCACCCATCAAGTAGCCTCAATATCTCTTAGATTAGCTTTAATCTTGATTTTTCGATTTTGCGCCGCCGGCCTCCGCCGGCCAATCCACTCCGCTCCGACCATCCTTTCGATCATCCGACTCTCGCATCATCTTCACGAGACCTCTCAGCACCTTCTACGCCCCTCCGATCAACTTGGTTCGCCCCGGAACCAAGACTTAGGTCTCCTCTGCCGTCGTCTCGCCGGAGACCCCCGCTCCGCCTCAGCCGATCACCCCCTTCGCCCGCTAATGGGTCGAGGCAGTTTGCCCTCGACCCCTCTTGCTTCCTGTGCAGGTATCACGGCTTGAGAGCCTCACCCGGAGGCTCATCCACTCAGGACAGGAGCTTCAGGTGCTCGATGTTGTCGGGGACCCTCCAGGTCCTCCCGGCCTCATCGGAGCATACCGCAAGCTGTGGACGTCCTCGAGCTTCCACTCCCACATCTCTGGAGCAGAGGACCTCCTCATCGCGCATATTGGACCGGCGAAACTCGCCGACGACTTGTTCTTCGAGGGTCCTCCTGCACCGTTCGATCGAACCCCTCGCTCCAGATTAGATCTCCACCATTCATCTGCGCGGGGCTTTCGACCGTTGATCCATCTGAGGATTGAATCAGAGACATCCATCGCCGAAGAGGCATCCACCATCCAAAGGCCTTAGATCTTACACGTGGACCCCCTTCAGTCGTGGATCGTAATAAAGGGGTAATATCACTTAGGCCCCTGTTCTTTTTGCATTTATAGATTAGTCTTGTAAACATTAAGTGTAGTTGTTTTTATTTTGGTTAATTTTCACTGTGGACCTTTTACTCTCTCGTATTTGCGATTTAGTCCCTGTGAGTGTGGAACACGTGCATTGACACGTGAGTTTTTGAATAAATTGCATGTTTAGGGCTTGGGTTTTCTGACTGTTCTTGATTGAACTTTATGTTTTGAATATTACAGAAATGCCCCTGTACGTACTGTATTTGAACATGTGTGGAAATTGATGCGAATTTTACACTGATGCCCTTATAGTTCCTGCATGTGTTTTATTTTAGCCCTGAAACTTTGTTTTTCTTGCAAATAGGTGCCGGTGTACTATGACTTTTGCATTGGTTGAATAAAATATCAAATTAATTCCAAGTTAAGTGAAATTTGGATACGTGGCTCCTGCCACTGTGTAAAAATTTCACTAAATTTTTGGGACAGTTTTGAATTGTTTTGGTATTTTTAAAAAATCAAAAATACATATTTTTGTTACTGTTTGGTTTATAAAATCAATTAAAAATATAAAATCCCTCAAAAAATTCTAAAAAATAGTATTTATTTGTTTGTGTGCTTTCTAGCTTCATTCCAATTTTTACTGCATTTGGACATCTAAAACACTTAAAAATAAAAAAACCCTAAAAATCTTATAAAAATCATTAAAAATTCTAAAAAAAATCAAAAAATGCAAATTCTCTCTCTCTCTCTCTATAGCTTAATTTTTATCTCTAGTTTTCATAAAAATTATCTTCAAATTTTTAGAGGCTAATTATACATTTTTAATTAGCCTTTCAAATCTAGCTGCACAGTAGTTCATTGTTTTTGCCTTCTTCTATTTTTATAAAATCAACTAAAAATTACAAAATTTTGAGAAAATTATCAAAAATACTTAAAAATATAAAAAACAAAAAAATAATTTTATTTTAATTTTCTGGTTTATTTTTGAGTGTTTAATAAATTGTTGTTTGTGTGCTTTTTACCCTTTTCCCCCATTTTCTTCATAATTAAAAATAAAAAAATTTAAAAACCTATAAAAACCACCAAAAATATTTTATCTTTTTATTTCATTTTTTGACTGCTTCGTAGGCCACTTGACCAATCTGTGCTCCTTAAGTTCGACCCTGGTCGCTATACCAGGTTAAATAAATAGCGAGACCGCTATTCGGATTTTGTTCTGATTACTCTTATTTGGTGGTTTAATTTTTCTTGTTGAGTCCGATCTGCAAGATCCGGATAACAACGACCATTGGTTGATTTTTCCCTTACCCAGATTTTGTGTTATTGTCGGCTCATCAGAATGGCGCCGTTGTCGGGGAGCACAGTTTAGTAGTCGTTTTTTATTTTTCGCGATTTTCTTTTTCGCGGCTTTTTGTTCATAGTTATATAGATATTTTTCTTTGATTTTTCTTGCATATATTTTATAATAATTGTGTCTGATACACTCTTGTTTGACTTCTTGCGAGGGCCCGAGGACCGAGGTGGCTTTTTCGGAAGCCGAAGCAACTGCGGGAGTCGGAGGTGGCTCTTTTTTGTATAGAGCCGCAGGAGAGCGCGGGGAGCCAAGCAAGAGTGCAGGAGCCGTGGAATAGCCGCAAATAACCGTAGAATAGTCGTAGGATAGTTTATTTTACTTTTCAGCAAACTATTATTGTAATAATAACTCAGACTTGGACTTTATCGACGACTACCGGGGTCTATTTCGTCGAGCACCGGTGTGCTCGGGGGACCTCACCGTGTTTTTCGCCGATTTTAATTTTCTCGCCTTTATTTTATTAACTGCCTGTCTGATTTACGCGGTTTTGGCCTTAGCTTAGGATTTTCTTCTGATTGTGACATAATTGATTAGGATCCAAACCTTAATTATCTGCCTGCTCCTATTAGATCGTAATTGGATCTAATTAATTAACTCACAATAAAAAGTCAGATTATTTAGGCTCTAGTCAACGTGCCTTGAGGAGTCACATACAACGCGTGCAGAATCCGTTGTGGCAGACACCGAGTGGCTCCCAAGATAGGACTCCTGACTTAGGTTTGAGTACCCGGCTACTGTTCTCCACGTGTAGAAATTACTTTGTTTAAGGCCGGATTCTCGTGCATCATATAGGTAGTTTAGTTTCAGTCTTTACTTTTATGCGCGGATCACTCTGCATGTAGATTGCTGGAGTTAGGTACGCATCTCTTACTCTGCATGCATCATTGATTTCTTCATGCGTCGGCTTTTTCATCTTCTCCCCCCTGTTTTTGGACTTAAATAATTAGGAGAACCGAAAAATTCGTTAGGCATTGCTTGTATTGAAAAATACCTAAAGAAAGGAAAACTATAAAATTGGGACTGCTAAACACACTTGACCCTAAAAGACCCTCCACCTAATAATTTGTCTTGGGAGAGCAATCCCCTCATTGTTTTGTTTGGATGAGAGAGAGAGCGACCCACACACTAGGCTAGAGCCATATCCGATCTCCGATCAGACTACCAGCCTTTTATACAGGACAGTCTATTGGGAGGATTGGATTCCCATCAGCTCGCGTAATCGCTCTGATAGACTGATTAGATCACCTAAATAAAATTGACAAGATAATTGACCGAACCTTTACGGTCTTCAGCTCTGCGTTGCGTAGGTGAATCGGGGGTTTGTTTGCTCATCTTTTGTGTTTCCAGATCTCATCCGCCTGAATGGCTAGATCAAGATGATGGGCAGGAGGTCTCTTAGGCAGCCTCTAGCTGCACCGCTTTTCAGCACTCCAGCCCGTTAATCTAGGTTGGTTCGTGGGAGCCGAGACCCATTCTTCGAACCTGAGTTCGATTTCGCCCTGTTCCCCCTTGACCACCCTTCTACCAGTCCAGAGATACTAGTGCCAGATGAGAGACAGAAGACAGATGATTTCTCGGCACCTGAGTTTGGGTCTTTTGCCTTTGCAGAGGCCATGGACAGCAGTGAGGAGCACACCGAGGGTCAGCGACCTAAGACGACATTATACATATTGGACCAGGGTGCGATCAACAACACCCTGTTGGCTTCCGTCGAGACGATGCAACACCAGATACGGGATCAGGGAGCCTTCATGGTGGAGATGAGGAGAGAGATGGAGAGGCTGAGGACAACACGAGATCAACCAAGAGTCGTGAGAGAGAGGGATCCGGATTAGCCAGAGGAGCCAGTCCAGCCAGCAGCAGCAGCCAGACCGATGCGGGAGTTACACAATCCCGGATCGACACTTACGCACCGGTGGATCGTACTTCGACGATCGTGGGGGACTTCAAGTTCCCCCACAGACACTTCAGCTTCTTCCCCGCTTCCACGGGCTCACCACTGAGGAGCCCCATCTGCATCTCCAGGAGTTTGAGATGATCTGCAGCACTGTCCACGATCGGCAGGTGGACGAGGACACTATTCGGATGATTGCGTTTCCCTTCTCCCTTGTTGACAAAGCAACCAACTGGATGAAGCATTTGGGGAGATTTGTGTACACCTGCGAGCAGATCCGCACCGAGTACTTGAACAACTACTATCCACTCGGGTGGACCAATGCAGCGAGGGCCCTAAGTTTCACGAGACATGGGAGAGGTTCAGAGAGATTACTGACATATGCCCGCACCATGATATCATAAAGCCGAACCTAGTTTAGAGCTTCTTTTGCGGACAGACACTAGAGTTGCAGGGCCTAGTGAATGTTTCTTGTGGCGGTTCTTACTTCGCCAAGGATGAGGATCAGGTCTGGGCCATCTATGAGGAGATGGCCGAGAACTACACCGTGATGTCCCAGACCCGCCTCTACACTCAAGGACATCCCCAGCCACAGGCCATGCAGTTTCAGAGGATAGCACGGGTCGATGCTGGTCCTTCCACTTCGTCCGCGGCAGCCGCACAGGCAGAGTCTACAGTCGCATACATGGGAATTATCAGCGAGAAGCTGGACCGGATCGAGTTGATCGAGAAGAAGCAGTGCCAGGGCATCACGTAGATGGATCAGATGGCATAGACGCTGAGTGACCTGAAAACACAACGCATGTGTCTCCAGGAGGCACATACGGCTTCTCAGCCCCGTCTCAAGTCACGAGGAGATCCTAGAAGCAGTGGTAGCTTGTCCCCGCACTCCAATCAGCCTAGACAGGTTCACCTTGTATAGGCGGAGTCGTACCAGCAACCACCGTAGTTTTATCAGCCACCACCATCCGAGGACACTCAGATGGTGGTCTACCAGCCGGATCAGCCCCTAGCGGTACGCCCCCACCCACCTACGAACATGAGACATTGATGGATGTCAATGGGATTTGGTATGACCGACCCCAGCACGGTATCTGACGAGACCATCCCGGATTCCATTGGTTAGCCGGAGGCACCAGTTCCCAGCAATAACCTTCAGTTCAGGGTGGCCAGTACGACCAGCAGTGTGAGCAGCATCAGTATCCCCAACCCCCAGTACACCAGCAGCAACATCCATCCCAGCACCAGCAGTATGGTTCTCATCCCTATCAGCAGTGACAACCTTGGAGGCGAGAGCAACCTCAGCAGCAGTTTCATCAGCAGTACCCCTCTCACCCCCACCAGCAGCAGCAACCTCACTACCATCGAGGCCACCCGTCAGGTTCTCATGGGCCGACCTATGAGAACCCTGCCTTGGATGATCTAGCCCGCCTCATGACCGAGCAACAGACCACTTTCCGACGGGAGATGGATGAGTTTCGCCAGGAGATGCGAGAGATAGTGAGAGGGAAGGCCGCCATCCCTGCCCAGATCGAGCCGAACCCGAACAACCTCAAGAGGAAGTTTGAGCAGGTAGAGTTCAATGAGATAACCACTCATAGTGCTTCACTTGGTGATATGACTGCATATATGTTTGATGCTGACTTTATTACACTTAGGAACGGTAGGATGCCAACAAGCGGCACCTCGTCTGAGCGGCGATCCCACGTCACTTTTGGAGCACCAGGCGAGGAGGAGAGTGGTGCTGATGCTGCTAGAGATGATGACGGTGGTGCTGACGCCACCATGGATGTTGATCCCACCAACGGTACTGAGGCTGTCGCTTCACCGGATGGAGGAGGTGGTACTGACACCACCATTTCAGTTGCTGAGCCAGAGCACGGTACTGATGCCGCGAGTCCAGATGCCGAGGTGGTACTGAGGCCAACATTTTCAGTTCTGCTAGTCATGTTGTTTCTCCTTCCGTACATGTATCTCAGGACATTTTTGCAAATAAAGGAAAGGGTTTATTATTTTCGGATCCACCTGTGTTGCTTTATGATGTTTGTGTGGACTATGTTGTTCATGAGCAATCCAGACCCTCTCCTAGTCCTTCATCTGAGAAGGACCTTGAGTCCCCTTTCCCGGAGCACTCCACTTGGCTAAGGGTCAGAAAAAAAGAAAATCCCAAAAAGAACCATCAGATAGAGTTCAGCTAGCATATGATGGACAAATTTCAGATACAGCTGACTCTACAGGAGGCCTTGGAGCACATACCTCTCTTCCAACGATCACTCAGAGACAGGACCACAATTAGGAGGAAGAGGCGGAACCATCAGTCAGAGATCCATGTGCTTACTCGTGCCATGTGTTTTACGATTCAGAACCGTCTGCCAACCAAGAGGCCAGATGCAGGATCCCCGTATGTCAGATGCCACATCTATGAGCAGAGGTTCGACCGCACTCTATTAGACAGCGGTTCTTCGATCAACCTTCTTCCGGCAGCCCTTCTTGACCACTTCGAGTTGGGCCCTCTCCGACAAAGTAGGACGATCCTTCAGTTTGCTGATCGATCTGTCAAGAGGCCGAAGGGGTTGCCTAAGGATGTTGTCGTCACGATTCAGGGCCTGAAATTCCCCGTGGACTTCGTTGTGTTGGACATGGAGATCCCTGAGTCTGTGATCGATACCCCATTATTTTAGGATGCCCGTTCTTGGCCACATCCAAGGCAGTGTCCAACCATGATAGCGGGAAGGTGTACTTTCGCGTCGAGGGAGAGAGTATAGAAATAGAGACGGACGAGGAGACTAGAGCCAGAGATTCAGCTTGCTCAGAGTCGACTTCTGATTCAGAGCAAATAACAAAGGCAGGACGAGACATCCACCAGGACTGCGATTTTGTGATTACAGATGACGATGCAGTTTGGGTAGATCCAGTCACATAGGTTATCCTCTCACCTTCAGAGTTTGCTGATGCAGAGACGCTAGCGAAGGAGAGCTTGGAGAGTGCATTCCTGGTCCAGGATACATCTCAGGCAGCAGATCAAGTTCTCGATCGTGAGGCAGATTTTTGTGAGTCTGATATAGATCCCTCAGAGTCAGATATTGATTGGGTAGAGTTTGATGATTCGATACCTTGTCAGACTTCTACTGAGCCTACTTTTAGGGAGGAGGCTGATTCCATACAGAGAAGAGACAATTCAGTAGAGCAGCCTTCGCCAGATTCAGATTGTGAGCGAGAGTTCTCATTCTCCCATGCAGATTTGGCAGCGTTCACTCAGACTTTTCGAAGGCCAGATTCGCCTGCACCTACTTGTCCAGAGCTGAAGCCGCTACCGTCGTCGCTAAAGTATAAGTTCCTTGCGGGTGAGCATGAGATGTACCCAGTCATTATCTCCGTTGATTTGACTGGAGAGCAGGAATCTCGTCTGATGGGGGTTCTTGAAAAGAACCGCAAGGCGATAGGATGGAGTGTAGCTGACCTCCAGGGGATAAGTCTGGCCATGTGCTCCCACCATATCTATCTCGAGGAGGACGCGAAGCCGTCGTGTGAGTTCCAGCGGTGGATGAACCCGAATCTTCGAGATGTTGTCATGAAGGAGATCTCGAAATGGTGGAGTGTCGATTTTATCTACCCCATCTCCGACTCCAAATGGGTCAGTCCGTTCATGTGAAGCCCAAGAAGACGGGCATCACCACAGTTGTTAGTGAGTCTGGAGAGGAGATCGCAACCCGGGTACCCACTTCTTGGCGGGTCTGTGTGGACTACAGACGATTGAACCAGGCCACCAAGAATGATCTTTTCCCCCCACTCTGTATTGATCAGATTATTGAGAGGCTGGTAGGGAAGAGCCATTGCTGTTTCTTGGATGGGTACTCCTGATACAATCAGGTGGCCATAGCGCCAGAGGACCAGGACAATACCACCTTCACCTGTCCCTTCGGGACATATGCTTTCAGATGCATGCCATTTGGATTGTGCAACGCTCCGGTGACGTTCCAGAGATGCATGCTGCCCATCTTTTCGGACATGGTGGGGGAGTGCTTGGAGGTCTTCATGGATGATTTCTCGATCTACGACGACAAATTCGATTCTTGTCTTGAATGCCTAGACCGAGTCCTTCAGCAATGCATAGAGGTTCACCTTGTGTTGTCTTGGGAGAAGAGTCACTTCATGGTGACTCAGGGGATGGTGCTTGTCCATATCATCTCCAACAAGGGCATAGAGGTTGATCCGACCAAGGTGGATGTCATTAGAAAACTTAATCCACTGTCCAATTTGCGGCAGTTACGATCTTTTCTGGGGCACGTCGGTTTCGACCGACGCTTCATTCATGATTTCAGTAGGATTTCCTGACCGTTGACTGATCTGCTGATGAAAGACATCGAGTTCCTTGTAGATGATAAGTGTCTATTGTCGTTTGAGACTCTCAAGAGTCCTGTTGTAGAGGCTCCCATTCTCCAGCCGCCTGATTGGTCTCTCCCATTCGAGATCATGACCGATGCCTACGATTTTGCCATAGGGGCCGTGCTGGGACAGAGGAGGGATGGAGTCCCCTTTGCTATTCACTACGCTAGCCATACTTTGGATGCCGCCCAGCGGAACTTCACAGTCACTGAGAAGGAGATGCTAGCCATAGTTTTTGCCCTAGATAAATTCAGATCTTACATCATTGGGTTTAGAGTGACCATCTATACTGATCATAGCGCCATCAGGTACCTCATGGCAAAGAAGGATCCCAAAGTTAGATTGACCAGATGGATCCTTCTACTCCAGGAGTTTGACATAGAGATTAAGGATAAGCCTGGAGTCAAGAATGTGGTGGCGGATCATCTCTCTTGATTTAGAGTATCTTGAGGTTTCTGAGCAGACTAAGCCTATATGTGAGACCTTCCCAGATGAGGCGATCCTTGCTATCGCCTCTCTCCCATGGTATGCCGATATTGTGAACTATCTCGTCGCCAAGAAAGTTCCACAAGATTGGCCCGGACAGAAACTTGAGACCTTCCTCACGAAGGCCAAATTTTACCATTGGGAGGATCCCATCCTGTATCATGAAGGAGGGGATAGTATCTGGCGTTGGTGCATTCCTCAGGAGAAGCACCACATCATCCTTACTTACTGCCACAAGCTTGAGGCAGGAGGACATCACTTTGGGAGGAGAATGGCACAGAAAGTGCTCCAATCTGGCCTATGGTGGCCTACTCTCTTCAAGGACTCTGATGAGTTCGTGAAGAGGTGTACTGACTGTCAGAGGATGGGCACTTGTGGACAACGTGATATGATGCCGATGCAGCCCATACACTTCTGTGAGGTCTTTGACGCAGAGGGCATAGATTTCATGGATCCATTCCCTAGGAGTCAGGGATTCGAGTACATTCTGTTGGCCGTGGATTATGTGAGTCGTTGGGTTGAGGCCATCCCCTCCCGAACCGCAAATGCTAGGACTGTTTGCAGATTTTTGAGGAAGAATATCATTTTACGGTTCAGGGTACCTCGAATGCTGATTTCTGACGGGGAGTCTCATTTCTGAAGGATATGGTTAGATCCTTAAGCTCATCACGGAAACGTGAGCATCATATCGAATATGACGAAGAATGACTAGTCGTACTAGTTGTTCTATGCAGCGGAAATTAAAATTTTTTATGCGACGAAACCACATGATCCAAGAACACTTCTCGGATCGTCTCGTCTAAACCACAAACAAGTATTAGGGTTACCTCTTGAAGCATAGTTGTGATCAAGTCTCTAAATGAAGACACCTCCTGTCTCAAGTCCGATCCGACGGAGGAGACGCTTGCGAGCATGGGGATGAATCGCGTGGTTCTCGCAGTCCATGTTGATGATCCAAACGGTGGATCTCCTGATCTCGACACACGAGATCTATCATCATCTTCACGAGCGAGGCATGGAGATCCACGAGCAAACGATCGGGCAGCATGACGACGATGCTGCGGCGATGGAGAGTCTATCTAGGGCATCCATGGTGGACGACCATGAGAGGAAGAGAGAGGGCTGACGTGTAGAGAGAAATAGAGAGAGATGTGCTTCTAAAGCATTGTGTTGTGTGTAAAGAAGAGCAAAGGGGTGCATCTCCTTTTATAACATTTTGGGATCCATGGATCTCGATCCATGGGACAACACAAATCCAATGGCTCTCATCGATTGTGTTTCTTTTAATGGCTAAGATTTGTGTTGGTAAAACCAACAACAATTAATTTAATTTAGATTAAATATATATTGATAAATCAATATAAATCAAATCCAAAATTAAATCAACAATATATGGAGATAATGGAAAGGAGAGTGCCTCTTTCCATATACATGGAGTGGACGGCCACCCTTTCCTAAGATTACATTATTCCATGTATCTCCAATTTATTACAACAACAATTGTTGTAAATTATTCTACAAAAATAATTTATAATTATTTTGGGAACATTGCAATCTTGCCATTGGAAATTTGTGAATCACATTCACAACCCAAAATAAAATGTGAATTACATTTTCAATTAATTGTCCAATGTGAATCCAATTCACATTAACATTTAATTCACAAATGTAAATTACAAATAGCTCTCTCTTGTATATTATAAATCACATTTATAATATATATGACTAATATGGATATTACAATCCACATTATTCATATCCATGATAATTAAATCACATTTAATCATCTTGGATCTATATTCTCTTGTTCTCAAATAATATGAATCACATTCATATTATTCACATCTTTGATAATTAAATCACATTCAATTATCTAATATAACTCTCTTTATAATATGAATCAAATTCATATTATTCATGATAATTAAATCACATTTAATTATCCATTTTCTCAATGCTCGTATACATATTATCAATAATGAAATTATCCTGAACCCTTTAAAGGATAATGCGCTTTTTCCGCGAATACTTGGAGATAAGGAAATGCGATTGTATTGTTCCACGTATAGTGACTTGGATATTGAGATCATATCTCAAATCCAGATCGCGGGCCTCCCATAGATGCTTGATTAAATAAAGACCGCAAAACTAATCTTCTCATTGCATCTGAATCACATTCAGATCAATGTCCAACTTTTGGACCAAGATCAGATTACTTCTCTACTGAGAGGAGTCACTAAAATCCAGACTAGTTTCATCACTCCCTAGGAATGGAAGCGTCATGGTTATACAATCATTTATGATCACATCACCCTCAGGTATTCCCAATATCTGTACATCCTACATACTGGAAGACTCAGAATAAACCCGAAGTATTAGATCAACTTTATACTGTCTACTTCAGGGTTCTATCAGTAAGTTTCTCATTCGATCATTGGGAGTTGGTATCGATCATAACTTTCCAAAAGCGTATATCATACCTAGGTCTTGATCATATACTTCCTAAAAGTATATATCAAACCTACAAATTCAGTCAAGCTTCCAAAGCAAGACGACCGTGCACACGGAATTTGATTCTTCCCAATATCTCATGAGTGAGCTCATGCCTTCCAGTTCAATAAATGAAACTGTATTATCCCTTTGAGAGATCGCATTACTTATATACCCTTATATGCATACCAACGCGCCGGTTTATAGTCCTTGGATAGATCATCAACCTATTGGTCTGCCAAATGTACATACTCAGACATATAGTAACACACCTATCTCCGGTCAGAGGATGCGTGCCTATATCATGACAACATACGATATAGGACTTTGGTTATCTCGATCTCATTAAGTCAACTCTTTGACCTAACTAATCTGACATCTCCGAATCTCTATTCCTATGCAGAGGACCTGCATCAAGAGGTCGGTTAGATATCAACCTAATGGAGAAAGGATTGCCATCTCCTACTCAAGCTGGAGATAATCTCTTAACAATCATTTGACGGTACTTGATGAGACCTCAATCTAACTCGTTAGATATTTATCCAAGCATCATCCTCTATGATTCAATTATTGAATCAACGACTGTATGATTATTAAGATGGCCATGGTACATAACCCTAATTGTACTAAGGGACCTATTATGCAAATTATTCATTCTTCATTTCAGATTAGGGAATGATATTCGCAATAACATTTATTGCATAATGGCTCGCTGTAGGCTCGCATGTCCAACAATCTCCCACTAGCCCAAAGAGCCATTAATGTGCTAATCATTTAAACCCACACTCATGTGACAATCATAGGTTATTTAAAAAATAGCTAGGTAAGCTGATCATTCACTCTGCTTCTGCGAGACTACACCAAGTGCTTTTACGACACTTGCATATCCCCAGTAACAGTGCTCGCATCCAATGCGAATGTTGCATCTTATGCAAGCAATACTTAATCTTGTTGGTTATAGTGTCCTTGACACAATAGCTCAATAATTATCACAACCAGTATTTCCATAATCCTTATCAGAATACCCTTATTCCTAGAGATCTCTATCTCCTAAGGTATCCAAATTTAAGACCTTTTAGATCACTATCTATATAGTCTTATGTTTTTGAAGATAAGACTTTGAGATCACTATCTCAAAAAATCTTGTCCTCTATGAAGATATTATTATTACTGCAATCAAGTGTTTTCTCTCCATACTAGGATTAGTAACGGTTTACTACTCTCACTACATGGCAGATATCTAGCTTTTGTACACATCTAGCATACACTTAGCTTCTCGTAACTAATGCACAAGTGCAAGTAGTTCTAGCATTCACTTTCTCAACTCTTTGAGGTGCTATCCCTTTAGATAGGTCAATACCACATCTTAAGGGAACGAAGCCTTTCTTGAAATTTTCCAGAAATTGGAACATGTCCAAGGTATACTACAAATGTGACGGTTCCAATACCCTCTTCTCTTTGCTTCTGAACACCTTCAGAACTAAGATTCAAGAGCATCTTTTGAGATCATATCTCAAGATATGGAATAGTCAGATTATAAAACACTTATTATCATCCTTATATCATTTAAATGATTAGAATATCATCTACTTTTATCATGATGAACACAAAGGCACTCCCACTAAGCTTCACATGGTTCATTCAGATTCTATCTGAAATCATAACATTTATAATTTCATCAAATCTTATGGTCCAACTTCAAGAATCTTATTTGAGTCCATAGATGGATTCCTTAGCTTTCACATCTTGCTTTTCTCAACCGTGAAGCCCTGGGGCTACTTCATGTGAATATCCTCAGAGAGGTATTCATAGAGGAATGCAATCTTGACTTCTTTCTCTTGAAGATCCATTTACTCCTTTATGGGTCTTATCCATATAGGTGGATCCTCGAGGGTCCATATACAACACTTGTATATGAAGTCTACTTTTGACTTTATTGAAAACATCCATCTTTCCATGTCATGATCCTTAGGAGCTTCATCACATGAAGTCTGATCATTTGTCAGATTTAATCAACACACGTAATACATCCTCAAACTCATTTGAAGAAGTATTAGTGTTTCATCTTTAATTGTCCTTTTAGTTCCCTATTTCAAGAGGCTCATTATCTTTTCAAGATTAAATGAGTTCCTACACTTCATTTTCTTCTTGATTCTCAAGAGAGTCATCCTTTAAGAATCATATTGTTAGAGATGAGATCTTTTAAGAATCTCAAGGTCATAAAGTAGGTATCCAATACCATCTTTTATTTTCCTAATGAAGATGCACTCTCTAGTGCCCAATTCCAGCTTACTTGCATGGAATCTCATTAAGGATATATAATGTAGTCTCTACTACATATATACCTGGAAACTAAGAGGAAATTATGCTAAAATTCATCATTGATCAAATCATGTCACACATGATCCACTTGTATCTCCCTATAACTCTATTGAGTTTAGGTGTGTTAGGAGGATTGAGATAGAAATGATATTCATATATCCATAAGGTATCCTTTGAATTCATCTAATAGGTACAGGCTACCTAGATTAGATCAAATTCATTTTTATCTTCCTTCAAACTTTGGTTGTAAATAAAGAAAAATGAAATCTTTGAACATTTCAAAGGTTTCTTTAGAGAAGAAATCTCATATCATACATAATCATCAATAGATATCATATATCCATAATGTTTACTATGATGTAGATGATCTGCATATATCAACATGTGTGAGATCCTGAATACCTTGACATCTTACACCATTACCAAAGAAGGGTGTATTGGACATTTTGCTTTGAATACAATATTCATAAGTATGTAAGTTTTGAAATTTTAGACATTCTAAAGTTTTATATCTTACTAGTCTATTGATCAAATCAATAGACA
Organism: Ottelia alismoides; assembly: GCA_037367405.1. Taxonomy (NCBI): domain Eukaryota; kingdom Viridiplantae; phylum Streptophyta; class Magnoliopsida; order Alismatales; family Hydrocharitaceae; genus Ottelia; species Ottelia alismoides. The sequence goes on along the minus strand of JAZKJV010005397.1, from coordinate 1,165,652 downwards.
AATGTCCAAGGCTTGATGCTAGATCATTGTCAAATGATCTTTATCCTCCTATTGATCTTAAGGTTTAATTTCAGTATTTAGAAATGTTAATGAATCATTCATCAATTTTCTAATTTAGTGGAGTCCACTAGATTTTAGATTACAATATGAAATATCTCCATCATAACTTTTTATGATAGGTCCATTCCAGAATTCATGTTTATTTCCAACATTTAGAAACAAACAATGAGTGTATTCTAATATCCAGGTCATAGAGACATTCTCTAAGACTAAGGGCTCTCCCACTAAAATTATAAAGCCTTTCAATCCAATAGAGATTGTTGCAACAATTGCATCAATATCTATGAGGATGACTATAAGCCTTAAGATCAAATTTTCTAGTCTTCTAAAACATATGCAACCCATTGCAAGTGTTGTAGAAGATTGAGATACAATTATAAGACTTTAACTTATCAAATAAGTCAATTTCAATGATTATATGTAGATTATTCTGATGTACTATATGATTCCTTCTCTATGGATTCTAGATAGATTTGATAGTCATACTATCAATACATCAACTTATTGCAGCATTGGCATTTATCCAACTCTTTGGATGTCATATGGAAGTCACAGAAGTACAATCAACTTTTTGACTTTCCTTCTTACTTGGGTCCAACCCTTGCTTCCACTACGCTCCCTTTATCTATAAACAACCATTGATTAAGACTAAGGTAACTCTTATATTAAATTCAAAAGAATTCAATGTAAGAGCATTTCAACATTTATACATGCTTCATCAAATTCATACAATATGAATATTATGAAGCTTCATGAATGACTAGAGTATAGACAGTAGAATGATGACACTCATCATGTCTACATCCATCTAGACTCTTAATAACATTGGTTCAGGTAGGTATTCAAACATTTTGAATACATCATCTCTTATGGAGCCACCATTCTGCATGATGCAGAGAACCATGTCATTCATGATTAAATGTTAAGTGCACATATGTATACCAGAACATCTTCTTAAGTCTTTATAAGGATTATTTGACAAGTGCGATCATCATCGACATGTCACTTGCAAAGTACATCCGATGAGAGATCAAGATTATAGAGACATACAAACCCTACGGTTGTAGTCCCATTATCTATTTAATTGTCATTCCTCATTATTATGAGGAGACTTGCATATTGCAACCACATACATTATGTGTCCAACTGCAAGTACAATATCTGGATCATGAGTCCAATCCATGATATTTTACTGGTTATTATTGAGTATACCATTGAGTGGGTTTAATGAAGGATTATCTGAAATAAGAAATTTGCATAAGTGTATATATATACACACATATTTTACTTTGATTTAGGAATTTTTATATCAAAGTTGTCTTACCTTGTCAACACTGAAATTTCATTCCCTTAATCACTTTCAATGTAAGAGATATACTTACCATTATATCTCAGCAAGATCTGGGATCTCCTTCCTTATCTTTGTTACATCCCAATAATATGAGAATATGCAACTCCGATAAAAAGAAGCGGGAACACATTCCGCCTTGCAAGTCCAACTTGCATTCCCAATTCGGTCTTTAACACCCGGGCCCACCACCCCTAAGGCGATGTTGACCCGTCATTAATTGAACCAACCGTCAACAGGAATAGTACTTGCTATGCGCAATCCAATATCGCCCCAACAATATGAGGATCCGATATTGGGGTCACTACGCATACGGCCTTACTCTTTCGAGAAGCAAAGAGCCCGATCCAGATGCGCTTGCATACAGGAGCTGTCACTTCGGACATACATCTCCCACATGCAATCCCTGGTGACGGAACTCTTCGCCTTGACGGGAGACCATGGATGTCACTTATGTGATCCTCCATATCATTTCAATCTAATTAATCATTATGAATCATATTCATATAATTAATTCTTCTAAGGGAAATAACAACTCCATTCATAATAGAGTGTCTCAATTGGATATAATCAATTTAATCATATTATATTAATTATCAATCCAATTCAATCAACAAACTTGGCTATTTTACTTGAATATATATGATAATATCTCAAAGTACGTATTAATTCGAATTATAATAATTAGAAAATACACCTTGATTTTCTCCAACATTATCGAGTCTCTACCCGCTGTCATGGCCAGTACCGACGAGAGTGGGACAGACCACATACGTTGCAACCCGCAACCCCAATGTTCTCCGACAAGACACCATATCCACCTCAGGAAAGGATAATGCCAAATATATCAATTTCTACTTGAGATGATCATCGGTTCTTCAACCGAAATTATACCATATAGTAATAATCAAAACATTTTTGATTATAAGGAAATTTGCTAAGCAAATTCCCAATCCTATTCAAGCAAGGAGTTTGATAATTGTGTTTTCAGTTATGATTTAGATCAAATCTAATCAATTTATTGGATGAGGCCAAGTCAATTAAGGAAATAATCATCTTCCAATATTTCTCAAATATTTTCCATAATTATTTCTTGAAATTAACAATTAATTTCACTCATTGACAATCACATGGTTTTTGATTAGGACTGTAATTTCAGCAGTGACCCCTACTCACCAAAATTAACATATCTCAATCAATTTAAATCCAAATTAGACAAACTCAATTTTCAAAGATTTCTAAATTGATTTAGGATAGAACTCAAGTGATATTTCATGCATTTCGAAGCGGATCAAAACAGTAATTAACTCATTAATCATGTTAAGATTCGCAGTTCCCGCAACGGTGAATACATGTTCATTAAAACAACCATATCTTGAGCAAACGGAATCCAAATTATGTAAACTCAGATCCTATGGTTTCCTTATTTAATGGGGAACAAAATCCAAGTAATTAATTCGTATTTAAACGTTTTAAACATGGCCGAATTTATTCACTAAACAGATCTGCGAAAATCAAATGCGACAAAAAACTTTCGCGACCTTAACAAACCCAAGTCGTCCTAGGTTTGCGAATCGTATCCGAAACCTTCGACCTAAGGCTCTGATACCACTTGAAGGATATGGTTAGATCCTTAAGCGCATCACGGAAGCGTGAGCACCGTATCGAATACGACGAAGAACGAGTAGTCGTACTAGTTGTTCTATGCAGCGGAAATTAAAATTTTTTTATGCGACGAAGCCACATGATCTAAGAACACTTCTCGGTTTCGTCTAAATCACAAACAAGTATTAGGGTTACCTCTTGAAGCATGGTTGTGATCGAGTCTCTAGACGAAGAGACCTCCTGTCTCAAGTCCGCTCCGACGGAGAAGACGCTTGCGAGCGCGGGGATGAATCGCGTGGTTCTCGCAATCCATGTTGATGATCCAAGCGGTGGATTTCCTGATCTCGACACACGAGATCCATCGTCTGCTTCACGAGCGAGGCGCACCGAAGGAGACGGAGATCCACGAGCAAACGATCAGGCAGCATGACAACGACGCTGCGGCGATGGAGAGTCTCTCTAGGGCATCCATGGTGGACAGCCATGAGAGGAAGAGAGAGGGCTGACATGTAGAGAGAAATAGAGAGAGATGTGCTTCTAAAGAATTGTGTTGTGTGTAAAGAAGAGCAAAGGGGTGCATATTGGGATCCATGGATCTCAATCCATGGAACAACACAAATCCAAAGGCTCTCATTGATTGTGTTTCTTTTAATGGCTAAGATTTGTGTTGGTAAAACCAACAACAATTAATTTAATTTAGATTAAATATATATTGATAAATCAATATAAATCAAATCCAAAATTAAATCAAAAACATATGGAGATAATGGAAAGGAGAGTGCCTCCTTCCATATACATGGAGTGGACGACCACCCTTTCCTAATAGGAATCGGTGGCCGTCTCTCCTATTAGTATGCAAGGAGCATCTCAATGTAATCTCCCTTGATTACATTATTCCATTATCTCCAATTTATTACAACAACAATTGTTATAAATTATTCTACAAAAGTAATTTATAATTATTTTGTGAATATTGCAATCTTGCCATTGGAAATTTGTGAATCACATTCACAATCCAAAATAAAATGTGAATTACATTTTCAATTAATTGTCCAATGTGAATCTAATTCACATTAATATTTAATTAATAAATGTAAATTACAAATAGCTCTCTCTTGTATATTATAAATCACATTTATAATATATGTGACTAATATGGATATTGCTATCCACATTATTCATATCCATGATAATCAGATCGCATTTAATCATCTTGGATCTATTTTCTCTTGTTCTCAAATAATATGAATCACATTCATATTATTCACATCTTTATTAAATCACATTCAATTATCTAAGATAACTCTCTTTTTAATATGAATCAAATTCATATTATTCATGATAATTAAATCACATTCAATTATCCATTTTCTCAATTCTCGGATACATATTATCAACAATTAAATTATCCTGAACCCTTTAAAGGATAATGCACTTTTTCCGCAAATACTTGGAGATAAGGATAGGGAGATTGTATTGTTCCATGTATAGTGACTTGGATATTGAGATCATATCTCAAATCCAGATCGCGGGCCTCCCATAGATGCTTGATTAAATCAAGACCGCAAAACTAATCTTCTCATTGCGTCTGAATCACATTCAGATCAATGTCCAACTTTTGGACCAAGATCAGATTACTTCTCTACTGAGAGGAGTCACTAAAATCCAGACCCGTTTCATCACTCCCTAGGAATGGAAGCGTCATGGTTATATAATCGTTTATGATCATATCACCCTCAGGTATTCCCAATACCTGTACATCCTACATACTGGAAGACTCAGAATAAACCCAAAGTATTAGATCAACTTTATACTGTCTACTTCAGGGTTCTATCAGTAAGTTTCTCATTCGATCATTGGGAGTTGGTATCGATCATACACTTTCCAAAAGCGTATATCATACCTAGGTCTTGATCATATACTTCTTAAGAGTATATATCAAATCTACAAATTCAGTCAAGCTTCCAAAGCAAGACGACCGTGCACACGGAATTTGACTCTTTCCAATATCTCATGAGTGAGCTCATGCCTTCCAGTTCAATAAATGAACCTGTATTATCCCTTTGAGAGATCGCATTACTTATATACCCTCATATGCACACCAACGCGCCGGTTTATAGGACTTGGTTAGATCATCAACCTATTGGTCTGCCAAATGTACATAGTCAGACATATAGTAACACATCCGTCTCCGGTCAGAGGATGCGTGCCTATATCATGACAGATTACGATATAGGACTTTGGTTATCTCGATCTCGTTAAGTCAACTTTTTGACCTAACAAATCTGACACCTCCGAATCTCTATTCCTATGCAGAGGACCTGCATCAAGAGGTCGGTCAGATATCAGCCTAATTGAGAAAGGATTACCATCTCCTACTCAGGCTGGAGATCATCTCTTAACAATCATTTGACGATGCTTGAGGAGTCCTCAATCTAAGTCTTTAGATATTCATCCAAGCACCAGCCTCTATGATGCAATTATTGAATCAACAGCTGTATGATCACTAAGATGGCCATGGTACATAAACCTAATTGTACTAAGGGACCTATTATGCAAATTATTCATTCTTCATTTCAGATCAGGGAATGATATTCGCAATAACATTTATTGCATAATGGCTCGCCGTGGGCTCGCATGTCCAATAATTTCATCAACGACAAGATAAAGGCCCTTGCTAGCGAGTTCAACATAGACCATCGAGTATCCACTCCATACCACCCTCAGACGAATGGTCTTGTTGAAGTGTAAAACAGGGAGGTCAAGACTATATTGCAAAAAGTCGTCCGCCCTGACCGAAAGGATTGGTCACAACTTTTGGACTCGGTCTTGTGGGCATATAGGACGTCTTTCAAGACTCCTTTAGGTACATCTCCTTTTCACCTCGTTTATGGCAAGCCCTGCCATTTACCTGTTGAGCTGAGACATAGGTCACTTTGGGCCGTTACTGATATACTTATTGATCCAGTGAGTATAGGAGATCAGAGGAGGGCAGAGTTAGCAACCCTGGAGGAGCTTCGTGATACAACCTTTTCAAACAGCCTACAATATAAGGAGAGAGTGAAGGAGTAGCATGATTCTCATATCAGCCACAAGCAGTTTGAGCCAAGACAGAGAGTATGGTTGTTTGATTCCAGGGAAGCTACGGAGCAAATGGAAGGGACCCTATTTGGTTCGAAAGGTACATGACAATGGGAGTATTGACATATCTTAGTTGTCCTATGATGCTACCTTTCGTGTTAACGGCCAACGGCTCAAGCCATATCTAGATCATGAGCCGTGGGTCGTTGATGTTGCCCCGATTCACTTTGCGTGAGATGTGGTCTCTTGACTCACATCTATTGCATCTCCCGCCTGATTATCATTGTTCTTCCGACTTGTATAGATCCAGTTGTCCATATCACTCCATTCTTTATTCCCACACCCCTTTCTCATCTTATGATTATGCTATACTTAGGGTGTACTTTACCCTAAGTATGGGGGGTGTAGGACTGGGGTATTCTATTCATTCTTTCTACCTCTGATTTGCTGCCTATACTTAGGGATATTTTACCTTAAGTATGGCGGGGATAGGCCCTGTACATCCTTCCACTCGCATTTCCCTTCATGTACAACTTGCTATACTTAGGATTACTTAATCCTAAGTATAGGGGGAAACACCGAGTCCTCTTTATTCTATTCTTTGATTCGTCTTTGTATATACCATTCCTTTTCACTTCCTTATACTAAGCACGAGTTATGTATTCTTCATCGCTCTTGATCACTCTGAGGACATCGTTCGAGCTAAGTATAGGGGGGTGTCGTATATATTTCATATATACTTTAGCCATAATGATGCGGCTAAAATCCGATCGCGACTTTTGATGTTATAAAATTGTCGGTGTAGAAAAGCCGCAAAGAGATCCCAGTCGATCAAACAAATTCGGTTTTTAGAGAAAAACCTAAACTATTTATTTATCCAGGTAAGTGTGCCTGGGTCGAACTCAAGGAGGCAGAATAGAATATTTTGACTTTTTAAAAAATATTTTCACTATTTTATTTTACCTCTTCTTAAAATGATTAGAGAAAAGCTACAATTTTTAGGGATTTTTTATTTTAAAATTTTATTTGATTTTAATATTTTCCAATTTTTATTTAATTTTTCAAAGTGATATTTTTCACAAAACTTATTTATGATATAGTAGGTGGAATATAGGTGAAAATAGATGATACTATATAATAGGTGAACGAGACAAGCAACAAGCTCGAACAAGCACACGAAAACAAAGCAAAACAAAGATAATTTGCGATGAATCAAAACACGATAAAATCATGAGAAAACTACACGAAAAATTAATGAAAAACTCGCGGAGGTAGTTGTGTAACTCTCCAAGAAAATCTACGAAAAATGAGATCAAAAATGGGTCCAAAAATCCCCCTACAGCCCAGGGGTATAAGCACAAGAAAAGTAATTAAAAATGTTGTAAAATGGTCTTGAACAGGGACTGTTTTGAGAAGAAAATAAAATGTTTTACATTTAGGTCCCTACAGATGGACCTAAATGTAATTACTGGAAACCTTCAGGGGCACGATTGAATTACTTAAATTCTTCGGGACTCTTCGTGCAAAATGTCTACTGATTCGATTTGAGCGGCTGAGATTAGACGCGGAGGCACGATCCTGGACATCCAGATGGGACACGTGTCGCAAACCTATGCACCTGGCGTTCTTCAGTTGTTCTTGAGTTTGTTGGATAACTGCCGATGAAGGCTTCCTCAACGAATTTTCCTCGGCGTTCGGCAGCGAGATGAGATCTCCGGTGGGGCCAGAGGGATGTCTCCTCCACACCTCGAGCTCGCCCGCGGTGGTTGGCGGCTGGAGATGGTGCAGCGTGACGGTGTCCTCTCGAAGAAGGTGGCGGTCTCGTTGATCCTGGAGGGTGATGAAGACTGACGCACCTTCTTTGAGGATGATTTCCGTTAAGCTGAGAACCCCAGGTGATGTGAAATTGCTCCTGATTGAAAATAGATTTGCAAAGACAAAGTGTATGTTCTCGATTCTCAAGGAATCTGCCAAATGTTTAAGGTTTTGCAAGATCGAAAAGTGGTTTCCAGAAGAAATGTGAGAATGCGTGTTATACAATTAAAGGAAAACGCGATTTTGAAATGGATCTTTGATTGATTTTTGAATGACCTAAGGTGCTTTGAATGTTGGGCGTTTAAGTGGGGTGATTAAGCATCCTAATGATGTCTTAACTTCGTTAATGGATACACGAAGATCGAGGAAGAAATTCGAAAAAGAGTGGATGAATAGGTCTGGGAGTTCATAGGTGTATTACTTCGAATGGACGCTCGATGGTCGACCTTCGCCGGAGCTGGACGCGGCGCTTTGGCGGCGATGCAAGGCAGCAAGGGGCCTTGGAACCTCCTCCGATGATCCCTCCTCCATGCAGGCTTGCTTGGTCAGAGCTGTCACCTCCTAATCAGGCAGAGCGAAGCTAGGAAGAATGGGGGTCGGCCACTGGAGCTGGGTAGCTTAGGTGGTTGGAAAGTTAGTTAAAAATGGCGACCTTTGGGCCCTTTTATAGATGGTTTGCTTGATCCTCAAGCCAGATCTAAGGGTGGCCGTGGATGAAGGTTGTTAGGAGATGAAATCCAAGGGCTTAGGTCATCGAAAGGAGTTAAGATGTGTGCGGGAGAAATGGTTGAAGTCGGCTGGTAAGAACAGAAAGATGTTACCAGCTTCTTGAGGAAGATGACCAGGTGCTGAAAAGTGTCAGCACCTGGTTGGCCAGATGTTCAAAATTCATTATAAATTCAATAATAAATAATAAATAAGGTTATTTTAAATAGGTATAAATACAATAAATGTAAATAATTAAATACTCTTAATTATGGAATAATTATTTTTTATAAATAATAAATATTAGTCGAAATATAAATATTATATTCATAAATATGTATATATAAATAGGGTTTGGTTTTTTAATTAAATAAATAAATAAATAAAAATTAATTTTATATTTTATTAATTATTAGAAAAATAAATAAGAGTTGTGTGATTTTTTTGGATTTTAATAATTTAATTTACATATATTAATAAATACGAGTATAAGTTAGCCAGTTCATTTTTACCTATAATTTAGGATTTGGATTTTATTAAAATAATAAATAAGCTCCAAAAATTATATTAGGGTTATATTACAAGATCATGAAAATAATTAGAAATTATGAGATTAATAAAACTATAAATAATATGTTCTATAAAAAATAAATAGCCCAGAAACCCCGTTGTCATTTGGTCCCAAAACCGACTTTTTGCAAACAGACTTCGAATTCGATGAAACCACCTCTATTAGTTAGAGAATATTATTTTATGAACTTTAAAGGTGAGTAGAGTGAAATTGGAGTTCGTATGAAGAAGTTATGATGTTCAGAAGTTGAGATTTTGACAATTTAAAGACTGGGTTTCTTGGCATATATACATGGTAGTATTTTTAACTTATTTTTTATATTTTTATATACATTTTTAAGAATAATTAGGAGAAGAGTTTAGTGAAAAATATATATATGAGTTAATTAAAATTCATTGAAGTTTTGTATTTATTTAATAATTAGTGATAAATATATAAAGTGGGGTTTAATTTATTTTTAGGGTTTTCTTTCCTTATCTCCCCCTACTTATTGGCTTGTCAACCAATCCATGCTGACGTGGTCTCGGGGTTCAGGTTATATAAATATATCTTGCAGCTATATTTATATTTATAAGTCATATTGTACATATTGACATATTCACAATCTGCCTTCTTTTCTGTTCTTTATTTTTATTCTTTTATTTATTAACATGTTTTTATGCTTAAAAGTTAATATTTATTCATCAATGGAATTTGGATAAAAGATGGAAGTTAATGAATATTTACATGCATTTGTTAAGGGTTTTAAGATAAAATACAACAGAAAAGTTAATGAATCATGGATTCATCACATAACTCGTACTTTGTGTGAGTGTGTTAATAAATAAAATGGCTAAAAATCCATAAAAATTAATTTTTTCCCTTGTACATAAAATTCACCTTGCACATACCTATCTATTTATAAAAATTATTTTTGTACAAATGTTTGTAAAAATGATTTGTGTAAATAGTTTGTAAATATTTTTATACCAAAATTGTGTATATAGTGCAAAATTTTTGTAAAATGTTTAAAAAACAAAATGTTTGCAAAAACCTTGTGTAAATTTTTGTAAATATTTTGCAAAACTTCGCATTCATGCATACATCCATGTTTTCAAACATTTTTCAAAAATTTTTCACATTTGTAAAAAATTATAAAATTGCATCTTTGTAAATATTTGTACAGTTTTTCCAAATCATAGACATTTAAACTGGCCTGGAATTAAATTGACAAATGGAGCTTGGTTAAAACCTTAATCCACCTAATTATAAGAGGAACCTTATAGAGCTTAGGATTAAGACTTTTCAGGTCCATTGGGATTTAATTCTTTGAGTCCACTGGCTATGAGCATATGTCATCTTGATGAGCCTAAGTAGAGCACTTAACAACGCACACATGACTCTCTGAGACAATGGCTTTGCTTGCACCAACACTTTACACATAGCTCTCCACGGATGAGGTGGTGAGGAGGCAGTTTCCTTTGGCTTGGGGTCGTATATGAGGGTAGTACTTCTAGGCGGAACCTCTCTTCTTCTTATAGGGAAGGAAGTGCGTCTCAACTTGGTCTGGTGGTTATGAAGTCTAAAGACAGGAGTTGTGGGTTGCAATAAAGCTTCAAAAGAGGGATAGTCTATTGGCTCAAGAGGAAAAACTCCTTATGTATATATGCTGCACCTTGTAGATATGTTATACATATGCACATAAAAAAATGTGCAAAGAAAGAAAAACTCCAAAAAAGTGGTGGGTCGGATTGAAAATTTAATAATCCCACTGGAGTGTATATAGTCAAATAAAGCAAAGCTTATGTTACACATGACCATCTCATGAAGCTTGTAGCGGGAGACTCAGCTACACTAGTTAGAGCTCCCAAGGATACATGGCTACACTGGTCATGGTCCATTCTCTTCTTCCCCCTCTCCTTGAGCCGGTTGTACTTGAACTTAGAAGGGAATACCCAGCTCCTTAAGGAAAGAGTTGCTAGACTGAGGCATTAGAGTTACCAGGTTGAGGGAGGTTGTTTCTTTGTCATTTCTGAGGTGGGGAGCTACATATCACTTACACAGTCCAAGGAAAGATTCATGGTCATTAGAGTTTGTGTATGTAGATTTGTTCTGATCTGGTTTATTGAGGAGTCTTGACCATAGATTGGTGGAACTTAGAGGCTGTTAAGTTTTAAGCTTAAGTCCAAATAAGGTTCCGACAAATGAATAATCCAAAGGTCTGACTGAGTTCCATATTTCATTTAATGAAGGAAAGTTTAATAATCAACCTTGGTTTCCTCTCTTTTTCTTTTTCTTTCTCTTTTTCACTTCTTTTTCAAATAAATGTTTGCTAAGGGACTAGCAAAAGTAAAGTATAGGGGGGTGATGAATCACCATTCATCACTCTTTATTCCTTTATTTTAGCTAGAAACCTTGGTAAAATACCATGTAAATGTTTGTAAATAGAATGAATTGTCAAAATGCATGCTTCATGTAAATAACCATAATTAGCATGTTTTTGCACAAAAATAAATGAATAAGGAAATAAAAAAAGAGGGAAATATTTAGAATAAATATTGAGTGACCCAAACCCAAGGGAGGGCTCAATATGGGCCTGACCGCAAAATAAAACAAATAAAGAGAGATTGGGCCATTCATCTTTGTGCAAATATTCCCCCTTTTATGTATATATTATTATTTTCATCAAATAAAAATATTTATGTGTCCCTAATAATGTGTATATATTTATAAAAATAAAATAAAAATAAGAAAAATAAAAATAAAACAAAAATAAATTCTCTCTCTTCCCCTTGTATATACCATGTATATATGTACCTATATATATTTATATATTTATTTTACCCTTGTAAATACACAATAAAAATTATTTTGAATCCCATATTTTATGTTGTAAATAAAAAATATGAAATAGGGATACTTGTACAAAAATAAACAATTAAAAATAAAATAAAAAATACATAGGTACATATACTTGTATATAATTTAATACTATGTATATACATTACTTTATTTTTTAAAAAAATAAATAAAAATCACTAAAAAATACTTTGAAAAATAATAAACATTTTTCATGTTGAAAATTTTTCGATATAAAATCATTTACTATTTTAAAATGAATTTTTAAATAATTTTCCAATGGAATTTTTCCATTGGTCCACGGGGGATTATTGACCCCCGGTCAACTCTCCCCACAGGACCACTTCTAGGCGGATCTTCGTGCTGACCCGACTTCTCCGAATTATCGCGCCTCGATCCGACCGCCATTCACCCATACCCCGGGCTCCGATTGATGACGTATGATCCATGACACACGCTCACCATTCTTCCTAGGGATACATGCACCACATTTGCTTGCCCGACTCCAGTCTTGCCGGACCCCTGCCACTATATAGCCTGAGCGTCCACCGCATTTTCACGCATCTTTTTGGCCATCCCCTTCAGTTCCCAGGACCTCCCTTCCTCCTCCTTGAGTGACAACAAGCGAAAGGGATCGATTGTAGCGTGGACCAAGGCCGGTAGCCTCAGATCCGGTGGTCATCGTCGTCGTGCTCCACCCATCGGCGAGCTCAAGCCTCTAGAGGAGTCGCTCCATTGAGGCAAGGACCCAGGAGGACCAGGACCTCCATCATAGACATTTGCATCCATCAAATAGCCTCAATATCCCTTAGGTTAGCTTTACTCTTGATTTTTCGATTTTGCACCGCCGGCCTCTGCCGGCCAATCCACTCCGCTCCGACCATCCTTTCGATCATCCGACTCTTGCATCATCTTCACGAGACCTCTCCGCACCTTCTACGCCCCTTCGATAATATTGGTTCGCCTCGGAACCAAGACTTAGGTCTCCTCCACCGTCGCCTCGTCGGAGACCCCCGCTCCGCCTCATCTGATCACCCCCTTCGCCCGATAATGGGTCGAGGCAGTTTGTCCTCGACCCCTCTTGCTTCCTGTGCAGGTATCACGGCTTGAAGCCTCATCTGGAGGCTCATCCACTTAGGACAGGAGCTTTAGTTGCTCGACGTTGTCGGGGACCCTCCAGGTCCTCCCGGCCTCATCGGAGCACACCACGAGCTGCGGACGAACTCGATCTTCCATTCTCACATCTCACCAACAACAAAGGACCTCCTGATCGCGCGTATTGGACTAGAGAAACTCGTCGGCGACTTGTTCTTTGAGGGTCTTCCAACACCGTTCGATCGAACCCCTCGCTCCAGATTAGATCTCCACCATTTATCTGCATGGGGATTTAGACCGTTGATCCATGTGAGTATCGAATCAGAGACGTCCATCTTCGAAGAGGCATCCACCATCCATAGCCGTCAGATCTTACAAATGGACCCCCTTCAGCCGCGGATCGTAATAAAGGGGTAATATCACTTAGGCCCCTATTCTTTTTGCATTTATAAATTAGTCCTATAAATATTAAGTGTAGTTGTTTTTATTTTGGTTAATTTGTATTGTGGACCTTTTACTCTCTCGTATTTGCGATTTAGTCCCTATGAGTGTGGAACACGTGCTTCGACACGTGAGTTTTGGATAAATTGCATGTTTACGGTTTGGGTTTTCTAATTGTTGTTGATTGAAATTTATGTTTTGAATATTATAGAAATGCCCTTGTGTATAGTGTATTTGAACATGTGTGGAAATTGATGCGAATTTTATAGTTCTTGTATGTGTTTTATTTTAGCCCAGAAACTTTGTTTTTCTTGCAAATAGGTCCCTGTGTACTATGGCTTTTGCATTGGTTGAATAAAATATCAAATTAATTCCAAATTAAGTGAAATTTGGAAAAGTGGCTCCTGCCACTGTGTAAAAGTTTCACTAAATTTTTGGGATAGTTTTGAGTTGTTTTGGTATTTTTAAAAAGTAAAAAACACGCATTTTTGTCACTGTTTGGTTTATAAAATCAATTAAAAATATAAAAACCCCTCCGAAAATTCTAAAAAAATTAATATTTGTTTGTTTTGTGTTTCTAGCTTCAGTTCAATTTTTACTGCATTTGGACATCTAAAACACCTAAAAATTGAAAAACCCTAAAAATCTTATAAAAATCATTAAAAATTCTAAAAATGAAAGAAAAATGCAAATTCTCTTTGTGTAGCTTAGTTTTATCTCTAATTTTCATAAAAATTGTCTCCAGAGTTTTAGAGGCTAATTATATATTTTTAATTAGCCTTTAAAATCTTGCTGCACAGTAGTTCACTTTTTTTGCCTTCTTATATTTTTATAAAATCAACTAAAAGATACAAAATTCTGAGAAAAATACAAAAAACACTTAAAAATATAAAAGCACAAAAATAATTTTATTTTAATTTTCTGGCTTGTTTTTGAGTGTTTAATAAATTGTTGTTTGTGTGCTTTTTTCCCTTTTCCCCCATTTTCTTCATAATTAAAAATACAAAAAATTTAAAAACCTATAAAAACCACCAAAAATATTTTATCTTTTTATTTCATTTTCTGAATACTTCGTAGGCCACTTGGCCAATTCATGCTCCTTGAGTTCGACCCTGGTCGCTATACCAGGTTAAATAAACAACGAGACCGCTATTCGGATTTTGTTCTGATTACTCTTATTTGGTAGTCTAATTTTTCTTGTTGAGTTCGATCTGCAAGATCCGGGTCGCAATGACCCTTGATTGATTTTTCCCTTACCTCGATTTTGTGGGATTGTCGGCTCATCACCTACGCAACAACGACACCATTTGACAAACCTGATATTCACCCTCTTAATTTAACCGAATTAACAACTAAAGTAAATATATTTGTTGCAGTCAGGTAAAATTGGATTTTTTTTACTTGGGCAAGCCAAGTTCGAACTTAGGGTGGAAACTTTTCCTTAGATATATTTAAAGTCAATCTAGATGCTAAGTTTTTAGAGAAGAATATTTTTTTATGGTTTTTTATGCAATTAAAAATGTGATGCAATCCTGGATTAATTAAAGGACTAAACATGTAATTTTCAATCAATCAAGTAATAATATGAAACTTGGCTAGAATGTTAAAATGCAATGAAATTAAGCTACTGCAATATTTTTGGAATTTTCCGACTCGATATGAACTAACTACAAATTTAATATGAATGTAGGGTGATTTTTGCAATTTTAAATTTAATAAATACTAAATTAAATTATTTTCAGATATTAAAAATATCCTAGATACTTCTATGCGAGATGAATCAAGGAAATTTACTAGACCTCAAAAATAATTAATTTCTGACTTATTAAAAATCTATTAAGTGAAATACCAATTAATTTATTTAGACCTCAACAAGTACGCTGTGGTGAATTTTAAGGTAAAAATATAAATACTCAAACTCTACCTCCTGTGATTTTTTGGTAATTTTTAGAACAACGATTAATTTAATAATAAACTAATAGAGAACAATGGGTAAAATATTCCATTTTCCACCAATATAATTATATTAAATAAACCAATGCTCACAAAAATATAACAATTATTCACAATGATAAAGCAGTTATTGTTTTACAATGAGCAATTTTTAGAATGAAGAAATGATGCAAAATGAGACTCAAACAAATACACAAACATAAGGTTCCAAATGCAAATACAGAAAAGAAATAAAATGAAAGAACAGATGCACAGTGGTCTAACGTGCCACTACTTATACCCGAGAGGGTACTTATGCAAATTGTCCCAGACTGCATGTGGGTCGCACGTAGCTTTGTTGGCAAGAACTATCTTGTACTTTCCACAAAATAGGGGGATGTAGGCACAAATTCTTTGAGGCCTCTCATACCTTGCACATGAGAGAGATTCTTGGGCTCTACGGTGATGCTAGAAATCAAGGGGGCCCTGGAGAAAATGTTCCCTGTCCTCACGTGTTCTACATGTAAGGAGAGGATGAGGGTAAGGGTGTGCCGTCCGAGGCAAGCTGGGGACGATGGGGTGCAACTGTGTGAGCTCCTTACAATCGTCGACTGGTACGACTTCTGCTGAGGTGTTCCTCGATGCTAGACGGATACTTGCACAAGAAGGGCGGTGGGCCCAAGGCGTTAATGAGATGATGAGCATGGCTCCACCGTTGTCGATGGCGTCGATGAAGCAAAAATGAGCAGAGAAAGGCCACCTCCATTGACACACGACTGGAGGTCATCAGTTTGAGGTGGAGTGTGCGGATGAAGCTGTTGTGGGCAGCGATGCACACAGATCCTCTGCATGCTGGCTCTGGTGCTGTTGTGGGTGAACGGGTGGAGTTGAGATGAATGAAGCCCTGATCGACGTGAGGGAAGGGGCTGTAAGCCTGTAACATGGAGGATTACATAGTAAGAAGAGGCGGAGAGGTCGAAAGGATGATGGCAACTGTGATTGAAGGGGTTTGGGTATTTTTGATAGGGATGATGATCGAAGGTTGTAGTAGGTAAACTAAAGTGCGATGTGCGGTGTTTAGCAAGCAGTGGATGGGTTCGCCTAAGAAGATGAAGCTGAGTTGTGTAAGAATCAAGGGAGAAAAGAGAAAAGAAAGGGAAGAAGAAGATGGTGATGGTCGGGTTCTCCTGGGGTGGAGCGACAGAAGGCCGGCTCCTGTTATCTCCTCGAACTGCTCCGGCGAGAGGAGGCGGTGAAGCTTGGAAAGGACCAAGCAGGGACCTACAGCAAAGCTCAAAGGAGAGCTTTGGATCTCGCCTTAACTCGGTGGGGCTATTCTTTTCTACAACAGAAGAAGGCGATGTTGTCACTGTGCCATTTCTGGAGCTGGAGCTACTAATGGCGGATGGGGATGAATAGAGGTTAGCGAAGGCTTTTATGCGTGGTTGTGCAACAGGAAGCGAAGACGGGGGCAGTTGTGCAGGAGGTGGGGATTAGGTCGTCGGGATGACGGGGATCGGTGCACGCAAGGGTCGGAGTTGGCAGTTGCGGGCACCGCCGTGCGAAGCGGGGCGGGTGGTTGCGTGGATGAAGCTGGAAGAAGGTGGAAGGGGAGAGGGTTGGCCATGTGGCGTGCATAGGCACAACCACGTGGAAGGAAAATAATTAAAATTAAATTAATTAAAATAATAAAAAATAATTAAATAATTAAATAATAAATAATTAAAAAATGGGTGACACGTGGTAGCTCCAGGAGCGGCCACATGTCACTCCTAGAAAAATCACAAGTTAAATCGTAAGAAAAATAAAAAAGAAATAACAAAAAGGGTCGAATCAAAAAAATGTTCAACATGAAAGTTGCTCATCTCAATGAGATCTACAACTTTTATGAATAATAGAAAATCAAAGAAAGTCAAATGTACAAAAAGTATTTTTGAATGGTATCTTATAGGTATAAAATACCACTTTTTGTCTTTTGCATTTTTTGTCATTTTTAAAGAAGAGAAAAATCAAAATAAAGTTAGAGAAAATATGAAAGTAATATTTATAACTTAATCTATTTTTTGAATTTTTAATAATTAGGAAAATAAAAAGATAAAAATAAGGGTAGTTTGGTCAATATGTACAATATACAATAGGGGCCCAAAATCCAAGTTCCACATACGATCTTCGATTTTTTTGAAATTAGTTTTGTTTTTAAGATCTTTGAATGTAAATTACTTTAAAAGTGAGTAGACCTAAATCAGACATTGTATGAGAGATATACACATTTTGAGGTTCATAATCTTAAACTAGGGCTCGGTTTTATTGGTCAATTTACAAGTTAATATTTTTTTATATATTTCCTTTATTAGTGTTAGTAATATATACACGATAGAGTTGATTTTATTTGTTTTGGAGTTAGTATAAAGTATATACAAATAGGTTGTTTTATCTAATATACATATGAATATTTAGAAGTGAATTTGGCTCCTTATTTAATGACAATATGAATGCTAAAATACAGATATTATATACACATGCATGAATGCTAATTATGAAATATAAGTGGAAATATGCAGCTAATTGCTCGGGAACAAAGCTCTATTTTGGACTTTTAGAATGATGAATCACATATTCATCATCCCGGGACAAAGTTCTTTCATCTAATATGTAGTCACGCCACTTCTTCACTTTCTCCTTACAGATTCAAGTTATTGTCATAAATTCGGTTTCGGATTTGCACAAGCTCATTGAGGTTGAAGTTAAAGCATAGTTTCCCTTAGTGATAACTCCAATTGATTTTCTTTATTTCCAACTCATATTTGTGAGTCAATTTAGCGGGAAAATGACATGGCTTGCCATAAATTATTCTAAAAGATGAAGTACAGAGTGGAGTCTTTTAGGTCGTCCTATAAGCCCAAAGAACTTGGTCCAATAGCTGGGACCAATTCTTCCTATCAGGATGGACTAACTGCTATAGAATACTCTTCACCTCCCTATTTGAAATCTCTTCCATGCCATTGGATTGTGGGATAGGGACGAGTAACTATGTTTTCAAACTTGTAGTCCTTAGCTAAGATTTCATCTCTCTATTCACAAAGTGCCTACCTCCATCTGAAATCAAAACTCTAGGTACCCCAAACCTTAAAATGTTATGATCCTTAATAAACTTATAGACAGACCTACTATATGTGGCTTGGATTGGAATAGCCTTCACCACCTTGAAATAAAATCAACCGCTAACAATATGTACTCGAATCCATTTTTGTTGAGAAAGGTACCCATGAAATCTATGCCCCATGCATCAAATACATCACAGAAAATCACATGTTGCATGGGTTTCTCATCATGATAACCAAATATCCCTCCCTCCTTCGACAAATAGGATACGATCATACAAAATCCATAGCATCTCTAAACAAGGTCGGCCAATATAATCAATATTGGAGTACTTTGTGAGCGGTTCTTTTTCCCGAATGATGTCCTCCATCTTCTAATGAATGACAATGCGTGAGGAAACTATGGTTTTCCTTTTGAGGAATACAATTTCTCCAGACACAATCCAATCCTTTGAAGAAAAGGAACGGATCCTCCCAATAGTATCTCCTCGAATCTGACTTCAGTCGGTCAATATTGCTCCTAGTGCCCCATGGAGAACTTGCTTGGAGACAAGATAGTTCACCATGTTGGCATACCATAGAAGTGAATCGACAACACAAATCGACTTATCTGGAAAGGTTCCTCTAATCAGCTCTGAGCTAGTGGAATCTTTCAACTTTATACAAGATAGATGATAAGCCACTACGTTCTTGACTCTAGATTTTTCCTTAATCTCCATATCAAACTCCTGGAGTAATAGAATCCGCCTAAGAAGATGCGCCTTCACATCCTTCTTTTTCATGAGGTATCTAGTAGTTGTATGATATGTGTATATTGTCATCTTAGAGCCTAAAATATAAGATCTAAACTTCTCAAGGGCCCGAAATACTGCGAGAATTTCCTTTTCAATCGATGTATAATTTTTCTGTGTTTGATCTAAAATTTTGCTTGCACAGTGAATTGCAAAACAAAATCCCTTCTCGTCATTGTCCTAATACCACTCCTATAGCATAATCTGAAGCATCAATCATGGTCTCAAAGGGTAGAGGCCAACTGGGGGCTTACAAATCGGCGACTCACAATTTTTTTTATTTAATACCTCAAAGGCCTCACGGCATCTGTGATCTACAATGAACTTTGTGTCTTTTCCTAAGAGATCGGTAAAAGGTCGGGCAATCTTAGACAAATCATGAATAAATTGTCTATAAAATCTGACATGATCCAGAAATGACCTTACCGACTTAACGTTGGCTGGTGGATCAAGTTTCTTGATCACATCCACCTTGGCAAGGTCAACCTCCATTCCTTCTTGGAGATGACGTGCCCCAACATGATAACCTCCTTAACCATGAACTGTCTCTTTTCCAGGAGAGTACCAGATTCATCTACCTACACCTTTGAAGTACTCGGTCCAGGTGCTCTAAATATATCAAATGAATCACCATGGACCGACAAATCGTCCATAAAGA
The DNA here is from genome assembly GCA_037367405.1 of Ottelia alismoides. NCBI lineage: Eukaryota > Viridiplantae > Streptophyta > Magnoliopsida > Alismatales > Hydrocharitaceae > Ottelia > Ottelia alismoides. The sequence continues at coordinate 1,145,611 of JAZKJV010005397.1, read as the reverse complement.
CCTCCATGAAATCTCCTACCATTTCGGCAACTATGTCGATCATGCATCGTAGAAAAGTACCTGGGGCAATACAAAGCCCCAATAGCATGCACCTGAATGCGTAAATGCTGAAAGGACATGTAAAAGTGGTCTTTTCTTGATCTTCAAGGGTGATGACTACTTGATTGTAGTCCAAGTACCGTCAAGAAAATAGAAGAACGTTTCCCGCTAGTCTCTCTAATGTCTGATCAATAAATGGTAAGGGAAAGTGATTTTTCTTGGTTGTAACATTCATGAATCTGTAATCAACATAGACATGCCAGAATGTGGGTACTCGTGTCGTGATCTCAACTCTCCCTGTTGGTGACCATCTGAATGCCTGACTTCTTCAGGACTACATGAAGGGGGGCACTCACTTGGACTCATAGACAGTGTAAAAAATCCCGCTCCACACCATTTATCAATCTCTTTCTTAACAACTTCCTTTATAATTGGATTCAGTCTCCTCTAAAAATCACAGGAAGGTATAACATTATTCTCAAGATAAACATGGTGTGAAAAAAGAGCGGGGTTTATACCCACGAGATTTGACACAGTCCAACCTATAGCCTTCCGACTCTTCTCTAACACTTCTAACAACCTAAACGCATGTTCTACAGTTATCTTAGAATTAATGATGATGGGAAATTTATTCTTTGGTCACACAAGAAAGGCGTACTTTAGTGTAGGAGATAACAACTTCAGTTCTCGTATTCCTTCTAAGGAATACACCTTCTCTAGACACAATTTAGTCCTTCGAAGAAAAGGAAGAGATCCTTATTTCCTCGAATCTGATTTCAGTCCAATCATGGAGAACTTGCTTAGAGACAAGATATTTCACCATGCTGGTATACCATGGAAATCAATTGATAACACAAATCGACTCATCTTGAAAGATTTCTCTAATAAGCTCTGCATTAGAGGAATCCTTAAACTCCAAATATTAAGACTACAGATCTCTTCTGCCCTCCATGATTTTCCCTATTATGGACCGGTACACCCATGGTTTTTTCCCTATTTTTTCCCAAATTTTCCTTCTCACTGCATATCTCTTCTTCCATTGATCCGTTCTTTTGATTTATTCATCTACCTTTGATCTCTCACGTGGATCAAGAGTTAGCGGTAGTCAACCCTCGATTCAACCAAAAACCCTAGGTGAAGATCATCACTTATGAAGCTTGTATAAAATGTCTTCTCTTTCTATTTTGAAAAAATAATACCTTTTACCTGATTTTCTCCACAAAAATACTCGTTAGAGCTTACATTTCATGACATGAAGCGGAGCCTCTTGATTTACAACATGGAGGAAGGGCGGAGGAGGTGATTCACCATCATTGGAGGTCCCTCCTAACGATTCTACTCCCAGTTTCCCAGGAAAATGAGCCACTTATTTTCTTATTTTTTTATTCTTAGGAGTATGCGTAACTTAGATTTGCCTTTTATTTCATCTGGTTTGGTTTATTTTCTTAAAATCATAAATCATAGTTTGTCGGAGCTCTAGGCTCTGGCCTTTGCTCACCTCGTTTCCGACCGTTGACTGCACATCTGACCATACACACACCTTGATCGTTCCATCTGTTAGCAATGTGAGCCCCGGGCGAACCATTTCTACAATAAATGTTATTGTAATGAATAAATTATCAATGAAAGTTATTGATTATTTTTCACTCCCTTTCTGAGATTAAATGAATGAATGCACTATAGGGTCCCTCTAGACAATAAGGGTTATGTACCATGGCCAACTTGATGATCATACAAATGTTGATTCATTGGATGAATCATAGAGGCTGATGCTTGGATGAATATCGAAAGAGTTAGATAGAGGACTCATCAAGCATCATCAAATGATTATTAAGTGATGATCTCCAGCCTGAGTAGGAGATGGCAATCCTCTCTCAGATGGCTGATATCTGACTGACCTCTTGATGCAGGTCCTCTACATAGGAATAGTGATTCAGAGGTGTCAGGTTAGTTGAGTCAATGGGTTGACTTAACGAGATCGAGATAACCAAAGACCTACGTTGAATACTGTCACAACATAGGCATCAATCCTCTGACCGGAGACAGATGTATTGCTATATGTCAGAGTGTGTACATTTGGCAGACCAATAGGTTGATGAACTAACCAAGGTCTATACACCAGCGAGCTGGTGTGCAAGTAAGGACATATGAGGAATACGATCTCAAAGGGATCATACAGGTTCACTTGTGAACCGGGAGACATGAGCTCACTCATGAGGTATTGGGACTGAACAAATTCCATGCATGGTCGTCATGCTTTGGAAGCATGACATGAATTTGAAGGTAAGATATATGCTTTGTGAAAGCATATGATCTATACCAAATCCCGATGACCAAGATAGAGAAACTTAATGATCTAACCTTGAAGATGACAGTGTAAAAGTGATCTTTATCTTCAGAATGATCATAGGTCTTCCAGTATACAGGGTGTACAGGTATTGGGAATACCTGAGGGTGATGTGATCATGTACGATTGTATAACGATGACGCTTCCATTCCGAGGGAGTGATGAAACAGGTTTGGATTTTAGTGACTCCTCTCATTATAGAAGTGACCTAATCTTAGTCCATGAACTGGACATTGATCTGAATGAGATTCATATGCAATGAGAAGATTAGGTCTACGGTCTTGATTTGATCAAGCAACAGTGGGAGGTCCATGGGATCTGGATTTAAGATATGATCTCAACATCCAAGTCACTATACGTGGAACAATGCAATCACCCTGTCTTTATCTCCAAGTATCTGCGGAGACATCGCATCATTCTTGAAGGGTTCGAGAATAATTCCATAACATCTAAGCAATGAAGAAATGATGATTAAATGTGATTTAATCATATTGATGTGTGAAGAAATTATCCAATGTAATTAAATGTGATTTAATTATTATGGATAAGAATAATGTGGATAGAAATATTCAATTATTCATGATATATTATAAATGCAATTTATAATGTATTAGAGAGAGCCAATTATAATTTATATGTGTTGATTAATTATTATGTGTATTGGATACACATTGTATAATTAATTGAAAATGTAAATTATATGTTGTTTTGGGTTGTGAATATGATTCACATTTTTTCCATGGAAAGATTGCAATATTCTCAAATATAATTGTGAATTATTTTTGAAGAATAAAAGAATAAAACCCAACAAAATTTGTTGCAAATAAATAGGAGAGAAATTCAAGGAGATATGCAATCTCATGGAAATCCATGAGATTGCCTCCTTGACATCTCAAGGTGGCGGCACCCAATTCCAAATAGGAATGGGTGGCCGTCCACTTGGATATACATGGAAGATGTTAATATCCATGTATATTCTCTCCTTATTTATTGGTTTGAGTACTAGATGTGGAACTATATTTGAGGTGTTATAACATCTGTCTAAATGACGATGTTAAACCCACTTGTAAGATATAAAGGCATCTCAATATCACTTTCTAAAGGTCGTGAGGGAAGAGATCTGCAAGTGGTTGGGGAAAGATATATTTATATTATCTTTGATAGTAGATGGCTAAAACCAGTAATAGTAATCTATTTATCTATAACATATATTAAGCGGGGGAGCCACCGATAAGATATTAAATTTGTGCTTAAAAATTCCATTTATACCCTTATGCCAACAGTTTTCCCAAGTTTACCCTCTCTCTGTTAGAGGAATTACCCAAATCATCCCCCACGCTTCCATCTCGCTCCGTCTGGCACCTTCTTACTACCAAAACCCTAACCGCCGCGTCGCCTCGCCTCCTCTCCTCCTCTCGCCGGTCCCACCCCTCTTCTGCACCCTCTGACTACCTCGACCACAACCTCTACTTTCCCGACCTCGGGATCCGGCAATAGACATCCTCCATTACCATCAAGATGGAGGAGCCCTATCAACAAAACATTTGCTTTCCGGTAGAAAAATACGCAGTTATCCTTCCTATCATCCGTTGATGACTTCTACGTCATCACCCCTCTCCTATTCAATGCCATCCACAATGACTACAAAAACACTATGGTCCAGTCCAGATCTAGGGACGAACACTGCCCTAACCTTCCTCCTCGGCCACTAGGGCTCGAGCTACAATCATTGGTCCCCGAAGCCATGAGTTGTCTGATATGTGGTTGCCGACCGTCAACGTACTTGCATTGCCTCCTCACCTCTTTCCCCTTCGCGCCCATTTCGGAAACCCTTCCCCGCATCGTTGCCAAGATAACATATACCTATGCATCCTCGGATCCCACCTGATCTAAAGCCAATCAACACCCAACATGAGTCAATTTTCGATGGCCACTGTCCATTTGAGAGTATCTACCTGTAGTGTTTGTTGTAACCCATTGTTGCCAGAAACCACATAAACATGAGAGGAATTGAATTCGGTAGAGATGTTGTAGTTTTGGCAGAGAAGGAAATGGAGAAAGAAGCACAGAGGCTCCTCAAGACAATGATCCTCAGCTATTATGGATCACCGTCCCCATGTGGAGACCTTTTGAATTACAATCATGTGTTCATACTGATATTCATGCCATCCATGCTTGCATTCTTGCTCAAAGGGGAGGCCGCAATTGTGCGGAAATTCTGCTTGATATGTCGAAGTTTCAGGAAAAGCTTGGTCATCTTAAGATCTATGAGGGTCTGTCATTTTGTTGGAATTGTGTTCTTTCAAAGTAAAGATGTGATATTTTTGGGTAATCAATAGAATTTGACAAATTCAGGTTTTTCATATTGTTTTGCATACATCGCTAGCAGAAGAACGTAGATTGCTACAAACCCGACCATGGATTGATGGTGGAAAGCTTCATTGTCAGGATGCTACTACTGAGGCATTCGAAGAGCTATTGGATTTCTCTCTCATGTATATACATGCACTGCTAATCAACATTAATTACATGTTCATACATCTCAAATTACCCATGCATTAACTTAAAATAATTGCCCATTTCGACCAACTGACTTAAATAATTAAAAGACTGTAACTTTCATAAGAAAATTTCATAAATGTTAAGAAAATTATGCCCAACCTCAAATTACTGAGGTACACTTGCTAGATCTTCGACAATGTGTTCAGTAATTTCATATCACCAAACAGATAAAATTGAAATGTTGTATATCCATTTAGGGTTAATTTTATCAGTTGTGTTTTTACCATTCAAAGAGATCCTGCGAAAGATAAGTATCATTCTAATGTTGTCTTATCCTATAGATTGCACAAGCTGCATTCTAACTTCGAAGAGGAGCAAGTAGTTTATCAACCAAAGATGACCTTATTTATCAAACAATTCAAAAAATCCAGATTCTAGAGTTTGTTATCTTCTTGTAAAGTCTCAATAAAAAATTAAAAGATAAGTCATGTAATTTAAGATGAAGCGTCCTAAATTCGACTGCAAATATAAAGGATATATAAACTTATTAAAATAAAATATTCATATGATAAACATTTTCCTGACAGTATATTTGTTAGGAAGCTCGATAAGGCCTTCAAATTGGTCATTGCTTGGCATAAACCACGTCAGAATCCTACCTCCAAACACCAATGTTAAGCTGCCATTAAGAAAATATGATTTGAGTAAGATAGACATGGAAATAGAAAGAGTTGTATATATGACTAGAAAAAAAATGATGAGAAATTATGAACATAAAACATAGCTTATGCATTAGAATAAGATTTCTGCAGCTACTGACATTTTCAACTATTAATATAGCCTTTCCTTTTTCACATGCTAAGCTTCTAAGTTTAAAGATCCAAGTTACTACTACACTGTTAGTACAGACTAAACATGCTAACTCGAATGAAAGCAAACTATTTTTCTTAAGATAGTTAGAAAAGAATGTAAGTACCTATGTAAAATGATCAGTCGGCAATGGATGTTTGCAATGGAGCAAAATGTTAGAATACATGCATGAACCATGTTGCCCATACAAAATCATGTTCCTTCATCGAAATGGGGGAGATATTCCACGATACACTGAGCTTCCAAGTCGAACATGACCAAACCTTTAAAAGGGCTCCACGCTCGCTTCAGGATTGTCAATAATGTTGCAGTAGTCATTGAAGTAGATGGTGTTGGGTTTCAATTCTAGGAACTCAAGTGTAGACAGCAATGGAACGGTGGCCATTCAAGAAGAGGGCTCATTTCCCAATACTTGTGTTTTCTTGATGTCTGAAGAATAACAGGTCGCCTCAATTGGTGGGTGGTGAATCTGGTGATGACGTCATTGTGTGTTGGAGCTCTGCTACGTCAATTTTTGGATTTTGAGTGATTCGAGTCCTTCTCCATAATTGATATGGCAAATGGCATGATTATGCAAATTTCATCACTACATTGTGATATTGCTGGAGTAATTTGCTCAAAGAAAGTTCAGCCCAGAATTGGGAAAATCATCAGTTGTACACAACAATTTTGATGTGTACATTCAAATACTTTTGAATCTTTCTTAGACAATGCTATCATTCTTGATGTGAATAAAGTCATTGATTCGTACCAAGTAGAAGCTTATTTTACACTAATGAGCTTGAAAAAATAAGATGATGATTGATTGGATTAGTATCAAAAAATTTAAATAAATTATTATTCTTAGATGCCATTGCCGTGTAAGAAGAAATTGATTTTCCCCCAATTTATAAGTTGGTTGCCAAAGTGCTTTACTTGCAATCATAGATAGTAAATCATGTGAGAAAAAATCTCGGATGGAAAGCTTTAATATTTGAAAATCTTAAAAGCAACTTTCTACCACTCTTAACCAAACACTTAGTTAATACTGTGATAATTTGATCACTCATGAAATTTAACCATAATGTAGAGTAGAGACGTCGCTATGATAGTTGAGTAGCGGCTGAGGGACAACTCGGCGAGGATACTTCCGAGAGGAGGCAATATCGAGGAGGTGTTGGACCACGCATTTATGTCGGCAAGTTGCTTATTGTTCTTCTCAACTTATCACAAATGATTATAGAACGATTGGTTTATTTTGACGATGATGTTAGTATATAGCATACATGATGAGTGCGATCAGGCTCATATGTTGTATACAAATGCCACAAATCGATACATTATTTTTTTGAGTCATTTGTTATTTTTTTCGGAGATCTTTTAAAGTTCATTTCAACTTGAGAAGGCCACAAAATGTAGACTTCTTCCTACTAATGCAAAGAACATATATATCTCCAAAGATGTCTAATATCTAGGAAGGTCTCATCAGACTACTCCACCCCACCCTTCACAAATTAGACCGCTTCATCAGCAAATTGTAAAATGGGTTTTGAAACATTAACATGGCTGAAGGGCGACCAGATACCGCTATTCAATGCCAGTCCATGTAATTTTTTTAGTATAGTTGAAGTAAATTTGTAACGTCCCGGGCTTAGGTCCCCGGTCCGTTATCGAGGAAAACTGGCCCTGACAACTTGTTGGGTACGGGCCCAAATGGACCCGTTGACAACCACCCAAAATGCTTAAGCCCAAGTTGTTAAGTAGTAATCCCCATCACTTATAAACCACACCCACACTTTGTGAGTTTTCCATGTGGTACTATGTTTGGGGTTAGGGTGTTACAACCTCCCCCACTTATATTCGCAGCGTCCTCGTTGCGACATGGCCCATCACTTATTCCCAGTGATAGTGGCGGCTGCACGATCTGGGTAGCCATTTCCTCCAACCTCTTTGTAGGGGCGGCTCCACCTCTCGGGTAGCCCTTTCCACTATCAGAGAGAATTTGGCTCTGATACCATTTGTAACGTCCCGGGCTTAGGTCCCCGGTCCGTTATCGAGGAAAACTGGCCCGGACAACTTGTTGGGTACGGGCCCAAATGGACCCGTTGACAACCACCCAAAATGCTTAAGCCCAAGTTGTCAAGTAGTAATCACCACCACTTATAAACCACACCCACACTTTGTGAGTTTTCCATATGGTACCATATTTGGGGTTGGAGCATTACAGCCTCCCCCACTTATATTCGCAACGTCCTCGTTGCGACATGACCCATCACTTATTCCCAGTGATAGTGGCGGCTACACGCTCCGGGTAGCCATTTCCTCCAACCTCTTTGTAGGGGCGGCTCCACCTCTCGGGTAGCCCTTTCCACTATCAGAGAGAGTTTGGCTCTGATACCATTTGTAACGTCCCGGGCTTAGGTCCCCGGTCCGTTATCGAGGAAAACTGGCCCTGACAACTTGTTGGGTACGGGCCCAAATGGACCCGTTGACAACCACCCAAAATGCTTAAGCCCAAGTTGTTAAGTAGTAATCCCCATCACTTATAAACCACACCCACACTTTGTGAGTTTTCCATGTGGTACTATGTTTGGGGTTAGGGTGTTACAAAATATAATCTAAATAACAAATAATCTATATATGTTATACACAATTTTCGTATTGATTATATCTTTGGATGAAATAAATATCATTTTTTACAAAATTGTATACATATATACTCTATATATGTTATACACAATCCTCTTTAGGAGACCGATTCAATGCTACGAAGTCAACACATTCACCCGTGCAGCGTACGGGTATGCACTAGTGCCTAAGAAAGCAAGACTCTTGATCATCTAATAATGGAGAGGGCATAATATCTCGCATGGTTATTGATAACCCAAATGACTAGTATTCTAATTAGGTCCAGTTGAAGTACCAAATCAAATGCATTAATTAAACACATTATTTCACTCTTTTATATTAACTAGGTAAAAGAACCAAGGTTGAACATAAGGAGGTCATTCACTAACTCGATATGGTCGCCACAATACACCCAACAGTCAGATGTAATTATGTGTTTTTATTTTTAAAAGTGTTTTTTAGGACTTTTTTTGAAATGTTTTAGGGTATATAATCATAAAGATAATAAAAGAGAGAAGAACGGGTATGAATAATTTATATTTTTAGTATTCAATATCTTTTTTATTTTTTAGTTTTAAAAGTTAGTTTAGAAAATAATAAAAAAATATAAAGAAAACTATTTAATAATATTTGTAAAAAATAGAAAAGATATTGTTTTAAAAATAAAAACGAGGTGATAAAATTATAAATAAAATAAGGATATTATAGCTTTGGTATTTTTTATATTTTGAAACTTCTTTTGATTTTTTTTCAAACAAAAGAAAATAAAAGAAGAAGAAGAAAACAAAACAAAGTTTTAAAAATGGTTTAAAAGGAAAAATCAAGGTTTTAAAAACCGGACCGAATATTGAATAGGTCAGTCTTCGGTTTGGTCTAACTGGGTTAAACCGTCAGTCCAAACCGGTCAGACCGGTGATGACATCAATATGACGTCATCACTCTTATCGACTCGGAAAAAATCGGATCGAGCATAATTTACTGGTTAGATCGGTCGAAACGATTTTTTGAACCAATAAAATCGGATACATATATGTAAGTATGTATTTATATATCAATGAAATAATCATTAATAATTGCAAATCTTTAAATAGAATAACATGATTGCCTATTTCAAGTAAAACTCTACAATGTTAATCACATTTTCTAGATATATATGAATATAATATTATCATCATTTATCTATAGTTGCTTCTACAAAAATATTTTAAGAAGGTATTGGCACAATGTATATTCCAAAAAAGAGAGGGATAACACTTATATCACAGAAATTAAGAAGGGCATACGTGATAAATACTACATTATTTCATTATCTAAACCTTTATCTTTTGGAAATTATCAAACCATCAAAGCTAGGTCAATCCGGGTCAACCCGGTTCGACCACTGATCGGACTCGATATTTTATTTTTTATTTTATTTGAAATTAATTAAAAAAATCGGTTGAATTGACTAAGTCAAGGCCGGTTTCCGGTCCAACCGATCTGATCGGCCGGTCTGGTCCAGTTTTTTAAACCATGTGGAAAACACTTATTAAAAATAAGTTTGCTCGAAATTGATAGATAAAAAATTAGTGAGCACTCCCTTGATAGGAACGTGGTTCACCTTCTCTTGTTGTCTTTTGATTTTATATAAATTAGTATTATTTGGCTATTTAGGTTGTAGAGTAATATTTTTTATTTTTAGTAGGATTAAGCTACATAACAAGATGCATCTATCCTCTTTTTATCAAAAATTTTAGAGATTGACATGAACTTAAAAATAAAATAAGACAGAATACTAAAAATGGGTTTTTGATTTCAAAAATATAAACTTGTCAGGAAAAATTCCCCAAAATTCTCGAAGTTAGAGTAAATGATGGTCTAGAACTGGGCATTAGATATTCAATATGAAGCCCAAGTTAATTCTAACAAACTAATTAATTCAACATTCTAGGGCCTAAATGACAATATTTTTTCCAAAAAACATGGTGAGCAATTAGAGATACATTAAATGCATAAAATTTTCAAATTTCGTCTCAAGATATCATTTTAGTGATTTATTGTGAAGTTAAAACTCCAAACTGGCATATTACACTAAAAATCATATTTAATTCACATTGCATCAAAATTTGCTCAAGTTTTGATAAAAATATATAATCTAAATGTAGCATTTCAATAAATTTTGTACAAAAATGTGCGATGGTGAAAGAGCAATGAGCATTCAAAGTCAAGGGTGTTTTTATAATAGTTCCAAATCTAAGCAATACATAAAAAAGCGGCTGAAGAATTACTGATTTGTTATTCTCAGATTATGTTGGGCGTAGCTTGCAAAAATCCCTGCTAAGCTTGTGATGCCCAAATGGAGGTGGAGGGGTGTATCTGCCAAAAACCACAAGGTGTTGGATGCAAAGTTCTTGTGCACGTGCTATGCGTGTGCGGATTAACTCGACTACGGACATATGAGAAAGAAGGGTCAAACTGACCCACGTCCCTCCGAGGTCTGATGATCCCAATACAGAGGGATCATCTGCTTAACCCAAGTTACAACAGTTAATCTCATTAATTTTTGCTGCAAATTCAATCTTGAAAATTCAACCGCGTAGATTGAATATTTGGTTAATCCTCTACATATCTACCGAATTTCACAAAAATCCGATATCGTTTGCTATTTTATCTTAATAGTCAAAATTATTAATTGCTTAAATATTGAACTTATATTTGACTACTAAGATAAAATAGCAATGATATCGATTTTTTACGAAATTTGATAGATATGTAAAGTATTAACCAAAGATTCAATCTGCGCGGTTCGATTTCAGGTTTGAATTTGCAGCAAAACATAAATGGGATTACAGCACCTCTGCTGAGGATCCCCTCTCCTCTCCAGTGGGGTTGATCGCCAATGGAGGATGCTGTTGTCCTTGGTCATCTTCTTCCCTTTAACGCATGTGGAGAACAAAACAAAGGAGAAGCGGGCATCATCTTCCTTATCGCGATGGAAGGTCCCCGTTGTTGCTAGTGATCAACTATTGTTCCACGCACACATTCGTCTCCGAGTGATCCTATGAAACAAAAAGTCTGACTCGATTCTTGGTAGCATTGGTTACAGGGCAACAAAAATATGAGGGATGTATGAGTGCTCTTTCTCCTACGCAAGGATTGAAGGTGGAAAGGAATGGCTTCGATCACATATATGTTTATCGGAAGGAAAGAAGTTGTGGACAATAAGAAGTGAAGCGGGGGTGATTTAATGGTTATGCATCATCGTTTTGATGCAAAAAAGGTGGAGCGATGGTGAAACATGGCTCAACTGGGAGTCGTAGGGGAACGATTAAAGAAGAAACGGAGGATCAAAAGGATGACAGAAAGCTGTGGTTCTACCTGGAAATGGGAATGATCACATGGTGCATGTGCGTCTTATGGTCATGGCTTCGATCCTCTGGCACAAGGAGATGCTCGAGAAGCTCAAGAGGCTATGTTAATGGAGGTGCATGCCAAGGTCTGCTCTCTCTTTACTTCTTCCTTGAGCTTCACTCCTTACTTTTAGGTTCTTTTGGTTGTAAGGTTGGATTGGGGTACACAGGTGTACCTCTCCTTCTAATCCTCATAACCCTCCTCACAATTTACTATTCACAGGGATACTCCAACCCAACCCAATAACCAAACAAACCCTTAGATACGTAGATATAGATATAAGACCACAAAGTAAACCCAATCCATGACAAAACTGTGAGTCTTCACGGAAAATTGTGATCTTGATAAGCGAGCTCACCCATTTGACCCTAGAATATGGCCTTATTGTTGACCAGACACTTAGACTTTTTCCTTGGAGTGGAGGGACTAGAATGGGAAAGCTCGCAAAATGACGGAATACGGTTGCTCTATCAAGGCGAGGGGTCTTCTTATATATAGACAAGAACTGGGAGGGGGTGATCCTAGTTTAGTCCACACTCATTGGGCAAATGTCCAATTCACTCCCCTACTTCATCTCATTTTTCGCTCTCTTCCTTACCTCATTAAATCTACCATAGTCCAACTTATTTATTTGGGTCCAAGTCATCCGTTATGACATATTACTCTTCCCATCATCCAAATGACAAAAGACTTCAATGATACTAGTATAATTAACCATTGGTTGTTAATTACATGCTCTTACTTTGATTTAATTGAGTTCATCTAAGTTAACTTTTCAATATTTTTAGAAATAAGGTCATATTCTTCATACAAAGTAGTTGTAGGACAACAATACAAAAGATAAGCTACTCATGAACAATATAAATATTGCAATAGATTAGGAAGATATGCCTCTGTCGCGTGTCCTGAGAAAGGCAAAGGGAGCCCAATAGTTTGTAGATGATAACCCATACGCAATACAAAAACATACCATGACCCTTCCCAAAAATCAAATGATACCTTGATGTAATGCAATTGGACTTTGATCAGCATCTATCATCATTTCTAGCTTTTCGAGACTTAAAGGTTTGCATTGAGTTCTAAATACATGCAAATATTGATAATAAAAGAGGAACTAAAGTTAAATTAATACTAGTGCATGCCCGTGCGTTGTATAATTGAACGATTCATGTAAGCGTTAGGAGGTCATAGGCTCTGAGGTGACGACAATCCTAGTGGATGTGAAACTAGAGTATTGTTTTTTGAGCAAAGAAGTTATTACATCTAGAGTGATCAAATAAGTAGTGAAATGTTGAATCCTTTTCTACGATAATCGATATTCACAAGTAAGTAAAGAATATTATCAGCTCGAGTGATGCTAACTATGTAGTGAATGTTTTGTTTTATATATATATATATATATATATATATATAGAGAGAGAGAGAGAGAGAGAGAGAGAGAGAGAAAGAGAGAGAGAGGGAGGGGGAAATGGGGTTGCCTTAAGGGTAGCTAACTTAGCTCATCCCGTCCCGTTTTCGTTATTTTTTTGAAAATTTCTTCCGTCATCATTATATCCATATATTATGTCATTCAAATTTCATGTGAAACAAAGACTCCTACGGCCTCCATCCAGACAGTCATTTTTTAACGGTCATAGGATTTTTTAAATCGACTCCGTCTGTATTGTGGCCGTAGGAGTCTCTGTTTTGCATTAAATTTTAATGACATAATAGAGGATTTAATAATGAATTTATACGATTTTTATTTTCAAAAAAATAAAAAAATACGTGAAAAATAAGGTCGGGGGACCTAGAGGCATACACATTTTCCCCATATATATACACTAAATTATAAAGGGTTTTTATCACGTGTGCCCCTCCGAGATATCGCAATATCAGTTATGCCCCTATCTTTTTGGTAATATCAGTTGTGCCCCTCACTTCTTTCTTCGTTATCACTTGTGCCCTTCCGTCAGATTGACCGTTGTGACGCCCCACCCCTCCGGCTACCGAAACCGACGAGACGGAAGCGTCGGACTTACGGTCCAAATACGCCCGTGATCTATGATACTCAGCAAACCATCTTGTGCACATTAGATCAATACTTGAAATATAAATAGCAACAGGAGAATTATATGAAATGGAAAGTAAAATGCAACATCCATCCTCATTGATAATGATCATCAAGTCCATGTCCATAGAATGAGATACATCACATAACTATAAACTTGTAGAAGGAGTTCTCTAATATCTCATTACAATGTCTCTCAATAATAACATAAATGATGCGGAAGTAAACTAGTTACTCTAAATAGGACGCACCCTGTCTGGTGCAAGTACGACGTAGGAAGTTCTGATCTCCTCAAAAGACCGCTACTGTGGCGGCTGCTGCTCAGGTACACCTGTTGGGTTCACACGAGGGTAACGTTATGAGCAATTGCCCAGTAACGAGACAAACACTATAATAAATAATGTAGGGGTAGGAAAAGAAAGTATACTCAACTTTATTTAATGGTATATGCCTGTATATAAGAAAAATTTTGAAAGAAACCAAGTCATTCTAACTCACATTAGATCACATAACAATTGATTTTTATTTATTCATATAATAATCATTTCAGTGTTACCCCAATGATCTTGATATTTCTATAAGTTGGTTGGAGTCCACAACGGTATAAAAAAATTTCCGACAACGATTCATTTATCATTTCTAGTATTATTTTAGCACACGCGAGTACGTGACTCGCAGGCCTCCGCTACGCGGGAACTTCTTTGTCATCTTGGATAAACCTCCAAGTGTCTCTGTCCAACTAGAACAGGAAAAAGGGTCTAAACTCCAAATTCTCCAACTTCAAATCATATCCCGGAACACCTCTCACAATAATAATTCTCGAAATAGAATTTGATGTGGCCACACCTAATTCTACTCCGAGTCTTAAGATTGTGTATAAGTGCGAAACAAAGAATGCCAATCGCACCACCTGCCTACTCCGTCGAGCGACTCCGGATGCTACCAGGCTGCTAGGTGCAACGCGTCATCCAACTCGTCCGTTGGGATCGCAGCCTTCATGGCATCTACCCCGGGGCCCAAGGGTGCATGCCCAATCCCTTGAGGCACCTAACTCCATCTACCCATCATTTTGAATTTCACTCATAGGGTGGGGATCACCACAACATAAAGCAACTAGTGACTTGGGGGATCTTTGCAATTGTTGTGCAATCACACATTATCTCACGGATGATATTATTGATCACCACAACATAAAGCAACCATTGATCGTGGATGATATTATTTTTTCCTTAATCTTATGCAGAATGGAAGAGTACCTATGATTCATGATGTTGTATCAATCGTCTCATGAAGTATGTAGTTTAAAATAGCAAACGTACAATAAGTGATTGATTTAGCACCATCGTACATATCTTATCTCAAGGGAGAACTAAAATGATGAATAAGCATAGCAACAATTCTGGTTACATTAAACAATTTCCTGTGCAAGCTATATTTGTTATTTAGTTCACAGGTATAGACACATGACGTTCTATGTTTATATAAAATACCATCAAGTGGTATATGTAATTTCGACCAGTCCACATCAAAAGATTTAATGGTTATTAATTATAGTATACCTATATTTAAGGTATCATTTAGATGGAATACTATAGGTTACCTATTTTTATATAGTGAGTTACTCCACTAAACTGACGTTATTAAGCACGATAAGAGGGAGAATATATCCATGATTTAGGGAATTCTAACGTACGTTGTCATTGTTCAAAGATTACTCAATCCGAGTAGTAACGCCTATATTCATTATCTCTTCATAATACGTGCATATAAATATCAATTCTCCACACAGATATAATGGATATTTACTGCAAAGATTGATCATGACGTGCAGATGCGTTTTTTTCCTG
This sequence comes from Ottelia alismoides, assembly GCA_037367405.1. Classification (NCBI taxonomy): domain Eukaryota; kingdom Viridiplantae; phylum Streptophyta; class Magnoliopsida; order Alismatales; family Hydrocharitaceae; genus Ottelia; species Ottelia alismoides. The sequence goes on along the minus strand of JAZKJV010005397.1, from coordinate 1,129,959 downwards.
GAAATCCTAACATGGTGAGAAGTATATACATCCAATCATAAATATTGAGAGATAATGGTTATATCATAGAATAAAATTCCTACGTTGATAGTTTTCTTATCATATACCCTCCCTTTTTTGTCAGTGCAATGAAGAGAAAAAATGCACATCACAAGAGAGTTTATGGCCACCAGTTTTTCCCTAATGTACAATTTTAGAATAAAGGTTGATGATCATTGTACTGATACTTACAATCCTGAACAACTATGGTGTCGACAACCAAAGCGAATCAAACCGCAAAGATATATACATCTTTGAAGGCTTTTCAAGCACATAGGTTTAATTAAAATCACGTGTGAAACTAATAGTAAGAAGGAACAAAACATCGTAAAAAACCCTTCTTATGATGTTATGGTTGGTTAAACATATATGTCGATAAAATCATGTGAATCCAATGGTAAGAAAGCGCTATCTATCGTTACAATTTAAGATTCCTGGTATAAGGATATCTAAGGCTCTAAAAATGTTCAAACACATAGGAATGAGAATCGCGTGAAACCAACAACAAGAAGAGGGGTTTATCGTTACCTTCGAGGATGTTCCCTCGGGATCTCCGCTCACACGGAAATGATATTTCCGTCTCTCGATGGTAGCGTGAATGCGTGTGCGAAGGTGACCTCGAGCTTTCCTACGTGATGGTGGCCGCGGATCTTCGATCGGAGCTCCTTCTCCGACGTCGACGACGGTCCTCCGGCGGTCAAATCCAGCCAAGGTGGTGGTGCTCAAATGAGAGGGAAGGATGATGGTGGCTAGGGCTTTGAGAGAGTAGCCTATCACCTTCTATTTATAGAGGGAGAGGTGAAAATGGGTGCTATTTCGGATATGGTTCGGATCCATATATGGGTCCCAACCATTATACTTAAAACATCGATAACTTGAGTTAGGAATACCGGAATTGGGTGTTCTTGAGCTCGTTGGAAAGATCTCGACGAGATCTCCGTAATGACATGATTATTTAATTTTTTTGGATGTAAAAAATACTCCAGATTTTTAAGAAAAAAATACGGGATTTCACAACCGTCAAAAAATTAAAATAACCATGGTTTACTCAAACCATGGTGTGGTTAAGAGGGGTATTATGGTCATAATAAAATCAAATGAGGAGGAGGGTTTGGGAGGAAGTGCGAGGCTGGGAGGAGGTGCGGGCTGGAGCGTGGGCGGCGGGGGCTGGGGGAGGTGCGTGGCTGCGTGAGGAGGTCGTCTTCACGACATTATCGAGGGGGAGCAGGGGGTGGCACGGTGCGAGGTAGGGGAAGGGGGAGCAAGGGGCGTATAACCTGATGAAACGGATGGGGTGCACGTCGGATACGATCACGTACAACTTTCTGATCAATGTGCACTGCAGGAAGGAGAATCTGGATGCTGCTTGGAAGGTGCTCAATCAGATGGTTGCACAGGAATGCTCACCTAATGTGTATTCGTTCAACCCGATATTTCGATGCATCTAGAAATTGAGGGATGTGGATGCTGCGCATAAGTTAAGAGTGTGGATTAGAGATGCTAACTGCAAACCAAATACCATGACGTACAATATACTGATGCGGATGTCCAAGAACAGTGAGTCGCGAGACATGGTTATCAAGACGAAGAGGGAGATGGACGAGGAAGGGGGAGGCACGGGGTTGCAGAGGTGCAGGGTCTGGGGGCGCATGGGCGGGGGGAGGAGGCAGGGGGCAGGGGGCTGTGGTGGCACCAGGGCAGGTCGGCGGGGTCGGGGGAGGCGCGGGGTTGCGGGGGCATGGGGCTTGGGGGCACAGGGGCGGGGGGAGGAGGCAGGGGCCAGGGGCCGTGGAGGCGTCGGGGTAGGTCGGCGGGGGAAGGGGGAGGCGCGGGGGCACGGGGGTACGGGGCCTGGGGGCGCAAGAGCGGGGGGAGGAGGCAAGGGCGGGGGATGAGGAAGATGAAGAGGAGAGGGGAAGAGGAAGATGAATAGTGCCTAGACTTTTCAATTCATTTGTTTTCATTTAATTCCTGATGTGTCCCTAAAGTTAACGTCCGTTTGCATTTGGGATGGACAGAAACTAACCCGAGGGGTACAAGTGATAAACGACAAGAAGTGAGGGGCACAACTGATATTACCACAAAGATAAGGGCATAGCTGATATTGAGATATCTCGGAGGGGCACAAGTGATAAAAACCCAATTATAAATTTGACTATGGTTTTAATAATTGAATTGCATGTAGAACTTGATCATAGTATTAATAGTGCTTTAGTCGACGGTAAAGAGTCAAAAATTTAAAAGCAACAAATTGAAGTTGAAGTCGCACGTTATCTTAAGTATTACGTATCATCTATATGGTAGACTTGAACTTGGATAGTTATGTGCTATTTTTACAATATTTTTGGTATTTAGATGTGACAATCTTATTGAAAATGAGCTATCCATTTAAGTTAGTTATTGAGATGGGTGATATCCCGAGAGAATAAAACTTATAGTTTATGTTAATTATGTAATCTACTTTATTGTTAAGTTTACAGCTTTGCACTTCATAGTTGCTTCCATGATCACTTTATCCGCACCCTAGTAGCATAGACTTCCGCCAAGAAAGACACCTGCTGCCACTTTGCACTGCTGCCTCGCAACTGTCCGCTCACTTGACTCCTCCCCCTCAGAGAAGATAGAGTTAAGTGAATCTTGAATTCGATGTACAAGAGCAAAAGAAAAAGATATTGAAGAGGACTACATACGATCATCAAACATTAAAATAAAAAAGGTAGAAAAAACAATACAAGAGCAAAAAAGAAGCGGAATTGGATTTATTCCTGAAAAATATTTTCTTTTTCAATTAAGATGGGATGATCCTTTAAATTAATAGTTGTATGATCATTAAGATGGCAGTGGTACATAACCATAATTCTACTAAGGGACCTTATAAGTGTATTCATTAATTTTATCTCAAACAAGTAGTGAAATAAATCAATCACATTTATTGATATATCAAAGATTAAAATAATTTTTGTTGTAGAAATGTTTCACCTGGGCCTCACATGGCTAATAAATGTGGTATTTTCCTGATCCTTGAGGGCTATGGCTACCTGATTGTAGCCTGAGTAGCCGTCAAAAAAATAGAAGAACACTTTTCCTACAAGTCTCTCCAAAATATGATCAATGAATGGCAAGAGAAACTGATCTTTCTTGTTCACTACATTCAGACGCATGTAATCAACACAGATGCACCACAACGTGGTTACTCGTGTCGTGATCTCCACCCCATCCTCATTAGTGACTGATAAATCCCATATTTATCATGATTAAGTATTTACATCATCTTCTTTACCTAAGTTAATCACAAAGATTCAATATCTATTAATACTATTTACTAATTATTATGTTGTAAATAACTAACCTTAATTCTACTGTATTATTTAACCTTAATAATGTGCTATTATTTTATATACTTCTTTATAATTAAAAATCAAATAAAAATTAGTATAATATTGTAATTAAATAGATTAACATAAAATATAAATTAAAATTTAAAAATAAGCAAAAAATAAAAGGAAACCATTTTATATTATTATAATATGTATTTAATTTTATCTTTGTACAGATGATCGCTGATCTCTTTGACTTCTGTGTGAAAGTTATAAATCTCATTGATTTCTATAGCTTTCATGTTTATCAATTTTTCGTAATTCTCATTCTAACTATTTCTTTTAGAATTACCTTTGAATTTACGAATTGTCTTAATTCCTATCATCTTAATAAAAAAACGATGAAAACTGGGGTGGGCGCGATCCCACATATATATGGATTAAATGGAGTTGCCCCCCTCAGAGGGAGCTAACTTGGCTCCCCCCGCCCTATTTTTCTCATTTGTTTATTTTTTTTGAAAATTGCTTCTGTGAATTTTCATCAATATATATATATATATATATTATGTCATTCAAATTTCGTACGAAACATATATTCCTACGGCCTCCATCCAGACAGAAACGATTTTACCATTTCTATTACCTTTAAAAAATGACTGTCTAGATGAAGGCCGTAGGAGTCTCAGTTTCGCACGAAATTTAGATGACATAATATAGATATATAGTGATGAAATTCCACGAAAGAAATTTTCAGAAATAAAATAAAATGGAAAAATGGGGTGGGTGGAGCAAAGTTAGCTCCCCCTAGGGGGAGCCCCGTATAACCCCCTATATATATATATATAGGATTTTTATCCAACGCACAAGTCCCATTAGGATTTCGGTGAGCACCATTTGTAGGCCACACACGTGTATTATCAATTGAGTGGTTACCTATTTCGAAGGATGTTGTTTTTGGAAGGAGATTAATATGCAAAGCGATTTAACAATAAGTGATATTCCAATTATATCGTGTCCTAAAAAATAGGATGAACATTTTAGTAAGAAAACACTCGAATAGATGATTTCTTGCAGAAAATCAAGATCCAAATACTCATGTCAGTAATATATATATACAATAATCAAGTAAATGGTTGTTGCAAGATCAGTAATATCCAAACAACGATCAGTAATTTACATTCATTTTATTATATGGTGCGGAATTCAGTAATATGTACATACTGGTCAAGTAAATATTTGTTGTGAAGTCAGTAAAATCATAACAAATGGTAAGTAATTTCTATATGTATTATTACTTTGAATAGAATTAAGTAATTTAGAGATAATACTCACGTAAATGGTTGTTGCGAGATCAGTAATACTCAAACAACGGTCAGTAATTTACATTCATTTTATTATATGATGCAGAATTCAGTAATATATACACAATGGACAAGTAAGTGCTTGTTGTGAAGTCAGTAAAACCATAACAAATAGTCACTAATTTCCATATTTTTTATTACTTTGAACAGAATTCAGTAATTTAGAGATGATATTCAAGTAATATATATAGTTATCAAGTAGATTGTTGTTTGTGTTCAGTAATGTATATATCTATGTCTTTTATCACATGTTTAGTAATATGTGTACGATTCGCAAGTAATAGCTACTATGAGATCAATAATAACAAAGTAATGGTCAGTAAGTCATGGGCATTGCTCAAGTAAGAAAGTAATTATTTGTTAATACAATGCACATTACATACACAATGGTATTACTAATAATTTGTTATGCTATTACTGATCTCACAACACACATTTACTTGCCCATTTTATACATATTACTATAGTATGTACAATGTAACTATTTGGATGTAAATTACTGATCATTGTCTTCATATTACAGATCTCACAATAAGCATTTACTTGATCGAATTATATTTAATACTATCATTGCGTTTGGATCTTAATCATCCGCGTGAAATCATTTATTTGAACAGTTTCTTTCCGAATCCGTCTTCCAATTTTTAAGGATGCTGTATAATAAGGAATATAAGATTTTTTTAAATTCGTGTTAGACTATAATTAGAAATATAGTTATTGCTAATACACGTGTATGACCCAGAATGGGTGCTCACCCAACCGTTAATGGGCACAAGGCTCACTGGATAAGCCCCCCCCCTCTCTCTCTCCCTCTCTCTCTCTCTCTATATATATATATATATTAGAAACTTCAATTGAGGCAGGATCTCACCATATATATGGTGAGCCACCCTCAATTTAGTCATCTTTCCAATATATTTTACAATTTCATATTTCATACATATAACGATAAATGTTAACACAACATGTATAGTCAAATAAATTTATGAAAATATTATAATATTGGATGAAAACGTTAATTTAAATTTGGATGATATATTTTACGAAATTTGTTTTTTACAATGTGCGGTTTATATTTTTATAAAATTGTTCAGAGTTTTTACTAAATTTACCGTGGCCTTTACAATTTCAGAAAAAATCCCAATTCATTTGAAAGGTCTCCTATATATATATATCGAGAGAGAGAGAGAGAGCTAACTACTGAAGAGCGACCCTTGCCTCTCTTCCACTATCTTAGGTGCTTGCACCTCACCAGGAATATATATAGCCTCCATCTTCGATTTTGAGGCTGGCTAGTCTCTGCCCTTCCTCTTGCTCCGGACCTCTCTTTCCATAGACTTCCTGTAACTATACTAGATGACAAGGATTGCTATCTGCGAGTACTCATCAGAAGGTAGTACTTAGAAAAGAGAAGTGCTCTTCCCCACTCTGCTTTATCTTATACGACAATCCAGCTTTGATTTACGTGGGTCTCTAATTCCTATTCTTTCTTTTAAGGGGGTTCAAGTCTCTAATAGGTTCAAAGGCTTTCTCCCCTGATCGCCTCTGATTCGGACGGTTTCACAATGACGTCACTCAAAATTCGATTTAATTCGAGACTTCTATCCCTTCATCAAGATTGTCATATTGATGATGTTAGGAATTGTTTGTTTTACTTGAAATATTAAACCCACATTCCACTTATTATTCTAAGTAAATCCCCTCATGATTTCATTTGACAAAATAAAGGAAAATATGGAAAAAAAGTGGGAGCTTGCTCGTATATGCTCCCATGAAACATACCCATTTAACCCATATATATTTGTATTTTAGGGTAAAATGTATATGCTCCCGAGGGGAAGCTAACTTAGATCCCCCCGTCCTATTTTTCATATATTTTTTATTTTTTTAAAAAATAAAAAGAGTGTAAATTCATTATTATATCCCTATATTATGTCATCGAAATTTTTATGACATAATATAGGGATATAGTGATGAATATTCACGGGAAAATTTTCAAAAAAAATAAAAAATGGAGAAAATGAGGCGGAGGGAGCTAAGTTAGCTCCCTTTAGGGGGCAACCCCTTTTTACCCTTATATTTATGGCATACTACATTTAAATATATGTTGTAGCATAATGCATTTATGTATACGAAGTATCAATAAAATGTGTTTGACTTGGTTGGACCATATGTTTTAAACCAATAATACAAGTAATCACTTTTCTCTACTTTTTATGAATTGTTTACGTCATCACCAATTTGATCGCTATACTCTCATAAAAATAAAAAATCGATAGTTGACCAATTTGATGTCCAATTCAATATTGAGAATATTTGTTAGAATACCAAACATAATTAATATAATAAATATAATTCTCGTCTTTGTGCTTAAAATTCACATTAATGTTAGTGTACAATATTTTTATGATCCATCCGTGAAACAGCAAAGAATATGATATTCCTTGTTAATTTTGAAGGTAGAAAATAATTTAGCAAGGAATTGCACTTATTAATATATATTTAATACAAGGTATTTTAAAGATATATTTAACGCAGGGAAGGCGCTCAATTAAGATCAAGATGCATGCTGAGCACCCGTGACCCTTGCAGAGGATCCGCTTCCTTTCCATCGCTCTTGTTTCCTTTCACCCCGTAACCGTAGAGATATATACCGAAGAAAAGTCCGTCAAAATTTTGTACTAAACATCTACTGTTAATAAACTTCATCACAAAGCAACGGGAAAGCAAGCAACGGACGCAGTTGACCATCATTCCATCTAGTAACTTGCCATCCGGGATCCAGCACTCACCAACTCGTGCACTTTGACTTGCAGTTGGAAAACATCTACTAGAGACGTCTTATATTACGAGGTTGCAAATGCAAAGCTGATCATAACCACGCGTGCATTCCGCTGTTGACCACTTCAGTGCTGCCACGTCCTTCGCCGTTTCCCACTCTTAAATATCCTCTCTCAAACACCTCAAACACTGCCCACATCTCCTGCCACCCCCTCACCCAGCTCTTCTCTCGTACTCCCTTATACCTTCTTCTTCTCTGGCGATCGCACGTCTACGATGCCACCTGAGGGGAATCCGATCCATCCGCCGCTGCCGGCACGGCTGACGCTGGAGCAGGAAAACGACATAATCGTCCTGGCTCTCGTGGACGTCCTCTCGGGACACACTGCTTCGTCCCCCGTCATTGGCCTCCCTCAGCCCAACATGTGCCACATTTGCCGCGTCGACGGCTGCCTTGGCTGCGAATACTTTGATGACAAATGCGCCGATAGTATGAGCTCGAGGAGAAGGAAATTGAAGACCAGAGTAGCCAAGCACTACAGAGGTGTGAGGCAGAGGTGGGGGAAGTGGGCCGCGGAGATCCGCGATCCGAAGAGGGCGGCGCAAGTGTGGCTTGGCACCTTTCTGACAGCGGAGGATGCGGCACGTGCATACGACCGTGCCGCCTTGAGTTTCCGTGGCGCGAGGGCTAAGCTTAACTTCCCGATTATCGAGGATGTTGCCGATACCCGCAAGGAGGAAAATGGCAATGCAAGCGCTGGTTCTGGTTCAGGTTCAGATTTGGACGGGTTGGGAGATGCGATGGAATTGGCTGATCCAACATAGCACCGGATTTCATTTTTCCTTAATCCGGTGATCAGGGGACATTTTTTTCATGTGTATTCTTTTTTTTTGCGGCTTTCTCGTACACCGAATCAGCCCACTGTTTATTCGTTTTTTTCTGCAGTGAACTGTACAATGGCAGATATCTCGGTACAAAATACTGAACGTATGTTTTTGAGAAGGTGGTATACATAGCTCACATCGTGGAGCACTTTGTTGAAATAAAACTCCAATAATATACAACTAAAGGATAATGATGCCATAAATATTAAAACATCTCCTTTACACGCACAATGTAATCCTCATGTAATATATTGGATTTTTACACGTGTAACCCTATGATATTCTACAATTACAGTTATGCTTGTGCCTATACCTTCTTGGGCCATCAAAAGTTGTCCCTTCATTCCCCAAATTAATAGTTGCTGTCCATTCACAAATTAATAGACTTTTGAACGCAAGGGGTACAAGCATAACTGGGAAGAGAAAGAAGAGGTACAAACGATATTAATAGCATCCTCCATTGTCATCATCTCTTGCAGGTGATTCCCGAGGTCCAACGTGCGACAACATCAAGAAGGGATGGAGGAACTGAGGCAACAAAGGTCACATAAATGTGGTGGAGTGAGCAGACAATGAGGGAGTTGAACTAGGGTGCACATAATGATCGAGGTGGCTAAGGTGGCTCACATGGGATCAGTGGTAGCACATGGTACGAGCCGCATTGTAGCGTGAAATTGCACTACATGTGGTGCATGGGATCGAATAGGGTGTGGGCACAGGGTGCAGGCACCGTGCAACCACTAGAGGAATGCAAACCCTCCTCTCCCCGCTGAAGGATATGGTTAGATCCTCAAGCGCATCACGGAAGCGTGAGCGTCGCATCGAATACGACGAAGAACAACTAGTCGCACTAGTTGTTCTATGCAGCGGAAATTAAAATTTTTATGTGACGAAACCACATGATCCAAGAACACTTCTCGGATTGTTTCGTCTAAACCACAACCAAGTATTAGGTTTACCTCTTGAAGCGTGGTTGCGATCAAGTCTCTAAACGAAGAGACCTCCTGTCTCAAGTCCGATCCGTCGGAGGAGACGCTTGCGAGCGCGGGGATGAACCGCGTGCTTCTCGCAATCCATGTTGATAATCCAAGCGGTGGATCTCCTGATCTCGACACACGAGATCCGACGTCTTCTTCACGAGCAAGGCATGCCGAAGTAGATGGAGTTCCACGAGCAAAACATCGGGCAGCATAACGACGGTGCCGCGGCGATGGAGAGCCTCTCTAGGGCATCCATGGTGGACGGCCATGAGAGGGAGAGAAAGAGAAAGAAAGAGAGAGAGAGAGACTTGTTGTCTCACTTATGTGCCAAGAAGAGCAATGGGGTGCCTCTCCTTTTATAGGGTTTTGGGATCCATGGATCTCAATCCATGTGTCAACACAAATCCAATGGTCCACATTAATTTGTGTTTCTTTCAATGGCCATGATTTGTTGCTAAAAACACAACAACAATTAATTTAATAAAAATCAAATATATATTAAATATAATTTGATTTATATCAAATCAATCTCCATTGGAGAGATAGGAAAGGAGGCAAGCCTCCTTCCATAAGGAGGGTGGACGGCCACCAATTCCTCATGGGAATTGTGGCCGTCCCCTCTCCTCATTAGGAAGGGAGCTTCCTTTTTCCTATTACATGAGATTACATTATCTCATGATTCCATCCAATATTTGCAACAACTTTTGTTGCAAATTATTTCACAAAAATAAATCCAATTTATTTTGTGAACATTGCAATCATGCCATTGGAAATTTGTGAATCACATTCACAACCCTAAACAAAATGTAAATTACATTTTCAATTTAATGTCCAATGTGAATCCAATTCACATTAACATTTAATTAACAAATGTAAATTACAAACATCTCTCTCTTATATATTATAAATCACATTTGTAATATATTTGATTAATATGAATATTGCTATCCACATTATTCATATCCATGATAATTAAATCATATTTAATCATCTTGTATCTCTATTCTCTTGTGTCCAAATAATATGAATCACATTCACATTATTTACATCTTTGATAATTAAATCACATTTAATTATCTTAGATAACTCTCTTTATAATATGAATCAAATTCATATTATTCATGATAATTAAATCACATTTAATTATCCATTTTCTCAATGCTCGGATACATAAATCAACAATAGAATTATCCATGAACTCCTTCAAGGATAATGCGCTTTCTCCGCAGATACTTGGAGATAAAGACAAGGCGATTGTATTATTCCACGTATAGTGACATGGATATTGAGATCGTATCTCAAATCCAGATCGCGGGCCTCCCGTAGATGCTTGATTAAATCAAGACCGTAAATCTAATCTTCTCATTGTATCTGAATCACATTCAGATCCATGTCCAACACTTGGACCAAGATCAGATCACTTCTCTACTGAGAGGAGTCACTAAAATCCAGACCCGTTTCATCACTCCCTAGGAATGGAAGCGTCATGGTTATACAATCGTTTATGATCACATCACCCTCAGGTATTCCCAATACATGTACATCCTGCATACTGGAAGACTCAGACTAAACCCAAAGTATTGGATCAACTTTATACTGTCTACTTCATGGTTTTATCAGTAAGTTTCTCGTTCGATCATTGGGAGTTGGTATCGATCATATACTTTCCAAAAGCATATATCATACCTAGGTCTTGATCATATACTTTCCAAAAGTATATATCAAACCTACAAATCCAGTCAAGCTTCCAAAGCGAGACGACCGTGCGCACGGAATTTGATTCTTCCCAATATCTCATGAGTGAGCTCATGTCTTCCGGTTCAGTGAATGAACCTGTATGTTCCCTTTGAGAGATCGTATTACTCATATACCCTTACATGCACACCAGCGCGCCGGTGTATAGACCTTGATTAGATCATCAACCTATTGGTCTGCCAAATGTACATACTCAGACATATAGTAACACATCTATCTCCGGTCAGAGGATGCGTGCCTATATCATGACAGCATATGATATAGGACTTCTGTTATCTCGATCTCGTTAAGTCAACTCTTTGACCTAACTAATCCGACACCTCCGAATCTCTATTCCTATGCAGAGGACCTGCATCAAGAGGTCGGTCAGATATCAGCCTTCAGAGATAAGGATTGCCATCTCCTACTCAGGCTGGAGATCATCTCTTAACAATCATCTGACGGTGCTTGATGAGTCCTCAATCTAACTCTTTAGATATTCATCCAAGCACCAGCCTCTATGATTCAATAGTTGAATCAACAGCTGTATGATCATCAAGATGGCCATGGTACATAACCCTAATTGTACTAAGGGACCTATTATGCAAATTATGTATTCTTCATTTCAGATTAAGGAGTGAATTGCAATAACATTTATTGCATAATGGCTCGCCGTGGGCTCGCATTTCCAACAATCTCCCACTAGCCCAAAGAGCTATTAATGGGCTAATCATTTAAACCCACACTCATGTGACAATCATAGACTATTAAGAAAATAGCTAGGTAAGCTGATCAGTCACTTTGTTCCCGCGAGACTACGCCAAGTCCTTTTACGGCACTTGCATATCCCCAGTAACAGTGCTCGCATCTAATGCGAATGTTGCATCTCATGCAACCAATACTCAATCTAGTTGGTTACAGTGTCCCTGACATCATAACCAATATCCCCATAATCCTTATTAGAATACCTTCATTCTCGGAGATCTCTATCTCCTAAGGTATCTAAAGTTTAGACCTTTATAGATCACTATCTACATGGTCTTAAACTTTTGAAGATAAGACTTTGAGATTACTATCTCAAAAATCTCCTCATCTATGAAGATTTTGTTATTACTGCAATCAAGTGTTTTATCTCTACAGTAGGATTAGTAACAATTTACTACACCCACTGCATGACAGATATCTGGTATCTGTACACTCTAGCATACACTCAGCTTCTCGTAACTAATGCACAAGTGCAAGTAGTTGTAGCATTTACTTCCTCAACTCTTTGAGGTGCTATCCCTTAAGATAGGTCAGTACCATATCTTAAGGGTTAGAAGCCTTTCTTGGAATTTCTATGAATAGAATATGTCCAAGGTATACTACAAATGTGACAGTCCAATTATCCTCTTCTCTTGGCTTCTGAACAACTTCAGAACTAAGATCTAAGAGGTATCTTTGAAATCATATTTCAAGATATGGAATAACCAGAGAATAAAACACTTATTATTATCCTTATATCATTTTAAATGATCAGGATATCATCTACATTCAGCAAGATGAACACAAAGGCACTCCCACTAAGCTTCACATGACAAATCAAGATTCTATCTGAAATTATAACAATTATAATTCCATCAAATCTTATGGTCCAACTTCAAGAAGCTTATTTGAGTCCATAGATGGATTCCTTAGTTTGCACACCTTGCTTTCCTCAACCATGAAGCCCTGGGGCTACTTCATGTGAATATCCTCAAAGAGGTATTCGTAGAGGAATGCAATATTGACTTACATCTTGAAGATGCAATAGTCAAGTTGTGTAGCTAAGGTTAGCAACATTCTGATGATTTTAAGCATGGTCACCGAAGAGCAAGTCTCATTGCAAGCAATGTCTTCTCTTCCGGTGTGTGGCTCATGGCTACGAACCGTGCTTTGAAGGTCTCTACCTTCTCATCAGGTTCCCTTTCTCTTGAAGATCCATTTACACCTTTACAGGTTTTACCCATATAGGTGGATCCACGAGGGTCCATATACAACACTTGCATATGAAGTCTACATTAGACTTTCATTGCTAACATCCATCTATCCATGCTATGATCTTCAGAAGCTTCATCACATGAAGTTCAATCATTGTCATATTTCTCTGACACATGGAATCCATCCTCAAACTCATTTGAAGAGGTATTAGTGTTTCATTTTTAATTGTCCTCTTAGTTTCCAATTTCAGGAGCCTCATTATCTTCTCAAGATAAATGAGTTCCTACACTTCATTTTCATCTTGATTCTCAAGAGTCTCAACCTCTAAGAATCATATTCTCAGAGATGAGATACTTAGAATCTCAAGGTCATAAAGTAGGTATCCAATACCATCCTTTATTTTTCTAATGAAGTAGCACTCTCAAGTGCTAGATTCCAGCTTGCATGCATGGAATCATATTAAGCATATATACTGTAGTCTCTTCTACACATATATACCTGGAAACTAAGGGATAATTATGCTAAAATTCATCATTGATAAGATCATGTCACACATGATCCAATTGTATCTACCTATAACTCTATTGAGTTAAGGTGTGTTAGGAGGATTGAGATAGAAGTGATATTCATATCTCTATAAGGTATTCTTTGAATTTATCTAACAGGTACTTGCTACCTAGATTAGATCAAATTCATTTTATCTTCCTTCAAACTTTGGTTCTAAACCAAAAATAATGAAATCTTTGAACATTTCAAAGGTTTCTTAGGTGAAAAGAAGAAATCTCATATCATACATAATCATCAACAGATATCACATATCCATAATGTTTACTATGATATAGATGATCTACATACATCAGTATGCATGAGATCCTGAATACCTTGGCATCTTACACCTTTCTTTAAGAAGGGTGTATTGGACATTTTACTTTGAATACAATATTCATAAGTATGTAAGTTTTGAAATTTTAGACATTCTAAAGTTTCATCTCTTACTAGTCTATTGATCAAATCAATAGACAAATGTCCAAGGCTTGATGCTAGATCATTGTCAAATGATCTTCATCCTCATATTGATCTTAAGTTTTAATTTCAACATTTAGAAATGTTAATGAGCCATTCATCAATTTTCTAATTTAGTGGAGTCCACTAGATTTTAGATTACTATCTGAAATATATCCATCATAACTATTTATGATAATTCTACCTCAGAATTCATGTTTATTTCCAACATTTAGAAACAAACAATGAGTGTATTCTTATATCTAGGTCATAGAGACATTCCCTAAGACTAAGGACTCTCCCACTGAAATTAACAAGTCTATCAATCCAACAGAGATTGTTGCAACAATTGCATCAATATCCATGTGGATAACTATAAACCTTTAAGATCAAATTTTCCAGTCTTCTAAAACATATGCAACCTATTGCAAATGTCATCAGAAGATTGAGATACAATTATTTGACTTTATCTTATCAATGATTTATGTAGATTAATCTGATGCTCCATCCGAGTCCTTCTCTAAGGATTCTAGATAGACTTGATAGTCATACTATCAACACATCAACTTATTGCAGTATTGGCATTCATCCAACTCTTCGGATGACATACGGAAGTCATAGACGTATAGTCAACTCTTTGACCATACTTCTTACTCGGGTCCAACCCATGCTTCCACTGCGCTCCCTTTATCTATAAGCAACCATTGCTTAAGACTAAGGATCTCTTATGTAAGAGCATTTCAACATTTATACATGCTTCATTAAATTCATACAATATGAATATTATGAAGCTTCATAAATGACCAGAGTATAGATAGTAGAATGATGACACTCATCATCTACATCCATCTAAACTCTTAAAACATAGGTTCAGGTAGGTACTCAAACAATTTGAATACATCATCTCTTATAGAGCCACCATTCTGTATGATGCAGTGAACCATCTCATTCATGTTAAATGTCAAGAGCACATATGTATGCCAGAATATCTTCATTAATTTTATAAGGATTATTTGACAATTGCGATCATCATCGACATGTCACTTCCAAAGTACATCCGATGAGAGATCAAGACTATAGAGACATACAAACCCTAGGGTTGTAGTCCTATTATCTATTTAATTGTCATTCCTCAATATAATGAGGAAACTTGCACATTGCAACCACATACATTATGTGTCCAATCGCAAGTACAATATCTGGATCATGAGTCCAATCCATGATATTTTATTGGTTATTATTGAGTATATCATTGAGTGGGTTTTAATGAAGGATTATCTGAAATAAGAAATTTGCATAAATATATAAATATATATATATATATATTACTTTGATTTAGGATTTTTATATCAAAGTTGTCTTGTCTTGTCAACACTGAAAGTTCATTCCCTTAATCACTTTCAATGTAAGAGATATACTTACCATTATATCTCAACAAGATCTGGGATCTCCTTCCTTATCTTTGTTGCATCCCAATAATATGAGAACCTACAACTCAGATAAAAAGAAGCGGGAACACATTCCGCCTTGCAAGTCCAACTTGCATCTCCCAATTCGGTCTTTAACACCCGGGCCCACCACCCCTAAGGCGATTTTGACCCGTCATTAATTGAACCAACCGTCAACAGGAATAGTACTCGCTATACGCAATCCAATATCGCCCCAATAATATGAGGATCCGATATTGGGGTCACTACGTATACGGCCTTACTCTTTCGAGAAGCGAAGAGCCCAATCCAGATGCGCTTGCATACAGGAGCTGTCACTTCGGACAGGCGTCTCCTACATACAATCCCTGGCGACGGAACCCTTCGCCTTGATGAGAGACCATGGATGTCACTTATGTGATCCTCCATATCATATTCAAATTCTAATTAATCATTATGAATCATATTCATTATGATTAATTCTTCCAAGGGAAATAACATCTCTATTCATAGAGTGTTTTAATTTTAATTGGATTCCAATTAATCTAATCATATTAAATTAATGATCCAATTAATATCCAACAAACAATTTTAATAGTTACTTGAATTATGGTATTATCTCAAATACGTATTAGTTCGAATTTTAATAATTAGAAATACATCATGATTTCTTAAGCATTATACTAACCCTACCCGCTGTCATGGCCAGTACCGACGAGAGTGGGACGGACCACATACGTTGCAACCCGCAACCCCAATGCTCTCCGACTAGACACCATATCCACCTCGGGAAAGGATAATGCAAAATAGATCATTTTGTACTTGAGATGATCATCGGTTCTTCAACCGAAATTATACCATATAGTAATAATCAAAACAATTTTGATTAACATTATAATGAGATTTGCTAAACAAATCCCAAGTCCTATTCAAGCAACACGTTTGTTGGAATGTTGATCATGTAGATCATGTAACCAATCTTGATCTAGATCACATCTAATCATTTGTTGGTTAGGGCAAAGTCATTTAAGGACATAATTATCATTAAATATTTCACAAATATTTATGCATAATTATTCCAGGAAATTAAACAATTTAATTTCACTAATTAATTAAATGACAATCACTAGGTTCTTGATTAGGAAAGTATTTTCAGCAGTGACCCTCACTTACTAAAAATACCATAACTCAATCAATTTAAATCCAAATTAAGCAAAGTAAATTTCCAAAGTTTGCTAACTTTATTTACAACAGAACCCAAGTGATTTGCATGCATTTCAAGGCGTTTCAAATCCGCAATTAACATCTTAATTACGTCATGATCCGCAGTCCCCGAAACAGTGGATACATGTTCACTAAAATTAGCATATCTAGAGCAAACGGAATTGAAATCACGCAAACTCAGATCCTACGGTTTCCTTATTTAATGGGGAATAAAATCCAAATATTATTTTCGTGTTTAAACAATTTAAACAGTGCCGAAAAAAATATCAAAACAGAGATGCGAAAATAAAATGCAAGAAAACTTTCGCAAACCCAAATGAACCCAAGTCGTCCTCGGTTCATGGATCGTATACAAAACCACCGACCTAAGGCTCTGATACCACTTGAAGGATATGGTTAGATCCTCAAGCGCATCACGGAAGCGTGAGCGTCGCATCGAATACGACGAAGAACGACTAGTCGCACTAGTTGTTCTATGCAGCGGAAATTAAAATTTTTATGTGACGAAACCACATGATCCAAGAACACTTCTCGGATCGTTTCGTATAAACCACAACCAAGTATTAGGTTTGCCTCTTGAAGCGTGGTTGCGATCAAGTCTCTAAACGAAGAGACCTCCTGTCTCAAGTCCGATCCGTCGGAGGAGACGCTTGCGAGCGCGGGGATGAACCGCGTGCTTCTCGCAATCCATGTTGATAATCCAAGCGGTGGATCTCCTGATCTCGACACACGAGATCCGACGTCTTCTTCACGAGCAAGGCATGCCGAAGTAGATGGAGTTCCACGAGCAAAACATCGGGCAGCATAACGACGGTGCCGCGGCGATGGAGAGCCTCTCTAGGGCATCCATGGTGGACGGCCATGAGAGGGAGAGAAAGAGAAAGAAAGAGAGAGAGAGACTTATTGTCTCACTTATGTGCCAAGAAGAGCAATGGGGTGCCTCTCCTTTTATAGGGTTTTGGGATCCATGGATCTCAATCCACGTGTCAACACAAATCCAATGGTCCACATTAATTTGTGTTTCTTTCAATGGCCATGATTTGTTGCTAAAAACACAACAACAATTAATTTAATAAAAATCAAATATATATTAAATATAATTTGATTTATATCAAATCAATCTCCATTGGAGAGATAGGAAAGGAGGCAAGCCTCCTTCCATAAGGAGGGTGGACGGCCACCAATTCCTCATGGGAATTGTGGCCGTCCCCTCTCCTCATTAGGAAGGGATCTTCCTTTTTCCTATTACATGAGATTACATTATCTCATGATTCTCTCCAATATTTGCAACAACTTTTGTTGCAAATTATTTCACAAAAATAAATCCAATTTATTTTGTGAACATTGCAATCATGCCATTGGAAATTTGTGAATCACATTCACAACCCTAAACAAAATGTAAATTACATTTTCAATTTAATGTCCAATGTGAATCCAATTCACATTAACATTTAATTAACAAATGTAAATTACAAACATCTCTCTCTTATATATTATAAATCACATTTGTATTATATTTGATTAATATGAATATTGCTATCCACATTATTCATATCCATGATAATTAAATCATATTTAATCATCTTGTATCTCTATTCTCTTGTGTCCAAATAATATGAATCACATTCACATTATTTACATCTTTGATAATTAAATCACATTTAATTATCTTAGATAACTCTCTTTATAATATGAATCAAATTCATATTATTCATGATAATTAAATCGCATTTAATTATCCATTTTCTCAATGCTCGGATACATAAATCAACAATAGAATTATCCATGAACTCCTTCAAGGATAATGCGCTTTCTCCGCAGATACTTGGAGATAAAGACAAGGCGATTGTATTATTCCACGTATAGTGACATGGATATTGAGATCGTATCTCAAATCCAGATCGCGGGCCTCCCGTAGATGCTTGATTAAATCAAGACCGTAAATCTAATCTTCTCATTGTATCTGAATCACATTCAGATCCATGTCCAACACTTGGACCAAGATCAGATCACTTCTCTACTGAGAGGAGTCACTAAAATCCAGACCCGTTTCATCACTCCCTAGGAATGGAAGCGTCATGGCTATACAATCGTTTATGATCACATCACCCTCAGGTATTCCCAATACCTGTACATCCTGCATACTGGAAGACTCAGACTAAACCCGAAGTATTGGATCAACTTTATACTGTCTACTTCATGGTTTTATCAGTAAGTTTCTCGTTCGATCATTGGGAGTTGGTATCGATCATATACTTTCCAAAAGCATATATCATACCTAGGTCTTGATCATATACTTTCCAAAAGTATATATCAAACCTACAAATCCAGTCAAGCTTCCAAAGCGAGACGACCGTGCGCACGGAATTTGATTCTTCCCAATATCTCATGAGTGAGCTCATGTCTTCCGATTCAGTGAATGAACCTGTATGTTCCCTTTGAGAGATCGTATTACTCATATACCCTTATATGCACACCAGCGCGCCGGTGTATAGACCTTGATTAGATCATCAACCTATTGGTCTGCCAAATGTACATACTCAGACATATAGTAACACATCTGTCTCCGGTCAGAGGATGCGTGCCTATATCATGACAGCATATGATATAGGACTTCGGTTATCTCGATCTCGTTAAGTCAACTCTTTGACCTAACTAATCTGACACCTCCGAATCTCTATTCCTATGCAGAGGACCTGCATCAAGAGGTCGGTCAGATATCAGCCTTCAGAGATAAGGATTGCCATCTCCTACTCAGGCTGGAGATCATCTCTTAACAATCATCTGACGGTGCTTGATGAGTCCTCAATCTAACTCTTTAGATATTCATCCAAGCACCAGCCTCTATGATTCAATAGTTGAATCAACCGCTGTATGATCATCAAGATGGCCATGGTACATAACCCTAATTGTACTAAGGGACCTATTATGCAAATTATGTATTCTTCATTTCAGATTAAGGAGTGAATTGCAATAACATTTATTGCATAATGGCTCGCCGTGGGCTCGCATTTCCAACACCCGCAACCCCCTCCACCCCCTAACCACCACCCCAAGTTCTTGCTTTGTCCGTAGTCATCCAGCTCCCACCAACTTGAGCTTATGCTCCCCTATCGACTCCTACCTTCTCGCTACGGTAACTAAGTGTTGCCATCCATTTCGTTGCCCTAGCTGCCTATCACATGGCCTCTTGTAATTGTTCTAACTCACCCATCATTACCATACTTAGTGTGCATCTATTGAACCTATGCAATATGGGTCGCATCCATCATTATCCTTTCTCGTTCGATCATCACCTTTGTCACTTCTCCCCATCCGAGACTCGCTTCGCCATAGTTGCATCTCACCCTGGAGTGGGAAGGGGGTGAAGGTCAATTGTTCGGGATTAGAGTAGGAAGAGCTCAGGGGCACAAATGTATGGGAACAAGTGCAATTAATCATTCCTTTTTTAGAAAGATGGTCGATTCATTCATTCAAAATAAGCAGGACATCAACTACACAATGTTCTCAGTTAGTAGTTCCTCGGGGAAGACAAAAGAAAACAAAGTGGGAGGAGCTTCAATATTTAGTACAACTAGAAGAGTCCAACCCAGCCAAAAACCAACATAATAGATTGTTCTTGAAGGGAAAAAAGCACTGCCCTATCACAAGAGGGACAACATGGGAGGATACATGGCACTAGTGATTACATGGGGAAAAGTGGCTCTTTATCTTTGTGGAGGGCCCGCTGGCAACGGGATCACAGATGCAGGTTTGGTATATCCATTAGTTCTTAGCTACAAAACATTAGTTAAGTAAAATAATTATCATGATGCAATTGCTAATGTTATGCTTCCGTTAAAAACATCCATAATCAATTGGAAACAACACATCCCTTCGCAACTGATGAGGGTGGATGAGGGATACTCTGGAATTTCCTCGAACAACGTTCCTTCCAGCAGGGACGAAGCCAGAAAATTCACCTTGGGGGGGCTAAACTATTTAGATGGGGCAAATTATTTAGATATTATTTATCTAGTTTATCATGTCATTTTAGTTCTTAATATTTAGGGAAGGTTTTCTTTATTGTGATGTGAGTTACAAAAGAGGTGTTGTAACTATTTTTTTTCAAATTTATTTCTTAAAATCCAACCTTATATATAGAATCTTCAATTAACATTATACATATCCTCCAAATTTCGCTAAAATCCAAGATCATTTGCTATTTTATATCAATAGTAAAAAGTTTAATTCTCTTTTAAATGGGATTTAAGTTGCCTAAATATTGATTGAACTTTTAACCTCTAAGATAAAATAGGAAATGACATCAGATTTGAGCAAAAATTGGAGGTTATGTAGAACATTAACGGAAGTTTCAATTTATGAGGTTGGATGTGTGCAAACGAATTCAATTTATAAGATGAGATTTCAATAATTCCTTAATTGATTGACATTAATATTTTGAAGATATTTTTTTACAAAAAAAACCCATATAAACTTATAATCGGATATAAATATTATGTATAAACATCATATTGACAAAAAGATCCCTACAAAACTTCTCATATCACTGAAATACACATTTATGAATGAAATATTAAGTAATACTACTAGATTTAATATGTTCAAACAAGTAACACTATACAATACACTTTAGTTATAATGATGCAAACAAATAAAGATATGGGTACCAATCCCTTATCGCAATTGTTATACATATTTTGACATGTGTATAAGATGGAGCATTGGGCCGGGCTGGCCCAGATCCAACCATAACCTGACCCGCAAAAGCCTGGACCTAGCCCGAACCCAATATATATATATATATATATAGAGAGAGAGAGAGAGAGAGAGATAAATGGGGCTGCCCCCAGGGAGTAGCCAACTTGGCTACTCCCACCCCTATTTTTCCCTCTTTTTTTTTATTTTTTTGAAAAATAAAAATTTGTATATTCATCATTATATCCCCCTCACATTCTATTAAAATTTCGTCAGAAACAGAGACTCCTACGGCCTCCATATAGAGGTAAATGGGGCTGCCCCCAGGGAGTAGCCAACTTGGCTACTCCCACCCCTATTTTTCCCTCATTTTTTTATTTTTTTGGAAAATAAAAATTTGTATATTCATCATTATATCCCTCTCACATTCTATTAAAATTTCGTCAAAAACAGAGACTCATACGGCCTCCATCTAAACATGGTCGATTTAAAAAATCCTGCGACCGTTAAAAAAATGACGTCTGGATGGAGGGCTTAGGAGTCTCTGTTTCTGAAGAAATTTCAATAGAATGTGAGAGGGATGTAATGATGAATATACAAATTTTTATTTTCCAAAAAATAAAAAAATGAGGGAAAAATAGGGGTGGGAGTAGCCAAGTTGGCTACTCCCTGGGGGCAGCCCTATTTTACCCATATATATATATAGGGTTAAATGAGGTTGCTCCATATTTGTAGCCAATTGGCTACTCCCACCCTTATTTTCTCTCTATTTTTTAGTTTTTATGGAAATAAAAAATACGTATATTCATC
Organism: Ottelia alismoides; assembly: GCA_037367405.1. Taxonomy (NCBI): domain Eukaryota; kingdom Viridiplantae; phylum Streptophyta; class Magnoliopsida; order Alismatales; family Hydrocharitaceae; genus Ottelia; species Ottelia alismoides. The sequence continues at coordinate 1,107,742 of JAZKJV010005397.1, read as the reverse complement.
ATTATATCCTCCTAACATGTCATTCCAAATTCATCAGAAACAGAGACTCCTATGCCCTCCATCTGAAGGGGGTCAATTTCAACAATTCTGAGACCGTTAAAATTTGACAGTCTTGATGGAGGGGATAGAAGTCTTGAATTAAGTTGAATTTTGAATGACACCATGGTGACATATTGTGATCTAAATTCCAATAGATTTCATTTCAGAAAAATAAAAAATATAGGGAAAATTGGGTGGGAGCATGTAAGTTGGCTACAACTAGTGAGCATACTCATATATATGGATCGGACCCGAGTTCTCATTTTTTCTGAAATATCAAGCTCGGGACGGGCCCAGCCCAAACCCACTATGACCCTGGTTATCCCGACCCGGCCCACCTCTCTCACACTGATTTAGAGTTTGGCCCCTATATCGTTCGGAATAATTCTTTTCAGAGGCAACGACTTATTTAAAGTTGAAGATCATGTCTAATTGAAGGTTGGTTAGTGCTTTAATACGTAGGATTTTACAATAAAGAGTTTATTTAGCTTAAATACAATAACCATGATTTAAGAATTAAAAGTCTAAGTTGCAAACTATTGCACTCATCCATCAAACTCTTTTAAATTGTGTATTTTACGTGTCAGGGTTCTGAATTTTTTTTGGATGTATATGTGTAGTACTGTAGATGTATGCCATGGAGCATTTACTATTTAGATAGCTAGACTCCTTCGAGTTTTGCATTCTTTATTAAGTAAAAAAATACATGGATTAATGCTAACCAAAATTACATATATGTCTCATTCAGTTTCTTGATATGGTTTCAATATGCAACATAAAAAGCAGCTTAATAGGCCTTCTAGGGGGTCATAGACCCATAATACATCCAATTTTTTTAACATGAAAGATGTTGTGTAATGAAACCAAAGTGGATGCAGGCTCGGCTCGAACCTGAGCCTGACCCTACAGGCCTCGGGCTGGGCACGAGCCCTTGGTTTGCCCAAAAACTCGGGCTTCGACCCGGCCAAGGCCCGAATAAAATTAACGGGTTCGGGCCGTGTTTAATTTTCTCGGGTTGGGCCGGATCGAACCCAATGCTCCACCTTACCTGTTTACATGTATCTGCATACTATTTTAAAATCGATGCACATAAAAATAGGATTTCAAACATGCAGATACAAATATGTATCTATATCCATATATGTATACACTAGAAAAACATCTAACCATATCCGTTTTAAGATCCTAAAAAATGAAAGAGGTATCCAAAAATCCATATATGCAAATAAAATAATAAGAAAAAACATTTTCTATAACATATATGCTAAAATAAAAACTATATATCTGTGAAGTTTATAAATGGGTACAATGATGGACATATACGGATGGATCAATATCCGGTTGTGCACATCATGTAATGTGAACAGTTAATTATTGTAATTAGATCATATATATTGATTTTTTGTTGAGATATGGAGGGATATTATACATAATATGTACATTTTAATTATTAAATAATATATTTAGATCTAATATAATATTATATATTAAACATACATGGGGGCTTTGGTTGAGAGTCGGGGGGGCTAAGCCCCCACCCCCCCCCCTCTCTCCGTCACTGCCTTCCAGTCAACCACCAAATAGATGTTCGATTGGCTTTCATCTGACAATAGGAGGGGGATTGGAAGTAGTGGTTTGGATTTGAAAAAAGTATCTAAATTACGCTCATAATAGTAATATATATATATATATATATATATATATATATATATATATATATATATATATGGGTAAAATGGGGCTGCCCCCGTCCCATTTTTCGTCGATTTTTTTATTTTTTTGAAAAATATCACCATGTATATTCATCCCTATATCCCTCCTATATGCCATTCAAATTTCGTCAGAAACAGAGACTCCTACGGCCTCCATCGAGATGATGTCGATTTCAAAAATCCTGCTACCGTTAAAAAATGACGGTCTGGATGGAGGTCGTAGGAGTCTGTTTCTGACGAAATTCGAATGACATATAGGAGGGATATAGAGATGAATATACATGGCGATATTTTTCGAAAAAAATAAAAAAATGCCGAAATAAGGCCGAGGGCAGCCATGTTGGCTGCCCCAAGGGGGTAGCCCCATCAACCTCTCTCTCTCTCTCTCTATATATATATATATATATATAGGGAAAAGGAGTATGCTCCCTGGGTGTAGCTAACTTACATGCTCCCACCTTTTTTCCCCTGTATTTTTTTTATTTTTCTGAAATGAAATCTATTGGAATTTAGATCACAATATGTCACCATGATGTCATTCAAATTTCGACTTAATTCAATACTTCTATCCCCTCCATCAAGACTGTCAAATTTTAACAGTCTCAGAATTGCTGAAAATGATCCCCTTCAGATGGAGGGTATAGGAGTCTCTGTTTCTGACGAAATTTGAATGACATGTTAGAGGGATATAGTGATGAATATACATATTTTTTATTTTCCAAAAAAAATAAAAAATGGGGGAAAATGAGGGTGGGAGTAGCCAAATGGCTACACCCAGGGTGTAGCCTCATTTAACATATATATATATATATATATATATATATATATATATATATATATATATATAGGGGGCCCTTCTAATGAGGTGGGTCTTTCCTGAAATTCAGAAAGCCACTACCAAATTTGTAAATTACGTAACAATTTTGTAAATTTAAACTACATATTGTAAAATACTGACGATTATACAGTTATGTAAAATATATCATCCATA